>OX637406.1:8492500-9092500 GCA_951799425.1 Ilex aquifolium
TCAACAAATTAAATCAATAAATTATGTCTAAATAGCATTGAACTACATTGTCCATGGTCATGGTTGTGTGGCGATTTGGACCCTTTGATTATATAACTTTAAAATTAGAGCCGTATCTGACCATCTGATTCGGCAGTAAACAATTCATTTTAGGGAAATGCTATTTTAACCTCTTTCCAGTAAACTGGAGCTACTTCTTGCCGAGAGAGAGAGAGAGAGAGAGAGAGAGAATGGGTTCCACTACTTTGACAGAGAAGCCTCATGCAGTGTGCATACCATACCCAGCTCAAGGCCACATAAACCCCATGCTGAAGCTAGCAAAACTCCTCCATCACAAAGGATTTCATATCACCTTTGTAAACACCGAGTTCAGCCACAGACGCCTCCTGAAATCTGGAGGTCCTGATTCACTCAAGGGCCTGCCGTCGTTCCGATTCGAAACCATTCCCGATGGCCTTCCTCCATCAGATGACTCCGATCCTGATGCCACCCGAGACATCATCGCTCTTTTGGAGTCCATCACTAACCACTGCTTGGCTCCATTCAGAGACCTCCTTTTCAAACTTAATGAAACCTCGTCGTCAAGGGTACCTCCTGTCACTTGTATAATTTCTGATTCTACCATGACCTTCACACTTGCAGCAGCCGAAGAACTGGGCATCCCTGAAGTTCTCTTCTGGCCCGCTAGTGCTTGTAGCTTCCTGGCTTGCATACAATATCAGAAACTCATCGAAGAGGGTTATACACCACTCAAAGGTATTAATTAACTACTAACCAACTTCATATGTACATATGCATCGACATCATTTACATTACGCTTCTATTTTTTTGGGAAAGTAAAATATATTTATCATTGCAAAATTACATGTGCATGTAAAGAAACATTTTGTTTATCAAATAGACCAAAAAACAAGAGAAGGGGACAAGCACCTGAATTGCTATAAGTTCTGCTTTGTGACATAACTTATGGCAGTTCAGAGCATTCATGATTGAAGATCAGATGACCAAGCATTAGACACAAAATTGTTCCAATGCTGGAGAAAAGTAATATTTCAGGTAGATTGTTTGAAGTTGACAGTGAGATGTTTACTACTAATAACATGAAGGATGGACATCAAAACGGTAGTTGCATCCCTGAAGTCATTATTGAAGACTCTGGCATTTCTTTCTCTCCAAATTGTATAGACAGAACTGGAAAGGCTGAGCTTGAGCACAATGGATTTGAGGGATTTTCGCTTCCACTGGTTGGAGGCTAAGTGGATAGCTGGTAACCAACATGGGTGGAACCAAGAGGCCATAGAATGACTAAACACCTTGTTCCAGATTTCACTTGTGAAAGGGCATTCAAAAAACAAATGATTGATGCTTTCCTCTGTTGGTCTATAAAACACACATGTCGTATTAATATTTTGCACATAAGTCTTGATTTGATCCATCGTTCCAAGCTTCCCATGAATAGAAATCTAGAGAACAAGAGACATCCTAGGGATTTATTGAGGATACCATACAAGCATGTGCCAAGGAACCTTAGGACTAGATGTATAAAAAGATTTCCATGCCGAATGAGCTGTATAATGACCACTAGGATAAGGGAGCCATTTAATTCTATCAGCATGCAGAGAGTTGAGATTATAGGATGGCATAGAATTGATAATTTGCAGCAGGTCTGGAGTACCTGAAGTAGACCATGCCCAGCAGGTACCATTAACAATGGTTTCTACCTTTGTGGTAGATGGCAGATTTGCAAATTCAATGATTCTCTCTGACCATTTAAGAAGAAGAGGCCCATGCGGGTGCCAATTATCATGCCACAAGTGTGTAGATTTACATTACACTTTTATTTAATTTTTCTTAATAGTAGGCTTCCTACCACGTATGCCCAAAGGATAACTTATAAATAGTGAGTTCTACTTTAATTTTAAAAAACGCTATCGAGAATAGCTTCCAAACGATGGAAGGTAATCAACCATTAAGAAATCTCCATCTTGTGTGTATATAATATACATCACACAATTACATGGTTGTGTGTCTCTTTTTCTTACTCATTTTGTCGTGGCTCATATGTATGTCCCTTTAAATACTTACATTATGTATGCGTGTTTGAAATGAATTTTGTTACATTGAATGTGAATCAAAAGTAAATCTTGAAGACATTGTTTCACTAGTTTTATTTTAACATTGGTATTTTAATTTTATTGATGTGCAGATGCTAGTTACTTAACAAATGGATATTTGGAAACCGTCATAGATTGGATACCTAGTATGAAAGGTATACGTTTGAAGGATTTTCCAAGTTTCATAAGAACAACAGACCCAAATGATTTTATTTTGAAATTTATTGTAAGTGAAATTGAAAAGGCTAAAAAGGCCTCTGCAATAATTTTGAACTCATTCGATGAACTGGAGCATGATGTTATTGATGCTCTTTCATCTACTCTTCCACCAATTTATTCGGTCGGACCATTGCCTATTCTCCAAAATCATATCAAAGATAAGGATTTGAAGTTGCTTGGATTAAATCTTTGGAAAGAAGAGTCTGAGTGTCTTCAATGGCTTGACTCGAAAGAACATAAATCCGTGGTGTATGTGAATTTTGGAAGCATCACTGTCATGACACCAAACCAAATGATTGAATTTTCTTGGGGACTAGCTAATAGCAATCAAAACTTTTTGTGGATAATAAGGTCTAATCTTGTTGTTGGTGATTTAACTGTTCTTCCACCTGAATTTGTGGAGGAGATAAAAGATAGAGGCCTATTAGCAAGGTGGTGCCCACAAGAAAAAGTTCTCGGCCACCCGGCAATTGGAGGATTCTTAACTCACTGTGGATGGAATTCAACTCTTGAAAGCATAAGTGCCGGAGTGCCAATGATCTGTTGGCCATTTTTTGCTGATCAACAGACCAATTGTTGGTTTTGCTGCACTCAATGGGGCATTGGCATGGAGATAGAAAATGATGCTACGAGAAATAAAATTGAGAGCTTTGTGAGAGAGTTGATGAATGGAGAAAGAGGCAAAGAGATGAAGAATAAGGCAATGGATTGGAAGCAAAAGGCTGAAGAGGCCAGTATAGGTTCAGCGTATGTGATTCTAGAGAAAATGATCAACCAAGTGCTTCTCACTCAAAAAAATTAGAATTGTATGTCTTCTCGTCAAGTATTGGGAACATGGTTTGGAGCTTTCAATCATCTCTTACCGTCTTACCTTCATTTTACTTGTTTTTTTTATTTCGTGGCAGTGTTGCTTTTCATATTTGTAATAAAGGTTGAGATCAAAAGTTTTGTCCTTGTGGCAAATTAATAAATAGTTGTATTTAAGAAGCACTAGAAGGAAAAAAAAAAAAAAGAGCCTCTTTTTAAATAAAATTCGAGTCCATTATATCATACATCATGGATTTTAATTTTTATATACGAATATTCAATTACACTGTGACCCAATCTAAAGTCTCTTTATATACACACATGACAAATTAAGTATTTATTTGATGAAATTGAATTGAATTTTACATATAATTTTCTAAAATTCAACCTAATTCAAATCAGCCTCTAAAGTCTCTTTGGACTTTGGATTATGACTGATTTATTAAATCTAATTTAATTATTTTATTTTATTGTCTTAGCTTAACTTGCAACTCAGGTCGTCCTTAGGGAAGATGCAAGTTCCCTGTCTAGGCCTTTCTGGAGAATTATCTAAGCAGGTAAGCACTATTATATTCACACCCTGACAAAGGATTCCACATTTGATTGCCTCATCACCTTAGTTTCCTCTGCCAAAAAATGACGCACTACCGTTTAAAAAGACAAAAGAAAATGAGACGCATGCAGGTATATTTGCGTTGATATAAACAAAATACTAAAGGACGTTTTTACATAATAACAGTAGGAAGCAGAGGATATAGAGAAAGTAGAGGATAAACTTTTCTACTTTTTATTGATAAACAAATAGCCTATAAATAGGCTAATACATAACTAAAAGCAACATGAAAATTGGCACTAATCCAACGTTCAAAGCAGACTCCTATTGAGTATGTAAACAGACTCCTATTGATTAGCTAAACAAAAACAAATTTACTGACACTCCTAAAGACTAAGACAACCCAAGCGTGGAAATTACTAATTTCCTCAACAATCCCTTCCTTAAACTAATGTTCGAAACATAACATTCAGTGTAATAAGAGTCAAACTTTGAAGCGCCATCCCTCAAATTTAATCATTTGAAGTGCAAACACCAAGTAGCTTCCTAAGCTTCTGAAATGCAGAAAACTTGAGAGGCTTGGTTAGAATATTAGCGATCTGGTCTTCACTTCTGCAGTAAATAAGATTAATAACTCTATCATTCGTGAGATCCCTCAAAAAATGATACTTCACATCTATATGTTTGCTTCGACCATGTAAAATTGGATTTTTTGAAAGCTTTATTGCTGAACTGTTGTAACAATAAATCTGAGTAGGTCCATCCTCCTTGAAATGCAGCTCTTTAAGAATTTTCTTTAGCCAAATAGCTTGACAAGCACAAGCTGTTGCAACAACAAATTCAGCTTCAGTGGATGATAAGATGACAATAGGTTTCTTCTTTGATGACCATGAAACAACTCCTGTCCCCATCATGAAAACATACCCAGATGTGGTTTTTCAATCATCCGAATCTCCTGCATAATCACTATCTGTAAACCCAAACAGATTTGACTTTTCTCCATTCTTGTAGAACAACACAAACTCCTTAGTACCTTGCAAGTAACGAAAAATTCTTTTTGCAGCCAAGAGATGACATTTCATGCACCTGCTAATCACACTTACATCATGCATTATATCAGGTCTTGTTGCTGTCAAATATATTAAACTCCCCACTATTTGTTTGTAAAGAGTGTCGTCAACATTCTTTCCTCCATTATCTTTGTTTAGCTTCATACCAAACTCAGATGGAGTATTTATAGGATTACAATCCTTCATCTGAAACCTATCCAAAATTTCTCGCACAAACTTCTTTTGAGAAATAAAAATTCCAGTAGATGATTGCACCACTTCAATGCCAAGAAAATAATGCATCATGCCAAGATCAGACATCTCAAATTCAGCAATCATGGATTTCTTAAAACTTCCAAACATGGCTGTATTATTTCCAGCGTAGATTAAATCATCTACATATATGCAAACAATGAGCATATTTCCTCCATCTTCAATCTTTATAAAAAGTGTATGTTCATAAGGACATTTTTGAAATCATTCCTTCAAAAAAAAAGTTTATATACGATTATACCAAGCCCGTGGAGCTTGTTTTAATCCATATAGAGCTTTCTTTAACTTATACAATTTATGCTCATTGCCAACTTTTACATAACCAGGAGGTTGATCGATAAATACCTCTTCTTTCAAATCTCCATGGAGGAATGCTGATTTCACGTCCAACTGGAAGATAGGCCATGAGTTTTGAGCAGTCATCGCAATCACCAATCTGATTGTATCATGCATTGCAACCGGAGCAAATACTTCTTTATAATCAACACCAAACTCCTGCTTGTAGCCCTTAGCTACCAAGCATGTCTTGTGCTTGTCAACCTCACCATTCTCCTTCAGCTTTGTCTTCTAAACCCACTTTACACCAATTGTCTTTTGCCCTTTTGGAAGATCACATAGCTCCCATGTATCATTTCTTTCAATGGCTGTAATTTCAGCATCTATAGCCTTTCTCCATTTTGGTTCTTTGACAGCCACTTCAAAAATGGTAGGATCATAATCTGAAAATAAAGCAAAATGTGTAAGTGGATCATCACCTTGGTCAACTCCAGTTACCTCTTAATTAGTCATCAATGTTGGTCTTCTTCGAACACGTTGAGGCCTTTGTGATTCAGTTGCAAGTGGGCTTTGATCAGGTATTGGAACATTTTGAGTGACTTCCTCTTCTTGCTCATTCTCCATAGGCTGCTGCCCTTTCTCATCATCATCAAAATCTGCTGGAATATTTTCTTTAACACCATTTTGATTCCATGACCAGGTGCCTTTTTCATCAAATACCACATCACGACTGATGACAATTTTCATGGTGCTAGGATTGTATAGTTTATAAGCTTTTGACTTATCACTAACACCAAGAAAAATGCATTTTTCTCCCTTGTTATCTAGCTTCCTCCTCTTCTCATCTGGAATATGGGCATAGGCAAAACACCCAAAAATCCAAAAATGATCTATAGCATGTTTCCTTCCGCTCCATGCTTCCTCCGATGTCATATTTTGAACAGCAAGTGTGGGACTTCTATTCAATATATGAATGCTCCAATTAACTGCTTCAGGCCATAAGCTTTTTGGAATGCCACTTCTTGTCAAAAGGCTTCGCACCATATTCATAATAGTGTGGTTCTTCCTCACACATACACCATTCTGTTGGGGCTGTATAAGCTGCTGTAAGTTGTCTCTTGATTCCATGGTTCTCACAAAAAATTACAAATTCATGTGAGTTATATTCTCCACCGCGATCAGTGCGAAGAACTTTTATTGGGTTGCTAACTTCTTTCTCAAAAAGCGCTTTATAGCTTTTAAAAGCTACGAAGGCTTCAGATTTTTCTTGCAAAAAATAAACCCACATCTTACGACTATAATCATCAATGAAGGTAATTATATATCTTTTACCTCCATTAGAATGTGGTGTTCTTGGCCCACAAATGTTGGAATGAACAAGCTCCAATACTTTCTTCGCTCTCCAAGATTTTCCTTGTGGGAATTGATTACGGTGTTGTTTGCTAACAACACATTCTTCACAAACTTGAGAAGAAGATGTAATTTAAGGAAGCCCCGTCACCATGTTCTTTTGTTGTAATGTTTTCAATCCGCCAAAATTTAGATACCCATAGCGAAAGTGCCATAGCCATGCCTCATCTTTTAATTTTGCTGAGAAGCACGAATGAGTGGTGTTGTGGAGATAAAGTGGGAACATACAATTCGCTGTCATGTTAACTTGAGCAATTAAGCCCAAACTTTGCGTCTTGAATCTGACATACTCCATCTTTGATAAAAATCTCGTATCCTTTTTCTTGTAATTGGCCCACACTAAGCAAGTTGGTCTTTAAATCTAGCACAAAAAGAACATTAGCGATAGTGTGGGTGGAATTTTCTTTGG
Organism: Ilex aquifolium; assembly: GCA_951799425.1. Lineage (NCBI taxonomy): Eukaryota > Viridiplantae > Streptophyta > Magnoliopsida > Aquifoliales > Aquifoliaceae > Ilex > Ilex aquifolium. The sequence goes on from OX637406.1 coordinate 8,499,611, forward strand.
TTTGGATTGTTACCTTTCCTTTTTCCGTAACAGAAATTGTGGAGTTGTCACCAAACTAAACAGAGCTGCGAAAGGATTCATCCAAGTCAGAAAATGCCTCATTCTCTCCACACATATGGTTGTTGCAGCCAGTGTCTAAATACCACATGTTTTGTTGAGTTTCTTCCTTCACGTGACACACCATCAAAAGAGACACCTCTTCTTCATTTTCTGCAAAGTTTGTTTGATCTCCACTTTGTTTATTCAAATCAGTTTGACATTCAGATTTATATTGGTCATACCTATGACATCTGAAACATTCAACATTGGACTTGTCTGCTGACTTTGATCTATAAGTTCTTGAGTGGTGGCCTCCACGTCCTCTGCCTCTTCCTTGAAATTGACTCTCTTGATGATGATGATTTTCTTGTTGATTCCCACAATCATTGTTGTTTCTGCCTCCTCTACCTCTGCCTCTTCCTCGTCCTCTATCAGCTCTACTGGGTGTAGAGTGATTTTCTGATAAGGCGTTCAATGATTGTTCTTCTTTTTCCTGCTAGTTAATTTTTTGCTCATGAACCAAAAAATAACTTTGTAATTCATCAATTGGCAGTAAAACAACATCATTAGCTTCTTCTATAGCACAAAAAACATAATTAAATTTTGGTGTCAATGGTCGAAGAATCTTCTCAACAATGAGAACATCCTCAGTCTTGTCGCCATGGATCCGCATCTTGTTAATGATTGCCATCATTCGAAGCATTTTGAACTCCAAATGAAGTGCTTGAAGCTGCTGCCTCTTAGCCCTTGCTGTACCTTGGTACTTCTTCTTCATGGAATCCCAAATATGCTTGGCGGTTTCCTTGCAAAGAATGGTTTCCAAGATTGAGCGATCAATAGCTTAGAAGAGATAATTCTTTGCTTTAAGATCATTTAACTTCAGCCCTTCAAGCTCTGTCTTTTGCGCATCTGTCAGCACAACACCTTCTGCTGGTTCTGCTACTCCAGAAACAACAACCGTCCAATATTCTTTGGACCTCAAGAAATTCTCCATGAGCATGCTCCAATGATCATAGTGACCATCAAAGCGTGGAATGGCTGGCTGTGCATAATAACAGTAGGAAACAGAGGATATAGAGAAAGAAAAGGATAAACTTTTCTTCTTTTCATTGATAAACAAACATCCTATAAATAGGCTAATACATAACTGAAAGCAACATGAAAATAGGCACTATCCAACGTTCAAAACAAACTCCTATTGACTATGTAAACAGACTCCTATTGACTATGTAAACATAAACAAACTTACTGATACTCCTAAAGACTAGGACAACCCAAACGTGGAAATTACTAATTTCCTCAACATGCGTACACTAATATATTAGTCATGGCTATAACATCTTGAAGCATAAGTGACCTAGCAAGGCCCAATTGATATTACAACCAATTTCCTAACATTCTCTTTGGTCACGTGATTATGATTGAAACACGGATTACACAATTACCTGTACACCACGCATATTGGGTAATTTTAAGTTCTTTTACTATAATAGAACTTGGGCTATCAAGTTAGTATTTCTTTCAATGCAAGTGGACACACTTTCAATGGTAGAAGTGCAGTTATATAGAATTAGTGTATGCATCCATTGGACAACATGGCACTTTATAATTTCAAGTGACAAAACCAAGGATACAAAACCTATTTCTACAATCAGGAGAAGTCAGAGGAGTTGTTTTATCATTTTTTGACCAAGTATTTGAATGACTAGCCTATTTGGACGTTCTTCACGTCCACGACATCATAGATAACACTTCGTCATTGAGAAAAAACGTAATTTTTTACTATGAGTTTTTGTGAGATTCACACACCTCCCTCCCCTGAGGTTCACCCTGAGGTTCATCCAGTCCATCATCATTCAGGTTAGAGGAGCTTAACCTTGGCCGAAGCTTCATTGCAACATTGTGGTGAGAGAGGATTTGTTTGATAGCTACCTTGGTCTTCAGAAAACCCATTAATGGGTATGCCCCTAGTAGTTGGCAGCTCATGAGTATGGTTTGGTCCTTTTGCATTAAGAGCCCTGAGCAGAAGCATTTGAACCTTCCTTGTGTTCAACACTAGCATCATAGACATTAATGCTAGATGTTTCCCTAGTAGATGTAAGCTCCATGGAAAGGCAAGTCAAAACTACAACAACGAATGAAAACCCAAGAGAGCAACAAAATAGAGATGTAGGATCTTAAAATAATATAAAATACTCAAATATATCACACACACAAAAATTAATTAATCAAGAAAAAAATATCAAAGAAGAAGAAGAAGACAAAACTTGTGGCATGTATTTTCTTTGGTGTCAAAGGTTACTGCCACTCGACGTTTTTTTTTTACTCAATGGATTCAAACCCAACTAGCCTGTCACACAAAACAAAAGACTTTAATGAATAAAACAATTCTAATCCTATTCTTCTTTTAATAAAACACATCAAAGCTAACTAGAATACTCTATGGGTCAAAACTCTTAAACTCATTAAAATTCTAATTTCAAACTAATACCAAATAAATAAGAAATAAAACACTTGTAGATAATTTTTGTTGTAATTAAAAAAGAGTGAAATGAGATCTCATATATTAGATTTTTCTTTAATGTAACTGATAGTAAATCGTCCATCATAAATTTAAATGGGACTTGTGTTCAGAAGTAGAACTCCTCACCCATAGTCAACTGTAGAAAGGAGGACTTTGAAGAGTACTGTCACGCCCCATCATGGTCTCCCAAGGATGAGACGCGACTAAGTTTTTGATACACCTATTTACATATATGTATAATCTTGACTAATCAAACATTAAATAATCTCACAGGTGCAATAACACCACCCATCACCTTATTCATTAAGCATGATGGTAAAACCTGTCTCATAACATGTACCATATATAAAACACCTATACCAATTGTTTGTTTCCCAGGTTATAGACATATACAAAATCCCACACCCACATAACATACATCACAAAGTATGCTTGTTGAGTCTATATACACATATATACTATTAATCTGCCATAATAATCTCTCATAAATATAATACACAACCCAACAATTAGTCATACAAACACTCAACCTGAGTGATATCACACTAACGTTGTACAAAACTCAATCAACTGGACAGTAGACTGGTCTACATCTTTCACTACAGTACCTGAAAAGGAGAAACTATAGAGGTGTGAGCTAAACCACGTGCTCAGTGAGTATACATGTTGTATATGAAATGGAAATGATAGTAATACACTGAAGTAGGTAGATACTATATAGATACAAGTATCAAATAATAACATCAATCTAATTCCAGAGAATTCACAAGCCACATTACCTCCACACTACCCATCATCGGGTACTCGATCCCACATGGATCCGTGTCTCCCGAACCTCCCGGGAACACCACAGTGCTAGCACACCCCTGCACGCCCAGTGATCAAGCATCGACACTCCTGCCTCAAACAGTGCGCCACATTCCACAATACACAATATACAGTACAACATCATTCAACCACATAAGCACATAGCACATAATCCTGGAGAAAAGCTATTAAATTCTATCATTTACTATCATCTTATAATAGCATTTTTAAAACATATAAATATATACACCCACCTCAAATATACAGATCTACGGCTCTTCGGTCCCATCGGTGGATCCTTTCGGTGTTACTATATCTGTTCCAACACCGACTATTTCACCTGTTCCACCTAACACATTTGTAATTACAATATCAATATTTTTATCACATTTAATAGTTAATCATGCACTAATACATGCAAAATGATGCACCCCAGAGTGCCCCGGTAACTCCGGTTACTGCACTATCCACTCACGCACTAGCACTTTTATTCTAAGGATTCACATTTTCTTTCCAAATCTCCAAAATCACTCAAATTAATCACAATTAGGACTAAGTAGGTCAAACACATTGACCGGGGGCCCATTTTCACACATTTCGACCCCGAATCCTAAAAACTGCACTTTCGGCATTTCATACATTTCGCACTGGACATTATACTCATTTGAATTCGAAAGTCACATAATCACATCAAGCATCATTTAAAAATGCAACATGAAAAATTTCGGGTCATTTGGATTAAAATTCACATATGTGATAATAATATTTAGAAATCAGGGTTTCGGCGTTACTGTCACCAATTTCCAACTTCTATCGTACGTTTTGTTTAAAACAATTATACATAAACTCACACACTCACTAAATCATGCAAATCAGCCCCCTAATTGCACCCCTTAAACTCTCCCCTTCACTCCCATAATTTCAGTTCCATCCTAGCCCTCGAAAAACATACCGAACATCGCAATGACCATTTTCCACATTTTTCTCACCTTCGGTTTAATACCCATTTGGAACATTTACTTAGCAGCTCATTAATTACGTTTAATACACTTAATTTAAACTCACAAAAATATGTTTTGAAATTTGATGATACCTAGAAAAAAGCTCTAAGTATGAGGTCAGACGAGGAGGTCAGACACAGTAACCAGGGCTCCGCAATCCAGACCTCAAGCTCTCCTCAAAGAAAACAAACGGGAAATTGAAAGGGAAACAGCTGGCTAGTGAATGGCATCCTCAAAGCAATGGAAAGCTATAATCAAGGCACAAAACTCTCAACTAACCAAGATCCTCTCCCAAAAATCAAGGAAGATCCCACGGATGAAGGCAAAGATCTCGGTGAAAATCCCTTAGAGATAGGAATTACACTATAAATATTGTACATCGCCTCAATCAAAAGGCAGAAAACCCTACTGGCATCAAAGGCATCTTGTAAAACATTTTCTAGATGAATATAGATTCTAGGAGCAAGAGACTTCATTGAAGAGTGGACTAGCCGAGCTCCCAAGCCGGTGAACCACTATATTTCTACGTGTTACATACACCAAACCTCGGACAACGAGAGCATTCAACCACCGATTCACGGGCCTTGTAGCTCAGATATGTTCCTAGCAATTATACTCTAACTCGCTGCTCATTCATGTGAAATAACACCATCAGTTTGACGCCGTCTGTGGGAACGACTGTTCCTGTTACAAATAAGCTGATTTCTCAGTGACTGATGGTAACAACTCGAAACATGAGCAGAAGCCAAACAAACCCACCACGAATGCAGGATCAGCAGGAAGCCACCAACGGCAGACAACCCGAGAACGTCCAAGAGACTAATTCCCCCATTAACAACGAGATGGAAGCCCTTCGCCTCGTCAACCAACGCTTGCTAAGGGAAAATGCAGAGCTGTCAAAGCTCATACAGCGCCCACAGGAGGCACAACCGGCCCAAGAAGGCCAGAATAATCCCCCTCATAGGAAACAACGACACTTGGACCCCCTTAGAGAGGTCAACGAAGGAAGAGAAAGCAGCCAGACCAGGGGGCATGTTCCCTACCTACCCCCTAGGAATGGCTACAACGAAGAAGTGCAAAGTCAGAACGATGGGGGCGAGAGGGACGATTTTTTCCCTTACCCGCAAGACAGGAGGGAGCAACACTGGGAGCAACGCTTCAAAGACATCCAGTAAGAGCTCAGCCACATGAAGGAGGCTGTAAAGAGCAAGGCTCCGGTTACAATGGACGTCTTGGTGCAACAGACCGAGTCCCCATTCACCACTGGAGTGCTGCACTTTCCTCTCCCACCAAAGTTCAGGATGCCACAAATAGAGATCTTTGACGGAACGAAAGATCCCGTAGATCATCTCAACACTTACAAGAACCAGATGGATCTGCATGGATACCAGGATCCTGTACGTTGCAGAGCCTTTGCCATCACGTTGAAAGGCTCTGCCCTAGCCTGGTTTCACAGGCTCCCACCAGCCTCGATCTCATCCTTTAAAGAGCTCTCCATAGCTTTTGTATCTCATTTCATAGGATCTCGGACCTACCGAAAGCCGAGCTACCACCTGTTGAATGTAAAACAAGGACCCAACGAGAACCTACGGTCTTATGTCCAAAGGTTCAATTCAGAATCCCTGAAGGTAGAAATTCCAGATGAGAAGTTTGTTATCACTGCTTTCATTTCTGGATTAGGAGTGCAGTCGAAGGATTTAATATTTTCTATATCAAAGAACCCGCAAGCAAGCATGGCAGAGGTGCTGGCTAAAGCAGAAAAATATATTAATGGCGAGGAAGCCCTTCTCTCAAAGGTAGGGAGCTCATCCTCACAGAAGGAAAAAGTGAAGGAAGAAAATAAGAGGGATCGAAGTCCTAGGAAAGAAAGAGGACGAGATAGGTCCCCAAGAAGAGACAGGGATCACTCCCCCAAGAGAAGGGAAGATGTCAGAGAATGAGACGAGCTATTCAGCTTATGAACATCCGATGAGCTCTTCAGCTCATAAACATCCGATGAGCTCTTCAGCTCATAAATTTAAGATGAGCTCTTCAACTCATGAACTCAAGATGAGCTCTTCAGCTCATAAACATCCGATGAGCTCTTCAGCTCATAAATTTAAGATGAGCTCTTCAACTCATGAACTCAAGATGAGCTCTTCAGCTCATAAACATCCGATGAGCTCTTCAGCTCATAAATTCAAGATGAGCTCTTCAGTTCATAACTTGAGCCAAGCAGCTCACGATGAACTCTTCAGTTTATAACTTGAGCCACGCTGCTCACGAAGAACTCTTCAGTTCATAACTTGAGCCACGCAGCTCACGATGAACTATTCAGTTCATAACTTGAGCCAAACAGCTCACGATGAACTCTTCAGTTCGTAACTTGAGCCACGCAGCTCACGATGAACTAAGCAGCTCACGATGAACTAAGTAGCTCACAATGAACTCTTCAGTTCCTAACTTGAGCCACACAACTCACGATGAACTATTCAGTTCATAACTTGAGCCAAGCAGCTCACGATGAACTCTTCAGTTCGTAACTTGAGCCACGCAGCTCATGATGAACTCTTCAGTTCATAACTTGAGCCAAGCAGCTCACGATGAACTCTTCAGTTCATAACTTGAGCCAAGCAGCTCACGTTGAACCCTTCAGCTCATAATATGAGCCACGTAGCTCGCGCTGAACTATTCAGTTCATGATATGAGCAACACAGCCCACGAAGGACTTCAATAGTTCAGAAAAGAGCCTAGGAGCTCGGAATGGGCTATTTAATTCCTAAAAAGAGCCTTGTAGCTCATAATGAATTCTTTAATTCCTTAAAAGAGCCCTGAAGCTCATGATGAGTTCCCTAGTTCATAAAAAAAAAAGAGTCCGGCAGCTCATAAAGTCAATAAATTTGCTTTAAGAAGCACTGAAGTACTTTTCGAAGCAATGGGAACAACTGGGAACTTGGCAACCATAGGAAAAGCAGCAGCTCTCTACACCTCGAGCTCATGCAAATCGAGGTCAATGTGTGGAAGTCTATCTCAATTCAGCATCGACTCAACCCCTGCCCAAGCTCGCTTGGGCCAAGGGCTGGGGGGCAACTGATGATACCTAGAAAAAAGCTCTAAGTATGAGGTCAGACAAGGAAGTCAGACACAGTAACCAGGACTCCGCAATCCAGACCTCAAGCTCTCCTCAAAGAAAACAAACGGGAAATTGAAAGGGAAACAACTGGCTAGTGAATGGCATCCTCAAAGCATTGGAAAGCTATAATCAAGGCACAAAACTCTCAACTAACCAAGATCCTCTCCCAAAAATCAAGGAAGATCCCACGGATGAAGGCAAAGATCTCGGTGAAAATCCCTTAGAGATAGGAATTACACTATAAATACTGTACATCGCCTCAATCAAAAGGCAGAGAACCCTATTGGCATCAAAGACATCTTGTAAAACATTTTCTAGATGAATATAGATTCTAGGAGCAAGAGACTCCATTGAAGAGTGGACTAGCCGAGCTCCCAAGCCGGTGAACCACTATATTTCTACGTGTTACATACACCACACCTCGGACAACGAGAGCATTCAACCACCGATTCACGGGCCTTGTAGCTCAGATCTGTTCCTAGCAATTATACTCTAACTCGCTGCTCATTCATGTGAAATAACACCATCAAAATTAAACTAAAACATCCCATAAAATTAACTAAAACAATCCATGAAATTAAGTTAAAACAGTCATTAATTTCAAATAAAACAGCCCACATATTTACGTACATACTAAAATTAATCACATAAACATACTTAAAATTAATCCCATATACCTTCTTCTTCTCTCTCTCGGTTGGAACTAGAAATACACCAAAACACTTGGTTTTCTCTCTCCCTCTCTTCCTCCTTGGTCTCAGCTCAAAGGAACACACCCATATATTTTTTTTTTCCTTTTCTCTCTTGCTCTCCTCACTCTCAGTTTCCAGCCAAGAACACACACACACAGGTTTATGCCTTAAACACACACTCATACTTTTACACTTAAATTACACACACACTCTACACCTTAAAAGACACACACACGGCATGCACTTAACAGCCCACATGAACCCCCCCTTTCCATATGCTAACACATGTAAAGGGGACCCATATTAATGGGTTAATTACACTTGTCACCCCCCAAATTTTTAAGTGATTTCGAAATCGACCCACTAGTATTTTCACACATGAAATTCCTATGAATGGGTCTAACTAATACATCACTAATGGGGTCCATATACCCAATGTATGCTCACACACATCACGCCTATGAAATATTTAATTTAATTAACCCTTTAATAATTTCACTTAATTACAATTTAGCCCACAAAATTATGTTCATATGCATGCAATGCACGATTGGGTCTTACAAGTACCATCAACATGACCATAAACGCCTGACTCTTAAGAACTGGTAGAAATAGTTCATGCTAGATAAGATAATTATAGAAGTGCAAGACGATGGAGACGTAATTCTTGATGTTGGAGATGGAGTGGGCTGGATGAGGGGTGGAAGGCAAATGAACAACAAGTGGAGTTGATGATGTGGTATTAGCATAAGAGGAGGAGATAGTGGTGGAAGACATGTTGAACTACTAGAAAAAAAAATCAAGAAGCTCTCAAAGGAGACTTTGATACCACGTAGAAATGTGGAATCTCTTAACCGAGGGAGTGTTGCTTTATTATATAAATATAGGAGAAGTACATGAGTATATTGACAAAACTAACCCTACTGACTAATACAAGATAATACAAAATGTCCCTCTAATATCAACAAACTATATACTCATGAGAGAGATTGAGTCGAAGTATAATAAGATTAGGTTTCCAGATTAAGAAAAACGTTAGTTGCACTTAATTTTAGGATTTAGTTCATTATAGTCGTCAGATTGAAACTAGGTCATATGTAATATTAAATTCACAACTAATTTAATGGCTACAATATATTAGATTCCTAAATTAAATCTTCAAATTAAATGAGGCTCGTCGGTTGAAATGGGCTTGAAATTCACTATGGATTTTATGCAGAACAAGGATCAAGATTTCGATTAAGATTTTTTTTTTGAAACATTCTAAAATATTGATCAAAACTTATCAAAACACACCAAACACCTCAGTACATAAAAAAAATTAATATTCAATTATCAATTTATTTTGATTTCTAAAAAAACCTACAATAAGTTCGATGAAAATGTAATTCATCAATGTGACACAGTGCTACACGAAGAGCACAAGCAATCACAGTTTCCTCGTGGTAAATGCAGATTGCAAAGAAAACAAACACTGTGAATTCATAGAGAAACAAGAGAAAAACTCAAAATATTATTAATTTTTAAATTTGGATGTTTCAAATGGTTACATGAGGAAGGCCTTTTATATAGGTTCAAGAAATGCTCCTATCATCTTTACTTATCAGATTTAATCCATCCTCCAACTACTTATATTGATACTTATACCATCTCCCAATTAGACTAAGGGGAAATTAGAAGGAGGTACACCAAATTGGAGTTAATTGTAAAAAAGTATACAGAAAAAAATGTAGGGTAAAAAAGTACTTAATTTTGATACTTATTTGTTTTTAAGTACATTATTTGAAATTTCATATTTTCTTCTGACATTTATATCCTCCTTTGATCCATGTGTTTTTTTTTTTTTGGAAAGTGGTGCATTAAACATCTCCTAGTTTTACGGGAGAACTTTAATATTCCGTATTTTTGTATCCTTCCTTGATTCATGCATATTTTTTTTTGGAAAGTGGTTTTGTTTTCAAATTATATTTAATGCACCTTAATTCATGCGTATTTTTTTGAAAAATGGTTTTGTTTTCAAATTATATTAATATCTGAACTTCATAACAGTGTAACAATAATAGTGTAACAAGACATTTATACAAAATATTGTATTATTACATTTTATCAAATATATATTTTCATATAATTTCATTCAAAATAGTACATCTTTACTTTGAATTTGTTACCACGTGCACAAAACCACTGAACATTATTTTTGTTATAGTGTATTATTACACTGTCTTTGTTACAGTGTATTATTATACTATTTTTGTTACACTATTATTTAATGAATTTGTTACGTTTTTGTTACAGTGTAAATAATTTTATATTTCCAATTATATAAAAAAAATAATTAACAAATTTTGAAATTCAAACAAAGTGATATATCCTAAAATAAATGGAATATTAAAGTTCTCCCATAAAAGTAGGAGATATTTAATGCATAAATATAATTTGAAAATAAAACCACTTTCCAAAAAAAAAATAATGCATAAATCAAGGTGCATTAGAGATTTCAAATTAAATGACCATAAATTTCAGTGCTTAAGATAAATGTCTTGTTACATTTTTTAGGAAAGAAATTTTTACAAAATGAGCATTTACATCTTTGTATCTTAGCTGTGTACTTTTTCCAACACATTTTGTTTTGTGTAATTTTTTACAATTATGTCTAATTTGGTATACCAGCTTCCAAATGACTCTTAGACTAAAGTTGGATATCTATGTTAGGCCCATTAACTTTTGGGCTTATTATAATATTGAATCAAGATCAAAATAGATTTAAACCTGAAATTTGTTCTACATCAGAATGCCAAAGAATTCCGGAAGGTAAAAATTGTATTGAAAAGAAGCTTTACAAGAGCAAACCAGCAGAACAAACCAAATGTTGTCCATCGAAGAAACAAAAAAGAACTAGGAACAGAATTAGCGGGAAGTATAGAGAATAATCAGTACTTCCCAAAGAATCTAAGTCCTAAGTTCATAAAAGATTACAATAAACAAAAAAGAAATCATGCTAAGCAGCTGTGAACGAGATCCCAAAATTGTAGCATCCTAAGATTCTAGGGGAAATTCTTGAATTTAGTAGACATGAGCCTGTCTTTGATAGCTTGTTTGATAATCTGAGCTAAGGAATAGCAGTCCCTGAATTGTGTTGGGTTTTCTTTTGTGGAGTCTAGTTTTTTGTGTTGATCCGGATGATGACCCGACCCGAATAATGTTGCGTGGTTCTTAATGGGAAATTTAATAAGGCTTGGTCCATGGAGCGGAGGATTGGGCCGATAAATTTATTGGGCTTGGGCCTGTACGCATGACATATAAATTCTGTTTCTTGGTGATTAGGGTTTGTAGTGCATTGTATAGCCGCCTCTGTAATCCTCTCTCTCAATAGTAAAAATTCCTGCAGCTTCGTGGATGTAAGCAAATTGCCAAACCACGTAAAATCTTTGTGTCTTGCTCTTTCTTGTTTCTTATTGCTTTATGTTCTTGGTTTGTTCTTCGATCGTGTGTGTTTGTCTATGGGTTTAAAGTGATTCAAATCCTAAAAAATTGGTTGAAAAAAAACCCTGAAGTTCCTCTCAATCCATAAATGAAAAGATATTTTCATCACGCGCTTTAACCAACTAAATTGGATTAGAAAAGCTAAAGTTCAGATCCTGCAACAGACTTTATTTTTATTGGAATTTCATTTCCCACCAGTAAGAAAAAGATAGGAGGTCATCGTGGTCTCCTTTTTGGCTTCCAATTCATACGATACACCCCAAAAGATTATTAACATAACAGTAAGAGTCATGTACAAGCTTGCCAATTTAGGTACAAGAATAGTTTTGTTTGATTTTTGTATAAGCTTGCCTATGCATGTCAGCCATTTAAGGCTCGACTTTGCCCCCAATACTTTACATCTTGTTTCCATAGTTTTCCAATTTCACCTGTCATTGCTGCCAGTTCTACTTGAGAATAGTCCCTTGCACGATCATTTTGAATTTTCACTAACTTTATCTTGAGCTCTTCTATCTTCTTCTTGTTTTGCTTGAAATATTTCTCTCTCTCTCTCTCTCTCTAGTGATAGATGCAATATCATTAAAGTCCCTGTACGCAACCAAGGAAGACCAATATAACTACAATATTCAGTCAATTTGTTCCACTTTATATTACTTGCAATATACTTTGGATTTTCATATACGAAGGTCACATTCTAAGGCACATCCGTCATTTGTTCTGTGCAAGTAACCCGGATATGCTCCTTACTACAACTATCAATTGAAAGGTTTGTTTCCTTTCGTCAGAATAAGCTTGTTCCTACTCACAACCCTGTTATTAGCTTCTCATCAAATCCCAACATCCTTCTTATTCTTTCGACATTATACCTCCTCATTTTTGTCTCACTTAGTGCTACTATGAGGGGCATATATTGGACACAAAGGTACCTTAATGTCGATACTATCAATGGGGACCTTAACCCTTGACAGTTCCGAGATATTAGCCTAATTTTGTTGGGGGGGGGGGGGGGGGGGGGGATGGCAGGCCCGCCTCCTCCACCAGATTTATGTCACTCACCTTGGTGTCCTGCCTTTTCCTCCTCACACTTTTAGTCCTCCTTTTCCTTTGAGTTTGACTTACCTGTGCCCCTTGGTTTGCCATCCTGGTGCCCAGCGACGTCTGTAGAGAAATTGAGGCCTAAAACAATATTTCTACATTAAGCCTTATATGTTTAAGTATTAAAATTTTGTATTTAAAATTAATTTTTCTTGCCTTTTGAATTACAAAAGTACTAATTAAATTTTTATATTCAAGTTTGCTATCATATCTTTTTCGATTTATAGTGATGATACCAAAAATTAGTTAAGGTTAAACTCGGACCGCTCAGTTCAGACATCTAAGTTCAGACCCTATAGCTCACGATTATTAGCTCGGGGTGCGTAGGTCGGGAATCTCTAGCAATGAGACCTCCGTGCACGCGATGACAGCGATAGTTGACAACTTTCCCGAAAAGGCCATGTCACGACTAGAGAATGTAATCATAACGGCTAAATATTTTTGCACATGGGTCACAATAGCCTCAAGGGAAAACATGTTGATTACGCTAGGAGGGCATTGGTTACGGGAGAATCGCAAAGATCACACAAAGCAATCATGTAGGGCCACTATACACTATAAATAGGTGACAAATCCCTCGCATTTGTAATCACGGAATCATCTGTGCATCTACTCTATGTAATCTCCTTTCCCTCAATTAATCAAGCTTCTGAGCTGGTAAACTACTATAAATTCCATGTTTACTCATCTTCTGACATCTGATTGAATCGATAACTCAACCCCCAAGAGCCTAGCAAATAGTCCACCTCTGTTCAGCTGCCCAGAACACACCATCCGATTCTAATTCAGCTAATCTTTCTTCTAATATAGTCAATCGTAAATAAGATTTTATTAATTATAATTTTAAAAAAAAATTAAATATGGAAGCAACTGTTACAGGAATTGTTGCCAATATAATGTAAGAAATACATGCATTTGAAAAGAATCTAATCTTTTTATAAAAGAACAATAGAACCTAACATCGTTTGTTTTGTTGTTGCCCATAGTATCCAAAGAGAGAAAGAGAGATCAGGTAGTTCACACACACACGCACACACACACATGCACACACACACACACACACACACATATATATATGTATATATATATATATATATATAGAGAGAGAGAGAGAGAGAGAGAGAGAGTTGTTCAGAATGAGTGTGCTTTGAGTTGATCATTTTGCTTTACTGTTAGTTTTTTTTTTTATTTTACTTTAGATTTGTTGGGTTTTTAATGTTTGGGTTGAATTATAGGCCCAAGTGATTGAACTTAAACTTTTTTTTATTAGACTTTTGTTTTTATAAGGCTTTTTTATAGGGTTTAAAGTTTTTATGGATTTAAGTTTTTCACATTAGATATTTATGGTACATAAAATATTGCGTCTTCCTCACGAATGGACCTAAAGTTAAGATTTTTGTTACCTTCACTTCACTGTTGGGCCGGCCCTGCCGGTGCCTTACAGTTTTTGTACTCCTTGCTATTGTTCAACTATATTCATCTCATTTTCCTTATTTTTTTCCTCGATTTGTTAATCTAGTATCCAGGCATTGAAATTTTACAGAGAGAATACTATGCTCCGTTTGGTTGGAAGGATGGAAAGTAAGAAGGATGGAAAGTAAGAGGGATACACTTTCCTTCCTTTGTGTTTGGTTGGATGGATGAAAAATAAAAATGACTAATTTTTTTTTTTTTGTGCTAGATAAAATTAGGGGTGACAATTGAATCGTAGCGTGTCAGATTCGTGTTGAGTCATTACGGATTTATGTCGAACATTAGTAAAATTTAACTCAACTCATTTAATTAATTGTGTCGTGTAGAGTTGCGAGTTGACCTGTTTATTATTATTTTTTATTTTTTATTTTATTTGTATTTTTATTTTTTATTTTAAAATTTATTTTTAAAATTTTTTAAAATATATAAATACATATTTTATCATTTTATTTTTATATGAAATTGATGTATATATAATATATGTATATATTAAAAGATATATAAACAAATAAGATACATCTCAACACAAATAATTAACTTTTCATCCACTTTCCTTCCGATTTTGGAGGGATTGATTTTGGTGAGTTGGAAGGAAAGTTAATCCATCCACTTTTTCATTCTTCCTATTTTCCTTTCTTACCAAACATGATTTTTATTTATCCCTCCAACTTTTCATCCTTCCAACTTTACATCCTTCCACTTTTCCATCGTACTAAACGGAGCATAAGTATTTGTGGCACCTCCTAATTTCTTTTCAAATTCAATAATCTACCAAATGTTGTTGGAAGGCTCAACTCTGTCAGTGCTCTGCCTCGGACAAAGTTCTCGTTGTGAGCTATTTCTCCTTTACCCATCATGTTAAGCTTTTTCCTCACTTGTCCCTATTTCTTCATCAAGGAAATTTTGGTTTAGTTAGTATCTATTGTGTCTTGGGTTTCTGTTAGTATTGGGTTTCTGGTAGTGTTGGGCCTTTTTGTTATACCCACATAATTTTTCAGCCTAGCATAAGGGAATTTCCTATATTTTATTTAGGGGTGCAATTCGGGTAGATTTGGTGGGTTGAGAGGTCAACCATAACCCAACCTTAAGTATATAATCTCCAATCCTAACCCTAATCCTAATTATAATTCTATCTCAACCAGAGGTACTCAACTCGAGTACTGCCCGAGTTTAATTCGGGCAAGCCCGAGTTTAATTCGGTTACTTAATACGGGTTAAAAATCAGGTTGAGATTGGGTTACTTAATTCGGGTTGATTTTTTGAAGTGGATATTTGATTTTTTCAAGTGATCTGAGATAAAGGGCGAGGAGCAGATGAAGAGAGAGGGAGTGAGAGAGGGAGGAGTGACGAGTGAGACAAGGAGGAGTGACGAGTGAGAGAGGGAGGTGGAGAGTCTGAGATGACTCAGACGAGTGACGATTGAGAAAAGGACACTGAGAGAGGGAGGTTGAGAGTCTGAGACCAGATGAGAAACGAGTGAGAGAGGGATCTGAGAGTGATGGAGGTGCAAGAGTGAAGATTTGAAGTGAAGTGAAAGTCTGGACTCTAAAGAGTGAAGATAAATACTAACCCTAGTTAAATATATTTATATATTTATGTACTAGTTATTGCCTGTGCCTGAAGGCACAGTGTAATAAAAAATGGTAAATAATAAACATATTTGTATTCATATTCAAAATCAAATCACAAATATAGAGAAGAGATAAATGAATTTAAGCATCGGTTTGTAGTGGGGGTGAGAGGTGGTGGGCGGCAGTGGTGGTTGTAGAAGACGGTGATGGTTGTGGTGAGTGGCAATGATGGTGGTGGGGGCGGCGATTGTGACGGTGGTGGGGGCAACGACGGTGGCGGTAAAGGTAGTGGTGGTGGCGGCGGTGACGGTGGTTGGGGTGGTGGGGGTAAGGGTGGTAGAGGTAGTGATAGGGCGGTTTCAAATACTATTATTTTTTTAAAGTATTTATGAAAAATAATTTGTAGAAGTACTTTTAAAAAATCAATCCAAACACACCCTTAAGGGCCTATTTTTCCTATTAAATTTAGGGTGTTAATATTAACCGTTAGATTAACTTTAAAGTAAAATTTAAAACGATCTCAACCGCGAATAGCAAAAGTCATTTTGTTTATCTTTTGAGATTTGAATTGTAAGCTACTTTATTATATAGATATTCGGGTTGGACCCGACAACCCGAGGCCTCAACCTGAAGCTTGCCTGAATTCAATTTGGATTGAGGTTTTTTTGCCTAGGCTTAACTCAAGTGTTAAAAATTCTAACTCAAACCCTATTTTTTTAAAGTTAAATTCGAGTTGGCCGCCCAACTTTCGCGCTTAATTTTTTTTCCTTCTTCTTCAACATTTATCTCCAGATTGTTCTAACGGCATCTGCCATTGACATAAGTTTGCATCATGCAAGAGGTTAGTAGCAAACTCCTCCTTCAGTTTCCTTCTTATTTGAGATTTGCACGTTCCTAATTCCTTGCCAGCTGGTATTAATACAGTTGTATATATTACGGTTTGTTTGATAGAGATATTATGAGATGATTAAATATTAGATTGTATTATTTTTTATTTAATCAGTTCTAATACTTCATTTGATAAACAAATTTGATACGGTTTTATACGATAGACCTATGGATGTTTTTTAATACTACTAATAGATGTGGTATTATAATCCAACTCAAACATATTATTCTACACATTTACTATTATAACATCTCAAGTGATAAAATCAAGCTATCATCAATATAACAAATATTGATTTAGGGTATTTTTGTTAATGTAATATTAATACGATGAAATAATTCACTAACTAAACAACCGATTAGATTAAATAATTTACTATTCAACGCTTATATTGTGTATTGTCAAACACTAGATAAAATTACGTATTATTCTAATACCATATTTAATCCTTTTTTTTATCCATCTGTATTGTATTAAACCGTATTATTTTATTCAATTCATCTATTTTTAATACGACAATCAAACGAACCCATAATGTATATTTTGTGTGACTTGTATTCCAAGTTTCCATTGAATTTTATTTGGAGATTTTTTCATGGGCACCCACTAATTTAATTAGTATGTGTTTGTTTTATATATAAATTCAATGACCCATTCTCAACATTATAATGGATGTCTATGCTGGGTATTTGTTTCTAACACAAATTGGAGAGCTCATGTTTTTTGTCCAACACGTCAAGGACTTTGGGGATAAAGGCTTTTGACTTATCAAAGCTAGTTCCTTTCACCATTATCATGGCTGTCTTTTTTATCCAACACGTCAAGGACTTTGGGTAAAAAGGCTTTTTCAAAGCTAGGTTCCTTTCTCCCGATGGTGGGAGAATTGATAAGTCTTCGGTCTTTAGCGGCATGCGGAGTGACGACGTCCACGAGTTCTACCATTTGTCAAAAATTATTTGGTTTGCTTTATTTTATATTGGTCCAATAATTTCGATAATATTGAAATAGAGTGTGTGGTTGTTCTCTCTCTTATGTTGCTCTATTTTGTAGTTGTGTTTGATTCGTGGCCATAGGCTTACTTGTTGAATCGAACCACGTAAATCTTTTATTTTTTATTTTTTTTATTTCATTGTGTTATTATTTTTCTTGTGGTTTTAGTTCATAACAATATATTTTTATAATCAACCAATATGAATAAATGAGTCGAAATTTACTCATGGTGACAGTTACAATATCATTTAACCTTATTTACGATCTTAGTTTTGATCATTGTTATCTTTTCATAATCAATCAAATCCATTTTTTCCAGCCATAAGCAAAGGGGTCATTTTCTAAAATTTAATGTAAAAAAGGAAAAGAAAAGTCAAATTGAATAAGGGTTTTCAAATTGACCTTTGATTTCTGATTGCTTAAGGGGAAGATTCAAATCAGTTACGTCACTCCATTTGTCATCACAGACGACTCAAATGTACTGTAAATACAATTCACTATACAATGTAGGGGAATGCTACCGTGCCTACTTCAGTACCGTACCAAAATTTATCATTATTTAAGATTAAATTACAATTTTTTTTAAATGTAAGTTATAATTTTTAAAAGTCATGATTAGGGGTGTTCATGGGCCGGATTATCCACGGGTCTTATTACCCGGCCCAAAAAAAATAGGGCCGAAGCCCGATAGACTCGATAGTTGGCCCGTCCGAGCCCGAACCCAATATCCTTTAAGAAAGGGCTTGGATTTACCCCTAAATCCATTACCCGACCCGAAGTCCGGCCCGAAATCGAATTTCGGCCCAATAACCCGCCCAAATACCCAGCCCAATAACCAACCACATACCCGAAGCCCGCCCGAAGCCTATACCCACCTATATATGTTTTTTTTTTATTTTTATCAAACATATATGTTTATGTTAAGAGGTGGAGACTTTTGTTCAAAAAAAAAAATATATAGTTAGTGACTTGAATGAATGGTTGGTTAGACTTGAATGATAGGTGGTAGATGAGACTTTAATATTGGTCGCTGAGAGTTAAGTTCAAATTTTTCAAAACTTTGAATGTGAGTCTCCATTTTTCTGTCGGTCTGTGTGACTGACTGTCTCAAACTCATAGCCTCATAGGACTGTGGCTATGCATTGTCTTTTCGGTCTGTGAGAGAGATAACATAAATTTTTAAATTTCAATCTTTTCAATTTGTACTGCCAGCGGCTGAGACAGACAGTCATAAATTGGGCCAACTGTCGACTATTTTTTAATGTATAATTTATAAATAAACGGCTAATTTCATTGCAACCCACTCAGTCACTCATTTGCTCACATCTCATTGCAAAAAAAAAAAACTCTTGTTCTAAAGTCTGAAGTCTCAAGTGTTCTGAAGTCTTGAACTCTCAACTCTCAAGTGTTCAGCTATCTCAAATATTCAAGATTGTCAAGTTCATGGCCGTTAGTTTTGTACACTTGAGACGATACATGTTTTTAAATTGACTCATTGAATTATGTAATAAGTTTTAGTTGTTGACACAAGTGCATGTGGCGGGATGAATGAGGGTTATGTGATTTTTTTTTTTTACTTAACAGTCAGGGTGTTTGAGCCTGCTTATGCATACTTCGACTAATTTCTTCTACCGTCTAGTCAAAGACAGACCATCTATGTCGGAACTAAGATATTCATGAGAGATATATTACTCATGGTCTAAGGACTTGCCCCAAGGAGTTGTTAATATTCGAATTCAAGAAATTTGAGTTTACAGTTCATTCATATTATCATTTGAAGTACCTTTGAAATAGGATTATGTTACAATGGGCCTTTGATCAAATGGTACTCCTTGTCTTGTGATGTTTTGCCTTCTTAACCTTCCCCTCCCCCTCCCCCCCCCCCCAAAAAAAAAATTAGGATTATGTTGTTTAGCTCTTCACGCATAATGATAAAGATCAGTTGTTACCATTTCGGACCCTCACTCCTGTTTAATTTGCATTTGTTCTTTAAATATAGTAACTTGTCATGTTTTCCAAATCCAACAGACTAATTTAATTCATTATAACTCCTGAATTGATTATAGATCCCATTAAATATTAAAATTTGACATTAATCTAATGACTATAATAAAATTATATCTTTAATTCAACAAATTAAATCAATAAATTATGTTCAAATAGCATTGAACTACATTTCCTTAGTCGATCCTACTAATTTATTGTCCATGGTCATGGTTGTGTGTCGATTTGGACCCCTTGATTATATAACTTTAAAATTAGAGCCGTATGACCATCTGATTCGGCAGTAAACAATTCATTTAAACCTCTTTCCTGTAAACTGGAGCTACTTCTTGCCGAGAGAGAGAGAGAGAGAGAATGGATTCAACTACTTTGACAGAGAAGCCTCATGCAGTGTGCATACCATACCCAGCTCAAGGCCACATAAACCCCATGCTGCAGCTAGCAAAACTCCTCCATCACAAAGGCTTTCATATTACCTTTGTAAACACCGAGTTCAACCACAGACGCCTCCTGAAATCTGTAGGTCCTGATTCACTCAACGGCCTGTCATCGTTCCGATTCGAAACCATTCCCGATGGGCTTCCTCCATCAGATGATTCAGATCCTGATGCCACCCAAGACATCATCGCTCTTTGTGAGTCCGTCACTAAGCACTGCTTGGCTCCATTCAGAGACCTCCTATTAAAACTTAATGAAACCTCGTCGTCAAGGGTACCTCCTGTTACTTGTATAATTTCTGATGCTACCATGACCTTCACACTTGCAGCAGCCGAAGAACTGGGCATCCCTGAAGTTCTCTTCTGGTCCGCCAGTGCTTGTAGCTTCCTGGCTTGCATACAATGTCAGAAATTCATCGAAGAGGGTTATACACCACTCAAAGGTATTAATTAACTACTAACCAACTTCATATGTACATATGCATCGACATCCTTTACATTACGCTTTTATTTAATTTTTCTATAGTAGGCTTCCTACCATGTATGCACAAAGGATAACTTATAAATAGTAACTTCTACTTTAATTTTAAAAAACGCTATCGAGAATAGCTTCCAAAAGATGGAAGGTAATCAACCATTAAGAAATCTCCATCTTGTGCGTAGATAATATACATCACAAAATTACGTGGGTGTGTGTCTCTTTTTCTTACTCATTTTATCGTGGCTCATATGTAGGTCCCTTTAAATACTTACATTTATGTATACGTGTTTGAAATGAATTTTGTTACATTGAATGTGAATCAAAAGTAAATCTTGAAGACATTGTTTCACTAGTTTTATTTTAACATTGGCATTTTAATTTTTCTTGATGTGCAGATGCTAGTTACTTAACAAATGGATATTTGGAAACCGTCATAGATTGGATACCTAGTATGAAAGGTATACGTTTGAAGGATTTTCCAAGTTTCATAAGAACAACAGACCCAAATGATTTTATTTTGAAATTTATTCTAAGTGAAATTGAAAACGCTAAAAAGGCCTCTGCGATAATTTTGAACTCATTCGATGAGCTGGAGCATGATGTTATTGATGCTCTTTCATCTATTCTTCCTCCAATTTATTCGGTCGGACCATTGCATATTCTCCAAAATCATATCCAAGATAACGATTTGAAGTTGCTTGGATTAAATCTTTGGAAAGACGAGTCAGAGTGTCTTCAATGGCTTGACTCGAAAGAACATAAATCCGTGGTGTATGTGAATTTTGGAAGCATCACTGTCATGACACCAAACCAAATGATTGAATTTGCTTGGGGACTAGCTAATAGCAATCAAATCTTTTTGTGGATAATAAGGTCTGATCTTGTTGCTGGTGACTTGGCTGTTCTTCCACCTAAATTTGTGGAGGAGATAAAAGATAGAGGCCTATTAGCAAGGTGGTGCCCACAAGAAAAAGTTCTCGGCCACCCAGCAATTGGAGGATTCTTAACTCACTGTGGATGGAATTCAACTCTTGAAAGCATAAGTGTCGGAGTGCCAATGATCTGTTGGCCATTTTTTGCTGATCAACAGACCAATTGTTGGTTTTGCTGCACTCAATGGGGCATTGGCATGGAGATAGAAAATGATGCTACGAGAAATAAAATTGAGAGCTTTGTGAGAGAGTTGATGAATGGAGAAAGAGGCAAAGAGATGAAGAATAAGGCATTGGATTGGAAGCAAAAGGCTGAAGAGGCCAGTACAGGTTCAGCGTATGTGATTCTAGAGAAAATGATCAACCAAGTGCTTCTCACTCAAAAAAATTAGAATTGTATGTCTTCTCGTCAAGTATTGGGAACATGGTTTGGAGCTTTCAATCATCTCTGACTGTCTTTTCATATTTGTAATAAAGGTTGAGCTCAAAATTTTTGTCCCTGTGGCAAATTAATAAGTAGTTATATTTAAGAAGCACTAGAAGGGGGAAAAAGAGACTCTTTTTAATCTTTTTAAATAAATTTTGAGTCTTTTATATCATTCTTCATGAATTTTAATTTTTATATATGAATATTTAATTACATTGTGACCCAATCTAAAGTCTCTTTATATACACACATGACGAAATTAAGTATTTATTTGATGAAATTGAATTGAACTTTATACATAATTTTCTAAAATTCAACATAATTGAGATATTGAGACATTCCAATCAGTGGTTAAATTCTTTCAAAGGGAGGGATTGAGTGTTTCACCAGTTTCTTTTGGAAGAAAAAAAAACAAAACAAAAAAGATATTAGATATGAGCAGATTTGTAAAAGCTTACCTTTTTATCATGTTTAATTCAGATATAAATTGCATGAATAAAATTAATTCAATATCTAGATCAAAATTTATACATTGAATTCAGATTCAGATTGGCCAAGATTTAATTTGTTGATAGCCTACATATAGGAAGGTTTGAGGACGCAAATTTGTTGACCGCCTTCGTTGTTCACACCATTTTCTTTTATCCAAGTTCAATATGTTGTCTCACTACGCGTGCCAAAATATTGTTGCTCCAAAATCTATTGCTATCAACAAAGGAAACTTAATCGATAGACAGTTTTCAGACGATTACTAGTGATGAGTTCAATTGCCTTGTTTAGAATCGTGAATTAATAACAAAAAGAATCCTTTTATTAATTTAATCGAAGGGTTTTTAGTTACAAAAAGACTGAATTAACAACCTTGATTGTAGCAATAACTACTTCCTAAAAACTAACCTAACACTACTCCTAAAAATGCCTATATCATGGGTCATGTGGGGGTTTGAATGTATCTTTTAACTTCCTCCTTTTTTATTTTTTATGGCCACTATTTTCGACAGTTATTTAACTTGTAACTCCCAAGCAGTTATCATTTTTTCAAATAAAACTGTGTTTGAACATCTCCCACCTTTTCTCAGATTTTTCCACGTGGCCCCCATTTCGCGAGGTGTTGATGCATCGAACATTCTCATAATTTTACATTTTTAGGTCCAAACACTATTCTAGAAGATAGCCTATTCTACAAGATTACAATCACACTTAGCTTGGAGTTGATCTTCTTGATTATTATCCTTATCAACCCCCCTTCAAGGTGAGGACGACTGGAACCGACACACCCTGCTTGAATGCAAAATCAGTGAACAAACGGTTAGGTAGACTTTTTGTGAAGATGTCGGCAATTTGTTGTGTAGAAAGAACATAACGAACAAACAGCGACCCCGAAACAACTTTCTCATGAACAAAATGGTAGTTGAGTTCAATATGAACCAGAGTTCAATATGTTTGGTTCAAGCATGAAAATTTGGATTAGAAGCCATAGAAACAACACTATTGTTTTCACAAAATAACTAAGGGAGTTGAGTCAAGGTGACATTTAAATCTTGATGAAGATAAGTAATCCAAGTCATGTCACTCGTGGCATGGACAAGCAGGGGCGGATTTAGTGTGGGGGCAGTGGGGGCAGCTGCCCCCACTGAAATTTTAAAAAATTTTGGGACTCAAGTGTAATTTTAAAAATTTCAAGAATTTTTTAAACTTGCCCCCACTGAAATTTTCTTAAAGTATAGGGTATATTAATATAATTTTTAAACCCTTAAAAGTCAATTTTGGCAGCTCTAGCTTCTCCTCATTTTTCATCTCCTGCTTTTTTTTTTTTTTTTTTTTCCCGTAAGTCATATTCGTCTTTTTCGTAGTCAGTCCAACTTTCAGTCCAGCCCTCTTCTTTCTTTTATTTAAGTTTCTTTGTTAGTTTCTTTGGTGTATTCATCAACTAATCAGTCAAGGAGAGGTAAATCCGACAACGAATCAACCCTTTTTCTTTGTTAGTTCCTTTGGTGAATTCATTCGTTGTGCAAATCAAATTTGAAGAAACCCTAGAAGATTATGTTGAAGCCAAAGAGAGAGGTAATCCATTAATCAAATTTTTTGATAGTAGTATTAGCACTAATCTAAAATCAAATTTTTTATATTAAAAAATTAGTTTAGTTCCTGTAGAATTGATGGTTGTTTGGTCTATTATTTATGGACTTATATATGTTTTCTTTATTTCGTCTTGGGTCACCACTCAACTATTTTAGATTTTTGTTGAAGTCCCTAATTCAGATTGGCTATTTGAGATTCTTGGTTATTGCTATTTTTCTTCCCTATGATTAAATTGTTTTAATTGATTTCTTGAAATTCTAGTTTAGATTATATTTTGGATTTATGGATTATATTTTGATTATGTGTAGTCTATTAAATTTTATATTTTGGATTTATGGATTATATTTTGATTATGTGTAGTCCATTATTGGATGTTCGAGAGTTGGAAGCTCTTTTTGTACAGAATCTTGAACACTAAATGATATTTTTGATGTGAAATTTTTTTGTTACCTTTTTTTGTACATCACTCGTATACATGAGTTGCGCCTCTAAATGACATTATTTTGATGTAACTATACTTATAAACAGTTTATCAAGAATATATATTTTGATGAAAACAATGTTACAATTATATTTTTTTTTTATTTGAAAAAAAAAATTACAAAGTTTTTAAATTTCAATGGGGACAACCTAAATTCTTAAATTTCAAAGTTACAATTAACTTTGAAATTTAAAAATTTAGGTTGCCCCCACTGAGGCAAAATCCTGGCTCTGCCCCTGTGGACAAGTGCACGATATTCAGCCTCAGCACTCAAACGAGCAATAGTAGGTTTTTTCTTTGAACTCCAAGAAACACAGTTTGTACCAAGGAAAATGGCGTAACCAGTAGTAGACCATCTAATGTCTAGACACCCTGGCCAATCGGCATCGCTCTGGCCCGTTAAATCAAGATAGCTATTAGCATGAAGAAAAACACCATAAGTGAATGTCCCCTTGATATAGCGAAGAATACGTTTAACAGCGCCTAGGTGAGCAAGAATGGGCGAATGCATATGTTGTTGACAAACAGAGTTTAGGCTAAATGCAATTCAATATTGCAAGGCACCCATAATACTCCTAAAGGATGTTGGATCAGCAGGGGGAATACCAACTGCATAAAGTTTCTGATGAACATTCAGGGGGTAGCAAGGGGCTTACAATCTATGATCGAAGCACAAGCAAGCAAATCGCGGGCATACTTGACTTGACAGAGAAACAATATATGAGATGATGAATAGGCCTCGACGCCCAAAAAATAGTGGAGCAACCCAAGGTCCTTCATAGAGAACTCAAAGCCGAGCTGGGTGATAGTGCTATGCAAAAGAGTTTCATCATTGCTGGTGATGATCATATCATCGAGTAAAGAAGAATAACAATGATGTGATTAAGATCGTGAAGGGTGAACATGTAGTTGTCGGCAACATTTTGATGAAAGCCCAGAGTATATAAATGATGACTAAACCGATCAAACCAAGCTCATGGGGCTTGGCGCAAACCTTAAAGGCCACAAAACCGGGAGGTTGAGAGACATAAACCTCCTTTTTTAGAGAGTCGTGCAAGAACACATTCTTCACGTCTAATTGATGAATTTTCCAACCGCGTGTAATAGCGACAGCGAGAACTATAAAAATAGTAGTAGCTTTCACCACCGGAGTAAAGGTTTCATCAAAATCGATGTCATGGAGTTGAGAGTAGCCTTTGGCCATCAATCAGGGTTTGTATCGTTCAACATCACCTGAAGGTAAGAACTTCGTTTTGTAGACCCATTTAGTGTTAATAGCATAAATGTCTGGATTTCGGGGAACCAAACTCCATGTTCCACTATTGTGGAGAGCCGCTAAGCCCTTCTCCATGGCAGTTTGCAGTGAGGAAATTTCGAGACAGACTAAAGGTTTGTCAGCTCGGCATTATTTTCAATGGCAGCAAGAAGACATGAATGTGAAGAACACAAAGCGGAAGAAACCAAGGAGCAAATTGGGTAAGGAGAGTGACGGGATTTACAACGGGTTATCATTGGATGGGTGGAAACACTAGTATCTGTGCTGTTATGATTTGGCAAAGAGGGAGGAATGGGAAGAACAATTTCGAGGTGACCACCTTGGGGAAAAGATGCCGAACCAAAAGAAGGAAGGTGTGAACTAGAATCTGCTGGTGAAGAACCTGAACCTGATGGGCCAAGATGGCAGCTAAATGGGGTCGATGCAACAATTACTAGTGAAGTAATAGAAGATGGAGGAAGCTTTGTCAAAGACGAAGAGCCTGGTTGCAATTCTTCTGGAGAAATCCACCAAGGAAAATCGGTATATCATAGATATTCACTATGAAGAGTAGGTGGCATGTGCAAGACGTCATGAAAGCGACAAGGGAAAATCATTTCATTGAATACGGCGTGACGAGAAATATATACTCTGCCTGAGGAGGGTTCCAAGCAACGAAAACCCTAGTGAAGTTCACTGATTCCTAAGAAAATGCATGGGAGACTCCTAGGACTGAATTTGTGAGGCTAATAATTACTTAAGCATGGATAACTTAAGCATCCAAAGGGTGTTAGCAGTGAGTAATCGGCGTTCTTGCCATATAAAGATTCGTACGGAGTTGTATTTTTCAAAACAGGAATAAGAAGTCGGTTAATCAAATAGGCAACCATAGAAAAAGCTTCAACCCATAAACAAAGAGGAGTGTGACTATGGAATAAAAGAGTTAACCAAGTTTCCGTAACATGTATGTGTTTGCATTTGGCCACACCATTTTGTTGAGTTGTGTGGGGGCAAGACAACTGACAAATAATACCACGGTTTGCCAAAAATTGATCAAAGGCTTGAGCTTTATATTCTTTTTTTTGGGTAAATCTTGAGCTTTATATTCACCACCACCATCGCTTAGAAAAAAATTAACATGAGTATCAAAGATATTGGCAATCCTTTTTTTAAATCGAATAAAAATAAGAAAGCACCTCTGATTTGTACTTGAAAAGATAGAACTATTATCCAAGATATATATAAGCAGATTAAGGAACTAATTACTGTAATAAAATCTAAATCTATTAAGTAAACTGTTATATGCAAATATATTAATTAAAAACAGAATGTTAAAAATAGAAACTGAAAATACATTTATAGTGATGCAAAACTGCAATAATAATATAAATCCAGATTTTCAGAAATAATAATAATAATCAGAGGCCCGTATAATCACAGTTTCTTTAAGATAAATTTGCTCCCTCTCAGTTCTTAAGGTTGATAAACAACTGTCGCCTAAAATAAAACGAATTTCATTATTGAAAATGCAGCACTTCAATCTTCAAGATTCTAACGAACACAATTATGTGTTTATACTTGAACCGAACAAGAAAGAATAATACAAAAATATGCAGAGAGAGAGAGAGAGAGAGAAATACTGAATACATAATTCATAATTGAAATAATGTAAAGAAGTATAATGAAAGAGCAATTCTAGTAAGAAGTAAGAATTGTTTAATGGTATGATTTAGGAGTGCAAGACATCACCTATTTATAGACTTATTAGTGGCTTTTCATAAATGGTGCAACCATATGTAATGGTGCATTTGGTTCAAAGGGTATCAATTGCGACTTTATGAAAAAGTACAACCATTTGAAATTATGTATTTTAACCAAAAGATATCAAATATGATTTTTATGAAAAGTTGTAACTATTTGTAATGGTGCCTTTAAAATAAAAGGTGTTAATGGTGGCTTTATAAAATGATGTAACTATTTGGATTGGTGTCTTTAATCAAAAGTCACAAATTTTGAACTAGTAGTTTTTCATATCATCTTTACTTCACATCTTTTCAATTTTCCTCAAAAGTTACAAAGAGTTTTTCAAAAATAACCTCCCAAAAAAATTGTTATTTTGAAAAAACTTTAACAATTTTCCATTTAATAATTAATGGTTTCAAACAAATAAATATACCACACTCATCTCCTCATGAAGGATAGCACATTTACACTTGGTCTCACTAATTTCGAGTTACGGGTCCCACTTTAATTTAAGCCTTAGGTTGCTCAAAATATTTATTTAAAAACCATTATTTCCAATAAGAACCACACATACCAAGTAGCATTATCAACAAAAAAAACATAATAATGAAATCTTGATATAGATTGAACGGGAGAATGAATCTTAATAAACGATTTGTCAGACATAAAATCACTTAACAGAAAACAAAACACAAACGATTATGTGGTTCGACAAATTGACTACATCCATGGACATAACACCTATGGGTTACATCGATGTATTATTGAAGGTAATTGATTACATATGGTTCAACCTTATTTATATGGTGAGAATTACACACTAGATAAAGTAAATTACACATGTTTAACATCATCTGTACTTATCCAAAAAAACTTAGATATCAATGGATCTCTTTAGATCCTATCGTATCTCTACTTGAATATTGATGAATTCTTCCTCATATTTCTAATACTCCCCTTCAAGTTAGTACACAAAAATGTGTTGAAATGTCCAATTTAAATTGAAAAATGAAATGGTTGCTTGTCAATCGGATGATATAACTTTGGTGTGAATAATAGATCGTGGTGAATGAACATGGAATAACTACATATAAATTTTTTATTTTGCTTTTTTGCCCTTTTTTGGGGGGATTTTTTTTCTTTATTTTTTTTCCTCTATTTTTTTTTTCTAATGAAAAATCATTTGCACTACTTTGAAGTCACCGTCTTCTCAAAAGTCTCTGTTGAAATAGAGTTTGAACTAGTGCAAAACTGAAGCTGGGAACAATCTCACTTGTTTATTGAATATCAGACTTGAAACCATCTATATCACTTATATAAATAGCCTTACAAAAACAGGAATCAAGGAAAAATAACAACCACGTCTAACAAATACCTAAAGATGTGGAGAAACTAAGTCAACAACTAAATAGTAGGAACTACTTATTGACTAAGCAACAAACTCCTATTGACTAGGACTCAACCCAACAATTCCTCCCTTAAACTGAATTTACAGACATTCAGTTTATAACAGACTCTGAGCACATCCCCAATAATTCACGCATCTTCAAGAAGACATCAAGCTTAAGTGGTTTAGTCATCACATCAGCTACCTGATCTTGTGTGCCACAATGTATCAGCTCCACCATGCCTGCCTTTGCGAGCTCTCGAAGGAAATGAAATCTCACATCTATATGCTTGCTATGACCATGCATCACTGGATTTTTAGACAATTTAATTGTTGAACTATTATCACAATAAATCATAGTAGCTTTATCTTGAGCTTGACCTATCTTCTCCAATACCCTTGCTAACCATACAGCCTGACATGCACAAGATGTAGCAGCAATTAATTCTGACTCAATGGTAGATAGACTAACCACAGGCTGTTTTCTAGAGGACCAAGATATTGCCGCTGAACTCAACATAAAAACATAGCCAGATGTACTCTTACGGTCATCCAAATCCCCAGCATAATCACTATCTGTGTAGGCCACAAGATTATTGTGTCCTCCCTTCCTATAAAAAATCCCGAAGTTAGTTGTACCCTTCAAATATTTCAGTACTCGCTTTGCTGCTTGCAAATGGGATTCTGTAGGATTCTCCATGTAGCGACTAAGAAGATTCACTACAAACATTATGTCGGGACGAGTGGCTGTGAGGTAGAAAAGACTACCCATAACTTGTTTATAGTAGGTCTTGTCCACCTTCACACCATCAGCATCTTTTGTCAATTTACACCCAGGAACAATTGGAGTCTGTACAGAATTACTTTGTTCCATACCAAAACATGCCAACAACTCCAATGCATACTTTTTCTGACGAATAAAAATACCATCAAATTGTTGCAAGATTTCCAAACCAAGAAAATACCTCATCTTACCAAGATCTATCATGTCAAACGCCTGTTTCATAGAAGTTTTAAATTGGGTAATCATAGCATCATCATTACTAGTACAAATCAGGTCATCCACATATAAACTGAAAATTAATACTTTTCCCTCTGTGCCGGCTTTGATGAACAAAGTATGCTCATAGTCACACTTCTCAAACCCTTCATTCATAAAATAAGCTTCAATCCGGTTGTACCAAGCACATGGTGCTTGCTTAAGCCCATAGAGAGCCTTATACAACTTGTACACCTTCTGCTCATGCCCTTTTTGCACATAACCACATGGCTATTCTACAAAGACTTCTTCATTCAACTCTCCATGCAAGAAAGCCAACTTTACATCTAATTGGTAGATATTCCATCCACGTTGAGCTGCATGTGCTACCAACAAACGGATTGTTTCCATTCGTGCCACTGGAGCAAACACTTCAATAAAGTCCACTCCATATTGTTGGGTATATCCCTTGGCGACAAGTCGTGCCTTGAATTTGTCCACTTCGCCATTTTCATTAAATTTTGTCTTATAAATCCACTTCACTCCCACTGTCTTTCCTCCCTCTGGTAAGTTTACGAGTTCCCATGTGCCATTCCTGTTTATTGCTTCCATTTCAGCATCATTTGCCCTCCTCTATTTCTCACTCTTCACGTCATCTTCAAAATACAAAGGATCAATAGTTGTAATCATCATGGCGAAGTTGTCCTCATTAGTTTCATCAGAAAGTTCTTCACCAATAACATAATCTTTCATCCACACTGGGGCCCGTCTAGTCCTCCTTTCATGAGTGTGAAGCAGCAACGTATCAGCCAAAGTTGTTGATTCTGGATCATCTTGGGGCGGCAGCGTATTAGTCAAAGTTGCTGATTTTGGATCTTCTTCTTCTTCTGCTTTTATATCAGCGACAGAGACAGCTTTGCTCCTTTCAGTAGTAGCATGATTATCACCATTTTCAGCCCCATTTTCAACACCAATTTCTTCCTCATGATCTCCCCAATCCAGATTACACTCAATAGAGGTGGCAAAGGTCTGATCCTAATCCTAGGTTTTATCTTCTTCAAAGACAACATCCCGACTGATAATTATCCGTTGTGAAAATGGATCAAAGAGTCTGTAAGCTTTGGATTCGTCACTAACTCCCAACAGAACACAACTCACACTTTTATCATCCAATTTTGATCTTTTGCAGTCAGGCACATGGACATGAGAGACACTGTCGAACACTCTGAAATATCCCACCGAAGGCTTGATGTCACTCCAAGCCTCTTTTAGAGTTTGATTTTTCGCCGCCAAAGTTGGACTCTGATTCAAGACATGCACTGTCCAATTAACAGCTTCAGGCCAGAAGGTTTTGGGCATTTTCTTCTCTGAGAGCATACTCCGAACCATATTCATGATGGTTCTATTCTTACGTTCTACAACGCCGTTTTGCTGTGACGTGTAAGCAACTGTCAATTGCCTTCATATGCCATGTTCATCACAAAAAGCATTGAACTCTTGCGATGTAAATTCCCCACCTCGATCAATGCATAACTCGAATGCAAGAATTGGTTTCTGTCTCAACATGTATTTTAAACATTTTGAAAAAGGCAAGAGCTTCTGATTTTTCTATCAAAAAGTAAACCCATGTTTTTCTACTATAGTCATCAGTAAAGGTGAGCAAATACCTCTTCTTGCTGTTCGAGATGGGTGTGATAGGTCCGCAAATGTCTGCGTGCACTAATTCCAGAATTTTTGAAGCTCTCCAAGTGCTTTGTCGTGGAAAGGAGTCCCTTTGTTGCTTCCCTACTAAACAATCAGTGCATAGCATTGAAGGAGACTTTAGCTTGGGTAAACCATCAACCATTTGCTTTTGTTGAAGAGTCTGTAAACCTTTAAAGCTTAGGTGTCCATAACGAGGGTGCCAAAGCTGTGCCATATCTTCAGTAATGGTGCTGAAACAAGTAGACACTGCTTGTTGAGCCATGGCATGCAAAATAAACATACGATTGGAAGACATCGTTATCTCCATGATTAATCCTTTCTTTGGATGAAAAACTTTGCACTTGCCATGTTGAATCAAAATGGCAAGGCTCTTTTCTTGCAACTTCCCAATACTTAGTAAGTTTGTTCTCAAATCTGGCACATAAAATACATCAGTAACAATCTGTATCATCTCATTCACCTCTAACTGTATGTTACGTTTGCCAATGACATTGTTACCAAGCTTCACACTATCTCTGAAACTACTATCAAAATCTACAAAATATTCATTTTTCCCACTCATATGATTGCTACATCCTGAATCGAGAAACCCAAGATCATCCCCATGGGCCTTAGTCACCTCTACATATGCCATAAGTAGCAGGTGTTCTTGAGTTTCTGCATAGTTGGATGCCTTCTCTGTGCTAGGACATTCCCATTGAAAATGCCCCAGTTTGTGACATTTATAGCACTCCACTGTGGCCTTGTCAAAGTTTTGTCTGCCGCGTCCTCTTCCTCTTCCTCTCATACCTCCACATCCTTGACTCCGGCCTCCATGAGTGATTTGCAAACTTGTTCTTCTTCATTGTGGGAACTCATGCGCTGTTCATGCACAAGTAAGCTGCTTTGCAACTCATCAATAGTTAAGGTATCTATGTCTTTAGATTCCTCAATAGAACACACTACATAATTAAATGTAGGAGTCATGGATCTCAATATTTTTTCAACAACAACAACGTTTACCTCACCATTTGCTTTCATCTTATTGGTGATGGTAAGTGTACGACCAAAATATTCAGTCACATATTCACCAGGCTTCATGTGGAGAAGCTCAAACTCCTTCCGCAGAGCTTGCAATTGAGCACGCTTAACACGAGTCATGCCTTGATATTTCAGCTTCATAGAATCCCATATGTTCTTTGCGGAATCCTTGTTGAGAATGGTTTCCAGCACTGAACGATCCAGAGCTTGAAAGAGATAATTTTTGGCTTTTAAATCTTTCAACTTCTGATCGTCAATGTGCTTCTTCTCAGTTTCCGTGAGAACTCTACCCTCTCCTGCTGTGGCAGGAATTCCATGCTCCACCAAGTGTCAGTATTCCTTAGACTTCAAAAAGTTTTCCATGAGCATTGACCAATGGTCATAATACCCATCAAACTTAGGAACTACTGGCTGCACAAAGGAACTCTCAGACATGATGACAACACTCGTAAAAGGAGTGGCTCTGATACCAAATGTTGAAATAGAGTTTGAACTAGTGCAAAACTGAAGCTGAGAGCAATCTCTCTTGTTTATTGAATATCAGACTTGGCTATATAAATAGCCTTACAAAAACAGGAATCAAGGAAAAATAACAACCACGTCTAACAAATACCTAAAGACGTGGAGAAACTAAGTCAACAACTAAATAGTAGGAACTACTTATTGACTAAGCGACAAACTCCTATTGACTAGGACTCAACCCAACAGTCTCGAGTCTTCATGAAGTGCTTTTCAGTAATCCTTCTGGTAATGAGGATTGATGATAATTAGGAGTGTCAATTTTATCCATTAACATGGACTTGACACGAACTTAACTTAACACAAAACTCAAAAATAATACGATTAATTGACACAAATAATAAATGAGTCAAATTAAGGTTCGACACGAATAATAAATGAGTCAAATTATGGTTCGATATGAATAATACGATTAACAAGTACTGTAGATAGAAAATAAATATTTAACGAGTATTGTAAACAGAAAATAAGAATTTTTTAATTTTTTACATAGTATTATATGAGCTGTTATGAAATTAAATAATTTTTTATTGACACAAATATTGACCAAACCTGACATGTACCGAAAGTACTCCGACACAAAAATAACACCATTGAAAATATCACGACACAAAAATAACACGACACGACATGATTGACACTCACAATAGCCTTAAAAGGCCTATATTGTATGCACTTCATCAATAGATAGCAATGCACGAGGGATTTGAACCACCGTATTGTGCCTCGGGCTAAATGACCAGAGGAAAATTCTACCTCAGTCAGCACTTTAAGCAGAACAACCACCTTATTTGTATAGATGAATCGAGTCAGACCCAAGTAGTCGGAGACAAGAAAAACAAGAGAATGGACTGCAAGGACTGCCAATTGTGGGTGCAGCGGATTTGAATGAAAAAT
This sequence comes from Ilex aquifolium, assembly GCA_951799425.1. Lineage (NCBI taxonomy): Eukaryota > Viridiplantae > Streptophyta > Magnoliopsida > Aquifoliales > Aquifoliaceae > Ilex > Ilex aquifolium. The sequence continues at coordinate 8,533,635 of OX637406.1, forward strand.
ATAGCAGCGAAGGATTGCCCGCCCTGATACCGAGATAGAATTTATTAATGAATGAAGGTCTTTCTCAGTCCTAATTGCAGAGGCTCCTATTCTTTATATAGGACGTCTGTTACATTGATAAGGAGAAATCAGATAGCCTAATCAACTAGCCTATTCTAAAAAATTACAATCAGACTTTTCTTGATTCTTGTCCTTACCATGTGTTTTTTTGAACACAATCCTTACCATGTGTTGAAATGATTTATTTGGAAGTATCTTTCAATCCAATGGCTCATGGCCCACGCCTATAATAATTTAGTACCTTTCTCTCGCATCCAACTGATAGAGTTGTTCATTAAAATTTTATCTTTTGTAATGAAACTCGTTTTATTAATTAATAATTTTTTTTATTTTGTTGAGAATTTATGTGAGTAAAATATTTATATTATATTTGATATATGGTATGCATGCGTATCTTATATTTTATATTATAGATAGGTGTGTAGAGTTCTGCTTATGCATAAAAGACTAGATTATTGGATCCTTGTAAAATATTAGTATATGTTAACAATCTTAGATGGAATTGGACACATCATCAGTATGATTGTAGTATAATATTATGGTATAGTCTGTCTTGACTATAAGAGACTGTTAGATATTTCGAATTATTGCACTAGCACACTTTATATATTGAACAGACTCATGTTGAGGTTATTATCTTTTACTGATTCAATAAGATAATAAATATCTTATGGTTATTATGATTGATTATACTCTTAATTCCGAAATATTTAATCGCCACGTGTATATAATGATTATCACTTTAATTTATCAAAGAGTGAGATACATATTGAGTAATTAAGCTGGGTGAATTGGGAGATGATGTTATTTGAATTGTGGAGATTAATTATTAAAGGAAACTATGTCTTAATATTTAAATTGGTTGATGTTGTCCTACTGAGAAAGCTTATAAGTTTTGTCCATGTCAAACCTTTCAGGTGGATTTAATTATCTGACATGACAAATAAGTTGAGTGGTAAAATATCAAGGAATAAAATAAGTCAATTAAATATAATTATCAACATTTTATTTAATTGATGAAAATCTGTAATCTTAAACATTGGGAGATTGTTAAATATATAATAATAAGGAGCTCGAAACATAATTTTGAGATAAGGTTCAGGAGATCAATTATAAGTTTTTAGTAGACTAACTTATTATTAATGGACTGTAAGATGTTTGTTATGGGTTGAATATAGGAATCCTAAGCCCATTAGAGAAGTCTGATCCTTATTTCTCCTTAGAGTTTCCGTTGTAGCCTATATATAGACGTCTGAATTCTTTAAATCAACATCAATTCATTACTCACGTTTTGAGAGAAGTTGAGAGAGAAAGCAAAAGTTCGGAGGTCCTTACAACTCATACTGCATATGGATTTTTGGCGTAAGAAATATACGACAGAAGATCGTGAGGTTCATCCGGTTGTCTATAGTTTATGTGTCTGTCTATAGTTTCTGTGTTCGTGTTGAGACGATATCAATCTATAGTGATCTCAAAGGTAAACCCTAGTTCCGCTTTATAGGATTTTTTTTTTAAAAAAAAAAATTGTATTCAATATATGCGCGCTGTCAATAATTCTTGAGATTTCCATTCCAACATCAACCTCACATGTGGGTTCCAACAATGTGTAAATATCGAAGTTTGGTTTCTTATCTTCGTAAGTAGTATATGATGGGCTAGGCCCAAATGACCAAATACATGTTGAAAGCCCAACCATAATCAAGAGTTCAATCTTATAAAGACCCATTAAACCCAATGTAGTCCAAGTCCAGTCAAGCTCATCAGGGAGCTACATCAGCTTGACTACATCAGAAGGGGAGCATCCGGGAGCCTCACCTTCACCGCCTTGAAAATAGTCAACCCTCTTCTCATCTTTGACCGAGTTTCATGGAGAGCACCTCAGCCACCTGACCCCGATGAGAAGAAATCGTGAGCTCCACCACAATAGCTATCTAGTTGCTAGTAAGTCGCCTCAATCTGTTAGGGGGCGACTATAAAGCCCCACCAACACTTGAGGGGCAGAGGACACTTGGTTGAGCATACCTCTCTCCTCTCCCTCTCAGCTTGTAACTCTCTGCTCTCTACACTCTTGAATTAATAGAGCACCCAACAACCCTAGTTATTGAAAAGTGGACGTAGGTCACATTGACCGAACCAATATAATTCTTGTTTTCTCTCTACTTTAATTACTGCATTTACTATTCATACTTGACAAGTGGTATGTAAATCCAATTTTTGCATCATCAATATACATTATTTCCACCAAAGAAATATCGTCTTTGGTCAGACTCAAATTACTAATCTTACAGTGAGATTCTCGAATTATGGCCACCCAAGTGACCCAATTAATGCCAGTTCATTAACGTGTTGGAATGATTTATTTTGAAGTATTTTTAAATTCAATGGCTCATGCCCCACTCCCATAATAATTTAATAGCTTTCTCTCACATCCAACCTTACTTATGGGTTCCAACATTGTGTAAAAATCGAAGGTTCGTTTCTTATCCGCGTAAGTAGTATATATTATTTTCACCAAAGAAATATCGTCTTTGGTCAGACTCAAACTCCTAATCTCACTGTGAGATTCAGGAATTATGCCACCCAAGTGGCCCAACTAATGTCAGTTCTTTGAAATGATTTATTTGGAAATAATTTATCTTCATGTCAATGGCTCATGGCCCACTCCCATAATAATTTAGTACCTTTCTCTCACATCCAACTTTTCCTTTTATGGTGGCAACTCATATTTTAGACACAGTTTGTGACATGTACTATGGACAGGGCTGGCCCACTCCCATAATAATTTAGTGAAAATTGGAAATGAGTCATCCTAGATATACTTGTTTGGAGATAAGTCCTGTAAGAAATTTATAAGAGGCTAAGTTCATGTTTAAAATTATATGTAATGACTTAAGTCCCAAATTTCCCAATAATTTATCTATATGTCAATGGCTCATGGCCCACTCCCACAATAATTTAGTACCTTTCTCTCACATCCAACCTTTCCTTTTATGGTGGCAACTCATATTTTAGACACAGTTTGTGACATGTACTATGGACAGGGCTGGCCCAACGGTATGAAAAAAAAAAAAAAAGACTTTAGTCTATAAATTTTTAGACGGTCTTATAATTTTAGATAAATTATTAGCCCACAAAAAAAATTAAATTTATTAAATTTTAAGTCTTATAAAAAAGTCTCAAAAAATTAAATTCAATTAAAATTTTTATTGTAATAATTTAGATCTATAATCCAATCCATAACATTAAAAACTTAGAAATTAAAAAAATAAAAAAATACTCAAAAATGAACTCATATTTACTCCCACCCTCTCTCTCTCTCCGATAAAAAAAATAAAAAACAAAAAAAAAAGTTGAAGTTAAACACTTTCGCTCCCTCTTTGTAGTAAAAAACAAAAACAAAAGTTGAAATATTTTTCTCGATAATATTAACACATCATTCTTTTGTCTTCCTCTCACATAGAAAATTAAAAATAAATTAATTTTTTTAAAAAAAAATTATACTAAAAATTAAAAGACCTCCATTTAATATTTTCGCTTTAGGCCTCAAATTGACTTTAGCCGCCCTTTACTATGGATGCATCCAATAATTCTTAAACCATGCATGTAATGAGAGTTGTATGCAATATATATTGATGCATTTGATACATCAGTGTAGTAACTTATGAATTCTTTAGAACAATTTTTTAGGTACAGAGCAGTAACTCATGTCTGAAGACTATAAAATATTGGAGATCGAACTGATCTTGTAATATTTATTTTTAAAATAATAATTTAATTTTTTTAATTATGTCATTTAAAATTAAAATTAAGAGAGATGTAGGTATGAATTTAATGATATTATTTGACATTACAGAATGTATTAATTGAGTTATCTGATATTGAGGGTCGTGCAGAGAAATTGATGGTTTTGAACGGAAAAAAAATGTTTGGGATGAATTTTGTACCATTGCATCAAAGTAAATGAAGATTTGATCAATCTTAACTATTACTGTGCTTTTATAAATTGAGATTTTAACTTTCTAACTATAATATTAGATAAATTATTACATGTATACAATGATTTGGTAAAATAAATACAATATGAATACTGATGAAATACGTTTATAATAAAATATATTTTGTTACTACTTTTGGCAACTTAATAACAATTGATGATACTTAGAGAGAATTTTAATTATGAGCTCGGAAAAGGAGGTCTGATATAGAGGTCAGGCGAGCTATCCAGGGCTCGGCGGTCTTGACCTCGAGCTCGCCACAAACGAAGCAGAATTGGAAACATGAAGGAAACAGCTGGCTGTTAGCAGGCTCCCATAAAATAAGGGAACGCTATAATCAAGGCTCCAAACTCTCAACTAGCCAAGATCCCCTCCCAAAAATTAAGTGAGATATCACGAATTAAAGGCAAGGATCTCAGAGCAAATCCCTAAGAGATAGATATTGAACTATAAATATTATACAACGCCTCCATTGAAAAAAAAAAAAAAACCCTTGATATAGCAGAAATGCTCTGTTAGTTTCTTTGACCATCAATAAAGAAAAAGGAGCAAGGGACTCCATTAAAGAGTGGATTAGCCGAGCTTCCGAGCTGGTGAACCACTATACTTTCGTTGTGCAACTTATCACTTTCCCAAAAAAAAGAAGCTTTCATTTGAACATTCATGAGCCTAGTAGCTCAGATTCTAAGCCTATTCGAACAATCAGACATTCTGCTCAATCATGCATATTCACACCATCAACGATAATTTTCAAAAAAAATATTAACGGTAACATAATACGTCAGTAATTTTTACTTTTCAAAAAAGTATAAATTGTCTTATTACAGTATATCTACAAAGTGAGTGAGACTAACTAATTAAGAGTATGAATTAAAAATTACAACTGCAAATTATGAAGATTGTAATGAGTATGAATTTTTCATATCCGAAGCATATTCATATTGAACACCTATCGAACAAAAAATAAGATATTTTATTTATTATTTGGAATATATGGTGCGCATTTGATGTGCATCCCCACGTGTCTAACAAGTATTGTATCGGGCATGCCATTCGATAAATGCACGCCGAACTTAATTCTATATCCATGCTTCATAGCGAATGCAACTCGTACGCTTTTGATGCTTTGTGTCACCACATAAATCTTATCTAACCTATTCAATAATATGCACATCACAATATATCAGAATATGGTTCAAAATATCAGCTGATACTGCTATGAGTAGGTCGAGTCGTGTCCAACTCTGCATTTTTCGAGATGATACTTTTATACGGTACGTATAAATTCCGAGTCTCGCACAACTCGGCCGAATCGTCCGAATTGTATCTGATTTAATCCTGAATCGCCGAGTTATCGTCACCGAACTGATCAGTACGGTTCCGCAATGCCGTGGTATAACTTGAATCTTTCGTCGTGTTCAACAATTTTTTTTAGGTCGTATTGTCCGATATTGCGCCGCGATACAGCGACTGATATGTCTCATAGCTCTTGGAGATGATGACTGATAATATGACCTTGACCCATATATCAGACCTTCCACGTATAAGTAAAATGTGGGATATTGGAATGAGAACATTAAAGTTTTAAATATAATTCACTATACAATGAAGGGGAATGCTACGGTACTTACTTCAGTAACGTTATGAATTTACCATCATTTAAGATTAAATTATAATTTTTTAGAAGTGTAAGTTACAATCTTTAAAAGTCATGACCGATCATGATAGATTGAGATTGATACTGAAGTTACAACTTTTAAAGGTTATATTACAACTCTTAAGAGAGAAACTACAACTGCTCAGGAAAAGTTCACGATCGATCATGTATATCTGTGATTGATCATGATCCCCTTGAACAGTTGTAACTTTCCCTTATGAGTTATAATTTTACTATAAAAATAGTAAGTGATGGTACGGCACCCAAGTCGGTATAGTAGAAGTCCCCTAAAATGTAGAACAAGTGATAACAAATTATTTGAAGTGAAAAAGTCACTATGTATTAAAAGTATAATGAAAAAAATAAAAAATAATAGTAGAGGCAGAATAAGTCAGACTCATAATCGAGCGGGAATAGTGATATTTGGTTTGGATTGGATTAACGATCAAAACTCATTGTTGTCGCCATAAGCTCCTTTAATTTTGAGCCGAATTCTATCGTTTAGGCTCTCAAATGCTCTTTTTGACAGTTTAGAAAAAAATTTAATAATTAATAATAAATCATTTGAGATTTCAAATTCATGGCCATTAGTTTTGTACACTTGAGACAATACATGTTTTTATATTGACTCATTGAATTATGTAATAAGTTTTAGTTGTTCACACACGTGCATGTGGCTAGGCCTGTCAAAATTCAATACGATACGATTAACTGACACGAATTAATTGGGTTTGAGTGAGATCTTAACGGATTTGGGTGGTAAACGGATTGACCCGCGAGACACGTTTAATAAACGGGTCGTGTTCGGGTGAGACCTGTCAAACTGTTTATCACACGTTTGCACGTTTAAATAATTAATATAATAATAAATTAATAATTATTTTAAAAAATTAACCAAAAAAAAAATAAAGAAATCAATACAAAAAAAAGAAGAAGAGTAAAGTAGTAGTTCAAAGATAAAGGAGAAGAGATGGGAACAGTTTATGACAAAAGCAAACCAACCCTTTTTGATTTTGTCCCACATCGGCATATGAGGGGAGATGGGGAGGGTGGTCTTGCCTATAAAAGGTAGTGGTTTCTTGCCTTTTTTGTTAGCCTTCAAATCTGATTTTTATGTGAAATTTTGGCTAGAAATTTCTCTTTTTGAGGTAAATACAATTGACAGTAAAAAAAAGTGGTATATTAAAACTTGTTGATATAATTTTTTTAAAAATTAAAGGGGTTAAACGAGCCGTGTCGTGTTACCCGTTTATTAAACAGGTCGTGTTCGTGTTGAGATTTTTCACCCGTTTATTAAACGTATCGTGTACGGGTTGACATGTTTTTCACCCGTCACCCGTTTAACCCGACACGTTTGACACCCCTACATGTGGCGGGATGAATGGGGGTTATGTGATTTTTTTTTGGCATAACATTAAGAGTGTCTGGAGTTGGTTTTGCGCATTTCAATTAATTTCCTCCACAGTACGGTCAAAGACAGGTCATCCACGTCGAAACTAAGGTATTCATGAGAGATAAATTCCTCACGGTCTGGCCCCAAAGAGCTACCAATATTTGAACTCAGGAAATCTGAGTTTACAGTTCATCCCTATTATCATTTGAAATACCTTTGAATTAGGATTATGTGGTTTAGCACTTCACGCATAATGATAAAGATCAGTTGTTACCCATTTTTTGTTTTCTGTTAATTAAGTGGGATCAAATAAAAGCGAATTTCATAATACTCATATTGATTAAAGTGCGTATGGCAATTAGCACCCTAAAAGATTTAAGATTTTTTATTTTTTATTCTTAAATATTAAAATTTTCATATGATATCCTAAATGTAATAAAAATGTTATAATATGACTTTTCTATTAGTTTATGTTGCTTATTTTGTTAAAAACCATCCAATTGATGTTGACAGAATGAGTAACGAAAATTAACAAAATGGTAACATTATAATACTTTTACTGAATTCAGGATACAATGTGAAAAAAAAAAAATTAATCTTTAAAGGTACAAAGTAAAAATTTTTAAAATTTTAAAATACAAAGTGTAATTCACCCTTGATTAAATTAAAATTGGGTAAATTACATTCACACCCCCTGACATTTTGCTTTATTATATGGACTCCCTCTCACTTTTCAAAAATTACACTAAGACCCCTTAACATTTGAAACTTATAACAACCACACCCCTTCTAACTAACAGACGTTAGAATGACTAACAGTCAAAGTTGATGTCATCGATATTAATTCTTAAAATACCAAAAATGCCCTCCAAATATATGTTCTTACCCCAAAAATTTATCCCATCTCTCATTTATCATTTCTCTATTTTATATTTCATATATAAACTAAAATTTTCTCATTTAATCTAAAATTAAATGTTATATTTCACATTTAATCTAAAATTAAATGTTGAATTAAATGTTATATTTCACATTTACATTTAAACTAAAATTAAATGTTGAATTAACCACCCACCGCCGCCTCCACACCACGGAACCACCACCATACTTCCCTAAAAATCACCACCACCACCACCTCCTCCTCCTCCTCTCTCCCTCTCTCTCTCTCTCTCTCTCTCTCTCTCTCATACACAGAGCACCACCACTAATAACAGAGTAACCCTATCACCGGTCCACCACCTCCATCTTCATTTTCATCTCCACAAACATACAAAAAATACACAACCACCACAACAAGAACTAGGTTAATCCGCAACTCCAAAAACAACAATTTGAAGGCATTAATCCAAAGAGACCAATACATTAGTGGTCAATGGAAGCTCATACCCTCTTCATCTCAACAACAGCAACAAAAAGAAAACCCAGATCTACACTGAAAGCCACCACCGACATTCACCGCTGCAACAGATCACCCCTCCCCCCCCCCCCACACACACAGAGTTTTGTCAAGAATGAACATGTACAGAACCCTAATGGGTGATTTTGGATGGTTTATTTCATTGAGAGAAAAAGAAGATTTGAGGTAAAGATCACAAACCCTAATGGGTGATTTTGGATGGTTGAGGTGGTGGTGTTGATGGGTCTCTCTATCTCTGGTGGGATTCCAACCGATGGATGTGTTGATGGTGGACTCCATTGTTGAGTTTGGGTCTCTGGCAATGGTGCTGGTGATGGGTACTAGTGACTCCATTGTTGCGATTGGGGGTCTGCTATATCGCCAAAGAGAAAGAGGGGGAGAGAGAGAGAGAGAGATGGGGGGCTGGGTGGGGGGTGGTGTGGTTGCGTCGCTGGGTATTAGGGGCTGGGTATTGGGTGGTGTTTGTGTGTATGTATATATGTATGTATGTGTGTGTATATATAAATACACGCACACACAGAGATGGGCTGAGGGGGAGAGAGAGAAGACTGATGAACAGAGGGGCAAAATAGTCTTTTTATTAAGATAGTTAACTCCGCCTAACTATTGGGGTCTCAGTGTAATTATTAAAAAGTGAGGGGGTGTCTGTGTAATAAAGCCAAATGTCAGGGAGTGTGAGTGTAATTTACCCATTAAAATTTTATTACAACGGTGGAACTTAAGACATCAAAGTAGTATACTCAAGTCTCACCACCACGTCATCTTAGGAATTTTCAGCATTTATTGTAATGCGAAAAAGAACTTTTAAGAGACCAAAAATAAATAAATAAAAGAAGCATAAAAAAAAATTAGATTTAACCCAATGTTACCTTAATGAAAGGTTGGGTCACCACCAAACGAACAATGTTTTTGGTACCTAATTTGGGGATTTAATTAGAGAATTTAATGCTATGATAATTAGATTACCCGTATAAGTGTGAACATTCCATTAAATTCACTTTCAATCTAAGTTCTACAATAAAAGTATTAAATCATCAAATTAGATTAACAAATTATATTATGGGTTAATTGTATTGGAGGTCCTCAAAGTATGAGGTTTGTCTAATTTTGGTCCCTAAAGTATTGAATATGTTTCTATATGATCCTTCAAGCAGACAACGTCCAAATTGCTAACGATTTTTTTATCATAAACTTGTCACGTAATACCTAAATATAGATAAAAAATAATTTTGATAGTTCTTAAATAAAATTTGAGTAGCTCTTAACAACAAATGTGTAATATGAGTAACTTTTAACCAAAATTTAGATAACTCGTTATCAAAACTGTATAATTTAGGTAGCTATTTAACCAAAATTTGAGTAAAAATTTGGTCAAAAATTATCTAAATTATTTTTTGTCCAGTTTTAAGTATCACGTGACAAGTTTATGATAAAAAATCGTTAGCAAGCTAGACGCTATCAGCTTGATGGACTATATAGAAACATATTCAATACTTCAGGGACCAAAATGATGCAATTGAAACATTATGGACTAAAATGAGACAAACCTCATACTTTGGGGACCTCCAGTACAATTGATTCTTATATTATTTTAATCAAAATGAGACATAATATAATGGTCCATATAACATACACGTCATCTTTAAATAAACAAGTTGGGAAACTGCTAAAAAATTCAAGTCATTGTCTTTTTTGAACCCGAAAGCCCATTTCGGACCCTAACTCCTGTTTAATTTGCATTGGTTCTTTAAATATAGTAACTTATCATGTTTTCCAAATCCAACAGACTAATTTAGTTTATTATATCTCTTGAATTGATTATAGACTCCATTAAATATTAAAATTTGACGTTAATCTAATGACTATAATAAAATTATATCTTTAATTCAACAAATTAAATCAATAAATTATGTCCAAATAACATTGAATTACATTTTCTTAGTCGATCCTGCTAATTTATTGTCCATGGTCATGGTTGTGTGGCGATTTGGACCCTTCGATTATATAACTTTAAAATTAGAGCCGTATGACCATTTGATTCGGCAGTAAACAATTCATTTAAACCTCTTTCCTGTAAACTGGAGCTACTTCTTGCCGACAGAGAGAGAGAGAGAATGGATTCCACTACTTTGACAGAGAAGCCTCATGCAGTGTGCATACCACACCCAATTCAAGGCCACATAAACCCCATGCTGAAGCTAGCAAAACTCCTCCATCACAAAGGCTTTCATATCACCTTTGTAAACACCGAGTTCAGCCACAGACGCCTGCTGAAATCTGGAGGTCCTGATTCACTCAACGGCCTGTCGTCGTTCCGATTTGAAACCATTCCCGATGGCCTTCCTCCATCAGATGATTCAGATCCTGATCCCACCCGAGACATCGTCTCTCATTGTGAGTCCATCGCTAAACACTGCTTGGCTCCATTCAGAGACCTCCTTTTCAAACTTAAGGAAACCTCGTCGTCAAGGGTACCTCCTGTTACTTGTATAATTTCTGATTCTACCATGACCTTCACACTAGCAGCAGCCGAAGAACTGGGCATCCCTGAAGTTCTCTTCTTCCCCGCCGGTGCTTGTAGCTTCCTGGCTTTCATACAATGTCAGAAACTCATCGAAGAAGGTTATACACCACTCAAAGGTATTAATTCACTAATAACCATCTTCATAGGTACATATGCATCGGCATCCTTTACATTACGCTTCTATTTTTTTGGAAAAGTAAAATATATTCATTATTATAAAATTACATGTATATCGGGATTTTGAAAATTGGCCGTTACGGTGCGTAATAATCATTATGTACCGGTAACGATGACCTCCGATTCCATTATACCCCGATATAATGGGTAGAATAAATTTCACACGTATAACGATCGTTATGGCACAATAACGAGATGTAACGGACGTTATGAGTGCGTTACAGTCCGTTACGTTGCTGTAACGGCCTAGTTTTGTAGGTTCTACTGATGGTCCGTGGCGGTTTTATGGCCGGAAGTGAAGTTTAGTGGGTTGAGAAATGACAGGCTGTCATGGTTGGCAGACTTTTGGAAAGGCCAAAAACATGTGGAGCATATTTTTTCTACAACTTATATAATTTATTGTTGTTAATTCATTATCAACAAATTTGGCCAATGAATAAATGACAAGTGTTATGTTCTTTAATAATGTGAAGGAGTAAATTTGAATAGAGTAAAAATTTGTAGGTGATGGGGCCCTTCTTTACAAATTTAACAGCCAATAATTTTTATTGGAAATTACAATTTTTATTTTATTTTATCCCAATGATCTAAATCTAACAGTTATTTTGATTACTTCCTATTTTGAATACAATTTTCAAATAAATATATATTAATTGCTTAGACTAATTTTCTTTATTTTAACCTAAATTTGGATTAATTAAGCAATTTAGCATACCAAAATCATGAATATAATAAAAAAATATTATAAATTACAACACTACTGAATTTATTTTATTTTGGTCCACATGTATAGAAATTTTTTATTTTTGTCGATAGTTGTGATTGAACCAACAAAATTCACGACTCTGATTTTCGTTATTGTTACGCAATTTCCGTTACACCGTTACTGATACCGTTACATCAACCGTTACCATTATTCAGAACCATGATGTACATGTAAAGAAACAAGCTATTTATCAAACAGACCAAAAAACAACAAAATGGGACAAGCACCTGAATTGCAATAAGTTCTACTTTATGACATAATTTATGGCAGTTCAAAGCATTCATGATGGAAGATCAGAGGACCAAGCATTAGACACAAAATTGTTCCAATGTTGGAGAAAAGTAATATTCCGGGTGGATTGTTTGAAGTTGACAGTGAGAAGTTTACTACTAATAACATGAATGATGGACTTCAAAACGATAGTTGCATCCCTAAATTCATTCTTGAAGATTCTGACATTTCTTTATCTCCAAATCGTATAGACAGAACTGGAAATGCTGAACTTGAGCACAATGCATTTGAGGGATTTCTCTTTCCACTGGTTGGAAGCTAAGTGGATAGCTGGTAACCAACATGGGTGGAACCAAGAGGCCATAGAATGACTAAACACCTTGTTCCATATTTCACTTGTGAAAGGGCATTCAAAAAACAAATGATTGATGTTTTCCTCTATTAGTCTATAAAACACACATGTCGTATTAATGTTTTGCACATAAGTCTTGATTCGATCATTCGTTCCAAGCTTCCCATGAATAGCAATCCATAGAACAAAAGACATCCTAGGGATGTATTGAGGATACCATACGAGCATGTGCCAAGGAACCTTAGGACTAGAGGTATAAAAAGATTTCCATGCTGAATGAGCTGTTTAATGACCACTAGGATTAGGGAGCCATTTAATTCTATCAGCATACAGAGAATTGAGATTATAGGATGGCATAGAATTGATAATTTGCAACAGCTCTAGAGTACCTGAAGAAGACCATGCCCAGCAGGTACCATTAACAATGGTTTCTACCTTTGTGGTAGATGGCAAATTTGCAAATTCAATGATTCTATCCGACCATTTAAGAAGAAGAGGCCCATGCGGGTGCCAATTATCATGCCACAAGTGTGTTGAGTTACATTACGCTTTTATTTAATTTATCTTAATAGTTGGCTTCCTACCCCGTATGCCCAAAGGTAGGGGTGTCAAATGTGTCGGGTTGGGTCGGTTTCGTGTCGTGTCACTTTCGATCGTGTTATTTTCGTGTCGTGTCATTTCGGTACGTGTCGGGTTCGTGTCAATATTCGTGTTAATAAAAAATTATTTAATTTGACAACAACTAATATAATATTATTTAAAAAATTATACAAAATTATAAAAAAATTATAAAATTCTTATTTAAGAATATAATATTCGTTAAATAATTATTTTCTATCTACAGTACCCATTAATCGTGTTATTCGTGTCGAACCTTAATTTGACCCATTTATTATCGTGTCAACTAATCGTGTTTTTTTCGAGTTCGGGTCGGGTTCGGTTCGAGTCGGATTCGTGTTTCGGGTAAAAAATTGACACCCCTACCCAAAGGATAACTTATAAATAGTGAGTTCTACTTTAATTTAAAAAAACACTGTCGAGAATAGCTTCCAAACAATGGAAGGTATTCAACCATTAAGAAATCTCCATCTTGTGCATATATAATATACATCACACAATTACGTGGGTGTGTGTCTCTTTTTCTTACTCATTTTGTCGTGGCTCATATGTATGTCCCTTTAAATACTTACATTTTATGTATGCGTGTTTGAAATGAATTTTGTTACATTGAATGTGAATCAAAAGTAAATCTTGAAGACATTGTTTCACTAGTTTTATTTTAACATTGGCAATTTAATTTTATTGATGTGCAGATGCTAGTTACTTAACAAATGGATATTTGGAAACCGTCATAGATTGGATACCTAGTATGAAAGGTATACGTTTGAAGGATTTTCCAAGTTTCATAAGAACAACAGACCCAAATGATTTTATTTTGAAATTTATTGTAAGTGGAAATGAAAAGGCTAAAAAGGCCTCTGCAATAATTTTGAACTCATTCGATGAACTGGAGCATGATGTTATTGATGCTCTTTCATCTATTCTTCCTCCAATTTATTCGGTTGGACCATTGCCTATTCTCCAAAATCATATCCAAGATAACGATTTGAAGTTGCTTGGATTAAATTTTTGGAAAGAAGAGTCAGAGTGTCTTCAATGGCTTGACTCGAAAGAACATAAATCCGTGGTGTATGTGAATTTTGGAAGTATCACTGTCATGACACAAAACCAAATGATTGAATTTGCTTGGGGACTAGCTAATAGCAATCAAAAATTTTTGTGGATAATAAGGCCTGATCTTGTTATTGGTGATTTGACTGTTCTACCACCTGAATTTGTGGAGGAGATAAATGATAGAGGCCTATTAGCAAGGTGGTGCCCACAAGAAAAAGTTCTCGGCCACCCGGCAATTGGAGGATTCTTAACTCACTGTGGATGGAATTCAACTCTTGAAAGCATAAGTGCCGGAGTGCCAATGATCTGTTGGCCATTTTTTGGTGATCAACATACCAATAGTTGGTTTTGCTGCACTCAATTGGGCATTGGCATGGAGATAGAAAATGATGCTACGAGAAATAAAATTGAGAGCTTTGTGAGAGAGTTGATGAATGGAGAGAGAGGCAAAGAGATGAAGAATAAGGCATTGGATTGGAAGCAAAAGGCTGAAGAGGCTAGTACAGGTTCAGCGTATGTGATTCTAGAGAAAATGATCAACCAAGTGCTTCTCACTCAAAAAAATTAGAATTGTATGTCTTCTTGTGAAGTATTGGGAACATGGTTTGGAGCTTTCAATCATCTCTTACCGTCTTACCATCATTTTACTTGTTTTTTTTTTATTTTGTGACAGTGTTGCTTTTCATATTTGTAATAAAGGTTGAGATCAAAAGTTTTGTCCTTGTGGCAAATTAATAAATAGTTGTATTTAAGAAGCGCTAGAAGGAAAAAAAAAAAAGAGCCTCTTTTTATATTTTTAAATAAAACTCAAGTCCATTATATCATACATCATGGATTTTAATTTTTATATGCGAATATTCAATTACATTGTGACCCAATCTAAAGTCTCTTTATATACACACATGACAAATTAAGTATTTATTTGATGAAATTGAATTGAATTTTACATATAATTTTCTAAAATTCAACCTAATTCAAATCAGCCTCTAAAGTCTCTTTGGACTTTGGATTATGACCGATTTTGTAAATCTAATTTAATTATTTTATTTTATTGTCTTATCTTAACTTGTAACTCAGATCGTCCTTAGGGAACAACTGCAAGTTCCCCGTCTAGGCCTTTCTGGAGAATTATCTAAGCAGGTAAGGACTGCTATATTCACACCTTGACAAAGGATTCCACATCTGATTGCCTCATCCCCTTAGTTTCCATAACAAAAAAATGACACAATATTGTTTAAAAAGACAAGAAAATAAGACGCATGCAGGTATATTTGTGTTGATATAAACAAAATACTAAATGACGTTTTTACATAATAACAGTAGGAGGCAAATGATATAGAGAAAGCGGAGGATAAACTTTTCTGCTTTTCATTGATAAACAAACAGCCTATAAATAGGCTAATACATAACTGAAAGCAACATGAAAATAGGAACTATCCAACGTTCAAAACAAACTCTTATTGACTATGTAAACAAACTCCTATTGACTAGGTAAACAGAAACAAACTTTCTAACACTCCTAAAGACTAGGACAACCCAAACGTGGAAATTACTAATTTCCTCAACAATCCCTCCCTAAAACTGATGTTCCAAACATAACATTCAGTTTAATAAGAGTCAAACTTTGAAGTGCCATCCCTCAAATTGAATCATTTGAAGTGCAAACACCAAGTAGCTACCCGAGCTTCTGAAATGTAGGAAACTTGAGAGGCTTGGTTAGAATATTAGCGATCTGGTCTTCACTTCTCTAGTAAATAAGATTAATGACTCCATCATTCTTGAGATCCCTCAAGAAATGATACTTCACACCTATATGTTTGCTTCGACCATGTAAAACTGCATTTTTTGAAAGCTTTATTGCTGAACTGTTGTCACAACAAATATGAGTAGGTCCATCCTCCTTGAAATGCAACTCTTTAAGAATTTTCTTTAGCCAAATAGCTTGACAAGCACAAGCTGTTGCAGCAACAAATTCAGCTTCAGTAGATGATAATGTGACAATAGGTTGCTTCTTTGATGACCATGAAACAACTTTTGTCCCCATCATGAAAACATACAAAGATGTGCTTTTTCGATCATCTGAATCTCCTGCATAATCACCATCTGTAAACCCAAACATATCTGACTTTTTTCCATTCTTGTAGAACAACCCAAACTCTTTAGTACCTTGCAAGTAATGGAAAATTCTTTCTGCAGCCAAGAGATGAATCTCTGTAGGACATTCCATGTACCTATTGATCACACTTACATCATGCATTATATCATGTCTTGTTGATGTCAAATACATTAAACTCCCCACTATTTGTTTGTAAAGAGTGTCGTCAACCTTCTTTCCTCCATTATCTTTGTTTAGCTTCATACCAAAATAAGATGGAGTATTACAGGATTACAATCCTTCATCTGAAACCTGTCCAAAATTTCTTGCACATACTTCTTTTGAGAAATAAAAATTCCAGTAGAAGACTGCACCACTTCAATGCCAAGAAAATAATGCATCCGGCCAAGATCAAACATCTCAAATTCAGCCATCATGGATTTCTTAAAACTTCCAAAAAGTGTATGTTCATAAGGACATTTTTGAAATCCTTCCTTCAAAAAATAAGTTTCTATACGATTATACCAAGCCCGTGGAGCTTGTTTTAATCCATATACAGCTTTCCTTAACTTATACAATTTATGCTCACTGCCAAGTTTTACATAACCCGGAGGTTGATCGATAAGTACCTCTCCTTTCAAATCTCCATGGAGGAATGCTGATTTCACATCCAACTGGAAGATAAGCCATGAGTTTTGAGCTGCCATCGCAAGCACCAATCTGATTGTATCATGCCTTGCAATCAGAGCAAAGACTTCTTTATAATCAACACCAAACTCCTGCTTGTATCCCTTAGCTACCAAGCGTGCCTTGTGCTTGTCAACCTCACCATTCTCCTTCAACTTTGTCTTGTAAACCCACTTTACACCCAATTGTCTTCTGTCCTTTTGGAAGATCACATAGCTCCCATGTATCATTTCTTTCAATGGCTGTAATTTCAGCATCCATAGCCTTTCTCCATTTTGGTTCTTTGACAGCCACTTCAAAAATGATAGGATCACAATCTGAAAACAGAGCAAAATGTGTAAGTGGGTCATCACCTTGGAAACCTCCAGTTACCTCATAATTAGTAATTCATGCTGGTCTTCTTCGAAAATGTTGAGGCCTTAGTGATTCAGCTGCAAGTGGGCTTTTATCAGCTATTGGAACATTTTGAGTGACTTCCTCTTTCCATAGGTTGCTGCCCTTTCTCATCGTCATCAAAATTTGCTGGAATATTTCCTTTAACACCATTTTGATTCCATGTCCAGGTACCATTTTCATCAAATACCACATCACGGCTGATGAAAATTTTCATGGTGCTAGGATTGTATAGTTTATAAGCTTTTGACTTATTACAAACACTAAGAAAAATGCAATTTTCTCCCTTGTTATCTAGCTTCCTCCTCTTCTCATCTGGAATATGGGCAGACAATACACCCAAAAATCCGGAAATGATCTATAACAGGTTTCCTTCCGCTCCATGCTTCCTCCGGTGTCATATTTTGGACAGCAAGTGTGGGAATTCTGTTCAATATATGAATGCTCCAATTAACTGCTTCAGGCTAGAAACGTTTTGGAATGCCACTTGTTCTCAAATGGCTTCGCACCATATTCATAATAGTGCGGTTCTTCCTCTCGCATACACCATTTTGTTGGGGTGTACAAGCTACTGTAAGTTGTCTCTTGATTTCGTGGTTCTCACAAAATTTTTGCAAATTCATGTGAGTTATATTCTTCACCACGATCCGTGCGAAGAACTTTTATTGGGTTGCCAACTTCTTTCTCAACAAGCGCTTTATAGCTTTTAAAAGCTACAAAGGCTTCAGATTTTTCTTGTAAAAAATAAACCCATATCTTACGACTATAATCATCAATGAAGGTAACTATATATCTTTTGCCTCCATTAGAATGTGGTGTTATTGGCCCACAAATGTCAGAATGAACAAGCTCCAATGCTTTCTTCACACTCCAAGATTTTCCATGTGAGAATTGATTACGGTGTTGTTTGCTAACAACACATTCTTCACAAACTTGAGAAGAAGCTGTAATTTGAGGAAGCCCCGTGACCATGTTCTTTTGTTGTAGTGTTTTCAATCAGCCAAAATTTAGATGCCCATAGCGAAAGTGCCATAGCCATGCCTCATCTTTTAATTTTGCTAAAAAGCACGAATGAGTGGTGTTGTGGAGCTAAAGTGGGAACATAGGATTCGCTGTTATGTTAACTCGAGCAATTAAGCCCAACTTTGCGTCTTGAATCTGACATACTCCATATTTGATAAAAATATCGTATCCTTTTTCTTGTAACTGACCCACACTAAGCAAGTTGGTCTTTAAATCTGGCACAAAAAGAACATTAGCGATAGTGTGGGTGGAATTTCCTTTGGTTTGGATTGTTACCTTTCCTTTTCCCATAATAGAAATTGTGGAGTTGTCACCAAACTTAACAGAGCTACAAAAGGATTCATCCAAGTCAGAAAATGCCTCATTCTCTCCACACATGTGGTTACTGCAGCCAGTGTCTAAATACCACATGTTTTGTTGAGTTTCTTCCTTCACGTGACACACCATCAAAAGAGACACCTCTTCTTCCTTTTCTGCAAAGTTAGTTTGATCTCCACTTTGTTCATTTAAATCAGTTTGACATTCTGATTTATAATGGTCATACCTATGACATCTGAAACATTTAACATTGGACTTGTCTGCTGACTTTGATCTATAAGTTGTTGAGTGGTGGCGTCCACGTCCTCTGCCTCTTCCTTGAAATTGACTCTCTTGATGATGATGATTTTGTTGTTGATTCCCACGATCATTGTTTTTTTTGCGTCCTCTACCTCGACCTCTGCCTCTTCCTTGTCCTCTATCAGCTCTACTGGGTGTAGAGTGATTTTTTGATAAGGCCTTCAATGCTTGTTCTTCTTTTTCCTGCTAGTTAATTTTTTGCACATGAACCAACAAAGAACTTTGTAATTCATCAATTGAAAATAAACCAACATCATTAGCTTCTTCTATAGCACAGACAACAAAATTAAATTTTGATGTCAAGGATCGAAGACTCTTCTCAACAATGAGAACATCATATGTCTTGTCGCCATGGATCCGCATCTTGTTAACGATTGCCATCATTCTTGAAAAATATTTTGTAACTGATTCTCTTGACTTCATTTGAAGCATTTCGAACTCCGAACGAAGTGCTTGAAGTTGCTGCCTCTTAGTCCTTGTTGTACCTTGATACTTCTTCTTCATGGAATCCCAAATATGCTTGGCGATTTCCTTGCAAATAATGGTTTCCAAGATTGAGCAATCAATAGCTTGGAAGAGATAATGCTTTGCTTTAAGATCCTTTAACTTTAGCCCTTTAAGCTCTGTCTTTTGCGCATCTGTCAGCACAACACCTTCTACTACTCCAGAAACAACAACCATCCAATATTCTTTGGACCTCAAGAAGTTCTCCATGAGCATGCTCCAATGATCATAGTGACCATCAAAGCGTGGAATGGCTGGTTGTACATAATAACAATAGGAAGCAGAGGATATAGAGAAAATAGAGGATAAACTTTTCTGTTTTTCATTGATAAACAAACAGCCTATAAATAGGCTAATACATAACTGAAAACAACATGAAAATAGGCACTATCCAACATTCAAAACAAACTCCTATTGACTATGTAAACAAACTCCTATTGACTAGGTAAACAAAAACAAACTTACTAATACTCCTAAGGACTAGGACAACCCAAACGTGGAAATTACTAATTTCCTCAACATGCGTACACTAATATATTAGTCATGGTTATAACATCTTGAAGCATAAGTGACCTAGCAAGGCCCAATTGATATTACAACAAATTTCCTAACATTCTCTTTGGTCACGTGATTATGATTAAAACACCGGATTACGCAATTACCTGTACACCACGCATATGGGGTAATTTTAAGTTCTTTTACTATACTAGAACTTGGGCTATGAAGTTAGTATTTCTTTCAATGCAAGTAGACACACTTTCAATTGTAGAAGTGCAGTTATGTAGAATTAGTGTATGCATCCATTGGACAACATGGCAGTTTATTATTTCAAGTGACAAAACCAAGGATACAAAACCTATTTCTACAATCAGGAGAAGTTAGAGGGGTTGTTTTATCATTTTTCGAACAAGTATTCGAATGACTAGCCTATTTGGACCTTCTTCACATCCACAACGTCATAGATAACACTTTGTCATTGAGAAAAAGCGTAATTTTTTTCTATGAGTTTTTGTGAGATTCACACACCTCCCTCCCTAAGGTTCATCCAGTCCATCAACATTCAGGTTAGAGGAGCTTACCTTGGCCAAAGCTTCATTGCAGAATTGTGGTGAGAGAGGATTTGTTTGATAGCTACCTTGTTCTTCAGAAAACCCATTAATGGGTATGCCCCTAGCAGTTTTCAACTCATGAGTATAGTTTGGTCCTTTTGCATTAAGAGCCCTGAGCAGAAACATTTACACTTTCCTTGTGTTCAACACTAGCATCATAGACATTAATGCTAGATGTTTCCCTAGTAGTTGTAAGCTCCATGGAAAGGCAAGTCAAAACTACGACAATGAATGAAAACCCAAGAGGGCAACAAAATAGACATGTAGGATCTTAAAATAATATAAAACACTCAAATATCTCTCACACACACAAATTAATTAATCAAGAAAAACTATTAGAGAAGAAGAAGAAGAAGAAGACAAAACTGGCGACATGTATTTTCTTTGGTGTCAAAGGTTACTGCCACCTGACGTTTTTTTTTACTCAATGGATTAATACCCAACTAGTCTGTCACTCAAAACAAAAAGACTTCAATGAATAAAACATTTCTAATCCTATTCTTCTTTGAATAAAACACATCAAAAGCTAACTAGAATACTCTATGGGTCAACACTCTTAAACACATTAAAATTCTAATTACAAACTAATACCAAATAAATAAGAAATAAAACACTTGGAGAGTTTGGGTCAAACACTTGTAGATAATTTTTGTTGTAATTAAAAAAGAGTGAAAAGAGATCTCACATATTAGATTTTTCTTTAATGTAACTGATAGCAAATCGTCCATCATAAATTTAAATGGGACTTGTGTTCAGAAGTAGAACCCCTCACCCGTAGTCAACTGTAGAAAGGAAGACTTTGAAGAGTACCATCAACATGACCATAAACGCCTGACTCTTAAGAACTGGTAGAAATAGTTCATGCTAGATAAGATAATTATAGAAGTCCAAGATGATGGAGATGTAATTCTTGATGTTGGAGATGGAGTGGGCTGGATGAGGGGTGGAAGGCAGATGAACAACAAGTGGAGTTGAGGATGTGGTATTAGCAGAAGAGGAGGAGATAGTGGTGGAAGACATATTGAACTACTAGAAAAAAAAAATCAAGAAGCTCTCAGAGGAGACTCTGATACCATGTAGAAATGTGGAATCCCTTAACTGAGGGAGTGTTGCTTTATGATATAAATATAGGAGAAGTAGATGAGTATATTGACAAAACTAACCCTACTGACTAATACAAGATAATACAAAATGTCCCTCTAATATCAACAAACCTTATACTCATGAGAGAGACTGAGTCGAAGTATAATAAGACTAGGTTTCCAGATTTATAAAAACGTTAGTTGCACTTAATTTAAGAACTTAATTTTAGGATTTAGTTAATTAGTCGTCAGATTGAAACTAGGTCTTATGTAATATTAAATTCACAACTAATTTGATGGCTACAATATATTAGATTCCTAAATTAAATCTTCAAATTAAATGAGGCTCGTTGGTTGAAATGGGCTTGAAATTCACTATGGATTTCATGCAGAACAAGGATCAAGATTTCGATTAAGATTTTTTTCTTTTGAAACATTCTAAAATATTGATCGAAACTTATCAAAACACATCAAACACCTCAGTATATAAAAAAAATAATTTCAATTATCAATTTATTTTGATTTCTAAAAAACCTACAATTAGTTTGATGAAAATGTAATTCATCAATGTGACACAGTGCTACACGAAGAACACAAGGAATCACAGTTTCCTAGTGGAAAATGAAGAGTGCAAAGAAAACAAACACTGTGAATTCATAGAGAAACAAGAGAAAAACTCAAAATATTATAATTTTTAAATTTGGATGTTTCAAATGGATACAAGAGGAAGGCCTTATCAGATTTAATCCATCCTCCAACTACTTATACTGATACTTATACCATCTCCCAATTTGACTAAAGTTGGATATCTATGTTAGGCCCATTAACTTTTGGGCTTATTATTATATTGAATCAAGATCAAAATAGATTTAAACCTGAAATTTGTTCTACATCACAATGCCAAAGGAAAAGATATTTTTCGGAAGGTAAAAATTGTATTGAAAAGAAGCTTTACAGGAGCAAACCAGCAGAACAAACCGAATGTTGTCCATCGAAGAAAACAAAAAAGAACTCGGAATAGAATTCAGCGGGAAGTATAGAGAATAATCAATACTTCCCAAAGAATCTAAGTCCTAAGTCTATAAAAGATTACAATAAACAAAAAAGAAATCATGCTAAGCAGCTATGAGCGAGATCCCATAATTGTAGCATCCTAAGATTCTGAGGGAAATTCTTGAATTTGGTAGACATGAGCCTGTCTTTGATAGCTTGTTTGATAATCTGAGCTAAGGAATAGCAGTCCCTGAATTGGTTGGAAATTTTTTTTGGAGTTCCTCTCAATCCATATATGAAAAGATATTTTCATCACGTTCTTTAACCAACTAAATTGGAATAGAAAAGCTAAAGTTCAGATCCTGCAACAGACTTTTTTTTTTTATTGGAATTTCATTTCCCACCCATAAGCAAAAGATAGGATGTCATCGTGGTCTCCTTTTTGGCTTCCAATTCATACGATACACCCCAAAAGATTATTAACATAACATTAAGAGTCATGTACAAGCTTGCCAATTTAGGTACAAGAATAGTTTTGTTTGATTTTTGTATAAGCTTGCCTATGCATGTCAGCCATTTAAGGCTTGACTTGGCCCCCAATACTTTACCTCTTGTTTCCATAGTTGTCCAATTTCACCTGTCATTGCTGCCAGTTCTACTTGAGAATAGTCTCTTGAATGATCATTTTGAATTTTCACTAACTTTATCTTGAGCTCTTCTATCTTCTTCCTGCTTTGCTTGAAATATTTATCTCTCTCTCTCTCTCTCTCTCTCTCTCTCTCTCTCTCTCTCTTCAGTGATAGATGCAATATCATTAAAGTCCATGTACGCAACCAAGGAAGATCAATATACCTACAATGTTCAATCAATTTGTTCCACTTTATATTACATGCAATATACTCTGGATTTTCATATATGAAGGTCACATTCTAAGGCACATCAGTCATTTGTTCTGTTCAAGTAACCCGGATATGCTCCTTACTACAACTATCAATTGAAAGGTTTGTTTCCTTTCGTCTAGAAAAACTTTTTCCTACTCACAACCCTGTTATTAGCTTCTCATCAAATCCCAACATCCTTCTTATTCTTTCGACCTTATACCTCCTTAGTTTTGTCTTACTTAGTCCTACTACGGCTTATACTGGACAAAGGTTCCTTAATGTCGATACTATCAATGGGGACCTTAACCCTTGACGGTTCCGAGATATTAGCCAAATTTTGTGCGGGGGGAGGGGGGGAAGGGGCAGGCCCCGCCTCCTCCACCAGTTTTATGTCACTCACCTTGGTGTCCTGCCTTTTCCTCCTCACACTTTTAGTCTTCTTTTTCCTGTGAGAATGACTTACCTGTGCTCCTTGGTTTGCCATCCTGGTGCCGAGCGATGTCTGTAGACAATTTGAGACCTAAACAATATATCTATATAAGGCCTTATACGTTTAAGTATTAAAATTTTGTATTTACAATTAATTTTTCTTGCCTTTTGAATTACAAAAGTACTAATTAAGTTTTTATATTCAAGTTTGCTATCATATCTTTTTTGATTGATAGTGATAATACCAAAAATTAGTTAAGGTTAAACTCGGACCGCTCAGTTCAGGCATCTAAGTTCAGACCCTTTAGTTCATGATTATTAGCTTGGGTTGCGCAGGTCGGGAATCTCCAGCAATGAGACCTCCGTGCACGCGATGACATCAATAGTTGACAACTTTCCCGAAGGCGACGTTACGACTAGAGAATGTAATCATAACGGCTAAATATTTTTGCACATGGGTCGCAACAGCCTAAAGGGAAAGCATATTGATTATGCCAGGAGGGCATTGGTTACGGGAAAATAGTAGAGATAACTCAAAGCAATCACATTGGGCAACTGTACACTATAAATAGGGGACACATCCCTCGCATTTGTAATCACAGAATCATTCGTGCCTCTACTCTATGTAATCTCCTTTCCCTCAATTAATCAAGCTTCCGAGCTGGTGAACTACAATAAATTCCATGTTTACTCATCTTCTGACATCTGATTGAATCGATAACTCAACCCCCAAGAGTCTAGCAAATAGTTCACCTCTGTTCAGCTGCGCATAACACACCATCCGATTCTAATTCAGCTAGTCTTTCTTCTAATAAAGTCAATCGTAAATAAGATTTTATTAATTTTAATTTTTAAAAAAATTTAAATATGGAAGCAACTGTAATAGGAATTGTTGCCAATATATTGTAAGAAATACATGCATTTGAAAAGAATCTAATTTTTTATAAAAGAACAATAGAACCTAACGTCGTTTGTTTTGTCGTTGCACATAGTATCCAAAGAGAGAAAGAGAGCATAGGTTAGAGGTATGTTTCTTGGGTGTTAGCTAACTTGGCTTTACTAGAGTTCACACACACACACACAGACATACATACATGTATATATACATACATACATACATACATACATATATATATATATATATATATATAGAGAGAGAGAGAGAGAGAGAGAGAGAGAGAGAGAGAGAGAGAAGAGGAGTTGTTAAGAATGAGTGTGCTTTGAGTTGATCATTTTGCTTTACTGTTAGGTATTTAATGTTTGGGTTGAATTATAGGCCCAAGTGATTGAACTTAAACTTTTTTGTGAAAATTGGAAGTGAGCCCCCCTAGATGTACTTGTTTGGAGATAAGTCCGGCAAAGAAACTTATAAGAGACTAAGTCCATGTTTAAAATTATATCTAATGACTTAAATTCATTTTTTTTATCTCAAAAACACCCTTAACGGTTTTAATTTTGGTCAAGTATGGAAAGTCATATATTACATGTTTGAGATATATATATAGCAATAGAATGATCAGTTTTTTATGTAAACTGAATATATCATTTTATAATGCTCGAATTACGACAAAATTTATGGTCTTTTAATTCAAATGCAGATCATAAGATTACATTAACAATTCAAATTCAAATTCAAAATCTGAATCACATAAAAATCGTTGTCTGTTATACAAGGTAAGGAATCATAGTAATTTTGAACATTTTTGAATTTTTCCAGAAAATAGCCGCTGTTATGCTTCTTCATAGCATACGGCTACTTCATTTTGTGTTTGACAGGAGTCTCGAAGGTGATAGCAGCAGGAACTGGAGTTCGAATTTTTCTGTGAGTCCTGTTTGATCTACTGGTTCGGGTTTTTCTGAGGTATTTTCATTTTAATTGGCTTTCTGTACATAATATGATTAACAGTGATGTTTTGAAAATTTACGTAAATTGAAATTTTATTGCTGGATTTTCGATGTTACTCACCGGAATTTACATTTCAAAGTTATTTACCGGAGTTATCTTTAAGTTTGAAATTTTGTTCTAAGTTTTGTTTTTCATGTTACTTTTAGTGCTTTTATTAGAATTACTATTGATTAATTTTTGTTTTTCCTTTGTCATTGCCGAAATTCAATGTTACTTACCGGTGTTCATATCGCTACGTTCTTCAACGAAATTTTTTTTTTAAATTATGTTTTAAGTTTATTTCTCATGTTACTGTTTGTGTTTTAATGAAATTAGAATTGTTTATGTTTGTTTTCCTATTTTCATTTTACCTTTATATTGGCTTGCTTGGTTTTAACAGATGGAGAATAACATATTGGTTTGTTGCAAGTATTTTTCAAAGACTGTTGCGCTAAGAATCACAATGAATTCCACAATTGATGATGTGTTACATGGGGTGTGTGACAATTGGAATGGGTTGAGTTCCAATTGTGTTATCTTGTCGTACGCTATTCCTGGACATCCGAATTGCGTTTTGCAAAATGATCATGATGTGATAAACATGTTTTTAATGACACGATCTGTTCAGTTGAATTTTGATGAAGTTATAGTTGTTATTAAATGGAATGCGGTTCGTGATTTTGAGGGTGGGGAAGTGGTGAAAAGTTCTGAATTTACTGTTGACCCTGTTGGTTGTGAGGTTGATATTCTCCCTCGTTTTTGTTGTCACAATGATAAGGTTTTGTTGACTGATGGATGGTCCAATAGAATAATAGAGGTTGGTCATAAGTTTGAGGGAGGAGTGGTTGATTTTCAAAATGCTTTATGCAAAATGCAATCGAGGTTGGTTTTTAGTTTAATTATGTAATAAATGAAAAAACAAGGGTGAAGGCTGAATGTGTCATGAAATATTCTGCTGGATGGGAGTGGTTTGTTGTTGCTACACTCCAACGGATAAATGAATGGTTTTACATTAAGAAGTTAAATAATAAGCACACGTGTGGCGTGGCTGCACGTATGACAAAGAACAAAAGATTGACTTCTAATTTGGTTGGAGGTCTTATTGTTGACAACGTCCGGCAAAAACCTGACACGCGACCAGTTGATGTGAAAAGTACGTTTCATACAGATTATGGTTTGACGATATCGTATGATCAAGCTTGGATGGGTATCGAAAAAGCAAGGAGTATGCTGTTTGGGGATCATTCGTTGTCATACCAACAATTACGGTGGTATGTACAGGCTGCTAATGAAAGCAATCCAGGTAGTCATTTTGTGTTGGAAGGTGATTCGGACACGCAGCGTTTTAGTAGGCTGTTTATGTCATATAAGGCATGTATACATGGATTTAACTACTTTCGACCCATATTCTTCATTGATGGTACATTTTAAAAGGGAAGGTATAAAAGCATTATTTTGTCTGCTACTGCAAAAGATGGCAACCAAGGTGATTTTTTTTTGGTTTAATTTGGTGTTACTAATTTTATTTTACTGTTACATTTTAATATTTGTATGTATGTTACTGTTTACTTATGTTATTGTTTTTGTTGTTATATGTATTGCAAGTTTGTTCCCCTTGGCTTTTGCTGTTGTTGATTCGGAGAATGAGTGTAATTGGCGTTGGTTTTTAGAACAATTAGCTGAGATTGTTGATAAAACTAGGGACCTTACTATTTGTGTTTGTCATGTCACACATTGGGAATATCATGGGTTATACAGTGTGATAAGTTGATAGTTTAGTATTATCCTCACATGGTCAATATATGTTTCATGGTACTATTAATGTGACCCCAATGTTACTATTTAATGCTCATGTTAGAGAGTAACTAATGTTACTTTTTAACAAGGATTTTGTGTGATTGCTTAATTTGGAGAAATTTAAATCATGCTACTACACATGTTACTTTGTTTGAATAACCAAGGATGAAATAGTTTTCAACTGTTTTACAAAGAAATTATGCAAACAATACCCAGCCATGTGGATAACAACATTTACATTCCACTAACAACTTCATTTCAGCATTCTAGAATCATATAGAATTTGTAATCTGGAATAATTTTTGTACATGTTACTGTTTGTGTTACTATTTGAATAACAATGTGGATAGAGCTTCCTTTGTTCCACAAAAATTCCATTACAATCAAATATCAACCACCCAAAAATTACTACCAATTTCTAACCAAATATCAACCACCCAACAATTACAATCAATTTTCTAACCAATCCTGCAATTGACCTAAAAATGAATAGTTATCCCACATATTAGTATTTCCTATTTGTCTTTGTATCTCTTTCTCAATCTTACTCTTATCTTGTAATCTTCAATAGTCTATGCATTCATATGGTTTATGAATGTAGAGACCATATCGATCCTTAGAGCGTTAAGTTGAGGTGGTTTCAATTTCTCTTCTATTTGTTGTCCACGAGCAAGCTGCTGCATTAAGTAACACACGTACAATCCGCAGTCGACCTTGCATTCATGTATTTTTGTTAATGATATTTAATGTAATGTACTAAAAGGTATATTATTTTATTATTTACATACATGTCAGCTCGTTTTTGAGGATATTTCTCATTTGAATATATTGGACATTTGATGTCTTGTGTGCTGACAACAATATCATCTTTTGTTTTTAATGCCTTCCTTTGTCCTTCTTTGGATGTCGTCTCCACGTAGTCTTTTTGCCATAATAAATTGTTGTTAATGTTGTACAAGGAAAATATATCAAACAATGTGGGTTGTTCACATTTTAATAACTTACCAATATTTTTGCATCCTAAAAAAACTTGTCCATAATTCCACTATGAGGTTTCAAAGAGTTGTAGTGGATCCATTCCCCTGCTTCTATATCTAGTACAAGCAAGGTCTAGTGGAATGACATGGGTTGGGTGCCTTGTGCATTTGAATTCATTGGAAACACTAGTAATGGCGACACTTGCCCCATTTTGAGATTGTTTTCTATCTCAATCTTGCGAGAGTGTTGTTGCTTCTCAGCTGTTACATATGTCTACATGTTTATCAAAAGTAATGCACAAGTTTAAGAGGCTGAACAATGCCAATATAGAACAGTAATACAACTGTTACTTTATATAGTAACATTCATGTTACTATATTAACACAAATACAGCAGTGTTACTATAATTTCATTCATATAACACGAATGTTACTGTATTTGCGTTACTAGAGTAACATGAATGTTACTATACTCATTTTACTAATCCAATACTCCAGCAAACAAGAATTTAACATAGTTTACACAAACTCACCCAACATAGACTGTTGAAAAAGAAACGTTTGTAACTTGTTTCCTCCATTAGTATTTCTCCCTAACAATCAATCACCTGAGTAATAACACGACTTTGTTAAATAATAAATATTCAAGTATTACATAATTTGTTTAAATTGTCAAGACGCATGGTACATTACATTGTTGTGCAGCTCTTCTCCATCCATGAATTTCAACACATCATCAACATCAATGATATTTTCATACTTTTTTTTCACTCCATAAAGTTCTCCTTTTAATTAAAAATAGTACATGTTAATAAAATAGAGTATAAACAGTAATATATATATAAGTTGTTTCATAATGGAGCATTAAGTTACTTACTTTTTTCCCTCAGCCTTATGCATTTGAACCAATTTGTCGTACACATCCGGTCCTAATTTCTTGCAGGATTTCCATCTTCAAGCTTCAACTCTCTTACTTTTTGGCTTCTCACTTGGCATTATAATATCCAGATCATCAACATTAATGCAGCTATCTGGTATTTTCTCCTTCCCTTTATTTTTGTCGACTTGTTATTGACTTTCAACTTGTTTCAAAATTTTCTTTTCTCCCTGTTTTTTCCTACTATACTCATAATCCTCATCTCTCTTTCTTTTTCTTTCTTTTCCTTTGATTTTTCTCACCATCGATGTTTGTTCTGCACCTTTGATGGGCTGAGGTTTTGGTGGAGTCCGTGGGTACCTTTGAGTAACGGCATGCACAACTATATTATCTACAACATCATGCAGGGAATTGTTCTCTTCTTCTAATTCAGACATCCTTGATGTCAGCGTTTTAATTTGATCTTCTTGTGTTTCTTTGTTTTTCTCAAAGAGATCAACTAAAACTTTCAATTCTGAAATTTGGTTGTCCCTGTCAACAAGTTTCATTGCATATTTTTCAATCTCTTTCAAATCTTCCTCCCTTTGGTTGCCCCCAATATTCTTGATGATCGTTCGAAGTGCTTCGTTCTCCATAGTCAGTATTTGGATACTAAATTTTTGCACCTCATTTTCAACAATCAATACAAACATATCTTCATTGTCATGAGAAGATTGTTGTGACTTTTCCTCACGTGTTACCACTTCATCTGGTTCCATAAATGCAGATTCTTGAATGACCACATCAACAAATGCATCAAATGGTTGGACGTTTTGAGTCTCCTTTTGGACAGGATGATCGGTTGTAGGAACATGTACCGCATCATCACTTTCATGGACATCTTCATTAACCACAATATGATCATCAACAGCTAGATAAGGTTCATGACCTGTATATTCCAATTCTGAATTTAAAGCACTCTTGCTGGCAACAGTGCTTTGTTGTGGAACCTCCACACTATGCTGCACATTCTTGAAATTTTTTCGATTTTCTTTCATTAAGCTCTTCTCAGCAAGTGTTTTCTTAAGTTTCCTTTGGAAAACCTGACAACATCATTAGTAACGTGAAAAAAATGTGTCCAATAATTATTCACCTTTAATTGAATCTAATGACTGTGAATTACACAGTAACAGCATAGTAACATCCATATTTTATGCAGTAACATTCACAGTAATATCCATATTCCTAATAATAACAAACACAGTAACATCAACTTGATATAGTAACATTGATCACAAATTTAACATTATCATGCAATTAACCAATTGTCAAAAATAATAGAAATACAAAAAAACTAATATTTTAATAATACTTGATCAGCTGCTATCTCGGACAGTATGTTTTGTGCGAGAGCCGCCCAAAGTTTTCTTAAGCCCAATTTCATCCACCGTGAGAAAGCATCCGCCTTGTCGGCCACAAAAAGAAATGTGCGTTCACATAACCAGTACTGCAAATTAGATATAGTTACATTAGATAGAACATATAATGTTTAAAAAAAATCAAATAAATTAGCAATCAAAAACTAACTGGTAACAGTAGCACACAACCGGTTACTGCACTTGGTGTGTCAAACTTCAACCGTATGGAATTTATCATTGCATCAATTGTTGCTTAAGACTAGTCGTATTTTTTTATTTTATCCAAATTTTCTATGTACGACACATATCTCCATCTAATTGTTTGCTCCATATTTGTAATTAGTAGTGTCACTAAGACATACAAAGAGAACAACCTAGGAAAATCTTCACAATCATCCTTACCAACACCCATTGCTGCATCATCCGGCCTGCTTTTTATAATTGGTGCATTCAACCTATTGGTGTTATTAAATCTCCTCCTAACAAATGGTGAATTTTTTTTTTGCACTTTGGGGGAAAAGAATTGGATCCACACCATCTTCTATACAGAAAATGAGGGTTGCATCAGTCTTTCGTATCTTTAAACATTTTCCACCAATACGGAATCTTGATGTTTCAACATCAAAAGTTGTAATTATATCCATAATACTCTTGTAATTCTTTTTGAACCATTCTTTATACAATTCAGATGTTGATATTGTGTGAAACAGATGCCAAAATGGTGTTCTCTTCAGTTGTTCTCTATGAACATCTGTGATGTTTAGGTCAGTTATAACCTTCACCAATAGAAGCAAGTTAGACCGAAATTGATGAAATGCAGCTACTTTTGGAGCAATAGATTTACCTGTTTTTGCCATCAACCTATAACATGACATTTGAAATATCAATGGCTGAACAACATATAATAACATTATCTTAGTATAACATGATCATAGTAACACTAATTAATAAACTGAATTCCAGCAACATATTCTTAATAACATCAAACAAACACAATTCAGTAGCATCATTTTTCAATATAAAATTCCATTGCAAATTCATTGAGTTTCTTTTTTACATTTAAAATCAAACCACAACCCCTGAACTCTTCATAAACAACATATGGTGCATTAAAAGTGAAACCAAAAAAGGTTTGATTAGTAACATGTCTACAGTAACATCAATTTGTCAGTAACATCCACAGTACCCAAGCACATCCATACATTAGAAATATGAAATTAGTTTTTCAGTTATCACACAGTAACATGAAAAGTTTCAATGTACTGTTGAACCAATGGTTTTCGAATTTATTGAACAACGAAGAAAACAACAAAAAATTTACACACGTAATTATATAACTCATTGATTTAGTAACAGTATGAACAGTTCCATCCCCAATGCCATATTGTGCACAGTAACATCGAATTTCGAAAAAATGATACTAAAAAAATAATTCAAAAATTGATGTTACTGTCATGTACTAATGGTAAAACATTGTTAATAGTTGATTTATGACACTCAACACATATTAATAACATTAAGATATCGACATTAAGATAATAAATTTTGAAAATTGTTCTCACAGTAACATGAGAAATTCCAAAGAAATCACACCAATTAATTTCGAATGTGTTACAAAACGAAAAAAAAAAAGCAAAATCATAATACCCAACTCTTTGATATAGTAACAAGAAATCACAATTTTATTTTCAAATAAAAAAAAAAAGTTTCGACAGTATGAACGATATAGTTTGTAAATGTTGTTTTAAAACCCTAAAACAAATATCAAATATCATGTAAATTCACATACCTCTCTATTTTTTTAAGAATCCCAAAGCTTTTTGTGAAGATGTCCTAAATGCCGAAACCAATTGTAACTTCACCAATGAAACTTGAGGAGTAAAACCGATTTTCGGTTTTATGGTTTAAAACCAGTACAAATTTTGAATTGAAAGATTTGCATAATGGCGGTTTATATCGATTTGGGTAATGGCGATTTGAGTAGTGGCAGTTTTGAAACCAGTTCGGTTTGGTTAATGTCGATTGGGATAATGGCGGTTTGACACCAGATCAGTTTAGGTAATGGCAGTTTATGTTTTTCGGAGAAGGAAGATGAGATAGATTTTGAGGGATTTTAGCCGGATTTGTAGCCTGGAATGGAGGGAAAGTTTTCGTGTTCCTAGTTGACAACGAAGGGTTTCTCCGTCTAGTGTAGAAACGGCAAGTTACACACCGTTTGTGGTTTCCCAAAAAATAAGAGTACAATAGTAAAATTCTCAAAAAGTGGACTTGAAACCAAATATATTTTCTTACAGGACTTATCTCCAAACAAGTCCATCTAGGGGGACCGGCCTCCAAATTTTCCAACTTTTTTTTATTAGACTTTTGTTTTTATAAGGCTTTTTTATAGGGTTTAAAGTTTTTATGGATTTAAGTTTTTCACATTAGTTATTTATGGTACATTAAATATTACGTCTTCCTCACGAATGGGACCTAAAGTTTAGACTTTTGTTACCGTCACTTTACTGTTGGGCCGGCCCTGCCGGTGCCTTACAGTTTTTGTACTCCTTCCTATTGTTCAACATATTCATCTCATTTTCCTTTTTTTTTTTTCTCGATTTGTTAATCTAGTATCCAGGCATTGAAATTTTACACAGAGAATACTAAGTATTTGTGGCACCTCCTAATTTCTTTTCAAACTCAATAATCTACCAAATGTTGTTGGAAGGCTCAACTCTGTCAGTGCTCTTCCTCGGACAAAGTTCTCGTTATGAGCTATTTCTCCTTTACTCATCATGTTAAACTTTTTCCTCCCTTGTCCCTATTTCTTCATCAAGGAAATTTTGGTTTAGTTTGTCTCTATTGTGTCTTGGGTTTCTGGTAGTATTGGGTTGCTCCCATGTTCATCTTCGTCCCATTCTTCCACCAAGTAACACTGTTGGGCCTTTTTGTTATACCCACATAATTTTTCAGCCTAGCATAAGGGAATTTCCTATATTTTATTTAGGGGTGCAACTTGGGTGGGTTGAGAAGTCAACCCTAACCCAACCCTAAGTATACAATCTTCAACTCCAACCCTAATCCTAACCTTAACCCTAACCCTAACTCTAACCCTATCTCAACCCAAGGTACTCAACTCGAGTACTGTCCGAGTTTAATTCGGGTAGGCTCGGGTTGAATTCGGGTTAAAAATCGGGTTGGGATTGAGTTACATAATTCGGGTTGATTTTTTGACTTGTAGATTTGATGTTTTCAAGTGATTTAAGATGAAGGACGAGACGCAGATGAAGAGAGAGGAAGTGAGAGAGGAAGGTTGAGAGTCCGAGACGACTCAGACAAGTGACGATTGAGAGAGGGAGGAATGACGAGTGAGAGAGGGAGGTTGAGTGTCTGAGACCAGATGAGAGACGAGTGAGAGAGAGATTTGGGAGTGATGAAGGCGTAGGGGTGAAGACTTGAAGTGAAGTGAAAGTCTGGACTCGGAAAATTGAAGATAAATATTAACCCTAGTTAAATATATTTATATATTTATGTATATTCGGGTTGAACTTGAGGCCTCAACCCGAGGCTTCCCCGAATTCAATTCGGATTGAAGTTTTTTTTGCCTAGGCTCAACCCTAATATTAAAAATTCTAATCTAAACCATGTTTTTTTAGAGTTGAAATTGAGTTTGCGCCCCTAATTTTATTTCCTTCTTCTTCTACATTTATCTCCAGATTGTTCTAACGGCATCTGCCATTGACATAAGCTTGCATCATGCAAGAGGTTAGTAACAAACTCCTCCATCAGTTTCCTTGTTATTTGAGATTTGCACTTTCCTAATTCCTTGCCAGCTGGTATTAATACAGTTGTATATATTAAATTTTGTTTGGTAGAGGTATTATGAGGGAATTAAATATTAGATTGTACTATTTTTTTATTTAATCGGATCTAATATTTTGTTTGATAAACAAATTTGATATCGTATTAATTTCAAAAATATATATTAATCGTATAATATCGTATATTTTTTGTATTATAGACCTATAGAGGTCTTTTAATACCACAAAGAGCGGTGATATTATAATCCAATTCAAACATATTATTCTACACATTTATTATTATAAACTCCCAAGTAATAAAATCAATTTGTCATCAATATAACAAATACTGATTTAGGATATTTTTGTTAATTCAACATTAATACAATAAAATAATTCTCTAACCAAACAATTGATTAGATTAAACAAGTACTATCCAACACTTATATTGTGTATTGCAAATACTATGCTATGCTAGCAAGGGTATTTGTTTCTAACACAAATTGGAGAGCTCATGTTTTTTGTCCAACACGTCAAGGACTTTGGGTAAAAAGGTTTTGACTTTTCAAAGCTAGGTTCCTTTCTCCAGAAGGTGGGAGGATTGATAAAGCTTCAGTCTTTAGCGGCATGCGGAGTGATGACATCCACGAGTTCTACCATTTGTCAAAAATTATTTGGTTTGCTCTATTTTATTTTATGTTGGTAATTTGGATAATATTGGAATAGTGCGTGTGATTGTTCTCTATTTTATGTTGCTCTATTTTGTTGTTGTGTTTGGTTCGTGGACGTAGACTTATTTGTTGAGCCGTAAATCTTTTGTGTTTTATTTTTTTTTTTTTTCGTTATATTATTATTTTTCTTGTGATTTTGGTTCATAACAATATATTTTTATAATCAACCACTATAAATAAATGACTCGAAATTTACTCATCATGTCAGTTACAATATCATTTAACCTTATTTACGATCTTAGTTTTGATCATTGTTATCTTTTTATAATCAATCAAATCTATTTTTTCCAGCCATAAGCAATGGGGTCACTTTTCTAATTGTTGGAAAAAAATTTGAATATTTGCCGAACATGACTGCACTCATATAACAAGGAATTATACGAGTTTTATTAAATGTAGGTTAGACCCAATCCAGATAGTATATATCCGTTAATTATAATCTCTTGCTTCAAGAGAACACCATTTGATTCCAACGAGAAATTATCACACATTATCATTTACACTACAAAGGCATTTTATTTGTAATGTTGGCTAGACCTAGGTTAACTGTCTAGGCTGCTCTACGTAGCCGTTATCGGGATCAAGCCGATTCGTAGTTTGGGGAGATTAAATTATTTTATTTTTTTTGGATAAGATCAACTAGTAGATGACCCATTGATCTTGAATGGACAAAATGTCCATTATGTTTGAAATGGGTAAATGAACATTTGAATTGATATGGGTTTAAGGACCACTTGATTGTGGAGGAGTTATGACTGCTTCTACTTTAACTAGACTGCCTACGTATCCGAAAGAGAATCAAGTCAGTCGTAGTTCATGAATTTAGCAATTTAATTGAAGGTGATTTGGAATTACGACTGTGTCCAGGGTAGTTGCTGGACTGTCTAGATATCCAAAAATGGAATCAAGTCAGACGTAGTTCGAAAGAAGAATTTTGAATTTGAGTGGACTTTTAAATGAGTGAATAACCTATTTAATTTGGTTTGAAATGGGAGAGTGACCCAATTTGATTTGGTTTGAAATTGGTGAATGACCCATTATTCTTTGGGGTGGATTTGAGTCGTATTTAAAACAATTTTGACTTAAGTGAGTTTTAGGATTCAGATAGGTTGTGACTTAAGATGAAATTAAATTCCATGTAAGATTATTAACTTTATGTGAGTTCGAAACTCAAAAACCTATTAAGAGTCCAAGACACTTTTCATAAATATCGTTGAGTTTTAAACCTCTTGAAAATTAGTAAAGAGTTAGAAACTCTTTAATTTGATTTCTGCACTATTAATTTGTAAGAGTTTGAAACTCCTAAAATAGTGATGGATTTAAAATGGTCAAATTATTGTTGCATTTTCCGAAAAGAATCCAAGATTCCTTGTTTCGTTTTTCATGCGCTTTTGGTAGAGCACAAGACTTCTGGGTTGTTGTGCGTTGTATGAGAAGCTAAAAACTTCTTTGACTAAGTAAGAGTTTAAAACTCCTTTGATTTATGGCTTAGTCAGGAGTTAGAAACTCCTTTATTTTATAATTTTGACTGCACACTCTTGCCAGAGTTAGAAACTCTTTTAATTGGGATTTAGGAAATCCAACAACTTTTTTAATTGGGATTTAGGCCCCGTTTGGTAACGTTTCCGTTTTTCGTTTTCAATTTTCAAAAACGAAAAACGAAAACCGAAAACAACTTTTTTTGGTTTTTGAAAATCGCCCCTCGTTTACAAAACGGTGGCAGAAAAAAAAAACAAAATCGGTTACCAAACGAGTTTTTTTTTCTTGTTTACTCTAAAAATCAAAAAAAGAAAACGAAAAACGAAAACGTTACCAAACGGGGCCTTAGAAATCGGAAGAAACCCCCAAAAAAAACCCGACACTTAAATATTGACATTAATGTCAGCGGTTTTGAAGCCATTTTGCCCCTTTTTGGTGGTCTTGAAAGACCACAGAAGCATCCAAAGAAGCATCTTTAGATTGGTCTTTGAAAAACCAAGGATGCATTTCCGAATTGGTCTTTGAAAGACCAGAAACTGCTGCCATTCTTTGTTCGTAATAGGTGTTCACAACAGGAAGGAGAGCAAGTTTCTTTCCATTTCCAAGAGTATAAAACTCTTGCACTTTTTGTATAGATTCAGGCTTTAGTTAGAAACTCCCATCTTTTGTAACTTAGGAGCAACTAAACCAACTGGATTTTAAAGAGTAGAAGACCCTTTAACAGTAGGCAATAGTAATCTGGAGTTGAGACTCCGTTGGTGTTGTGGGAATTAAAAATTCCTCGGTTTCATTTCGCCGCAAACTTTTTTCGGAGTTAAAAACTCCACGTAAGAGTGCATCCACTCTAGTTAATATTTTTTTTAGGGGAGTTGAAGACTCCATGGTTTGATGAAAGAGTCGAAGACTCTTGATGATACTTACACGAGTTTAAAACTCGTAAAATAATTTTCTTGCACTGCGTACTTAAAGAGTTGGAAACTCCCATGATTTATGACTTTGGCAGTGGTTTGGGATCGCCAGAGTAGACTGAAATGAAAGAGTCTAATACTCTTAAATAGTGACTGGAAAGGGTAGTAGGCGTAGACAACTTTGACGAAGAGTGTTGGAAATTGAAAGAGTCCGAGACTCTTGTTCTGAAACTCTTATTATTTATTTTTTTGTTTCTTTCAGTTTCAACCCTTTTCTTCTTTAGATTTGCTGCAGCATGACGGTGGTGAAGATTGAACTCATATCACCTGGTGCCATGTTCTTTGCGTGAGTTTGTTCACCAACGCGGGCTTTGCCATTTCGATTAGGCTAAGAGGAGTGTAAAGCTCTTGTCGATTTGTCAATAGCCGCATGAAACTTTTACGCTGTTATGAATTCTAGGAGTTGAAAACTCCTATTTGTAACTTCGAAAGGATTTGTCGCCATCACAATTGTTTCAGATTGTTGCGTTCTAGAACCAATTCGCTGCAACCAAAAACTCAAGAGGTTAAATTCAAGAGAGAATGAGAGAAACCCAGATTTATACCTGCTCAAAACTTCAGATTTTTTGTTTTGCCGATGGCCACTTTGTTCTCCAAACTTCTCTCGTCTTTCTTCTCTGTTTTTGTTAACCGTTCTCCTCGCCTCCTTAGATCTCTTATCCCCTTTTTTTTCTGGTATTCTCTTTATATTTATAGGACAATTCTTTGACAGTTTCTATTGCATGTAATGGTGTAGCTGGCTGTTGGAATCTAGAGGACTATCACACACTCACTAAAAATAATGGAAGAGACTATTGAAGATAGGAAGAACTCTTTCTATTCACTCATATTCAAATGGATGTATTACATATGATATATATAGACACTCATATATAACACATGACATACAAAATAACCCCACTACATAATGCAATAATAAAGACCCCACTCCTCCATTACTTGGAGAATTAAAATACCACAATTACTTTGTCCCCCACTAATACCATATTGATGACCCACTAATACAAAAAACTAAATGCATAAAAATAACTCCTAGAACATGAAAAGTCATGTTTATTATTTTCTTTCAACACCCCCCCTTAAACATGATTTTTCTTCTCAACTCCAAGCAAACTTCTCAATTTGCAAAAGACATCCTCCTTGAGGGGCTTAGTGAAAATATCGGCAATTTGATCTTGAGACTTCACAAACTTGAGCTCCACCTCTTTCTTGGTCACATATTCTCTAATGAAATGGAACCTTGTGTCAATATGCTTACTACGATCATGAAACACCGGATTCTTTGCCAATGCTAGTGCCGATTTGTTGTCAATGAAGATCTCCGTCGATTCATCTTGAGGCAAATGAAGCTCCTTCAACAAATTTCTAAGCCAAATGGCTTGACAAACACATGATATAGCCGCCACATACTCGGCTTCACAAGTCGAAAGAGTCACAATGGGTTGCTTCTTTGAACTCCAAGCAAATGCGGTATCTCCCATGAAAAAAACATACCCGGTAGTACTTTTTCTATCATCCATATCTCCGGCCCAATCACTATCACAATAACCCGCAAGCTTGGAATTATTAGAACAAGAATATAGTAATCCATAATCAAGTGTACCTTTGATGTATCTAAGAATTCTTTTCGCCGCCTTCAAATGGGTCATGGTAGGAGCTTCCATATAGCGACTTACAAGACCAACACCAAAAAGAATATCCGGCCTTGTGCATGTTAAGTACCTCAAGCTTCCCACTAGGCTCTTGAAATGGGTGGAATCCACATGCTCTCCATCTTCATATTTTGACAATTTTACACCACATTCAACGGGTGTGCATACCGGCTTACAATCTTGCATCTCGAATTTTGCCAAAATTTCTTTAGCATAACCTTCTTGAGAGATGAAAATACCTTCCTTCATTTGCTTCACTTCAATGCCAAGGTAGTATGACATAAGTCCAATATCGGTCATCTCAAATTCTTTAGCCATCGCTCTCTTGAAATCTTCAAACATTCTTGGACAATTTCCTGTGAAGATCAAGTCATCCACATACAAACAAGCATAGAGTATATCACCATTATCATTCACCTTGGCATAAAGAGCATGTTCATGGGGACACTTGGTGAAATTATTTGCTTGAAAGTACTTGTCAAGTCTACTATTCCAAGCCCTTGGTGCTTGCTTCAAACCATACAAAGCCTTTTTTAATTTCAAGACTTTCTCTCCTTGCCCTTTCACAACATAACCCAAGGGTTGTTCAACATACACCTCTTCATCAAGAAAACCATTCAAAAAAGCGGACTTTACATCCATTTGATGAATTTTCCAATCATTTAGAGCGGCTAAAGAAATAATCAATCTAATTGTTTCCAAACGAGCAACGGGTGCAAATACCTCATCATAGTCAATACCCGGTCTTTGACTATAGCCTTTTGCAACCAATCTTGCTTTGTACCTCTCCACTTCACCATTGGCATTTTTCTTTGTCTTGTACACCCACTTCACTCCAATGGCCTTTTGTCCTCTAGGGAGTGTGGCAAGTTCCCATGTTCCATTTCTTTCAATTGCTTCAATTTCTTCATTCATGGCACTCCTCCACTTCTTGTCTTGTGCCGCTTTCTCATAGCCTATGGGATCACAATCGGCAAATAGGCAAAATAGTGTTAGATCACTAAATCTTTGAGTTACCTCTTCGGTTTCTTCATAGATATCTCGAAGACTCCTCATGCGAGGTGGCCTCTCACTTGAGCTTGCTTCGGATGATGATGGAGATGCTTGCACATTGGTGGGTATTGGTGGTGATGGTGGAGGAGAATAAATGGGCAGCTCCATGATCTCATTGGGCTCCTCCTCTTCTTCAAAGAATGGGAAAAAATCATAGTCTTCTTGTGGAGTGTTCCAATCTCATTCATCTTCTTCATCAAACTCAACATCTATACTAATGATTATCTTGCCATTGATTGGGTTGTAAAGCTTATAACCTTTGCTTCTTGAATCATAACCAATGAAGATAAACTTTTCACTCTTGTCATCTAGTTTGGTCCGTTTCTCATCCGGCACATGTGCATAGCATACACTTCCAAAGACCCGCAAATGAGAAACATTTGGTTTGATTCCTCCCTATGCTTCTTGTGGTGTTTTGTCTTGAACACTTCTAGTGGGACACCGATTTAACAAGTAGATGGCACAATCAATAGCTTCCGCCCAAAACTCCTTGGGCATTTTTTTACTCATCAACATACTCCGAGCCATGTCAAGAATGGTTCGGTTCTTCCTTTCAGCAACACCATTTTGTTGTGGTGATCTTGGAACCGTTAGAGGATGGTGAATTCCATTTTCTTCACAAAAAATTTTGAATTCATTTGATGTGAATTCACCTCCTCTATCGGATCTAATTGCCTTAACTTCATACCCACTTTGTTTTTCAATCAAAGCCTTAAACCTTTTGAAAACACCAAACACCTCCGATTTTTGTTTTAGAAAATAAACCCATGTTTTCCGGCTAAAATCATCAATAAAGAGAAGAAAATACCGGTTCTTACCAAATGATGGTGGGTCTATAGGGCCGCAAACATCCGAGTGAACAAGTTGAAGTGGTTTGGTTGCTCTTGAAATGGATTCTTTGGGAAAGCTCTTTCTAGCTTGCTTTCCAATTAGACATCCCTCACAAAGTTGATCCGGGTGGTTGATAGAAGGCAATCCTTTCACCATCTTCTTTCTAGACAACAAGGTTAGTCCTCCAAAATTCAAGTGTCCAAATCTCAAGTGCCATAACCAAGAAGAATCTTTAACACATGCTTTCAAGCATTTTGCCACATCACTTTGAATATTTAACAAAAACATTCTATTTCTTGTCATCGGCACTTTAGCAATCAAATTCCCGTTTCCATCTCTTATTGAAAGATTATGATTTTTCATGCAAATATCATAACTTTTCTCTAAGAGTTGTCCCAAACTCAAAATATTATTTTTCATGTTTGGCACATAAAAAATATTAGAAATAACTTGATGCCTTCCATCCTTCAAACGAATCAAAATATTACCTCTTCCCATTACTGGAATTTGAGAAGAATCTCCAAAAGTGACTTTTCCACTTACCGATTCATCAAGCTCCACAAACATCTCTTTGTTTCCACACATGTGATTACTAGCACCGGAGTCAAGGTACCACACGTTCTTGTCTCCCTTTTGCTCTTCTTTGTATGCCAACAACAAGGTCGGCTCCACCTCTTCGACTTTGTTTTCAACAAAGTGTGCTCTTTCTTCCACAAAATCATTTCTACACTCGGAAGCAAAATGGTCATATCGATGACAATTATAACATTGAATATGAGATTTGTCATACCTCCCTCCATATGACTTTGAATGGTTGCCTCTTCCACGTCCTCTTCCACGATGTGATTCTTGACCTCTTTCTTCTTTGTTGGATGCATTTTGGCCAAAGTTTTCCCCTCTACCTCGACCACGTCCACCACGACCTCCACCTCCACGTCCACGCCCTCTACCTCTTTGACTTCCATCTTGCCTTCTTTCTTTTTCTTTGAAAGAAAGCTTGGTTTGTAGCACTTGTTCCAACGAATCTTGCTTCTTCTTGCCTAGCCGTTCTTCATGGGCTAACAACGATCCCATGAGTTCGTCAATCGTCATTGTGTCTAAATCTTTAGACTCTTCAATGGCTACGACAATGTAGTCAAACTTGGGGTCCAATGAACGGAGGATTTTTTCTATCACCCGGGTATCATCATAGTGATCATCACCATAAGTTCTCAAATTATTCACAACCACCAAGATTCTTGTGAAATAATCTGAAATTAATTCGGATTCCTTCATACGTAAAGCCTCAAATTCACCTCGTAGAGTTTGGAGGCGAACTTTCTTGACTTTTTCCACTCCACTATGAGCGGTTTTCAGAACATCCCATGTTTGCTTGGATGTGGTTGCACTAGCAACCTTTTGTAACATTGCATCATCCAAACATTGATGGATGAGTGAAAGAGCCTTTTGATCCTTCTTCTTTGTAGCTTGCAAGACTTCCTTTTGGGCTTGACTTAAGGAATCTTCATCTTGCGGTGCTGTGTAACCAATTGTTACAATCTCCCATAAGTCTTGAGATCCAAGAATTGCCTTCATGCGGATACACCAATTATCATAGTTATCTTTGATGAATCGAGGCATTTGAAATGGAAGCATTCCATTCGCCATCTCTCTCT
This sequence comes from Ilex aquifolium, assembly GCA_951799425.1. Lineage (NCBI taxonomy): Eukaryota > Viridiplantae > Streptophyta > Magnoliopsida > Aquifoliales > Aquifoliaceae > Ilex > Ilex aquifolium. The sequence goes on from OX637406.1 coordinate 8,576,776, forward strand.
CACTCTCTCTTTTTCAACACTCAAGCCTAGCTCTGATACCACTTTGTTGGAATCTAGAGGACTATCACACACTCACTAAAAATAATGGAAGAGACTATTGAAGATAGGAAGAACTCTTTCTATTCACTCATATTCAAATGAATGTATTACATATGATATATATAGACACTCATATATAACACATGACATACAAAATAACCCCACTACATAATGCAATAATAAAGACCCCACTCCTCCATTACTTGGAGAATTAAAATACCACAATTACTTTGTCCCCCACTAATACCATATTGATGACCCACTAATACAAAAAACTAAATGCATAAAAATAACTCCTAAAACATGAAAAGTCATGTTTATTATTTTCTTTCAACACTGGCCTTTCATGAAGTTGCCAGCACATTCCACTTCCCTTTCTAATGGCAAGCTTTGAGTTGGTGGGTCTCCCATTAACTCCACATTATTTGATGAGCAGATAAGAAACTAACCATTGTGGAGTATAACCGCCACCGGTAGGAGACTAGCACACGTTTGGCACAAGTCTTAAATGGATTTCACAAATTGGTTCATTCTTTATCTTATTTTTAGCATGTGGTGCAACTGGCCTTTGTTTAAACTTCCAGCACACAAGTCCCTTTTTTTTTTTTTTTGCTGTGTATAATGGCATACCCACATTTTAGTGATAGTAATCAGACCCATGTCTTTGATCTAGTCAACTAACTCTAAAATTAACCGTGGGTATATATAAAATTTTGTAATATAACAAATGTGCTCGAGACCTTTTTGAATAAAACGGGTTGTGAACCTTACTCAAAAATTTTCATTGAACAACGGATTTATTTATTTTTACCATTTAACAATTACTCCCCGAGTGTCGTGTGTGAATATCAAAATCACGTATGACACTCGAAAAATAGATTATCTTAATGATCTTTATAGGTATTTCAAAAAAATGATCAATGTAACCCTTTATTTTTATGGGATGCAAGCTAGTAGATGAGAGTGGATTTCGGTACTGTCGTGGACTTCCCACTCCATATTCAAATTTAATGTGTAGAGCCCTTTGTTTTGCTTTTCAGCTGCAATTTTTTTTTTAATGTCACACCTAAGTCTTGGGATGACTATTGTGGCCCCCTTTTTTTAGGCCGACTCTTGCCCATTTTTTTTTATGTGTGGAAGTCCATGGGACCGATGACCCTTTTTTTTGGCTTGGGTGATTTTTGAAAGATCAATGAAGTAAATCTTTCCGCTTTTTTTTTTTTTATTTACTTGTTAGGCCTTTGAAAGACCTAAGTGATTCAGTTCATTTTTTTTTGTTAGCTTTGGTGGTTTTTGAAAAACCATTTAAGCAAAGTTGGATTTTTGTTTTGTGTTATTTTTTTTACTTTTTACTTGTGTGGTCTAAAAAAATGACTAACGAAGTAAAACTTTATTTATTTAATTTTTTTTTTTTGTGTGTGGCTGTGCCTAGTTAAAGACCACCTACGTACCCTTCACGGGATCAAGCCAACGTAGTTCAATTTTTTTTTTTTTATCTTTTGATTTTTTTTTAGTGTGGCTGCGCCTAGTTAACTAGACTGCCTATGTACCCTTTGCGGGATCAAGCCAACGTAGTTCAATTTTTTTTATTTTTTCATTTTTGGGTGGTTGCGCCTAGTTGAACTAGACTGCCTACGTACCCTTTGCGGGATCAAGCCAACGTAGTTAAATTTTATTTTATTTTTAATTTTTGGGTGGCTGCGTCTAGTTGAACTAGACTGCCTACGTACCTTTCGCGAGATCAAGCCAACGTAGTTCAAATTTTTTATCTTTTTTTTTTGGGTGGCTGCTCCTAGTTGAACTAGATTGCCTACGTACCCTTCGCAGGATCAAGCCAAAGTAGTTCAATTTTTCTTTTTCTTTTTATCTTTTTTTTTTGTGGTTGCGCCTAGTTGAACTAGACTGCCTACGTACCCTTCGCGAGATCAAGCCAACGTAGTTCAAATATATATATATATATATATATATTTTTGTTATCTATATATATATTTTTTTTGGTGGCTGGGCCTAGTTGAACTAGATTGTCTACGTACCCTTTGCAGGATCAAGCCAACGTAGTTCAATTTTTTTTTTTTGTTATCTTTCTTCCTTTTTTTTTTTTTTGGTGGCTGCACCTAGTTGAACTAGACTGCCTACGTACCCTTTGCAGGATCAAGCCAACATAATTCAATTTTTATTAATTAATTTTTATCTTCATCCTTCTCGCTATAACAACTGATCATCTTACGGTCAAGACCAAATCACCAACCGAGAAGGATCTAAATTTGTCCTTTTTATTGAAGGCACCCACCACTTTGCCTTGGTGAATCTCAAATCTTTGCTGGACCTCAAACACCAAACCCAATGGTTGCATCCACCAAGAATTTGGTAATTGGTTATGGGAACAGATTTTTGGGGCACGCATCATTTAGATTTTTAAAATCTATACAGATGCGAACTTGTCCATTCTTTTTCTTAACATGCACAATGTTTGTTTGCCAAGTGGGATATTGAATTTCCTGAATAAGACCAGCACTTATTAAATCATCCAACTCATCCTCACTTTGTGCAATTAGCTCCGGTCGAAAACGACGTTGAACTTGCTTTGCATTGGCTTGCCCCCTGTCTTCAGTTTGAGGTGGCGCTAGCTGAATGTTATGTGAGAAATAGTTATCATGGTTTGGATCTGCAGAATCCTCTTATTTATTTTCTTCAAAGGAAATACAATTGACTTGTGCAATCTCTTCTAGATTTTTCTCCACTTTAATTTTCTTAGCATTTTTCAAAATGAGTCTTCTTTGGATCTTCTTCTTTAGCTTTAACTCCTTGTACTTATTGAACTTTAGGAATTTGGGCTTGAATAAACTCCTAGTTGTCGGAAAATCGAGACCTGAGACTTTTTGCCATTGACCTCTTTAGTAAACATAGCTTGTTCCATTTTAGTGAAGACCATTGGCTTTGAAGAGGAAGTCTTGGGAATGTCATTCTTCTGATGAATTGTGACTTTCTTTTTCCCTATTTTGAAGAAGACTTTGCCTTTATGAGGTTTCAAAATTTTCGGAGTACGTGATGAAATAATCTCAAAGGTTTCTCCTTTACAGAAAATAAGTCGGTTAGTTTGACTTCATTCCTCTATAGTCGAGCTCAAAATGTTCTCAGGGATTGATTGATTTATCCTTCGAAGTGGACAAATGTAGCTGGCAGTAAGCGACGACATTGTTTCACGACTTGGAGTCAAAACTTCCTCTTTTAATTTTCTTTGCCCTTTTGGTACATATTTCAGAACCAATCTTCCCTTTGGCACCATTGAAACTTGATCTTTTTGTACCCTTTTAGGAATTGCCTTGACTCGTATGACTTTTGCAGCTTTTGAGGATTGAGAAGCTAATGGTACAAGGGATGAAGCATCACCAGACATTTGCGTAACTGACATCCCCCTATTACATCTAGCTTTTTTAGCCTCTCCATTTTCAGATGCCTCTTTTATTGGTTGACCTTGAGAATTCAAAGATGAGGGTTCAACCATCTTTTTATTTGATAGAGCCCTTGGAGATGATGGAAGATGGCGACCGGAACGTAAGATGATCTCATCAACCTTGGGGTCAAATAAATCACCTTCTTCACATGTGGCCATGCAACATTGCATCACCATTTCCTCTTGAGCAACATCATCTTCAAAGAATCTAGTGGGTAAATATTTTGTGAGAGGAATCGGTACCCTTTCAGGTTGAACGTACTCATTTTTCAAGAGAACTTGAGCTTTCTTTTGAGTCTTCTTTTTCTTTTTCTTTTCCACCATTTGCCCTCGAAACTTTATTCCAGGGCGGGCTGAGGGCTTGACACTAGGGGATAGAGTATTTTTCCTCTTTTTAGTCATCTTGTTGACATGTGTTTGCCACTCATCTCCACTTTCATCTCTTGATTCACACGAATCACTCCAACAATCCAAATTTGGTTCTGTCATAAGCTCATAAAGCATTGGAATTGTTGGAATTTTTGAACGGGACATGTCCGGTTAAGCATACTGATAGGTAAACTCACCGTCAACAACAAAAGAAACTTGGATTGCCCCCTTTGGTAGTATGACAATGGGGATGGACTCGTTTTCAACTAGAGAAATATTATTTGAAGTAACAGTAGCAGAGGACTCTTGTATTTCAATGTCTCCCTTATTCACCATTTCTTGAATAATATTCTTGAGGATATAACAATCCTTCAGAGAATGACTAACAATCCAATGGTATTGACAAAATTTTGGATCATCGGTCTTGTTAACCTCAGACGATCGCTTATGCTCTAGTAATTCTATTGCCTTAGCCTTCAGCAAGGAATTAAAAATCTCTTCGACATCATCATCTTCAAAAGTGTATTTGACTTCTTTCCTTTCTTTTAAAGATAGATTTCTAGAAGTTTCTTTTCCTTTTTGGGAGATTTCTTTTCCTTTGTCATTTCCTTTCTTTTTGTTGACTTTGAGAAAAGTAGGCATGACCTCTTTTTTATTTACTGGATTTTCACTATCAAAGTTCTTTTCTTGAATCATTCAAGACTTTTGAGACACATTCTTTTGTCGAGCTATTTGTCTTTCAACATTGCTAGCCTTGGAGACGAGAGCATCAAATGACCGAGGTTCTTTCGTGCCTACAAATGTTGCAATCTCTGGCAACAAATTATTAGAACACATTTGAACTGCAGATTGTTCACTCATCTTTTCAGAACACTGAAGATTAAGACTTCTCCATCTTGTAATGAAGTCATTAATGCTTTCATTTGTTCTTTGTCGAGTATCTGCAAGGTCAATTATTTAAATTTTCTTCTTTGAACTGACAAATTGGGCTAAGAATGCCCTTTGAATATCGTCCCATGTGATGATTGACCCTGGCTGCAATTGAGTGTACCAAGTGAATGCTGAACCTTTTAAGGATTTGCATAAATTGCCTTATTAATAAGGCGTTTGATAAACCTGACTCTCCACATGCTGAATAAAAGTGAGCGAGATGCTCTTGAGGTGATCCATTGATCCCATCGTATTTTTCCAAGTTTGGTTTTTGATAATCTTGAGAAAATGGGATAGTATTGTAATGGTTCGGGTACGGTTTACGATACCCAATCACAGGTGGAGTCATGGATGCTTGGAATTCTCGAATTCCTTCAGCAATTAATGTTCTTAAGTCTGTTTGATTCATTGGTGCTACATCAGTTGGAGCTTCTTTATTTGTTTGTACATGCTCTTGTGCTGAGCTGCTAGCTTGGTTTGCCAATTGGGCTGCAAGAGCGGCTATCTCTGCGTCTTTCTCTGGCAATTTTCTTTGCATCTCACTGAGCTGTTCCTCGATGATAGAAACACCTGTTACAAGAACTGACATATACTCTAATTGGCTAGTAATAGCTGGCTCCGGAGTAGCTTGCCTTTGTGGCGGTGAAACTTTAGAAGCTTGAGAAACTTTCACCATTGGTGTAGAAGGAGGAATGCTCTCCTTGCTTTCCACGAAGGTTGTCATCACTGAAACAATACTAGGCAAATTAATTGGAATAGTTCCAATCAAAATTTGTGTAGGCCGATAAACCAGGATGATTTTTGGAATCGTCGTACGAACAACCTTAGCCATACTTGGAGTGGTTTTGATATCCTTCTTAGGTGTAACTTTGGTGATTTTCCTCCCCTGTATCCTAGCATTGACTTTTGGAATTGCTCCAGAGATTGTTGACTGATCAATCTTGAAAGATGCACGATACAAAAATAAATAGGTTAGCATAATTTTATCTAGGGGTAATATGAGTATTAAAGTATAAAAAGTTGATGTTGTAATCACTTTTTTGACATTGTCAATAACGATGTTAACCATAGAGATACTTTGTGAAATGAGAATGTAAACAGTAGGGGATGTCAGTGTAATTTCAAAAAATTAAGGGGTATTTCTGTAATTAGACCAATCTGTAGGGATGTAAGTGTAATTTACCCTAAACTTTATAAGTTGACTAATATTTTTTTTATAAAAATAAATATCGTAGTATAGTTTTAAATAAAACTTGAATTCTTTAGAATTTTAAGATATTTGATAATATAAATTATAGAGTAGTATATTAAATCTTATTTCAATTGACCTAACTTATTTTTAATTGTAGCAAGGTTCCAATGTGATCAATATATTAACAATTACTTGTATTTTATTCAATGAATTATAATTGAAATCCTAATCAAATGAATTTCAAAAAATTTAATTTCTCAAACGTCACTAAAAAAATCAATCTTAATCACAAAATTCTAAAAATATAGAACTTTAACTATTTTATTATTTTTTTTTATAGTTAGAACAAAGAATTTTGGGAATATATAAAATTTTCATAATCTTATAATATAATATGAGCAATAAAAAATTAAAATTTGTAAATTTGAAATGATATTTAATTCAGATACATATATAACTAATATATTTTATTAATTTTTGTAGTGCATTCCTTGTTAGTATAAAATGTCAACAAAAGTAAAATTTTTTTGATTAACTATAATGCCCCTGCAAAAAAAAATTAAGACAATTGTATTATTAATTATCCAACAACAATTAAACATTCAAATGACCATTCATATGCTTTCCTTTCCACACAAATCATAGTTCCATGTTTTTGGTGTCTCTCTCTCTCTCTCTCTCTATATATATATATACAATCTATCTATACTACTAATAAAAGGCAACTAAGTGAAAAAAAATTCAATTCCTATTATACCGCTAAAAAATCTATAAAGACAATTATATCCTATTCTCTAATTTAACTTCTAAACCCTTCCCTTTCTAGGAGTAAGTATTCATTTACCACTAATGAATATGTTGCTATCAATTGAAAAGTATTTCGTATTCTCACTTCTCACATCCTTTATAAATTTCACCCGAAAACGTAGCAACAATAGGAAGGCATAAAATTTGAGTACTTCTCATTCTTTACATATTTAGATATTTGCAGAGTTTAGGTGTCTCATAATATTAGTAGTATAGATTTTTTGCACTTTATCTCCGTTAATCACCTTCTTGTCCTTTCCAGGATATGTGGTCCATGACAAAGCCTATAATATTTCAATTGGTTGTTTCGGCTTTATGTAGAGTTGGAAGATCAGGGAATTAGTTTACTAGAAATGTTATTTAACCTATTTAAAAGGTTCAAATTGAAATATTGTTTCAAGAAATATTCTAGGTTTGCTTTGTTCTTTTCTTTAGATAATCAGATTCAACAAGCAAATTGAACATGCTAACGTCGCATTTTAATTTGTTTATCCTATTAGGAGTTTGTAACTTGCTAGATGAGTCCTTTATTTCTTTTGCTACAGCTTTGGCAAGCTAATGCTTGTAAAAAAAAAAAAGGATGTGAGGATGAGGTTCTTGTGAATATGCTAGCTTAGAAATGAAATTTGAAAAGGAAAAAAAATACCGCTATAAAATGATTCTATCAAGTGTTTAGGCAAATACATCATTGTTGATGTTGTTCAAAAGTTCATATATTATGTCACTGAGTAACCAAAAGAAGCTAAGTAGATATATGATACTTGGAGTAACCCATACGTAGACATGAAGAAAATTGTTACTAAAAAAAATTAAAGAATAAATTCATAATTTGTCTCACACTGTATGTATACATTGTACCCGATATTAGTGACTACTATAATCATGAATTAAGTATTATAAAGAAACCTCTACTTTTTAGTGGGGAAAAAGTCCCAAGAAGTTTTTTATATGGTTTTCATGCCTTCTAAATTTCCCAACTCACACAATTGAATTGTCTAATTAAGCCAGATGTTTTTGATACATTTGTTCTTATATGGTTTATCTTTAATTTTTTTTCCATGTAAGATAGCCCATTAGCCATTGCCCAAGCTTATGAGACATGAGATAAGCACGTAGAAACACACGAGTTGGCCGATGAAATAATAAGCCATCACTTGTAGACATAAATGGAAATGACTTGTTCACTCACTAAAGAAACTGATGAGGCACTCATGAAGGGTAAAAAATATGTTCATGCAATAAAATGGTGCTCCCACTTATTTTTCAGGAAAAAAACAATTTTGGCAAATCAGTAAAATATTTCTAAATGATTTGAAATTGAAATCAAGAGCACATTGAAAATCAAAGAAAATGAAATAAAAGATCAAAAAATCCTAGCTTAAAATGATTTACGTGCAACGCACGTTTGCATCAACTAGTAATTAATAAAAGGCACCTAAGCAAGAAAACTTGTGACTTTCTATTTACCATTAATTTATGCTATAAAGTCTTATTATATTCATTATACATTAAATATGTTAATGACTTAAATTTTCGGGGGAATGAATTATAGAGGCCACTTCATATTCTCCCTCTTCTGTAGACGACGTGTTCTATGAATTCCTGAACTAAATGTACATTACTTACTCCATTGATTTGGAACAGTTACAACATATTCTACTTCTTAACTTGTAGGCTCTACATATTCTAGAAATTAATGATTGAAACGTTCATGTATATATCTCTACAATTTCAAGTCTTACATGGCTTCCTTCATAGCCAGAGCAAAAAATCCACTCGATTGTTCTTCCTCTCAAAACACCCTAGCCCCCATTAGTTCCTCCTTGATGAAGGTATTTTTATATAATATTGTTCGATTTAACTTTATCACAAGTTTCAGAGGAAGAAATTAAAGAGCTACTGCAAAACAGACTATGTAACAAAAATAGGAGAAATTGAATAAAAACATCTATTTAGAAGATTTTGGTTTCTTGCACAATCAGATTCTCCGTTCAAAGAATACTGTATTGACGGAAATCTTTAGAGTATCAATCTAGAGGCCATATCTCTCTGCTCTGCCAATAAATGTGCTTCTATCGTCTTTGCATCTTCTGTTCCTAAAAAACTCGAAGTCCTTCATCATGATTTTTCTCAAAAAATATCTTTATTTGACATTCGAAATCAACTAAAGATTTGTATATGCATAATGCCATAAACGTATGAGACTTGCAAAAAACATGTCTAGTTTGGCAAGTTTTGGTCATTTACTATAGCTCCATCATATGCATTCCTCGTTTGTATGTATTAATGTTTATATCTATATCTCAATAAATAAAAATAAAAAAATAAAATTATTATTCACAATAGTTCACGTGCAACGCACGTATATACCAACTAATTTATTAAAATTTAGCTTAATTGAATCATTCAGATATACACATGTTTTTGTACAAGCTTAGCAGCTTTTGATAAGTTCAGATATAAATAATGAAAATAAAATTAATTGACGGCCTACATATATAGGGAGACTTGAGGACACTACATATTCTGATCTTAACTTAAAAAAAGACGAAATATTGTTTAAAATGAAAAAAAATATATATATATATATATGCTGATGTGTTTGAGTACACGAATATATTAGTCACGACTAAAAATCTTGTAGCATAAGTGCCAGGTAAAGCCCTATTAATAGTATAACAAACATCGCCAACCAAGTTCTATTTAGACACGTGATTATAATCAAAACTCGGAATTATACAATCATTTGTAGATCACACGTATCGGATAATTTCGAGTTATTTTACTATATTTGAACGTGGCCTATCTGAATTAGTAAATCTTAACCTCTTTCTATCCAAACTATCCCTATGGATAGCTTTTATTACAATGGTTACTGGATACACTCTCAATTACAGAGCTGCAGTTATGGAGCATTAGTGTGTGCAATGATTCGCCACACTCTCAACTTTTATGTAAGTTGGAACCATTCTGTTTTGGTTTTTCTCCACGTTCTTATCGGATGATCCAGGAATTTGTCAATGATTTTTTCAATTGATATTTCGATATCTACGACAGAATTAGAATGTTAATTGTAATGGCATTTCCTAATCCTAATATAGGCATTCTATGTAGTTTTAGTTCTTAAGATTTTAATTTTTTTGGTTTGGTCGCAATGAAGACTCTGAAGAACTTGAGTTTTTGTGTTTTCAAGTTCAGTGACATCTAAATTTTTGATAGAATTAAACGATATGTTGTTCACATGACCCAAAAAAGAAGGATATTTGAGGAGTAATGTGATCAGCAATACATTATATGATTTTGTTAGAGATTTAGACGTCATGAGTCTGGAATCACATAAATGAGACTTAGGTTCGTGTGGTAAGATGAATGAAAAAATGGAATGATAGAAAGTAAGAGTGATATACTTTCTATCCTTCAGGGGAAAAATCATTCATTCCCTCTTTTGTGATTGATAAGAGGGATGAAAAGTAAGAAGGATTGAATTTTTTTTTAATAAGATGTAAAAAGTATTTTTTAATTTTAAAAATTTTCTTAATTTTAATTTTTTATTAGAAAAAATATAAATACATATTTTAACATTATATCTATATATAAAATTAATGTATACATAATATGTAATTGATAAATATAATACATGTATACATCAAAAGATATATACAAATAACATATATTTTGATGATGCACAAAATTGGTTTGCACACCACAATCAAGTAATAGTATAAAATGCAGTAATAATAAGTAGAGGAAAGACAAGAACAACACAAGGATTATAGTGGTTCGGTCAACGAGACCTACGTCCACTTTCAATGGCTAAGTTCGCCGGGAAGTTTATTATCTCAGGTAAGGAGACCAGGGAATTACAAGAGAGAAAGATGAGCTTCGGGTTTTTGTGAGATGCCCCCCAAGTGATGGGAAAACTTACAATTTATAGTGGTTGGCTCATAATGAGTATTAATCATGTAGGCAGGGGGTTTCAACGGATTAGGAAGATTTTAATAGTAAATAATGGTTCGGTGACCCCTCATCTTCTCAACGGGTAGGGGAGCTCCAAGAGACCCGGTCAATGTTTGAGGGAAGGTTGACTCTCTCCAAGTGGCAGAGGTGAGGCTCCTGGACGCTCTCTTGATGACGCAGCTCATTGAGGGACTTGATCGGCTTGGACCTCATTGTGTTTGTAGGGTTTTCTTATAAACTTGGGTCTTTCAACAAGCTTGGGTTTTCCACATGAGTTGGGCCATTTGGGCCTGGCCCATCATTTGCCCCCCAATGCCTCATGTCCAATGAAATTTGGAGAAGACGGCATTCACTTGATTTTGAATTCTGACCTGAGAAGACCTCTCTCCCGCTACGACCATGTTGCGCTACGACTGAATTTCGGAGATCGACCTGCCCGGTCAGGTCGCGGGGTTCCACCTGCCCGGTCAGGTGGTAGGGGCTCGGGGGCAGCGCCCCCGAAAGCTAAACGATTTTTTGAATCACAAACCAAGGTTCCTTCTTCATTCCTGATATATATTTTAGCTTTGTAGGGCGTCTCCAGCTGCATTACCTCCTCTTTTATTTCCCCCTTTTGAATTCTAGAAGAGCCCTTGCTTTGAATTGGGCCTTTTTATTTTCCCTTGATTTGAAGAAACCCTGGGGTGTAAATAGTAGTTTTCTTCTTCCTTCTATCCACTTCATTCTTGAAATTGTTGGAGACCCAAGACTGGTTTGCTCTTAAGATGAGTTCTCCTAAAGATTCATTGCCTGGGCAAGAGAAAATTGGGAGTTCTAATGATGGAGCAGCCGACGTGGAGAGAAGTAGCGAGGATGGAGCGAGCGGTGGAGGGCATTTAGGCGCTGATCCTGACCACTTGGGCGACCAGCCTGGGCGAGCAACTTTGGCGCGTGAGGAAGGGAGAGGGCTGGACAGCTTGGGTGTACTGCCTGATCATGTAGCTGCGGCAGAGAGGCGAACAGGACAGGCTGTTCGGCGTGCTGAGCAGGCTGTCCCTGCTGTCCAGGCGAGCAAATAGGCTGCCCCGGGGAGCCAAGCGGGCGAGCAGGTTGTCCAGGCCGGGTCTGGGCGCGCGGACTGCCTGGGCGCGCTGCCTGGGCGTGCGGACTGCCTGGGCACGCTGCCTGGGCGCGCGGACTGCCTGGGCGCGCTGCCTGGGCGCGCGGACTGTCCGGGCGCGCTGTCAGGAGGCGGACCTGACACTTGTATTGGTGATGATCCAGTCTCTCAGAATGTGGCTACTCAAAGTCAAACTTTTCAGGGCCTCCGTAAGAGAAAATACCGAAGCAAAATAGTTGACGATGGGTCCAAGGTAAATACTCTCTTTAGTACTTTAACCTTAGATGATATTTCGCGGATTGTTCCACCTACCATATTCCTCCGACTGTGCTATGTCGGAAGGCCGGGATGGATGAGCCCGCCTCAGATGACTCTTCTGGGGATATTGTTATTTATGAGGAAATGCTTGAGGCTGGGCTCCGACTTCCCATGTCCCCTCCTATCTGTCGCATCCTTAAATATTTTTCACTCACCCCGGGGCGACTATCACCCAACGGCTGGAGAGTTTTGCTATGCTTTTTGGTGTTGTGGAAAAAAGTGCACCATGAGGATGCCTCTCCGGAGGAGTTTCACGGAGCTTATACTCTGAGCGAGATCCCTGCTCCCAATCGAGGTTGGTATTACTTTACAACAAGAGACAGGCTGATCACTGGACTGAAGTCCAACTGTGGAACTTGGAAATCCCGCTTTCTATTCGTCGGTGGAGAATGGGCTACTGAGGCCGATAGAGCTTCGACACTACGGGGATGGAGTATCCCCAAAGAGCTTGGTAAGCTTCACACTTGCTTTAACTCTTTTGTGTGTTTTCTATTTTTTACTCATCATTCCTTTTGCAGATCCCCTCGTGCTTTCCAAAGGTCAAGAGTGGAAACTGCAGGCGTTGAAGGCTTATCCTGAAAAAGATATTGGAGTCCTCATGCCCGGAGTTCGTGCCACCCCTAAGTCTGGCGGCTCCTCTTTGAAGAGAAAAAGTGAGTTGACCATCTCGTACCTTCTTTTAACCTTGTACCTTATTTTTTATATCTAGGTAACACTTTACTTCCTTGCAGCAATAGATAGGGAGGCGATTGGGTCTCTCCTCTCTGGTAGAAGTCCTCTCCTTCCCAAGGTGGTCAGGGTCCCTGAGATGGCGAATACGGGCCCGGTTTCCCAAGTGACATCCCCAATGGTACCGCCCGAGGGGAGCTCTCCTCAATCAACTCCTCTAGTGATTCCTAGGGCTCCCTTTGGTCCAGTGCCCCCTCCAGTGGTGCCTACACCCTCAATTGTACCTCTTACTCCGGAGTTTCTCCTGTCGGCTGCACCTTCTATTTTCCCTCCATCTTCTCCTGTGGGGACCTCTTATGGGATACATTCTCAGGGTATCTCTATGCTGGGTAACCTGCCGCTCATTAGGGATCGGATTGGGAAGTTTGTGTGTTCCAGGGATGTGACCGAGCTCGGTTCCACGGGCACCGATGGAATTCTCCGCTCTTACTTGGAAAGTTGGGCTCAGGTAAGGGTTTATTATCTCCTTTTTCTCCCTTCCTCATATACATTTCTGACATCTTTTTGCCTTTTGCTCTTCCTCAGGCTTCAACAGCATCTATGTGTATGTTTGCAAGGACCCTCCTTTATCACCAGTTGAAGGAAACCCATGAAGTTGTGAAAAATAAACTTCTAGCTGCTCAGGGGAGGATCACAGAGCTTGAAGCTGCTGGAAGGGCTTCTGATATGAGGGCGACTGATCTTGAGACTGAGCTTTTGGCAAGCCATGGGAGGGTGGCCAGGCTCGGGGATGAGCTTGTTGAGGTCTGCGAGAGGGCCACGCTCAGTGAGGCTGAGCTTGCAAAGACCCAGGTTGAGTTTTCTGCGACCCATGGGAGGGTGGCCAAGCTTGAGGCTGAGTTTGCAGAGACCCGCGAGATGGCCATACTCAGAGAGGCTGAGTTTTCGGCGACCCATGAGAGGGTGGCCAAACTTGAGGCTGAGCTTGCAAAGACCCGCGAGAGGGCCATGCTCAGAGAGGCTGAGTTTTCGGCGACCCATGAGAGGGTGGCCAAACTTGAGGCTGAGCTTGCAGAGACCCGCGAGAGGGCCATGCTCAGAGAGGCTGCCGTAGAGGCAGATGTGAAGACTGCTCAAGAGAGAGCTTCCCGGGCTGAGGCGGACCTGAGGTATGGCACTGCCGAAGCTTTCATTGACGGCTATGAGGAGCTTCGGGGAAAGATTTCCGCTGTTTACCCCAATATTGATGTCTCACGCTTCGTGGCGACTGAGGCGCCTGAGAGTGATGGAGGTTCTGAGGATGCCGAGGAGGAGGATGACGACCCCGAGAGCAGTTAAAGTGCTAGGGACTTTTTGATTTAAGGATTTCTTTATTTCTTTGTTTGAAAAGCATTTTGTAGCCGTACTTTTGCGAAAGTGGTAGTGGTTTTGCCCTTTTGATCTTAAATACAAAAATGCAAAGATTTTTTGAGTAAATCTAGAAATTTCGTTTTATATATTTCATTGCTTCTGAAAAAGCAACATCGAGCAACAGCCCAAAAAGGTACAGAAAATAAAATCAAGTTCCCAACTTTTCTACTTTGAGTCTCTCCAGGTGTCACTGATAGTACCTCTTCAGGTGCTCGGCATTCCATGGATGGGGCAAAACTTTCCCCTCAGAACCCTGTATTTTGTAGGTACCCGGCCTCACCACTTCTATTATGAGGTAGGGTCCTTCCCAATTCGGTCACAGCTTTCCTTCTCGTGAATCCTTTGTGGCTATGATCACTTTCTTAAGGACTAAGTCTCCTGGTTGGAAGGAACGAGGCTTCACCCTCGAGTTGTAGTATTTCGCCATGCGACGCTTGTACTCCGTGTTGCGGACCACAGCCATCTCCCTTGCCTCCTCTACTAAGTCGAGGTTGATGCGGAGTCCTTCCTCATTGGTGACAGGGTCGTGATGTTGGACCCTTAGAGAATGCACCCCGATCTCTACAGGAATGACTGCCTCAGTTCCAAAGGCGAGGGAGAAAGGGGTTTCTCCGGTTGGAGTTCTTGGGGTGGTCCGATATGCCCATAATACACCTGGGAGCTCCTCGACCCAAAGACCTTTTGCCTTTTCGAGCCTTGTCTTTAGGTTACGCAGCACCGTTCTCACCATGACCTCAGCCTGCCCGTTTGCCTGCGGGTGTGCCGGGCTAGAATGAGGTTGCTTTATTTGAAGGTCTGAGCAGAAGGAGTTTAGGAGCTTGTTGTCGAACTGCTTGGCGTTGTCGCTGACAATGGCGTGGGGTATCCCAAAGCGACAGACCAGGTTTTTCCAGATGAAATCCTTCACCTTGACGTCTGTTATTTTTGCTAAGGGTTCTGCCTCCGCTCATTTAGTGAAGTAGTCCACCGCTACCACCACGAACTTGCACTGTCCTTTGCTGAGGGGTAGGGGACCTAGGATGTCGATGCCCCATTTGGAGAAAGGTCATGGACTTGTGACGACTGTGAGTTCCTCTGGTGGTTGTCTGGGCACAGTGGCGAAGCGCTGACATTTGTCGCACTTCTTGGCAAATTCCTGAGCATCCCTCATCATACTAGGCCAGAAGTAGCCTTGTCTGAGCGCCTTGTGGGCAAGGGAGCACCCTCCAGAATGATTCCCACAAATCCCTTCATGGATCTCCCGCAGGGCATAGTTTGCCTCTTCAGGCGAAAGGCACCGCAACAACGGCAAGGAGTACCCTTTTTTGTACAGAGTATCTTGTAAAATAGTAAATTTGGAGGCTCTCATCCTGAGTTTCCTGGCTTCACTAGAGTCATTAGGCAACGCACCTTCCTGGAGGTATGCCTTTATTGGGGTCATCCAGTTTGTCTCGGCAGATGCACAATTGATACTTGTAGCTTCCATGTCTAACCTGCTTGGTTCTAACTGGTGACCCATGAATGTTGGTCCTGGCGGGGCGTCCGAGGACGAGGCGAGCCGGGCTAGTGCATCAGCGGCCATGTTCTCCTCCCTCGGGATATGGGAGATTTGAAAAATTTTAAACTTGGCGACCAAGGCTTTCACCATGACGAGGTACTCCTGCATTCTGGCTCCCTTTGCTTTGAACTCGCCATTTACTTGGTTGACTATTAGCTGAGAGTCGCTGTGAGTGATGAGGTGTTGAGCCTCCATCTCGATTGCCAATCTAAGTCCAGAGAGGAGGGCCTCATATTCTGCCTCATTGTTGGAGGCGATAAAGTGGAGCTTCACAGCGTACTTGATGGTAGCGCCTTCGGGGCTGATTAGGACTAAGCCAGCCCCACCTCCTTCACGGGTTGATGATCCATCCACATAAAGCTTCCAAAGCGGCGAAGAGGAGAGTTCGGAGATCACTGAGGGAGTCAAAGAAACAAGATTGGGTGGCAAGGCTCCAGGCTGGGTGCCTGCGGAGGAGGTCTGGGCGTCTGCAGAGGAGGCCTGGACGCCTGCAGAGGAGGCCTGGACGCCCGGGAGTGTCTGGGCACCTGCGGAGGAGGTATGGGCGCCTGCAGAGGAGGCCTGGACGCCCGGGAGTGCCTCGATGCCTGCAGAGGATGTCTGGGCGCCTGCAGAGGAGGCCTGGATGCCTGCAGAGGAGGGCTGGACGCCCGAGAGTGCTTGGATGCCTGCAGAGGAGGTTTGGGCGCCTGAGGCCTGGACGCATGCAGAGGAGGGCTGGACACTCGGGAGTGTCTGGGCGCCTGCGGAGGAGGCCTGGGCGCCTGCAGAGGAGGTCTGGGCGCCCGGGAGTGCCTGGGCGCCTGTAGAGGAGGTCTGGGCGCCTGCAGAGGAGGCCTGGGCGCCCAGGAGTGTCTGGGCACCAGGGGTGGGTGCCCTAGTGTCCTCGTTGTGTATCACCTTGCTTTGGGTGTCCGGACTCGATGTCTGGAGCGTAGAATATTCATTTACCTCCCCTATTGGTGTAAGCTCCGCGACAAAATCTGCCAAGGCTTGCTCTTTGATAGCCGCCCTTGGCTGGTACTGGATGTCGAACTCGCCTAGTTCCACTGCCCATTTTAGGAGTCTCCCGGATACATCTGGCTTCCCCAATACTCTCTTTAGAGGCTGATCTGTGATGACAACAATAGTGTGACTCTGAAAGTAGTGCCGCAGGCGCCTAGCTGTTGAGATGAGGGCTAGTGCTAATTTTTCTAGTTCTGAATATCTGACTTCCGCTCCCCGATATGCCCTGCTCACATAATAAATCGGTCTCTGTACCCCGTCACTGTTCCTGATGAGGACCGAACTCACTGCTGATCGGGAAGCAGAAAGGTATAGATATAAAGTCTCACCAGATGCAGTGTGTGAAAGGAGTGGAGGTTTAGCCAAGTAGAGTTTAAGCTTTTGGAATGCTTCTTCTGCCTCAGGTCCCCACTCGAAAGCCTTTCGAAGAATTTTGAAGAAAGGCAGACATTTGTCTGCAGATTTGGAGACGAACCTATTGAGCGCTGCAATTCTCCCATTGAGGCGCTGGAGCTCCTTGGTTGAGGACGGTGACTTCATATTTAAGATTGCCTTGATTTTGTCGGGGTTCGCCTCAATTCCTCTCTGGTTGACCATAAAGCCAATGAACTTTCCTGAGCCTACGCCAAATGCACACTTTTCAGGATTCAACTTCATGTGGTATGATCTGAGAACATTGAAAGTTTCTTGGAGGTGATCAATATGATCTGCTGCTGCAAGACTCTTTACGAGCATGTCGTCCACATACACCTCCATTGTTCTCCCGATCTGCGACTGGAACATCTTGTTCACCAGTCGTTGATAAGTTGCTCCTGCGTTCTTCAACCCGAAGGGCATGACCCTGTAGCAGTAGGTTCCCCTTGGAGTGATGAACGATGTCTTCTCCTGGTCTGGGGGTTGCATGCTAATCTGGTTATACCCAGAGTATGCATCCAAGAAGGTGAGCAATTCATGTCCTGCTGTGGCGTCGATAAGGAGGTCGATTCGTGGTAGTGGATAGCTATCCTTTGGGCACGCCTTGTTGAGCTCAGTAAAGTCGACGCAGAGGCGCCACTTTCCATTAGCTTTCGTCACCATTACCACGTTTGAGAGCCACTCAGGATAGGATACTTCTCTAACTGCTCCGTTCTCTATCAACTTTCTCACCTCCTTTTCCATAGCTTGGGCCCTTTCAGTGGAGGCACCTCTCAGTTTTTGGCGAACAGGCTTTTGGTAACATATATTTCAACACGCATAATTAAGTTTTCATCCACTTTTCCTTCTAATTTTGGAGGAATTGATTTTGGTGAGTTGGAAAAAAAGTTAATTCATATACTTTTCTATCCTTCCTTTTTTTTTTATCAAACATAATGTTTTATCTATTTTTTTAACTTTCTATTCTTCTATTTTTCGATTGTATCAAACAAAACATTAAAGAATGTATTCGGGAGAATCCTTGTAATTAGTCCTTACTCTTTCTTTTTTTTCCTCCAAGTTATCATTGGATTTGACCCCCGTTTTTCAATGATTTCAACAGATGGAATGTTCGTCCCAAGCGTACAAGGACCATTTCAAAGTTCAAGGTCCATTTAAGTTACCAAAACCATCACATGTCAAGAAATACAGATTCTGGTCTTCAATTTAAAAGGTATTATTATGAAGAAAAGTCACCACAGTCGGTCACTAGATTGGTTAAAATTGTTGCGTATTAATCATTGTTATTACTGGTATTTTTTTTTTTAACGGTTGGGAGTGTCCAAACTAATTTACGTACACTTCGATTAATTTCTTCATCGATCCGGTCATTCAAGTTAGAACTAAGGTATTCACGAGGAATAAATATCTCATTGTTTGACTCCAATGAATTATCAAGATTTGAACTCAAATTATCTGAATTTTCTTATGCATAACTTTTTTTATATTTAATTTTATACAATGTGTATCAGTTAATCTTGAATTTTATTAGGCCAAAATTTTTTTAACTCCAGACACAAATTTTTTGTTTTGCTCTTTGTTCGATGATTAAAAGTAAAGTCAATGAAAAACCAAAAAGACATGGCTAATATATCAGGAGTATTAAGGGTAACTCGTATTTGAAGATACGGTATAATGTGAATGATTTTGAAAGGAATATTGGTGACCATTGGATAAGTTTTTTTGATACCGTCAGATAAACTTATTAAAATTTACTTTACTTTATATTATAAATCTTAACGCAGTCCGAAAGAGGCTTGCAAGCATGTTCGATTTATTAAATTTGTGTTCTAGATTAGTGTCGCTTACGTAGTTGAGTCGGTCATCTCGTCTCATATTAGTGCCACTTCCTTTTCATAGTAGTCACAATTGTCGACACGAAACGTCTTTATTTTTGTTTTGGTCTTTACTTCAACTTTGTTATTTATTTTTTTATGAAGTCAATTCATTTTTTCGTACTTTACCCTAGGACCCAACTGATTGTGTCAGGCCTGACGCAACTATGAAAGAGTAGCCATGGATAAAAATTATTATCTTTGAGACTTTAAATTTTATTTTGTTGAAGGATAGTTTAAGTAATAATAAAGATGAATTTTGACAACTCTTTAGGATCATGTCATAAGAGATTTAATCCTCATGAATACTTTAATTTTTGGCGTAAGTGACTTGCATTTGACATGATTGGAGAAGGAATTAGTCGAGGTACGCATAAATTAGTCCGAACACTTCTTGACCAAAGAATTAAAAAAAATTTTTTTTTTTTTTTTTGATTCATTACATGCATATAATTTGTGAGTCATTACATGGGTAGCGAAGATATATTGTAATTATTTGATGTATTATAGGATCTAAAAAAAACTTATAACTATTAAGATAGTCCTGGGAAAATGATGATAGACATGAGTAATATATTCGTGTTTAATCTCATGTAAGCAATCACCGCAATTAACACATTAGATATAGTCCATCGAACATTTGGTCCGTGGAAAATGGAAATAGGCACCATATGCTAAATCACCTAATTTTTGTGTCTTGTTATCTTTTTCTTTTTCTATCTCTAATCTCTCTATTATTATGAATTTCTATAGTAATCACAAATGATAAAATTGGTCGTCTATCATTGAAAGAGAAGTAACCTTTTGGCTTCCATTTTTAGAAGATTGTGGGATACAGCATGTACCTGGGACTATCCCTGTAATTAGTCGTCCCACGCGTGCAAGGACCATTTCAAAGTTCACGAAACCATCACATGTTCAATTTACAAAGTATGATGAAAAAAAAAGTCACCATGGTTGGGCACCAGATTGGTAAAAATTGTCGCACTATTACTATTATTATAATTATTAGTATTTTTATATTTATGGATTTCTTCTAAAATACACACAACTTCCGTTAAATTGTAATTTTTTTTTTCCAGAAGATGACGATGAAGTGGGTGGGATAATAAATAAATTAAAAATAAGCTATCGTGTTAAGTTGTACTTAGAATGGTTTAATTTAAATTATTTGTAACTATTGATTGCCGAAATAATTAAATAATATGCAACAACTAAAAAAAGGCTTTACACGTGTTACATTGTTATTTGATAAAAATAAAAAATATAATATAGAATTTTGCTTTTAAGTACTGTAATGATATTCTAATTATTATTAATTAGACCCCAATTTAAAATAATAACCTATTGAAAAGTGATCAACTCTTTATCTTTACCAATTTAAAATTATTACATTGTCATTCACAATAAGGTTTTTTTCCATATTCTTATCGGGTGATCCAGGAATTTGTCTATGAGTTTTTCAATTGATATTTCGATATCTATGACAGAATTACAATGTTAATTGTAATGGCATTTCCTAATCCTAATATATATAGGCATTCTGTTCTGTGTTGTTTTAGTTCTTAAGATTTTAATTGTTTTAATTTGGTCACAGTGAAGACTGTGAAGAACTTGAGTTTTTGCGTTTTCAAGTTCAGCGACATCTAAATTTTTGATAGAATTAAACGACATGTTATTCACATGACCCAAAAAAGAAGGATATTTGAAGATTCATGTGATCAGCAATACATTATATTATTTTGTTAGAAATTCATACGTCATAAGTTTGAGATCACATAAATGGGATTTATGATCCGTTTGGCATGGTGGATGAAAAAATAGAATGATGAAAAATAAGAATGATATATTTTTCATTCTTCTCTCCTTTGTGTTCGGTAAGAGACATGAAAAGTAGAAAGTATTGATTTTTTTTTTTTGTGTTTGATAAGATGGAGAAAGTATTTTTTTATTATTTATTTTTTTTAAAAATTATTTTATGAAACAATATAAATACATATTTTAACATTATATCTATATATGAAATTAATGTATATATAATATGTAATCGATAAATAAATAAATAAATAAATAAATAAAAATATATATATATATATTTATTTATTTATTTATTTATACATTAAAGAATATATAGACAAATAACATATATTTCAACACATATAATTAACTTTTTATCCACTTTTCCTCCCAATTTTGGAGGGATAAAAAAAGCTAATTCATCCACTTTTATATATATATATTTTTTTTTGTTTTAACCAAACATAATATTTTATCTATCCTTTCAACTTTCTATCATTTTTATCGTATCAAATAAAATATTAAAGATTGTTTTTGGGAGTATCCCTGTAATTAGTCCTTTCACTTTTTTTTCTTCCTCCAAGTTATCATTGGATTTGACTCCCGTCTTTCAATGATTTCAACAGTGGCAATGTTCGTCCCAAGCGTACAAAGACCATTTCAAAGTTCAAGGTCCATTAAGTTACCGAAACCAGTGGCGGATCCACAGTGGGGGCTGTGGGGGCAGCTGCCCCCACTAGAATTTTAAAAATTTTTGGGGCGTAAGTATAATTTTAAAATTTTAAAATTTATTAGAAATTTGCCCCCATTGAGTTTTTTTTAAAAGATTTATATATAGTTATGATATTTTGACAAATATATGGGTCACTTATAAATGTCAAAAAAATTTCTTTAAAAGGCTAAATGCCTCAATTATCTGTTAGATTAAATTATATTGATTTAGTGTTTTGAATAGTTTTATTGTGATTGGTTAAGTAATTCTTATACCAAAGTTTAGTTTAATAGAATAGTTATAGTTTTCGTTTGTTTCAATGATTGTTAAAATTCAACTATATATGATTGAACCAAATTTTTTAGTAAGTGATTAGGTCTTATAGATAAATTTATAGTGAATTTTTTTTTGTTGACTCTTTTTGTATAGTGCTCATATATATGAGTTGCTACTTTAATTGACGTTCTATTAATGAAATTATTCTTTTATAAACATTAGTAATTTTAATATTCATATGGTTTAGGTTGCCCCCACTGAGCAAAATTTCTAGCTCCGCCGAAACCATCACATGCCAAGAAATACACATTCTGGTCTTCAATTTAAAAGGTATTACGAAGAAAAGCCACCACAGTTGGTCACTAGATTGGTTAAAATTGTTGCGTATTAATCATTGCTATTACTGGTATTTTTTTTTAACGGTCGGAATGTCCGAACCAATTTACGTATGTTTCAATTAATTTCCTCATCAATTCGGTCATTCACGATAGAACTAAGATATTCATGAGGAATAAATTCTTCATTATCTAGTCCCACGGGATTGTCAAGATTTGAACTCAAATCATCTGAGTTTACAGGTTCTTTTTACCACTTAAACTACCATTATAGTTATTATTGATATTTTCATTATTATTGTTTTTATCTCAAATACACTGCTTCTGTCAAAATAAATTTTTTTTTTCCCGAAAATGATGTTGCAATGGGTAGGGCAATAAATAAATTAAAAATAATTTTGAGAGGGATCTTGGTGGCCGTTGAATGAGTCTTTTTGATACTATCGAATAAATTTATTAAAGTTTATTTTGTTTTATATTATAAATCTTAACGCTGCCCGAAAGAGTCTTGCAAGCATGTTCGATTTATTAAATTTGTATTCTAGATTAGTGTCGCTTACGTAGTTGAGTCGGTCATCTCGTCTCATATTAGTGCCACTTCCTTTTCATAGTAGTCACAATTGTCGACACGAAACGTCTTTATTTTTATTTTTGTCTTTACTTCAACTTTGTTATGTATTTTTTATGAAGTCAATTCAATTTTTTGTACTTTACCCTAGGACCCAATTGATTGTGTTAGGCCTGACGCAAATATGAAAGAGTAGCCGTGTATAGAAATTATTATCTTTGAGACTTTAAATTTGATTTTGTTGCAAGGTACCTCAAGTGATAGTAAAAATAAATTATAAATTAAGATATCTTAAATTTTAATTTTGATAACCATTTTGAAATATGTCACGAGAGATTTATTTATCATGAATACCCTAGTCCCGGCGTTGATGGTCTGTTTTTGATAAGACTAGAAAGAGAATTAATCAAGATGCGCGTAAACTGATCCGAATACATCTTCACCATTAAACCAAAAAAAAAAATTTATTTTATTTTTATTCATTATATGCATATAATTTGTGGGTCATTAAGTCGGTGGCGAAAATATATAGTAATTATTAGATGTATGAAAGGATCTGAAAAAAACTTATCACTATCAAGATAGCTCTAGGAAGATGACGATAAACATGAATAATATATCCGTATTTAGTCTCATGTAATCAATCACTACGAATAACATTAGATATAAGGCCTCGAACATTTGGTCCGTGAAAGTAGGCACTATATGCTGAACCATTGTTTCTCCATGATTGAAAGAGAAATAGCCTCTTGGCTTCCAATTTTTACAAGATTGTGGGATACAGCATGCACCTGAGACTATCCTTGTAATTAGTCCATTTTTTTTTTCCCTTCAAGTTGTCATAGGATTTGACTCCCATTTTGACTGTTGAATTTTCAATGATTTCAACATATCAAATATTTGTCCCACGCGATCAATGACCATTTCAAAGTTCACAAAACCATCACATGTTCAAGAAATACACATTGCAGTCTTCAATTGTCGCACTATTACTATTATTATAATTATTAGTATTTTTATATTTATGGAGTTCTTCTCAAATACGCACAATTTCTATTAAATTATAATTTTTTTTTCCGAAGATGCTGATGAAGTGAGTGGGATAGTAAATAAATTGACAATGAGCTATCGTGTTAGGTTGTACTGAGAATGGTTTATTTGACTTCTCTTTTAGGAGAGCATTAAGGTAGAAAAAAAATTATTTGGTATTATAGTGAAAAGTACTCTCAACAATGAGTTTTAATTTGAATTATTTATAACTATTGATTGCCGAAATCTATAAAATAAAGTGCAACAACTAAAAAAAGGCTTTACACGTGTTACATTGTCATTTGATAAAAATAAAAAATATAATATAAAATTTTTCTTTTAAAACAAAAAAATTTGAGCCCATCACTATCTACCCAAACTTATTAAAAAATAAAATCTTTGACCTATCACAATCTACCCAAATCTATTAAAAAAACAAAACTTTTGGTCTATTATATTTAATTGTGTCCATCATAATATTGTGTTTTGGTGATATTTATTTAAATAGACTCATACCTAAATAATTGCTAACTTTTTTAACAATGTTATTGAAACCTAATTTTAGGACCTAATACATTGCGATATTAAGTATAATAGTGAGTCTTAATATTTAATAAATTCTACTGTCTATCCAATGGTCACAAACCATTAGGTCTCCATCAATTAAATCTCATTAATATTTAATAAACTCTACTGTCTATTCAATGGTCACAAACTATTGTGTCTCCATCAATTAAATCTCAAATTAGGTACAACTAATATAATTGTTAACTTTTAGGCATGTCCGAATATGTTTTGAACAAATCGATGTTATTTTATAATTTTTTTAAATTATAAGATTATTTCGTTATTATATAAAAATATGTGTCGTTATATAGTAAACTATGAGATCATAAATGGAGGATTGTTACCGCGATTTTATATATAAAAGAAATATTATTGATAAAATTAATTTGTAACACTTTCAAATAATAAAAGCATACGAGGGTCAATTGTAAGTAATAATAATTAGTCGCATTCTCGATAAGAAATTTTAATTATTATTTTTTTTGTTTATGAGTATATCGATTTTTAATCTTCTATGTTTAAAAAGTATTAAATATAAATTTATGAACTTTTACGGTCTATTAAAAAAAAAATTAAAACATACTAGTGTGCTCACCCTAAAAAAAATTTCTGGCTCCGCCCCTAGTTAACCAGTGATGGTGAGATACTGAGAGTAGAGAGAGAAATTGAGGACGAAGATGGACGTAAAACTTGAATAGAGAGGTGAAACAAGTATATTTGTAATCCTCAAAATTGATTCTTTAAGAAACCAAATTGATAATCTTTGCGTACTTTTTAAATCAAAAATGTGGGCAATCCCTTTTCTTTTCAAAATATTTGGAATGTGCAAAAACAAGTATATATCCTAACACGTTGTATATATTATTGGATTGCATGTCGAATTTGAATACTTACATTAACGTTTATTGGATACAGCAGCTAGTGCATCATCTCATAATAAAAAAGGAGAATCTGTTTCACATTGAGAGAATGTCATTTCCTAGTACTTTGTCGTCTTGTCGACTCGGCTTCTTTTTTACTTCTATCAATAATGCGATACTTCAAGGCACGTAATCACTTGTAAATAATGTAATTACGTGTTGAATTTGAATACTTACATTAGCTTTTAATCTATGTTTCCCATGCATAAGCAATAGGTCACTTCCTAATATTTTATCGTTTGTAATCAACAAATATAGCTAGAGACCTCGTTCATTGGATACAGCAGCTAGCGCATCATCTCATATAAAATAGGCATTTTTTAACAATGAAGTTTATTATTATTTTTCTTAAAAAAAAAAAAAGGGACAATGTGTTTCACCATAGAGAGAAGACCATTTCCTAATAATATATCGTCTTGCCGACTCGGCTTCTTTTCGACTTCTATCAATAACCTAATACTTCAATACGTGTAATCACTTGTAAATAATATGCACCGGTTGATTAATTTCAATTTTTATAAAGTCAGTGACTTATGAATTCGAGACATACGGATTTATGTTTTGCTTTTTATACGATCATTGAACTAATTTGTATAGATCTACTGGTTGAATGGTTCAAAGCCAAAGTCGCATGAAAAGAAACAAAAACGACATGCTGAAAGTTAAAATCAGGAATTACTATTAGTGCCGTTTGGAAGAAGACATGCTGAAAGGCCTGGCCTCCAAAGCATATCAGTTGATGTTTCCCTTGTTTTTATTTTGGTACTTACTTCAACTTTATTATATGTTGTTTGGATTTTTTATTATATGTTGTTTGGATTTCTAGCCGCTGAGCTCGAAAGTATAGTTAGCACAAATCTGGACACCCAGTAGCCAAAAAAAAAATTCGGCAAGCTTTTCTAAAATGGACAAAAGAATAATTTAGATAATTCTTGACCAAATTTTTACTCAAATTTTGGTTAAATAGCTATCCAAATTACATAATTTTGATCATGAGCTATCTAAATTTTGGTCAAAAGTTACCCATATTACACATTTTTTGTTAAGAGCTATCCAAATTTGTTTAAGAGCTATTAAAATTATTTTTTGTTCATATTTAGATATTATGTAACAAATTTATGATAAAAAATCGTTAATAATCTGGACGTTGTCTGCTTGAAACACCATATAGAAACATATTCTTATGGACTAAAATGATGCAATTAAAACATTGGGGAGCAAAATAAGACAAACTTCATACTTTGGAGACCTCCAGTGCAATTAACCTTAAAATAAACTAGTTGACGCTTATACATGCATGATGTGTTAATGCCATAAAGTTTAATATCATGCTTGTGGGCAACCGCGATGTCTCCGATGATGATATTGTGGGAGAGAAAGTGCGTAACAAATAAGTAAGTAGATCTCACATATTATAATAACCCCTTACATGTCATTTAACAATTACTCAATGTTTGAAAATAACTACCAAAGTAGGGTTCGCCTTACAGGTTTATCATTAGACGTTGACATCACGTGACTGTAATGACGTGGTGTCACCATTACACCCAATATTTTCTCATGTATATGATTCCCTTGTTGAAATTCAAAATTGAAGTGTCCAAATAGGGGAAGACTACCGTACCAATAGAGTTTACCGTACTGAAAACTATAATTTTTTGAAGTGTAAGTTGCAATTACAAAAATATCATGATTAATCATGAAAGGTAAAATTTTTAAAGACTAACTTACAATGTTTAAAAGTTAAGTTACAATTTTCAAGGGTGAATTTACAATTGATTGGAGATATTCACGATTGATCATAATATTTCACGATCGATTATGAATTACCTCAAGTCACATTCAAAAATAATAACTTAATGTATAAAAATAGTAATTTTCAGTAGCTTCGAATATAAACTTTCCATGGTTGCGTAACCGTACTTACTATGAGAAGGCAGAGACAATTGAAAATCAAAATATGAACTTGCAATGTTACGTAAACCAGAAGTTACTCGGAGGCTGTTGAGAATGGATAAATAAACCTAATTAATTAGGTTTTAGTCATTGGCAAACATGAACCTTGCGTAATGAAACATGTCATAATTGGGTTTAACCATCAAATTAAACAATCTTCTCTCTTCTCTAGTGCACCACACTACCAAAAAAAAAATACTTATCACAACAGTGATATCACATCAGCATTATCAATAAAGAAATTGACCCCACATAAGCCAATAACTACATGTCTATGTATGCAAATAACTTATGGAAGGCGTGTAATACTTATAGGTTCGATGGTCAGGCCTTTCATGTGCCCGTTGTGATTCAGAGGGTTATGACCGATATGCAATTGGTTGGGCTTGCTTTTGGATTTGCTCCGAGTCAGTTGCGTCGGGATGAGTCGGTTGAGTTTGTGAGTTCTCTTAGGGTTTTGGTTCCTTGGCCTCGACCTCTTCGCTTGGTTGCTTGGACTCGTCCTGTAGCGGGTTGCCTGAAGATCAGCATTGACGGTTGTTCTAAAGGCAATCCGGGGCTGTCTGCGGCAGGGGGTGTTATTCGGAACCACCAGGGTCGGGTACTAAGGCTTTTGGCTTGTTTCTGGGTCATCAGTCTATTCTGTATGCGGAGTTGCAGGCTGTTTGTGCTGGATTGGAGTTGGCCGCAGATTTGAGAGCTTCAGAGTTAGTAGTGGAGTCAGATTCAGTTACAATGGTTTCTTGGGTTTCTTCTCAGGGTACTGGGTGCTGGGTTTATGCTTACCTGCTTGCTCGGATTAGGCTTCTGTGTGCTTCTCTCTTGGCTCGTGTCTGCCACGTCCTGTGGGAGACGAATCAAGGTGCAGACGTCATGGCTAATTGGGCTTGCTCTCAGCAGCTCAATCAGCGATTTCTTGATTCGTCATTCCTTCCTTTTGGGATTGCTGGCATCCTCGCCTTGGACGCTCGACAGACTCTTCACGTTCGTCGTTGAGTTTTTATTTTTATTGATGTTTTCAGTTATTTTGTTCTGTGGGGATTCCTCACTTTGCTTTTCTATTTATTTATTTTTCATGCTTTTAGTGGTGAGTCATCACCTTGCTTTTGCTTTGAATTTCTTCCACTTCTGGAGGCTTGGCTCTATGTCCTCCTCCCTTGTACCTTTTTTCTTTTAGTTATATATACAGGTAGGGGTCCTGCCAAACCCCCCACCCACACTGGGTGGCTTTGAAGAAAAAAAAAATGTATGCAAATACCTCTATACTCTTCTACCATTTAAATTAATAATTACACAAATGGTGTCCATTTTATCCATTTGGAGTTTTATTATTAGCTGGTGATATAGTGTTATCAATGTTGATATAGTATCACCGTTGTATTGAATATTTTCTCCCCACTAGCATGCAACTACGTTTCAAAGCTATGTATTTGATCGTAATTAACAAAGTTCAATGTTTTCTTTATGGTTAGAGCCTAGCATAGATTTAGTATAACAGACATGAGAGGCTTATTAGAATTTGAGCTCATAAACAAATAAGTTGGATTCCAAACCAGATTCAAAATCGGCCTAAAAAGTTAAGTTCAAACTTAGAGTGATTTGTTTCGAATTTTGTATATTAAACTCTTTATTTTTTTTACCTTACCTAGTCGATATGGAATGGCAAACACCACCCTCACATATGGGTTCGAGCAATGTCATTATCAAATTCCTTCTTAAGTACTGTACTCAAATTCCTAATTTCACAGGGGGATTCAGGAACTCTGGCCACCCAACTAAAGTCAGTTTTTTAACGAGTTAAAATGATTAATAGGAAGTATCTTTCAGTCCAATGGCTCATGAACTACTCCCGTGATAATTTAGTACTTTTCTCTCACACTCAACTTTTCTTTTAGGGCATGAATAGGGTATCGAAAATAAAATTCAGTACTGTATATCTAAAATTTATTATTTTAATGGATATTTTTATAATTTTTATGGGTCATTTTACAACTAAAAAATTTATTACTTTTGTAGGTATTTTTATCACATTTATGAGTATTTTTATGAGTATTGTAGTAACTAGTTTTATCATTTTTTTGGTATCACAACAGTGATAAAAACACACATAACAATGATGAGTATTTAAGTCTGTAAATAAGATCATCAAATTAGGTGCAAGTAGCATTGCTCTTGATGTAAAAGATCTTTTAGGAGTTAGAGAATAAGTGAAGAATATCTTGTAATATATGTCTTGTTCAATTGCAACTATTGCAACTTGTCACCTGTATGAACCCAATGCGTCGGCAGCCAGCCATAGCGTGCATGGACCGTTTCTACTTGCAAACAAAGTGACAAACGGACACGCACAATACTCTGCTAAAAAGTATTAATATATTTAAATCCGAATTTAATAATAAATTATAATATGGCGACTAATCAAAGGATTACTTGTAAATATAAAAATACAGTTGTAACTGACCATCTGATTGTCTGCAAAGAAAGATGACAATTCCACCGCTTGCATGATTTGTTTGACTTCGGGTATAATAGAATGGAATCAAAAATTGGATTTGACACTCTTTCCGGACCTATAAAACTGGAGCTCTTCCTTGCTAGGAGCATCCCAGATTTGAGAATCCGAGAGAGAGAGAGAGAGAGAGAGAGAGAGAGAGAGAGAATGGGTTCCATTTCTTTGTTAGAAAAACCTCATGCAGTTTGTATACCATACCCAGCTCAAGGCCACATAAACCCCATGCTCAACGTAGCAAAACTACTCCATCAAAAAGGCTTTCATATCACCTTTGTAAACACAGAGTTCAACCACAAACGCCTCCTGAAATCCCGAGGTCCTGACTCACTCAACGGCCTTCCGTCTTTCCAATTCGAAACTATTCCCGATGGCCTTCCTCCATCGGACTCTGATGCGACCCAAGACATCCCTTCCCTCTGTGAATCCACCACTAACCACAGCTTGGCTCCATTCAAGGACCTCCTTTCAAAACTCAATGACACCTCGTCTTCAGGTGTACCTCCTGTCACTTGTATAGTTTCTGATGGTGCCATGAGCTTCACAATAGAAGCTGCTGAAGAACTGGGCATCCCTGAAGTTCTATTTTGGACAACCAGTGCTTGTGGCTTCATGGCTTATGTGCATTATCGTGATCTCGTTGAAAAGGGTTTCACACCACTCAAAGGTACCCTATTAAGTAACCAATTAAACTAGCTTCATATATCTGTATATGTATATTGGGATGTGTCATGTGTATGTTTTTCTTTCTCATTTTTTGTGTTCCTCCTATCTTATGTATGCCTGTTTGAATGTTTATCATGCATGCATGTATGTTGGGAGTAAATTTTGTTGCATTGAATGTGTATCAAAAGAGAACTCTTCATGATTTTGTTCTGCGGGTTTTATTCTAACATTAGGACTTTTTAATTTTATTGATGTGCAGATGCTAGTTACGTAACAAATGGATATCTGGACACAGTCATAAATTGGATACCTGGTATGAAAGGCATACGTTTGAAAGATCTTCCAACTTTTATTAGAACGACAGATCCAGATGAGTACATGTTGAAATTTGTAATCAATGAAACTAAGAGAGCTAAAAGGGCTTCTGCAATTATTTTGAATACATTCGAGGAATTAGAGCATGATGTTATTGAGGCATTTTCGTCCATTCTTCCCCCAATTTATACCCTTGGACCATTACACTTTCTCCAAAATCAAATCAATGATAGCGATTTGAAGTTACTTGGTTCAAATCTTTGGAAAGAAGAGCCGAAGTGTCTTGATTGGCTTGACTTGCAAGAACCTAACTCTGTGGTGTATGTGAATTTTGGAAGTATCGCAGTCATGACACCAAACCAACTTGTAGAGTTTGCTTGGGGACTAGCTAATAGCAATCAAACCTTTCTGTGGATAATAAGGCCTGATCTTGTTGCCGGTGATTCGGCTGTTCTTCCACCTGAATTTTCAGATGAGATAAAAGATAGGGGTCTATTAGCAAATTGGTGCCCACAAGAAAGAGTTCTTGCCCACCCAGCCATCGGAGGATTCTTAACTCACAATGGGTGGAATTCAACTCTCGAAAGTATAAGTGCTGGAGTGCCAATGATCTGTTGGCCATTTTTCGCCGAGCAACAAACCAACTGTTGGTACTCTTGCACTCAATGGGGAATTGGCCTGGAGATAGACAGTGATGTCAAGAGGGATGAAATTGAGAGCCTTGTGAGAGAGTTGATGTGTGGAGAGAGAGGCAAAGAGATGAAGAAAAAGGCATTGGATTGGAAGCAAAAGGCTGAGGAGGCCACTACTAGTTCGGCTGGGTCATCTTACATGAATCTGGAGAAATTGATCAACCAAGTGCTTCTCTCTCAAAAAAACTAGAATAATTTTTTATGTGTTCTCTTTCTTACAAAGAATTGTGTACCTAGTCTTGGAACTTTCTATCATATGTTTCCCTGCATTGTATTTGTCTTATCTGTTGTAGTGTTGCTCTTTAGAGCATATTTGTATTAATAAACATTGATTTATATAAGGTTTTGTCATAGTTGCAAACACCATATATTGACATGAATGCAAATGAGGTTGGGGGATCGACCTGAAGATTAATTTGCCAGACAAAAAATAGAATGAGCTACTTTATTATAGTCATTAGATTGACAGTGGTTCCATCAAACATTGAAATTTTATGTTAATTCAACGATCATTCTAGTTGAATTAGTATGAATCTCAAGACAATGAAATCTAAAAAGAGTGGGCCCCAAAAAAAGGGTTTTGATTTCACACAGAAGGGTGTTATGTAAACTCTATTCCTTCAAAGCACTAGGATCAGGCGATGTATTTTAGCACCTGTTTTATGATTGAAAACATAAGCCCTGTGGAACCTCATAATACTGAATACTCGGTACATATGTGTGTATCCTTTACCATTATTTTTGCAATAATTTTATGTTGACCAAAATTTTTTATTAAAATTTTCATTTCAAGTGATGTGACACAGTTTTTATTATCAAATAAATGGATCTCATTAATATTCAATGATAGAAATTATACCACATCACTTGGAATGAAAAATTTGGTAAAAATATTTAATAAGCATAACATTACTGTTATTTGGACCTAATTTCCTAACCTTATATGTTGACATAATTACTCTCTACCATTGCATTAACAATGGACCTCATTACTATTTGGGACCTACTAGCAATTAAATGACTATGATACATTTCAAATATTGTTTTTTTTTTAGATTTTGTTCGGTATGAGTTTTTTTTTCAATCTTTTGAGTTTCTTAAGAGAATTTGATTCTGATAAAAAAAAAAAAAGAGAATTTGATTATTCGTATGTGTGGTTCTATTACAATTTTTGTTTTCCTGTTATGCTTTTACCACATACTGAACTTTTGGAATGGTGAAGAAGATTCTTAACATCAAATTGCGTTTGGTTGGTGGTAATGAAGCATTGGAATGGAATGATCATCACTTATTAATGCTCATTCCTATGTTTGGTATGCAGTAATAAAAATTCATTTCCATTATCATAAAATATCTAATACCACCGGTGTAGGAGTTATCGTTCCTGAATATTTGATGATATTTTTCATTCCCAACTACTATCACTCATTGCTACCACCGCTATCACCACCACCCACCACCATTTAGGGCCGGCTCTAGGTCTAGGGTTGGGATCCGCGTCCGAGGTCGGGGTCAAGGTCGAGTCTAGGGTCTAAGGTTGGGTCTGGATCTTGGTCTGAGCCCAGGGTTAAAGTCGGGGTCAAGTCCAAGTCCGGGCATAGGGTCGGGATTGGGTTCGGATCCGAGTTAGATCTAAGTCCGAGGTCAAGTTCGGGCCCCAAGTCCAGTCCGGGCCCAAGGTTCCGTCCAGGATTGAGGTTCGTGGACGAGGTTTTGATCGGGGTCGGAGTCGGAGTCAGGTCAGGGACTGGGGTGGGGTTCGGGGTTGGGTCCGAGTCGGTCTTAGAAGAAATTCATGGCTCCACCATGTGGGTAATCTTAATTATGTTATATTCTATCTATTTAGTATAGGTCAAGGTGTCATAATCATTTATCAAAAACAATATACCCACTTCTATTGAGTTCTCGTACGACTTTTCTTCACCTCACTCTGTGTTATTTCTTGTTATTAGGTATAAAAAATTTCAAACAATACTTGTTGGTTTGTTAAAAATCTAATTTGAAAAAAAATCCAGTATCCAATTCAATAAAATGTTTTATTTTCAAATTCAATTCTTTTTTAATACTATTTTCTTCCATTTTCTTGCATGTCCCACCTGATTTTAGTACAAATGATTCACTAAAAAAATAGAGAAAAATATATATTACAGAAGACGTTAGGCCATTTTGATTTCCTATTCCTAAAACAAAGAGAAGTATTATTTAGACTTATACTATTAATCTAATTTGTTATTTGACAGTGGGTGTTAGTATTCTTTAGAATATTCTATCAATCTAATGGTTGTAATTCATTAGGTTAGCAAATTATGTCAATAAATTAGATCCAAATAGTATTACATTAGGGCAAAACTCAAAAGATTAGTAAAGGCTGAAATTAGAAGATAAGGAAAGTTATTAAAACCCCAGGAAGCTGAAATCTGGGTCCACCAAATAACTTTGTTTTATTTTATTTTTTTTGTCTAGGTTCAATTTCCCACCTGTAATCAAAGGTGGGAAGGTCATCATAGGCTCCTTTTTTGGGTCAAATTTATACAAGACAAATTCCAGAAGTGGTCGATCCATTATGTGATGATGTAGTGCAATAAGAAAAAGAAGAGTAAACGTGGTTGATTATGTCCCAATAGCATTGCTCTATATATAATCGTATCAGGTTCACGTTGTCTAAATCATATCATATCAATAAATCGTGTCGTATCAATGTTACATTGTGTAAGTCATATCATATCAAAATTTATTGAAGTCATATGTATCAAAATTGTCCATTTGTATAGGATATGACATCTTTCCTTTTCACCGTACAACCAGGAGATTTCCAATTTTGAATTCTTTTCCACTGGCCCGACAAATTTTCTTTGGAGAATTACACCTAGATTTCTTGAAATTTGTTATTTAATTACTTAGATCTCTTGATATTTAAAATATTACACACATACTCTCTAAAGTTTGTACGCGCGTAATACTTAGACCCCTGCCGTCAATGTCCGTTAATATATCCGTTAGTAAATTAAACTCAGACTTCCTGAAGTTTAGAAG
The DNA here is from genome assembly GCA_951799425.1 of Ilex aquifolium. Lineage (NCBI taxonomy): Eukaryota > Viridiplantae > Streptophyta > Magnoliopsida > Aquifoliales > Aquifoliaceae > Ilex > Ilex aquifolium. Next base: position 8,611,225 of record OX637406.1, read on the forward strand.
TATATAATATTTAAATTTCTTAAGTTTAAAATTTTATACTTAGACCAAAAATACTTCAATCAAATATAGAATATCAAATATCTTAAATTTTATAACCAAAATTCATGTTCTATTGTATCATTTATTGAAATAAAATAAAAAATAAAAAATTAATTTTTTCTTAACAAATCATAATTAATATAAAATTATATTATCTATTGGAATAAAACTAAAAAATCAAAAAAATGGTCTAAGTCATTCATAATAGAACATAAATTTTACAATCAAAATTCGTGTTCTATTGTGTCATTTATTGAAATAAAATCAAAAATAGAAATCTATTTTTTTCTTAAAAAATTATAATTAGTATACAATTATATTATCTATTGGAGTAGACTAAAAAATCAAAGAAGAGGTCAAACTGTAATGGACACAATTAACTTATTTGAGATAATTTGGTAGTTTAATTTGATCATTTAAACGGCTAAATTAAATTCCAATAATTTTTTATGAAAAAATTAGATTTTTATTTTTAATTTTATTTTAGTAAATGTCATAATAAAACATGAATTTTGTAGTAAAATTTAAAATATTTGATAATCTATCTTTGATTGGAGTATTTTTTGTCTAAATATAATATTTTAAACTTTAGGAGTCTAAATATTAAAAGTTTACAAAGTTTTGATGGTCTGAATGTAAATATCTAAGTGTTACACGCGTATAAATTTTAGGAAGTCTGTGTGTAATATTTTAAATGCCAAAAGCTCTGAATGATTAAGTGACAAAACTAAGATTATTTGAGTGTAATTCTCCCATTTTCTTTTGAGTTGTAATTATAATATGACTCACAGCACCTACACTTGCATTTAAACCACGTGCCTAAGACTTAAACATAAAAGATATTGAGATAATATCACTCAAAGTCTTTTCATCCGAACTATCCCAAAAAGTTACAATTTCCAATTCTTGATTCACCACCCTTGGCAAGGGATGGAAAATATGGCATTTCAGTGTTTTAAGTAACAGAAGTAAAACATGTTTTGGGCAGAAGTAATTACTTATGGTTCAATGGCAACACGTTTTCTACTATTGTGTTATGCCAGAAGGGATGTTTTATCATTTCATTGAATGTGAAATCAACTTTTGACCTTCATAGAATAGTTTGGACTGTCTGTAATATGTCGAACCATTATTGGTACATTTTTTCCCAAAATTCTTCAACCAGTATGTCGAATTTGTTGTTTTTTAAGGTTGGAGATTCAAACATGAGTTACCCAAAGTCTCACATGTAATAATGACTTAGTGTTGTCATTGGAATACACAATTGCAGTTCTATAAAAGAATGCGTTCAAACAAATATAAGTTTTTGAAATGCGTTCAAAAAATATAAGCTTTTGAAAAGTTTTGTCTTCTTGCATTCGTGTTTGGTCTGACTGTGAAAATATTAGTCACGTTTAATATCTTATCTGGGTTATTCGATAAAATTAGAACGATATAGAAAAAAAATAAGGATGACCTTGTGGAAGGATGACACACGAGTCAAAATGTTCACACAAAGACCATTTCCAGTTTTCATGAAACCTTTAATTGTCAATTAATACATATTATGCAGTTCAGTTTCCATAAGAGGGTGGGAAAAATTCAACATGGTTTGGTGACTTACATTGGGCTCTAACACCATTGGTAGAAACTATCCCATTTCTTTTTCTTCTTCTTATTTTAGTTTTTCCAACAATACACAAAACTTCAGTCAAACTGCAAAATTTCCAAAGATGGTGGGGCAGCAGGTAAAAAAATAAGTTTACTAATTACCCAAAAGAAATAAAAGCCAATTTTGGAATGAGCTTTCATGGTTTACAGGGTCGCAACTCACGTGGGTCAATTCCTACGCAATTGAAATCCTATTCGAAGTTGATGGTGCTCGAAATCAACTAACCCAATTATAGAACAATCTTGGGTGTGGTCTAGAGGGATTGAGAAAGTGTCTATGTGACAGAAAGCGTGTTGTCTATGTGACAGAAAGTGTGTTAAGTGTTGAAGGTGAGACAAAGACAATAATATGAGTGGATCACCTCAGCTGAAGAACTAAGGTTACATCCACTGTAATGAAAGTTTTTACTCTTTGGGAATTGCATTGCTTGGGAGAGAAGGTTGTTATTACAAGGTATTTAGCTAGAAGCCTTTTACATAATAGTTCCTAAGTTACTTCTGGGTAATCTTTTTTCATATCAATTTACACACTGGCATCGTTTATTATTTATACATCTCGTCGTTAGGGTTTCGTGATGATTCCTTTCCTGACTGATTTTATGGTCCTCTCCTTATTTGTCCTGTTGTTGGGTCTACCATCTCTGACGTTTTCTTGCTCCCACTACGCTTTGAACGGAATACGTGAGTCATCTCCACAACTAGTGGATATTCGTTCGTTAAGATTGTTAGGTAATGTCCTTTTGTCCCTTGTCCACGTGTCGCGATATGGCCATTGGTGAATTGCTTGGTGCCGAGCTCCCAACTCTCGAGCAGGTTTCTGTATCGAGCTTGCTGATGCCGCGCTAGACTGTGATCCGGCTCGGGTCTAGTGAATGCTATCTGGATGAGACACTTGGGTCATCTTGCATGAGTCCAATGAGGTTCTGGGCTTTGGACGGGACCCAAACTTAAATCCATCATCATCAAAAGTATTCATTATTTGGATATCAATTGGTTGGATTTCGGCAAGAAAAATTCAATCTAAAGTAAATTTGGATATGTTTGGATAAAAAAATATAAAATCCTAGAAATATTTAGTATATTAACACCTGACATCCTAGAAGCACTGAAGAAGTACCATGTGACAGAATCTGATGAAAGGCGGAAGATGATTAGTCACAACCATATTGAAAAAGAAGAAGTGACCAACTGGGAGGTACCAGTCAATACCCATCAACATGAGCAAAACCGTCGAAGACAATGACATTTAATGGAGAAAGAGATACTCAAACCCCCAAAAGACCCATGATCTGCGCATTATTAGGAGTAAGTTTTGTCTTATTGTGAGCTAGTGTTGTAGTTAAGGTTGTTTTCATTCAGTCTTTTGCAACCGAAGTCCTTTTGATTGGATTAATAAAAGAATTTTATTTTATTAGTTCTTTGTTTTAAATTTTTTCTTCGCATAGGGAGAATATCCTTTGTTTTCATTAGAGGAAATTCTGAAACAAGGTATTTGAACTCATTTCAAACAAACGCCTGAAAACTGTTTGTCGATTTGAACATTTCTATCGATCTCAGAAGATTTTGGAGCAACAAGATAATATTAGATTATTTTCTAGAGTTTGAGGATTTAAACTCAATCCCCACACAACTTAGAGCATCTTCAACAGTGGTCTCTATTTTAGAGAGCATCATTTTTAAAATAGAGAGCATCTTTAGTAAAAAATTACTATAAAGAGTAAATTTTTACACACCACTTCAATTGGAACCTCTAATAAATTTGACTTATTTCTTATTTTTCCTCCATTATTTTAAAAGAGATACGTTTATCCTAAATATCTTGGATGAAAAGAAAAATATATCATTTTTCTGTTCCAAAACAATAGAGTAGAGAGTGAGTTTGACTCTTCAAATGTAAAGAGCCAAATTGAACTCTTTATTTTAGAGAGTCTAAATAAAGAGTCTATTTGAGAAAAAAATTTAAGAGTTGACTTTCTATAATAGAGAATTGAATGTGAGTAGAGAGTTTTTGGAGATGTTCTTAAACAATTAAATTTAAAAGTTCGAGGTATATAACGTGTGAATCATTAAACCTAAATTGAATATGATTTTAACTCAATATAAACTCAAATATGAAACCATCAACCTGAATCTATTCGAACTAATCCTGGTTTCTACCCTTTTTCTTTTTTTTTTAATTTCATTTTATGGTTTCTTATTGTTGTTCTTCATATCAGTAGAGCTATGAGTGAAAACCGTGCCCAACTATGGGCTGTGTTGAGGTAAGTCAATCACGGCCTAGTTTTTGTAATTGGGCCAAACTAAGGATTTAATCACCTGTCCACTTGAAGTAGTTGGGTCATTCATACTTTCCTAGAAAGCCATGACCATTCGATACTAAGCTTTCGGCGTCAAACTCTGAACTTTGACCCCAATGGCGGGTATTTGGGAAAATAGGGCTGATCGGGTGTCTTCATTCAAGCAATGGTATGAAAAAAAAGACGGAAACGAGGCCGGGGAGGGGAAAGAGAAACAGTTCTCATGAATTCATGTTTGTAAAAACAAAAAAACAATTCATATTCGAGTAATTGAATTTAAGTCAAAATTGGGTCTATGGACAAGTTTTAACTATAACTAGCAGTGGACCAACAAAGAGATGAAGAGGTGAGACAAGGTGTACCTGAGAAAGGAGAAAGGAGTGTGTGATAGTCCTAGATTCCAACATCACCTTCAATAATATATATAGATGTAGCCTATAAGATGTTAGGTCCGTAAATATGGGTGATTTGCCAAACCACCCTTTCCTTTTCTTTTAATTTTATTTATCTCCAATCTCTTTTAATCACAAACTTCTTCATGGTATCAGAGTAGGTCTATCAAACCTACTTTGCATTTGCTTCCCATTTGCTTCATTGTCACTGTTTTTGAGTTGTCCGTTCCATCGTATCCTACTTCAATTTTGCAACAAATTCTGCTTCACCGGTTAGTGACAGATCCCACCAACCACCGGATATAGACTCCTTTGTGATCTGCTTAGATTGAAAATCAATGTTTGGTTGTTCATTATCCCTCACAATTTGTTGTTTAACATCACAGTCATCATCCCATCGTGAAGCATTTCACATTCATAATTATAGTAATGGGAAATATAGCCAGCAGTCCCATTGGAACAACAAGACCCATTTTGTCATCAGTCATTTAGATGTCCTTAAGATTAATATCACTGCAGCTGGTTCGCAAGGAAGGAAAAGAGAGTTTGGAATGCGCAAAAAATAAAGGAAAAAATGAGAGAAGAAAAAAAAAAAAAAAAAAAGAGGAGAGGGTGATAAAAAAAAGGGGGCAAAAAAATAAAAAAAAATCTCATGTTTTGCTGACATTCAAAGGAACTGCATCTGATAGAATCAAAGAGCATGAGAGTTTTCTACACCAACACTACATTATCGGCAACTTCATCAAAGTCGTATTTTTTGTCACTATTCCGACATCTACGTTGTTATAGTTCCGACAAGTATTTTTCAAATCTGACGGTTGTTTTTAACGAAAAAATAGAACAGAATGTTGAAGTTCGACAATTAATTTACTTTTCAGTTCAAATTGGATACTTTATCTCATTGTCTCCGTGTAGAGATATGATGTACCAACTTGAGAGGGAGTATTAGAGATATGATAATCCAAAGAGATTCATCTAATTTAGGTACATATACGATATGATCTAAAGAAACCTATCGAAATCAGATTGTATGGATAGGAATAGATGATGAGACACATGTGTGTATTTATCTTTATTATATGTAATCCTCACCCTATAAATAGTGTTGAACCCTATGTCATCAATCACCTTTAATAATACATCGATATAACCCATACGGTATTAAGTCCGTGAATGTAGACAATTTGTCGAACAATGTAATCCTTTGTGTTTTGTTTTCTTTAATTTTACTTGTCTCCAATCTCTTTTAATCATAAACTTCTTCAACATAAGATTCGGTAAGCATAACATTTTCGATGCTGAATTTATGTTTCTTTGTCTCTGTTTATGAGATTTGGAGAGAAGGAAACAAAGAGTTTTCAAAAATGATTCAAGGAGTTCGAATGTAATTACAAAAGGAATCACAAATATGGTTTGCAATCGGCTAATCTCATTGAAGGTCAGAAGGACAACCCAAAATAATAGCATCCTGCAAGTATGGCAGGTCCCAATTCATGACTCCCAAGTCTTTTCCTTAACCTTGTTGGCTTTTTTGTGAATTTGTAATGAAATTGAATTTGTTGCTATGATAAAGGATAATCAGTAGAAGTACTACTGCATGCACCACTTCTACTGATTATTCTTTTTTGCCTTGTTTGCTTGTGGTCTTTTTTAGGTCTGGTGCTTCCTTTGCATACTCCTAGTGTATTGTTGGGGTGCAAAGTGCAAACAAGAAAGCAAAAGAATATAAAGTGTTTATTTCCTCAAAAAAAAGGGTGTTATTGAATTTTCAGTAAAGGTGTAATGATTACACCAAATTCACACTAGCTCCCTCACATTCACTCAATGCAATTCAATGCTAAAACATTCTTAGTCTATTTTATATGCTACTTAGCCGACTCATGCCAAGCCAACTTCTACTTCATTCAGCCAATCAGAATCAAGACTTCATTTTTTTTTGGTACAAAAATCAAGACTTCATGGCTAAGTTGTCTTCAACCTTCTTCCATGTTCTACCAGCTTCTGGTATTATAGTCTGTTTGGTAGTAAAGAAAATGGATGGATGAAAAAAAGGTGGATAGAGAAAATAAGAGGGAAAGTGATATTTTTATTTGTTTGGTTGAAGAAGGAAAATGAAGAGGAAAGAAAAGAGGAAGGAAAGTCTATATCTCGCACCCACCAAATTTTTTGAGAAACGAAATGGGGGAGAGGGGCGACCAGCAGGTAGTGACCCCCCCTGAGTGTGACCATGAAGGTTTCCCCCGATGTGGAATGTTCGGTTAGCCATAACTATAGACCCCTTTGGAGTAGCCCGTCACCACACCACCAGCGAAACACTAATGAGTAAGGCATGGGGACCCACCAAATTCAATACTCCCAAATTTGGGAGAAAAAGTGGAGAGAGAAGGTGGACATAATAATTGCATTTGTTGAATTATCTTTATGCCCTCCAAGTGACTGCTGGTCTTACTCTTTTGGAAAAATAGAAAACACGCGGGGTCCACCTTTTTTTCTTTCTTTCACTGGACAATGAAAATAATGTGGGGCTCACATTTAATAGGGCATTTATGGTATTTAACATATCATTTATTTTTTAATTTATTTTTCATTCTAAATAAAATAATAAAAAATTTATCTATCTTATTTTTCCATCATTCCTACCAAACAAGAATAAGGAAAAATATATTTCTTTCCTTTGAGAATGGAAAGTTCAGGGAGTGTTTGGTTTGCGTCTGTAAACCTGTTTTTTATTCTCAAAATCTCAAAAACACTCAAAACTCATTTGGTTAACATTTTTGTTCTCAAATTTTTGAAAAAAAAATGAGATTTGGAGTAAAGAAATAAAAAACAAGGCTGACTTGTTTTCTAAGTTTGGGGCTGGAAATTGTGAAAACACGGAGGTCACAAAACCCTTTAATGAGGTCTGTCCTTCAAGTTTCCTTGGCAGCAATAGGTTTCCTTCTTTCTTCTTTTTTCCTTCCTCTTTCCCTGACTCTCCATCTCGTCTTGTCCAGCTCGTCTTCTGCACAGAATGAACAACTCGTCTTCGTTTGCACAGAATGAACGGTCATCGTCTTCTCCAGCTCGTCGTCTACACAAAAGATTACAGATCTATACAGATCTGAGCTCCAGCTCATCGTTTGCACACAGAAGCTTCAGATCTACGCAGATTTGTGTGCGTCTGTGTATGTATGTATGCCTTTATGTGTGTGTGTGTCTATGTGTGTGCGTGTGTGAATGTGTTTTGTGGCGACAGAGGTGACAGAGAGACGAGAAAGAAAGAGAGAGGTGAGAATTATGGATTATTGTCCAAACAGATTTTATAATTTTTATTTTTTAAAACTATTTTAAAAAATATATAATCAAACAAGTTTTGTAATCTTAAAATTTTTTAAAAACACTTTCTTAAAACTCTTCCCAAAAATGATTTTTGGATACTGTTTTTGAGATACAAACCAAACAGGACCTCAATCTCTTATATTTTCAATCCTTCCTATTTTCTATCATTCCTACCAAACATACCATTAGTCTTCAATCTTCTTCCCTGTTCTGCCAACTTCTAGCAAGACCAGTCACCGCCATTACTTTTTCTCAATTATTTTGGATATTACAGAAAAAAATTACAAATTACTTTTTAACATGCATATGGAGTAGTGTTGTAAATTTCTGCTTGATATCTATACAATCCTTTATTTATCCAAAAAGAAAAACTTAGGTATTTTAGCAAATATTATATAGACCTAATTTTAGAATCTAATTTAAATGCAATCATTAAATTAATAGTGAATTTCAATTTTAGATAGAATCCACTCTCAATCTAACAGTTGTAATTCATTCGATTCCTTGATTAAGTTTTCAAATTAGATCTAAATAATAATTGCTTTTAAAAGTATCTATTCTTCAAAATGAAATGATAGAAAGGAATTCTTACAAAAGTACCTTTATGATTTAATTATTTTAGATACCTAGACAGTCGTGTTAATGTAATTTGTATTCATTCTCGTTCGGCTCTTGGAATCACATCCAACAGTGGTTGGAACAGCTTGCAAAATCCAACCACTTGACCTACTTCATTGCCCCCAACCGTTTCTCGCAACATTGATTTCTTCTTTTCATTCTTAGAAAAATCTCCAGAAAATTTGATATTACGTGTTATGTATTGTAACCATCAAATAATAAACAAATATGTGGCAAAAGTAAATATTGCTAATTTAATGTAATGATTATGAAATATGGGAATTATTATCAATTATTAGAATAGTGGAGTTCACTTTGCTTACTTATTATTATTTTTATTAAATGATTACATCACGTGATGATGATAACGTAATATATTATTATAATGAATATTTACTAGATTTTTTAGTCATTTATTTTTATTGGAAAAAATTTGGTATAATATCAAATATCATGTATTATTCATTGGATGAGTAAGTCCTATCAATTTTTTCAGTGGAGCCTATAAATCCCACACTCATCCAAAGGATGACATGCATCTGAGTTTTAATTTTTGGGTTTCATTTGGATTATGTACCATTTTCTTTTTTTTAATAACACAAATCATTCGGATTGTATCTTTTTTGGCCTTATTATAGCAAAGGAGATCCGGATAAGAGATTATAGGAAAAATTTCAACCGCCCATTGCCTACTTTATCATATCTTTAAGTATATTTTTTTTATTATCAAAAATATTAGAAAAAATTTCAGTCACACCTATTTTACTTTATTATATCTTTAAAAATATCTTTTCTGTTATCAAAATATCATTGACACCTCTTCTAATTTATATTTAAACATCATTGACACTCTCTACCATTAAATCACCATTTATAACGAAAAAAAATTATTTCAAATATCAAAATTACCTCTACATAAACCCCAAACAATCTTTCTATATAAAATTCGAACTGATTAAAATTCATTTTTTTACATATTAAAATTCGAGCAGATTAAATTATTTTTATACATATTAAAATTTGAGTCGATTAAAATTCGATTTGAGTTGACTAAATTTTATTTTTTTACTTATTAAAATTTGAACCTATTAAAATTATTTTTTAGCGTATTAAAATTGAAGCCAATTTGAGCTCTACTTGAGCTGTTACCCCTGATTAAAATTTGATTCGAATCGATTAAAATGTATTTTTTTTTTATTTAGTAAAACTTAATTCAAGTTGATTAAAATTTATTTTTTGAGTCAATTAAAATTTATATTTTTTTATGTATCAAAATTAGGCCGATTAAAGTTTAATGTGAGTTGATTAAAATTTGGTTTGAACCTCAAATAGAATTTTAATCGCCTCAAATTTTAATACGTAAAAAAATATAATTTTTAATCAACTCAAATTTTAATATATAAAAAATAAATTTTAATTAGTTCAAATCGAATTATAATCGGCTCAAATTTTAATTAGTAAAAAATTTAGAAAATAGAGTAGGTCTTATTGAAGATATACCTATCTGAAAGGGGGGTGAATGAATTTTTTTTCTAAAATATGATGGATAATTTAATAAATTTGTATTCTAATTAACACTTTTAATCTGATTGGGGTGTCAGTGAAAATTTAAAAAATAGATAGAATGTCTTTAAAGATATAATAAATTAGAAGGAGGGTGGATGAATTTTCTCAAGATTATATTATATTCGGTTTATCCCTAGTCATAACAAGATTTTTTGATTTTTCGAAAAACTTGTATGCGGAGGGGGGGGGTCTCTGTGTTGGCGCGAATGTTAAGGGATTGATTAGTTGCTGGTTTTCATACCCATTTTGTCCTCGTCACATGATTTTAACCTAAAATATAATATATTTTTTCTTGCGTTTATTATTGAAGTTTTTGCGGTGTTGTCTATCAATTTTGAAATTTAATTTCATGAACAAATAAATTTGGACATTATGATGATTTCTGACGATATGTTTTTGGTGTATTGGTCTGATGATTTGTGTTTATGGAGAAAAAAATACATTAACGATCTTTAATTTAGTGTACATGTCTGACCATCTGTATTTACGAAGAAGAATGTACATTAACGATCTGTGTTTATTGGAAATAAGATACATTAATAATCTGTATTTTAGTGTACATATTTAACAATCTTTATTTTAGTATATCTATTTGACGATTATTGCGTACCTATTTTTTTTTTTATTTTTTTTTTGTGTACCTATTATTTTTTTGATCGAAAGTATATATATTTTTAATCCCATACCTATTTTTTTTTGGCTTACTTGTCTTAAGATTTGTGTTTATGCAAAAAAGTGTACATTATGATAACCTAACGTTTTTAAAATAAGTGTTCAAAGATGACATTATCGTTATTTTTTATAATTGTAAAAAAACGTTAGGCATATCTATTATTTTGATTTTTCAACTGGCCGGGTTTGTTTTGAAATCCTACTCAGCCTAGGGATTAGCCTCCAAATCACTCAATATTCAATTGTGGCCCACTATTGTTGAGTTGTCAGCTTTTGAATGACTGTCTAAAAATCCAATGGCTTACAAAAAATATAATCACCCGGAGTTGATTACAGTACCATTTTTTTTTGCGTACCATACCTTTTGATGATATTCAAAATATACTTAAGGTTGAGTTTGGTCAATCACTTCGGATCACTCATTTCATCACGAATATCCAAGGGAGCTCGGGTCGGCACCTCTTCCCCAATGAATGCACCCCACAAGAATAGCAGGATGACAACTGGCTTCTATCCAAACACTACACATAAATCGTGACAGACTTACATTTGAGTAAGGAAATCGTAACCGCCTCAACGATGTCCATTGCAATCGCAAGAAAGACGCAACCGTTTCAAGAAGAAGGTAAAGATCACGCCAAAGATCAAGCAAGACTTTTGAAGACTATAAATATGAGTCATGTTACTCACAATAAAAATAACCATATCCACCCCCCAAATATCCCTCTCTCTTTTCTCTCCCGAATGACGATGACGCCCCCATCCCAAGCCACAGACCAGAATCCCACCGACCCTCAAGCAGCACCACAACCACCAGCTTGAGGTGACGATGACAGCACCAGCGACGGCCCACTCCCTCTCACGTGATCCAATGGTGACAAATAATTATCATAATAGTAATAAAGACATCAACAGAGACATCAACATAATGATAAATTTTTTAATTATAAAATACATCACAAAAATTGTAAAAACAACTACTCAAAGAGAAAAATTTTCAGGTATGGTATCGAATGTTTAAACTAATTAAACTAAATGATAATAATAACTTCGTGACACCCAATACCCCATAACATTATTCAAAAAGAGAGATTTTTAAGCATTGGAATTGAGCACCTCGCTAACTATTTTCTCGAAATTTATGGAAGATGACCCACTTGAAGCAGTGGCCTCTTCTGCCAACTTCTTCAACTCCAAAGCCCTTTTCTTCATCTCTCTTCCCTTCTCTCCAACCATCAACTCCATCACAAGGCTCTCAATTTTCTCTCTCCTAACATCACTCTCAATCTCCATCCCAGTCCCCCAACGACTACAACAATACCAACAATTGGTTTGTTGCTCTGCAAAGAAAGGCCAGCATATCATGGGCACACCTACACACGCACTTTCAATGGTGGAATTCCACCCAGAATGAGTTAAGAACCCTCCGACCGATGGGTGGCTCAGAACTTGTTCTTGATGACACCAGCTTGCTAGTAGACCCCTTTCTTTTGTCTCCGTCACAAACTCCGGCGGTAAAATTGCCGAGTCGCCGATGACTAAATCGGGCCTGATAATCCATAAAAATGTCTGATTGCTATTAGCGAGTCCCCAACAAAATTCAATGAGTTGTTGGGGTGTCATCACTGTGACACTGCCAAAATTCACGTAAACAACTGAGTTGGGCTTTTTTGAGTCAAGCCATGATAGACACTCTGGTTCTTCTTTCCAAAGACTTGTGCCAATAAATTTTAAATTGTCCTCTGGGACTTGATTTAGGAGTAATTGAAGAGGCCCAATGGTGTACATGGAAGGAAATATGGAAGAAAGTGCCTCTAAAACATCAGGCTCTAGAGCATCGAATGTGTTCAAAATGAGTGCTGAAGCTTTATGAACTCTCTCAACTTCATCCATTGCAAAATTTAGCATTATATCATTTGGGTCTGTGGTTCTGATAAAACTCGGGAGATCCTTCAAGCGTATATCATTCATGCCCGGTATCCAGTCTATGACTGTATCTAGATAACCATTTGTTAGACAACTCATCTCTGCATTCACAAAAATTAGGACGATTTTAGAATTTAAACTCATATACAATTCAACATAAACAATGTTTTATTTTTTCTCACACTATTTATTCCAAGGTTTACACTTATCAAAGTATCGATGGTTTTTCAAAACTTAGGTGTACTTAAAACATATAAAAACGTGTTCTGAAAGCTCCCTTTTTACTGAAAAAAACCTTCAAAAGCATGTTTTAAATATATTTTTTGATTGGAAAACAAACGAGTTTTGGTAAATGTCATGGAACCAGAAAAGAGGATTTGGCTATAGTTATATATCATACCTTTGAGTGGTGTAAAACCCTTTTCGACTAGTTGACGATACTGGACATAACCCATGAAGCCACAAGCACTGGTAGTCCAAAACAGAACATTAGGGATACCAAGTTCTTCCGAAGCTTTGAGAGTGAAGCTCATAATTCCGTCGGAAACTATGCGGGTGATCGGAGGGACACCAGAGGAAGAACTATTGTTGAGTTTGAAGAGAAGGTCTCTAAAGGGAGCCAAGCAGTTCTTACTGGTGGAGTCACAGAGGGATGGGACGTCTTGGGTGACGTCATCATCGGAAGGAGGGAGGCCGTCGGGAATTGTCTCGAATCGGAAGGTGGGGACACCGTCAAGGGCGTTGGGGCCCCTGGATTTCAGTAGTCGCCGGTGGTTGTACTCTGTGTTGACAAAGGTTATGTGAAAACCCCTATGGTGAAGGAGCTTGGCTAGTTTGAACATGGGGTTTATGTGGCCTTGAGCTGGAAATGGTATGCACACCGCATGAGGGCGAGAGTTCTCATTTTGCACCAAGGAGCCCATCTCTCTCTCTACTCTCTCCTCTCTCCTCTCGTGTGTGTGTGTGTGTGCGTGCGCGCGCGCTGTAAGTGTAAACCAGTGGCTAGCTCCTTTTTTATACCCCAAAAACTGATATCAAGCTATGGGCCCAGTTTTTTAATTGCACTATTGTGCTTTCCAAGGCATCTGATTTCAACTACATAATGCCATTTTTATTTATTTTTGGACAAGAGATGTCTGGAAAACTGGGAATTGGATAACGTGATTTCATTTACTAGTTATTTTCGTATATGGAGAGGGTTAGGCCTCACCAAAAAGCCGAAAGCTTAATGGGCTACCCACGGCCCGGAAGTCCAACGGGTTAAAGGGCCGCCCAGCCCATACACATGGTAGGGCTTAGTCAGTGGGTAGGGTTTGGGCCCATGCACATGGTATACCCGTTGCAAATGGAATTTAACCGTTGCTGATCACTTGACAACTTTTATTTCTTTTGAAAATTTATAGATTCGTCCCCTCTTACAGACTTGACTTTAATTTAAAGAGTGTTTTGAGTGTGAGTACATTTTTTTTACTTATTTGTTATTTAAGAGAAAATGTATGGATAAGTATTTTATTCTATTAAATTCAATTTTAATAAAAAAATTTGTCATTAGGTACAAAATTCAAATGACATTTGAAATTTGAAATTTTTTATTTACTTACCATTCTTTAAATTATGCATAATTTTTATTCTCTCCATCTATCTCTTTCCCCCTATTTTCTCTCAATTTTTCTCTCTCTCCCTCTCTCCATTACTTTCTCACTATCTCTCCCTTATTTTCTCTCAATCTCTCTCTCCCCGTTACTTTCTCCATCTCTTCCCTATTTTCTCTCTCTATCTACCATTGATAATTTATTTTCTTTTCAAAAAATATGTAAATATATGATTTATTTTTTCATTTCTCTCCCCAATTTTTTCTCTCCCCCTATTTTCTCTAACCGTTTTTCTCTCCCTCTATTTATATCAATATTACAACAACACAATTACACTAATCAGTTATATAAATCAGTTACACCAATCAGTTATAATTGTTCTATAATAAACCAAACAGTTACTCATGTGTTCTAATAAACCAAACAATTACACAAAATTATGACATCAACTCAATTTGTCATTCAGTTGTTTACATAAACTAAATAGTTGCACCATTTAATATCGCGACATTGTTACACCAATTATATATATCAAATTTAGTATAATGGTATAGTTTTTTGTGTAATGATAAACCCAATTTGGCGTATAAAATTGGTGTAACCATGTCGTGATACTAAATGGTGTAACCTTTTGATTTATGTAAATAACTGAATGACAAATTATGTTGGTGTTGTAATTTCGTATAATTGTTTAGTGTAACTGTTTAGTTTATTAAAACACATGAGTAACTGTTTAGTATATTATAGGGTAATTGTAACTAATTGGTGTAACTGATTAGTGTAATTGTGTTGTCGTAATGTTGATATAAGAGGAGAGAGAGAATAAGGAAATAAGGGGAGAGGGTGTGAGAGAGAAAAAAAATAGGAGAGAGATGAAAAAATTAAATTAAATCTTGAAGCTTTATTATTATTATTATTATCTAACTTTTTTTTATTATAGCTTGTTAATTCGAAGAAGTTGGAGTTGAAGCACTAGATAGAAGTTGTTGGAGACTTGGAGTACTCACACTGAAATCAAAATTTCAATTTCTACAACAATTTTTCATTGTGTTATGATTGAGTAATATCTTTCTTTTTCTATATATCATAGTTATATTTACTTGT
Source organism: Ilex aquifolium (assembly GCA_951799425.1). Taxonomy (NCBI): domain Eukaryota; kingdom Viridiplantae; phylum Streptophyta; class Magnoliopsida; order Aquifoliales; family Aquifoliaceae; genus Ilex; species Ilex aquifolium. The sequence continues at coordinate 8,626,399 of OX637406.1, forward strand.
GAGTTTAATTGTTAAATATATATTATTTTCTAAATTAAAAATGGTAACTAGTGATTTTAATGTCACCATTGATGAAAATGAAGAATTATAATTTTGGGAGTCTACTGGTTCCTCCCATGCACATCTTGACACATCTATTCATGCACAAACACAAACACAAACACAAACACAAACACAAACACAAACACAAACGCAAAGACAACAAACTTTAGTGTCTACTAGTTCTACTTCTAGAACATTACATTCTAATATTTAAAATGATTTTTATAAAGTTAAATCAAGTTAGATGATGGTAAAATAATAGAAAACAATATATGTAAAACATGTCAAAAAAGAAATGGTAGGTGGTTCTAATGCCGACACTAGCCATTTAAAACGTCATCGAGCTGCACACTTGGCTAAGGGGTAATGTAGATATTGACCAATATTATCAATTAGGAAAAAATGAATAAGATAATTTAAACACATTTAAGTTTGACGATGCACGAGCACATAAAAATCATGATTTTACTGGAATAATTCAAAGAGGATTTAATCCTCAATATAAAGGATTTTCTTCAATTTGCAAATGTAGCAACATAATCAAGTAGCAAATTGAAATCTTTTTTTCAAGCTTATGAATGTAGAATTAGTTTAACTTCTGATATTTGAACATCTAGAAGTAAAATTATATTTCTTTGTTTGACTGCACATTACATTGATAAAAATTGAAATTTAAATAAAAGAATATTATGTTTCAAAATGTTGGAAATCTCACATACTGGGTACTAAATAGTAAATGTTATTATGGGGGAAACTTTTTTTTTTTTTTTTAATGGAGGAAACTGAATTGTAAGGGATTAAAGATAATTTTTTTTCGATAATACTCGATAATGCTTCAAATAATGATGTAGCCGATGAATTTTTAAAGTCAAGATTTATTAGTTTGCCTTTAAATGAAATTTTATTTCATGTTCGTTATTGTGCACACATTTCAAATTTGGTTGTACAAGATGGTTTAGATTATATAATTCCTTCAATTGAAAAAATATGAAATACAGTACGTCATATGAATAATTTTCAATCGAGATATGAATTATATAAAAAATGTTGTAAGAGTTTGAAAGTAAAAAAACGAAATATTAGTCTTGATGTTCCTCACCGGTGGAATTCCACGCATCAACTTCTAACTATAACTATTAAATATAAAATTGTTTTAAATTTATAAAGTCTACTTGTTTGTATGTTAATTTGTTATTCAATGGTGACATTACCTGAAAATTTACATCCAATATTTTCTTGCTTGTTTGGGTCTTTAGGAAGGGAGAAAATACATTGATTTGACAACATTATAAGAAAATTGAGCTTTACTGGCATTTAATTGCTGACATGTGGCAAACTGCCGGTAAAGACCGACGATTAACATAAAACGACACAAAACAAAGTCCAACTCTTACTATATTAACTACGTTTGTAATAATCATGATTAAATGATCTTTAAAAAAAATTCTCAAAACCATGTTTTTTTCCCATATCTCTTCGTCACTGCCACACACCTCTCTCTCTCTCTCTCTCTCTCTCTCTCTCTCTTAAGAGAACAGAGCTTTGCCACAGCCATAGCTGTAAGCTTTAAGATTATTGTCTGGTATGAGAGCTATTGAGCAACATCTCAACAGTTAGCATACTGATCTTCGCTGCAAGGAAGAAGACCAGAAAGAGTTTCGATGAAATCACCAAGAACGTGACAAACATTGATTCCAAAGGTTTCTCCTCATTTTAGGATGTTTGCAATAAAATCCATCAAATGTTTGATGTTTTGTCACACTAAGTATATACGATCTTTAATTTCACGAAATAGCCAAATTGACCAGCAACCTAGACAAGAAATTTAGTGTTGTAGAGTTCGAATGCCACTAGACAAGAAATCTGGACAAGCAATCTAGATAAGTATATGATTTCTAATGCCACTACATTTCTTTTACATACGACTTTCATTCATGTCAATAAAGATACATAGTGAACTAATATTTCGCCTTCACATGATTAACTGCTAGTTGTGTTCTTCTTTAATTGTAGGCTATACGAAACAAGTGGCACTACAAGACGAGTTTGCTGAGAGGTGTTGAGAGGATACTTGGTGAGCCCTCCTCCATATTTACCTTTTCACTTTCCCTTATTGTTGCCAAAATGTTTATAATTTTGGCCTTGATATTTGCACAAATTTGGATTTGGACAGGCAACCTTGATCGCAAAGGTAAATTTGCACAGAAAAAGTGTGCTACAATTCGGAATTTTAGCTCAAGTTCATATATTCTTCTAGTTTTCTACCTAAATAACAGCAAATGATTTAAAAGAAGCAATGAAAAATACTTTTTGTTTACATGCTCTTGTTAGGTTGTGGGAGAATATAGTAGGCAAGAGGAATATTTTTGTTTCCCTGAATACTACTATGCTTCTTATTCCTCCTTCTACGACATAGTAAATAGAGGAGAGCAAAACTTTGTGTGAGCTTTGAATTTTTACCGCTCCATTATTTTTGCTTGTGCATTTTCTTGATGTCAGTATGATTTTATTAACAGTTGTTAATTGCTGTGACGCCCCTAAAACCGGGGGTCCTTTATCAACCCGTTGACCCAACCGTCAACCTGCGGAAACACCCGTGAAAGCCACGTAACTTGTCATCACGGCACAATATCCCCTTTACCGGGATCACAATAATTCAAAATTTGACCAGATTCTCCCTTGTACCGGACACTCTGAAACACATAACCTTTATACATTTGATCACATGACCTATCCGAGGTCAAATATACCACAATTTATACTTCATTATTGTCCATTTACATCATTTGAATAAAAAGACACAAAGCCCAAAAACGTAGTAAAGCATTCTTAAAAATTGAGATTTTTGGAAAACCTACCGGTAGGTTTGTCATCGTCCTACCAATAGGTTTTGCCCACTGGAAAAGTTCTATCGGTAGGTTTTACATCGTTCTACCGGTAGATGTTGCCTACTGGAAAAAGTTCTATCGCGAAACTTGAAGTTCTACCGGTAGGTTTTGCCCACTGGAAAAATTCTACCGGTAGGTTGATCATCGTTCTACCAGTAGGTTTTGCCCATTTTCCTACGATTCCTTCCTTTTTCAATTGCAATTCATTCCAACCCACTCTATATCAACTCAACACATGTATAATGAAGTTTTTCATGTAAAACATGGTCCATACAAGTTCTATTATAATCATTTCCATAGATTTACATGCCCAAAATCAAATTTCATAAATGTTTTACAAAATATGGTTTAAAAGACACAAGTTGGCTTTTTTTCATCTTTGTGGGCCCGAATAAGAGCCGTCCACTGGTGTGTACCACGCACCTAACATGTTTTTCCATAAAGGGTGAGCCACGTTCAATAGGATATATCCGAAAGTAGCTACTCCCCAACCTAGATGCATATGAAATGTTCACATACACAATTCAACAAGCAACAACATTCCAATCAAGAATATGAAATTCAATGTTAGAAATCACTATGCCATGTCATGATATGAGATGAGACTCACTCATGCACTCAACCCGAGCCTTTACCGGCTCCCACAACCCATGCAATGTCATGAGTATAAAATCGGGCATTCCAAGCGCTTGCTATTGATGTTGCACATCCAATGATCTTTTAAAATAAACCATGTGTCTTTGTTGGGTATTCGAATTTTGGAATCTCATCGTCGGTTCCGTACACCGTTACACTTTTTTGGACTTGCACCGACGGAAGTATATAAATTAGTAATGGGATCTTGCACCCGAGGGAGTATCTAGCTCTTTTTGCTATACCCGACACAAGTTTTTCATGCAACCGGGTGACTCTGTCGGACCTTAGTCCAACTGTATCGAGCCCACTTATCAACCACCAAGAGTGATGTTTGATACAAAAACATGTACACATACCCACACTCATGTCTAATGCTCACGAATGCGATGTAATGAACAATTGCAATATCAATATCATATTCATATGTAATGAATATCATATGAACTATTTGAACTACATTTCAATACATTCCATGGCCAATTATATCCAAGGTATATAATTTCTATAAATCGTCACAATGCCAATACATCATCTAGCATATACCAACATTTTCATTCAACAACAATTTTTCAAGCATGTTATACATAATCTATGCAATAACATACTTAATTTCACATAGGCACAATATAAAGGCATAGCATGCTCACATAACACAATTTTCAAAGAAATTACAAGCTAGTAATTTTCACATACAAATTCAAGTTAGAATTGATTTCACTCAATTTCAATACTCATTTCATTAATTTTACAATTATAGGCAAGTGTTAAAGATATCTAACAACCTACCTATTCCACATCACAACCCTGTGTTGGAAATAAACCTAGTTAGGATGAAAACTCTATCTCTTAAAGCGTAAAATATCCGTAGGAAGCTGCAAGAACCCGATTATAGCCCAAAACCCTTGATTTCTCCAAGCTCGTTTTTGGAACTTCACCCAACTCCGTGCTTCTTGGTATAGTTTTGTAGCCCTCGATGAGGAGAACAACTTTTGTTCTTGACTTGAGTTGATTTGAGCGACGAAACTCCGTAGATCGTAGAGAGAAGTGGGGAAACCCTAGCTTATCCTCCCTCTTCTTCCCTCTCTCTTTCCCAACGTGAAGACTAGCTGAAGAAAGGGGAGAAAAATCAGATTTTGTTCTCTATTTTCGGGTCCAGTTTTGACCCGAAACGATTAAATTTTATCCGGTTCAAGCTTGAAATATTTTTATATGAATTTCCTTTAAATTATTTTTCACTTTTCAAAATTTAAGTCCAGGAATCGTTTTTGAGGTCACCCGACACTCGATCGCCTCGTAAAACTCAAAAAATCCAATTGTCTCGAAATTCGACGAAAATTGACAGGGTAACTAGATTTTGCGAGACAAATCCAACTGTGAGGTCCGTTTCGTCAGCTGAGTTCTAGAAAAATTTGGATTTTCAACCCGTACCGTAGTGACAATTTACTGTTTTACCTTTTTCATAAAAATTCAAATTTACCCAAATTTTACATTATTCTCCCTTAAAAGAATTTCGTCTCTGAAATTCACACACACATGCATATTCAACCACCTGATTATGCAACAGTCATATAAGAATGTACCTCTACCATCCAATAAAAAAGGATAACTGACACGTATAGTGTCCTCACGCTCCCATGTCGCCTCCTCCACACCTCGGTGCTGCCATAACACCTTCACCAGCCTCATGGTCTTGCCTCACAAAACCTGCTTTCGGTTATCCATGATACGCACCGGTCCCTCCTTGAAGGTCCCATCCGCATCAACAATCAACTCACTTCAATCCACCACATGTGTCGGATCTGGAGTATACTTCCGGAGTATAGAGATATGGAACACTGCGTGAACATCCAATAAATTTGGTGGTAACGCCAACAGGTAAGCAACTGTACCAACACTCTTGAGTACCTCGAAGGGCTCGATATACCTCGGCGACAGCTTCCCCGCTTCCCGAACCTGACCACTCCTCTCTTAGGAATCATCTTCAAGAAGACGTAATCTCCAACCTCAAACTCCAGAGATCGCCGCAGTCTGTCGGCGTAGCTCTTCTATCAGCTCTGAGCTGTGAGAAGACGCTTCCGTATCAAGTCCGCCTTCTCTGAGGTGTCTCTAACCAAGTCCGGACCCGTAGAGGATCTCTCTCCAACCTCAGCCCAACAAACCGAAGAACGACACGGCCTCCCATAAAGTGTCTCATAGGGTGTCATCTGTATGCTCGCCTGATAACTATTATTGTTGGCGAACTCCACTAAGGATAAATGCTATTCACAGCTACCCTTGAGATCTAGGACGCATGCTCGTAGCATGTTCTCTAAAGTCTGGATGGTCCTCTCCGACTGACCGTCCGTCTAGGGATGAAAAGTTGTGCTCATCATCAATTGTGTCCCCATGACCCACTGGAAGCTCTCTTAGAAATGAGTCGTAAATCTGGGATCCCGATCTGATACTATAGATACGGGCATCCCATGCAACCGGACTATCTCCCGTATATAAAATTTCTAGAATTCCTCCAGTGTGAGGGTCATCCGCACCACCAAAAAATGTGCCGACTTGGTAAATCGGTCCACTATCACCTGCACCGCATTATGCCTTCGCGATGTCCATGGCAAGTGGGTCACAAAATCCATCGTGACGTGCTCCCACTTCCACTCAGCCACTTCCAAAGGCTGAAGCAACCCTACCGGTCTCTGGTGCTCAGCCTTGACGTGCTGACACGTGAGACATCGACTAACAAAATCTTCGACGTGCCTCTTCATCCCGTTCCAATAGTACTGGCGATGAAGGTCATGATACATCTTCGTACCACCTAGATGCACATCAAAACGGGAGCAATGGAACTCCCTAAGGATCTCCTCTTTCAAATCCATAGACTGGAGAACCACAACCCTTCCTCTAAACTGAAGACTACCATCCGCATGAATGGTCAAGCCCTCGTCACTTGTACTCGACTGTACCCGGTACCTGATGGACAATATCTCCGTGTCCTGTCCTTGGGACTCAATCACTCTGCTCAGTAGGGAAGGCATAACCACCAAACTCCCCAAGGTACCCTGAGCCTAACCCCTGTAGTGCAACCCGAATTGTCCCTCGGTCTCGAGCATCTGCCACTCTCGGGAAGCCACACTAGCCAAGAATCCCCGTGACTTCTGGTTAGTGCATTAGCCACCATGTTTTCCTTACCATAATGGTAATACAAAGTGAAATCGTAGTCCTCTAAATACTCCATCTACCTGCATTGCCTCATATTGAGGTCCCGCTGTGTAAAGACGTACTTCAGACTCTTGTGGTCTGAAAACACCTTAAACTACTCACCATATAAATAGTGACGCCAAGCCTTCAAGACAAAGATAATGGCCGCTAACTCCATGTCGTGCGTAGGGTAGTTCTACTCATGGTTATTTAACTGTCGAGAACCATAAGTCACCACCCTCCCAGACTGCATCAAAACACATCCAAGTTCGTCCTTGGAAGGCATCACAATATACTGTGTATCTCTGTCCCCTCTCTAAGACTATCAAGATAGGAGCTGAAGTAAGTCTCCCGTTCAACTCTTGAAATGCCCTCTCACACGAGTCATCCCACTGAAATTTGACCTCCTTCCGGGTCAATCTCGTCATAGGTGCAGCTAGTCGGGAGAAGTCCTCAATGAACCTCCTGTAATACCCCGCCAATCCAAAGAAACTGCGTATCTCGAAGACTGACTTTGACCTCTCCTAACTCATAGTCGCTTTAACCTTCTCCGGGTCAATTGATACACCCGAAACCGACACCATGTGTCCCAAAAACTTCACTTCCATAAGCCAAAATTCACATTTGCTGAACTTAGCATACAACTAATGGTCCCTCAAGGTCTGGAGAACAACCCTCAAGTGACCCTCATGCTCATTCTCAAACTTGGAGTAGATCAAAATGTCGTCAACGAAGACCACGACAAAGTGATCTAGGTAGGGTTGGAATGCCATATGCATGAGGTCCATGAATGCCGTCGGGGCATTTGTCAATCCAAAAAGCATAACACTGAACTCAAAATGCCCATACCACGTCCTAAACGTCGTCTTAGGGATATCCGCTTCTCTAATCCTCAACTGATGATAACCCATGCGTAGATATATCTTGGAGTAGACCCGCACCCCTCTCAGTTGATCAAACAAATCATTAATCCTCGACAAAGGGTATCTATTCTTGATAGTAACCCTATTCAACTGTTAGTAGTCTATGTATAGTCGAAGGGTCTTGTTCTTCTTCTTGGCAAAAAACACCATAGCACCCCAAGGTGAGGTACTCGGTCTAATGAAGCATTTGTCCATCAATTCTTGCAATTGGACCTTGAGTTCTTGCAACTCTACATGTGTCATTCCATTTGGAGTCATATAAATGAGCGATGTACCTGGGTGTAACTCAATGGTGAAGTCTACATTCCTATGTGGAGGTAATCTCGATAGGTCGTCCGAAAAAACGTCCTCATGCTCACAAACCACCCGAGGTAGACCCAACTCCTGTCTTGCCTCGTCCTCTAAGGTAAGGCTTGCTAGCCAACCCATCAACTGCCTATGTCAATGGAAATCATACACTACTTGGGGTAGATCATCATGCTTTTCCCCCTGAAACTTGAAATAAACACCCTCCGGTGTGTAGGCAGTGACCCTTTTTCGATCACAATCAATGACAACTCGGTGTGCCGTCAACCAATCCATCCCGAGGGTGACATCAAACTCCGACATATCCATGACCCTAAGGTCCACGGTTAGTAGAATCCCTGAGATCTCTAACTTACAACCCCGACATATATGATCAATGCAAACCCTAGCTCTTAGGAGTGAACTCACATGCAATGACTCTTTCAATGTCTCAACCTCTAAGTCTAAATCCCTCACACATGATGTAAAAATAAATGAATGCGATACACCGAAGTCAAACAATACCCTTGCCTATAAGCTATAGAGTAGAAATGTACCTTGAATAACCAATTGATCCACTGGCTTAGTCTGAGGTGTGATGGCGTAGACTCGCCCTCGGGTCCCCGAAGTCCCGGCTTGTGAGCCTTGTCCTCAGCCTCGACCCATGCCCAGACCCATCTGACCTGATTGTGAAATTCCTACACGTGAAGTAGTAAGGGTCTATGTAGCACCCTGAAACTGATACTGGCTTTCCTGGCCCATGGTGGGGTAGGGAGGGATGAAATGAGTCTGTGTATGTCCCACCGATGACTGGGACTAGGATGCCTCATAGCTCTGGGATCCCTACCTCTGAGGACAATCCCGCTTCTTGTGACCTGGTTGGTGGCAAATGAAACATGTCGTTTGGCCTTCTTGGTAGGAAGACCTCTGATTTCTCCCGCCTTGGGAGGATTGACCTTGGCCTTGATAGCCGCGGCCCTGTCCCTAATATCCTTGCAGAGTAGAAGTCCTCTGCTTCTTCCTCGAACTCGAAGAAGAGGATTGACCCTCCTACTTCTTGTCCTTAGCACCCGACTCTCGGATGCTCCTTGCGTCGTCTACCTCTCTCTCAATAGCCATAGTTGTCTCAACCATCGAGTCCAAATCTTGTAGGCGATGACCCACAATCTTCCTCTGGATCGACAATTTCAAACCATCCTCGAACCTCCTTACTTTAGCCATGTCCGTGGCCACATAATCATCGGCGAAACAGGCTAACTCGGTGAATTTAGCCACGTATTCTATCACCGTCATAGTCCCCCTGCTTCAAATCTAAGAATTCCCAGGCTTTCACATGTCGAACAACCGATGGAAAGTGCTTGCCCATGAAGAGCTCTCGGAACTCTCCACATGTCATTGCCTCTAAGTTCTTTGAGGCCTTTGCCCAATCCCACCACATATGAGCTTCTCCTTCTAGCTGAAATGCAACTAGCCTTATCTTAGTGGCATCGGAGGTGATCTCCATAGCCTCTAGGATCTTCTCAACTTGATGGAACCAATGGTCGGCCAGCATTGGGTCTGCCCCTCTCATAAAAGTCGGAGGCTTGTGTGCCTTGAACTTTTGGATGTTACTTGAGTCCCCATGGCCCATATTGGGGCTAGCCTGTGCAAAGGTAGCCATCATTGTGCCAATAGCCTCCATAAAGGATTGTTGGTCAAAGGCCGGTGGTGATTGATTGTTGTTCCGCCCACGGCCTCGGCCGCGTCCTCTTCCTCTATTTGTCATTCTACACACATGTCAAATAGCAATAGAGCACTTACTTAGTACCCCAAGATAGGGATTAAGTTTCAAACTTTGAGATTTCTCTCATTGTCTCACAAGTAGAGCATGTGTCATCCACTATTAGGCATCTACACCCTGAACTATCCCGTTTATTCTTTTTTCGACCCCCAAGGTTACGTTCTCTAACCCTAGTGTCTCCTTTTCATGCACATTTAACCATGCATATTATTCACATAATACATAACATGTAATGCACAATGGATGCAATGGTCTAAACCCATGCCCTGCAAGCCTTAGGTAAAGAGTAAACCCAGGCTCTGATACCAAGCTGTGACGCCCTTAAAACTGGGGGTCCTTTGTCAACCCGTTGACCTAACCGTCAACCCGCGGAAACATTGTGAATGCCACGTAACCCGTCATCACGACACAACATCCCTTTACCGGGATCACAATAATTCAAAGTTTGTGCAGATTCTCCCTTGTATTGGGCACTCTCAAATGCATAACCTATATACATTTGATCACATGATCCATCCGAGGTCCAATATACCACAATTTATACTCTATTATTGTCCATTTACATCATTTGAATAAAAAAAACACAAATCCCGAAAACGTAGCAAAGCATTCTTAAAAATTGAGATTTTTGAAAAACCTACCGGTAGGTTTGTCATCGTCCTACCGATAGGTTTTGCCCACTGAAAAAGTTCTACCAGTAGGTTTTACATCGTTCTATCGATAGTTTTGTCTACTGAAAAAGGTTCTACCGCAAAACTTGAAGTTCTACCGGTAGGTTTTGCCCACTGAAAAAGTTCTACCAGTAGGTTTATCATCGTTCTACCGGTAAGTTTTGCCCATTTTCCTACGATTTTTTCCTTTATTGAATCCAATTCATTCCAACCCAGTCCATATCAACTCAACACATGTATAATGAAGTTTTTCATGTAAAACATGGTCCATACAAGTTCTATTACAATCATTTCCATAGATTTACATGCCCAAAATTAAATTTCATAAATCTTTTACAAAATATGGTTTAAAAGCCACAAGTCGGCTTTTCTTCATCCTTGTGGGCCCGAATAAGAGCCGTCCACTGGTGTGTACCACTCACCTAAAATGTTTTCCCATAAATGGTGAGCCATGTTCAATAGGATATCTCCGAAAGAAGCTACTCCCCAACCTAGATGCATATGAAATGTTCACATACACAATTCAACAAGCAACAACATTCCAATCAAGAATATACAATTCAATGTTAGAAATCACTATGTCATGTCATGATATGAGATGAGATGAGACTCACTCATGCACTCAACCCGAGCCTTTACCGGCTCCCACAACCCATGCAATGCCATGAGTATAAAATTGGGCATTCCAAGCGCTTGCTATTGATGTTGCACATCCAATGGTCTTTTAAAATAAACCATGTGTCTTTGTTGGGTATTCGAATTTTGAAATCTCACCGTCGGTTCCGTACACCGTTACACTTTTTTGGACTTGCACCGATGGAAGTGTATAAACCAGTAATGGGATCTTGCACCCGATGGAGTATCTAGCTCTTTTTGCTATACCCGACATAAGTTTTTCATGCAACCGTGCGACTCTGTCGGACCTTGGTTCGATTGTAACGATCCCACTTATCAACCACTAAGAGTAATGTTTGATACAAAAATATGCCACAGACCCACACTCTTGTTTAATGCTCACGAATGCGAAGTCTCCGTGCATATGAAATGTAATGAACAATTGCAATATCAATATCATATCCATATGTAATGAATGTCATATGAACTATTTCAACCACATTTCAACACATGCTATGACCAATTATATCCAAGGCATATAATTTTCATAAATCGTCACAATGCCAATACATCATCTAGCATATACCAACATTTTCATTCAACAACAATTTCTCAAGCATATACATAATCTATGCAATAACACACTTTATTTCACATATGCACAATATAAACGCATAGCATACCCACATAACACCATTTTTAAAGAAATTACAAGCTAGCAATTTTCACATACCAATTCAAGGTAGAATTGATTTCACCCAATTTCAATACCCATTTCATTAATTTTACAATTATAGGCAAGTGTTAAAGATATCTAACAACCTACCCATTCCATATCACAACCCTATGTTGAAAATAAATCTAGTTAGGATGAAAACCCTACCTCTTAAAGTATAAAATATCCGTAGGAAGTTCCAAGAACCCGATTCTAGCCCAAAACCCTTGATTTCTCCAAGCTCGTTTTTGGAAATTCACCCAAAGTTGTGCTTCTTGGTATGGTTTGTAGCCCTCGACGAGAAGAACAACTTTTGTTCTTGGCTTGAGTCGATTTGAGCGACGAAACTCCGTAGATCGTAAAGAGAAGTGAAGAAACCCTAGCTTTTCCTCTCTTCTTCCCTCTCTCTTTCCCAACATGAAGACCAGCTGAAGAATGGGGAGAAAAATCAGATTTTCTCCCCTATTTATACCCTTTAAATGCTTGGTCCATATTTCGCCACACATTCTATTTTTTCGGGTCCGATTTTGACTCGAAATGATTTAATTTCATCCCAGTTCAATTTCGAAATATTTTTATATGAACTTCCTTTAAATTATTTTTCACTTTTCAAAATCTAAGTCCCGGGGTCGTTTTTGAGGTCACCCGACACCCGGTCGCCGCGTAAAACTCAAAAAATTAGATTATCTCGGAATTCGATGAAAATTGACAAGGTAATTAGATTTTTGCGAGATGAATCCAACGGTGAGGTCCGTTTCATCATCCGAGTTCTAGAAAAATCCGGGTTTTCAACCCGCACCGTAGAGACAATTTACCGTTTTGTCATTTTTCATAAAAATTCAAATTTACCAGAGTTTTACAATTGTTCTTTGCTTACTCCATTATTTTACCTTCCCTTCGAGTCTAAGCATCAATTAGTTGCAAGACTTACAACATCACTGAGAGCTTGTGTCTTTGTTAAGGTGTCTAATGAGGAGCTAGCAATGCTGTTTTCCAAACTCTTAGACCTTTTGGCAGAAGTTACAATGCATTTGGAATTGAAGGTTAAAAATCAGAAATTGCATCTAAATTCACTTATCCATTAGTTACATTTTGTGACATTGTGAAAAATTGATTTTGTATTTTAAACTTACTTTGACCATGATGACAGTGTGCCAAGCCATGCCAAGGTCAATGAGGATTAATCCCTAACCATCACCTTCCCATTTTTTGGGTAATCGATTTGTTAGGTAGTGGAACTACTTCTTCTTTGAAAGAAAAAACACCATGTTTTCACAGAAGGGATCTCTGTCAGGTGGACATGTCTTGCTTATTTATGACAAGAAAGATTAAAAACTACATGACATTGTAAGACAATGAGGCCCCATTATATGTAGAATCTCCTTGACATCCCCATCATGTTGGAGTATTTTTTATCCTGTTCTAGTAAAAATGGACTAATATGATTTACTTGCAATTAATAATGTAAATTATGTTTGAATTATCATAATATGCACATTGCTTCTGGTATTTGATGAATAAGTGTGCTCGGGATGAGGATAAAGTTGAATTTTGAAGTTGTGTTACTTGGTTATTCTAGAAGAATGTGTCATGTGAATTTTTGATAGATTGTTTCTAGACACAAGCTGGTCATTTCAAGGAATTCTACATATTCATCGAATATGACAATTTAGGTATTTGGTTTTGTCCCAATTTCTCTCAATCTTAAATATTCGGTTTCTAAATCCGTTAATGTCATAATTGATGGGATTGAAATTCTAATGCTCTTTTGCAGGTGCATTACAACATATATGTCATCCGTTGCAGAATCTCTCGAAAAAATTAGGTATGTGGATTGTAAAACCCTCTTTGGAGCGCCATACAATTTTCGTTTTGGCTTAACAATAGAAGGTCACCCCTCTCAAGGTGGTTCCTACACTACAAGAAAAAGGCCTTTTTGCTTTGGAGTTATTTGCTTCGACCTAATGCCAAAGCAAAAAATGGGTTTTTGCTTCAGGTAAGGAAGCTGAAGCAAAAAATGAATTTTTTTGCTTCGGCTGAATACTAAAGCAAATACTCTATTTTTGGCTTCGGCATAATCTACTGAAGTAAAAAATAAGAGTATTTGCTATAGCATTAAACTGAAGCAAAAACGTAAATTCAAGATGGTGTAGTTTTAAAGTTAATTTATCACAAAACGACGTCGTTTAAAGCCCTAAAAATCTAACTTCCCCAATTTTCCTTCCACGTTTTCCCTCATATGTATTTTCCCTTTCCCTCCAATACCCATCAACTCCCTTTCTGTCTCTCTCAATCGGACATCATCCAGCACCTCACCACTCTCCTTTTCCTCCGGCGAAACAGCCCTTGCCAACAACTACTTTCCAGGTGTTCTCTCGGTCTCTCTCTCTCTCTCTCACTCACACACACGTGCATATTCACATACATGATTTCATACACATTACACACGATCTCTCTATCTCTCACACAAACACACTCAAACACACTACACACATATAGATTTTGCACACACACTCACCCAATCTATCTCATTCCCCCTCTCTTTCTCAGACACACACATACACACACACACATTAATTGAAATCGCACACACATTCACAAAAGCTCACACATACACACATTAACAGAAGCTCACACATACACATACGCACACAAGCACATAGACTGTTTTCACACACACGCACACACACACACACACACACACACACACACACTTAGTTTTTGCACACACCCAACACTTCTCACACGCACTGGAACTTTGGACAAAATTGGGCGCCAAAATTGCTCCTTCTATTTCTCAAGTTGGTTATTTCTAAGTTTTAATGTCATTTATCTTAATAGATTAATTATTCTTGATTAGTTTAGTTTCAATTTGTATTAGAGCAAGTATATTGTCTATTTTTATGCATAGTGTTGATTTTATTTTATTTATATTAGTAATTTTATGTACTTCATTTTATAAATTACTTGATAATAACGCAAAATCATTTTTTATTTTGTAGGTTGTACCAAAAGGATAAATGTTGTGCATGTCATTATTTATTTATGTTTTTAAACTATGTGTACTTAATTTGTACTTTTGATAATTTCAAAAATGTTGAACTATATGATATGTAATTAGATTTGGATGTTTGTGGTAATTACAATATTGTTGCACCTATAATTTGTTTTTAATTTAAATCGTTTATGGTAGATTTTATGGAAGATTTGTATGTTTATGGTAGATTTTATGGAAGATTTGTATGAAATGTACACGAGACGTAATTATATTTAAGAATGGACAGGGAACAGGTGCATATTTTTTGTAAAAAATTATATTTGTTGTAATATGTGACTATTTACTTCAGAAAAATAGGATATTTGCTTCATCAAAATGCTAAAGCTAAAAATTGATTATTCGCTTCGGCAGTTTGTTGAAGCAAAAAACATGGTATTTACTTCGGCAAAGTGCTGAATCAAAAAACTGATTATTTGTTCAGCACTTTGCTGAAGCAAAAAATAGGGTAATTGCTTCAGCTCTTGCATGCCGAAGTAAATACTTCTCTTTTGCTTCAACTTTTTTGTTTCGGCTATTTGCCGAATCTAATAAGTTTTTTCTTCGGCCCTTTGCCGAAGCACAAAGTCTTGTTGCCTAAGCAAAAACTTTTTGCTTCGGCTAAGAGCCGAAGCCAAAGGCTCTTTTTCTTGTAGTGCTAGTACCTTTAAGATCTAAAAAGTTCAATAGAAGAAGCAAGCAATTTTAATGGAGGCAAGCTAGTGATACCTCCTCTCCCACAACTTTGGAGGGAAGCCGGTGATACCTCCTCTAGCACATCATTTCAGCAGATACAAAAATTCAAAGTTGGGGTCCAAGATTTACAAGGTTAAATAATGCAACTCAAAGATAAAGTGAAGCAACAGGCAAGCGTTAAGATAGACTTCAAATCCGATCTCCGACCAATATTGCACCTGCGAGACGTAGACAAATGTTGATTTTTTTTATTTTTTTGGTGTTGAAATTGTTTCATATGCATGACTTCTCAATTGAACATAATGAAGGTACCTAAACAAAACAAATGTTAGCTGAGACACGATTGTTTCATCATTGTTAGTTTTAACCAACTTTAAATCAAGTCACAAGGTCTCGTCTTAAAAATATTTTAGTACCGATCTGATGCAAAAGTGACATCTAATATCCTGTACTTGGTATGCATTAATACTATATAAAAAGAGATATTAGCTGAGCCATGATTGTTGGTAATACACAAAATGACAACAGAAACTTTATAGTCTAAATAGTTTTGCATTGATGTATGATTTTGAAATAACAAGTGCAAAATAGGAGTAAAAGATGCACTTGTTATTTCACATGAACATGTGTGACAATATAAATGAATCATCTTTTATTCCATACATTTATAATTAGATATATATAAATGCATATTATTATATGCATGAATTGATTATTATTAGATCCATGTATAATTACATACTTGTATTTTGTATGTACATGCATGACTTGAATACATGAACTCTAGAAAATTCTAAAAGCCTATAAATAGAACCTCTAAGATGGGCATTGGAATATATATATATATATATATATATATATATATATATATATATATATATATATATATATATATATATAATAAAGTAGCTTACAATTCAAATCTCAAAAGATAAACAAAATGACTTTTGCTTTTCGCGGTTCAGATCGCTTTAAATTTTACTTTAAAGTTAATCTAACGGCTAATATTAACACCCTAAATTTAATAGGAAAAATAAGCCCTTAAGGGTGTGTTTGGAGTGATTTTTTAAAAGTACTTCTAGAAATTATTTCTCATAAGTATTTTAAAAAAAAAATAGTTCCACCGCCACCACCACTGCCACCACCACCGCCACCACCACCACCGCCGCAGTCGCCGCCGCCGCCACCACCACCACCGCCATCGTCATCGCCACCACCACTACCGCCACCGCCACTACCACCGCCACCACCGCCACCGCCATCGCCACCCCCCACCACCACCATCGCCACCACCACCACTGTCGCAGCCGCCGTCGCCACCACCACTACCACCGCCATCGTCATTGCCATCGCCGTCGTCACCACCGCCGCCACCACCACCATCGTGGCCGTCGTCGCCGCCACCACCACCGCCACCACCGCCACCGCCGCCACCACCGCCACCGCCACGCCGCCACCATCGCCACCAACACCACCGCTGCCGCCGCCGTCGCCCCTACTGCCGCCGCCACCATGGTCATTACGACCTACCACAACCATCACCGTCTCCTACCACCACCATCTCTCACCCCCACTACAACCGATGTTTAAATTTATTTATCTCTCTTCTATGTTTGTGATTTAATTTTGGATAAGAATACAAATATGTTCATTGTTTACCATTTTTTATTATTTTGTGCCTTCAGGCACAGGCAATAACAAGTATATATATATGGAACATCATCCAACACATTACAACACTTCATAACATACTACACACACTTAAGAGTTCAGGTCAAAAAAAGGTATTTCTATGATGGAGCTTTGGACTTAACCACTTGTGCAAAGTTGATTAGTGTCACACAACGAAACTGTTGGGTTGTTGTATCCTAGAGGCGATAGTTAAATGAAAAGGTCTACTACATTAGATTTGGGCTTTGCCATCCGCAAAGATTTTGAATCTTTTTGAAGAAAGTGAAATACCCACGTTTTAGCCAGAATTATTTCATATCAAATTTTATTATTTTATACTTTTGCTTCTCAATTTATGCAATTACACCAAGAAACATGAATTCATGTTTGACTAAAGATTAGAAGTTGACGTAGTGGTCACCTCGTTATTAGACCTTAAGGTTGTTACATTTTCCCCAATTTTGAAAGATTTGAATTGATCATAAGATTAAATATACTCTTATTATAATAATTAAAGTATTAAAGTATATTTGCGGATTAATTATTGGTTCAGTTTGTTGATGTTTGTTGATAGTGGAAGTCGGTGTGGTGGGCAATCGGTGGGGTAGCAGTTCAGGCGGTGGGTGGCTGATGGGTTTAGCAATAGATTTGGCTGGGTTGGGGGCTGGTGGTTACGACGTGGAGGAGGGGCTAGGGTTAGGTTTAGGGTTGATTATAATCACCAATGAAAGGCAGTGAGGCAGCCTTCACGGATGAGCAGTCGGTGGGCTGGGTTTGCTGTGTAGGCAGTCAGTTGGTGATGCTTTGTTGATTAATGGAGGCAGTCGGTGTAGGTTTCTTTTGGAGGCAGGTTTGTTGGTTGATGGAGTCAGTCGGTGTAGTTTTCTTTTGGAGGGCAGTCGGTGTAGTTTTCTTTTCGAGGACAGTCGGTGCTTTGTTGGTTTGAAGGAGTCAGTTGGTGTAGGCAGGCTGGTCGGTGATTGATGATGCTGGTCGGCTGTCGGTGAAGATGAGGGAGGACAATTTATTCACAAAAAAGATTAATTAAAAAAATCGCTGTTGAGCAATTATATATATATATTAGTTATTGCCTGTGTCTGAAGGCACAGACTAATAAAAAATGGTAAATAATAAACATATTTGTATTCATATCCAAAATCAAATCACAAACATAGATGAGAGATAAATGAATTTAAGTATCGGTTGTAGTAGGGGTGAAAGGTGGTGGTGGTAGGAGACGGTGATGATTGTGGTGGGTAGCAATGACCGTGGTGGTGGTGGCGGCGGCAGTGAGGGCGATGGTGGCGGCGATGGCAATGGCGATGGCGGCGATGGTGGTGGTGGTGGTGGTGGCGACGATGATGGCGGTGATGGTGGCGGTGGCGGCGGTGGGGGGCGGTGGTGGTGGTGGTGGTGGTGGTGACAATGGTAGTGGTGGCGACGACGGCAGTGGTGGTGGTGGCAGCGACGGCGGTGGCGGTGGCGGTGGCGGTGGCGGTGTTGGGGGCGGCGACAGCGGCAGCGGCGACGGCGATGGCCACGATGGTGGTGGGGGTGCCGGCGTTGGTGGTGGCGGCGGTGGCGGTGACGATGGTGGTGGCGATGGTGGAGGTAGTGGTGGGATAGTTTTAAACACTATTTTTTTTTTAAAGTACTTATGAGAAATAATTTTTAGAAGTACTTTACCTATTTTTCTTATTAAATTTAGGGTGTTAATATTAGCCGTTAGATTAACTTTAAACTAAAATTTAAAGCGATCTGAACCGCGAAAAACAAAAATCATTTTGTTTATCTTTTAAAATTTGAATTGTAAGCTACTTTATTATATAGATATAAACTCACTTTCAATCCAATAATTATAATTAATTAAGTTCTAAATTAAGTATACATATTATTTTCCTTTCCCTATTTAGCAGCTCGGAAGAATTGGCCTCAAGCCGTGGTGCCTAATTTTTTATCAATAGACTTTTGGTTCAATAGTACTCTTTATCTTGTGAAAATTTTGCTTTCTTGAGATCAATGATTCAAGTCTCCCCCTCCTCCCTCCCCCTCCCCCTCCCAAAAAAAAAAAAAACTCTCCCATCTTTTCTTCTCGTTTGAATACTATCTTAATTGTTACGGCTATGATTTTAAGCTACTTGTAACTATTGATCATAAAAATAATTAAATAAAATATAATAACATAATAATAAAATATTTACCCATGTCACTTTTCAATTGGACAAAATATAGAGGAATAGTAAAAAAAAATTATATTTCAATACTATAGTGCAAATCTTATATTAATATTAAATATCATTTATTTATCATGATATGATGTCATTACTCTAACGTATTATTTTATTGGTTCCCAAAGCTTCTTGTCTAATGTTTATTCGCGATGCTCAAAGCACAATGCTTCTGGAAAGAAAGAATTGTTTATGCATGGGAAGAGTATATCAACAATGTTCAATAAAAAAAGAGTAAATATGATAAAAGAGGGCTCTCTTCCTATCATAAAGGTGTTTTATGTATTATATGACTAAATAATTATGAGTCTTAATGGGGTTCAATTTCTGACTTATTTATTTATTAGTAGACCGTTACATCACGTGACACTGTTGATACGGTGTAACAGTTAGACCCAATATTTTTTTTATGGGAAGGTCTTGAGATCTGAACCCCTTGTCTTTTGCAAGCTTCGGAGCACTATGAAGTATGGGGTGGAATAAATGTGGGTGGGAATAATTTATCCATACTCCAGTGCTCGACTATTATGGGTAACACTGAATACAGATGGGTTGAGCTAAATGATTAATAGTATGGTATGGGAATTCAGAGACCGAACTCCATGGAGGCTCAGGTCCTGTTTTGTTTGCATCTCAGAATTTTTTTTTTTTTTTTTGTTTTTGTTTTTTTGAAAACAGTTTTTAGAAGAAAACTTGTTTGAACAGCTGTTTTTTGTTTTTGTTTTTTAAAAACTGAGAACAAAAAGTGGGTAGATGGGAATAAGTCAGGACTGTTTATGTGTTTTTAAAAACAATTTATTTAGAATTTTGAAAACACTACCACCACATGTCTGTTTTTATTGTTTTCGTTTTGGTGCTTTGGAAGAATTTTTAGCTAGTTGGGATCTCTAATAAAACAAACACCAGACATATCAGCTAACAAAAAGTGTTAAGATACAATGAGGTGGTGAGTCAAGCTTCACTAGCTCATCAAATTATCTCACTCCAACATTGGCAAGATGGTCGTCACAACCAAATCCTTCCCTTAGGGAGTGAGATAACAGCACATTGCGAGTCCTGATAATGAAGAGGCTGTTATCAACAAGCACTTTGAAGGGAGGGGCAGCATCTTTTTTTCATATATGTTTTTTTTATCTATTTTTATTACATCACTTATTTCTATCACAAGTTAAATTATTTTATTTTTAATTATTTTATAGCTTAATATAATTTTTATTTCAGACATTGTTCTACACATATTGATATTTTTTTGAGGTAAATTATTTTGAGAAAATTGTCACTTTTTTTTTAAAAATAATGGGTATAAATTAATTTCAAATTATCTAATTAATGAAAGGGAAGGAAAAAAAATTATTATTTCATATAATAGTAGGATTGATTGTTTGAATGTTCAGATTTTATGTTGCATTGTATCTTCAAAAATGAGTTGTGACTAGTTCGTATATATTTTGAATATGATCTTGTTGAAATATGAAACCCACATGATAAAGTATTATTTTTTTAAAAATTTAGAAAAAATAAAAAATTACATAGTATTTTTTATTGATTAAAAATTAAAGTTATGCTCCCGAAAAATATTTTTGAATAACGTAATGGGCTCTTAATATTGATGCCTTTCGGTTTATTTTTCTATTTTTTTTTATTAAAAACTGATAAGATGATGCTCTGTGATAGCAACCTATTCGTGTAGAATAGTCACAAGTGTTGGATGTTATTGTAAAATTAACCAGACGTTAGATTGATTAGTTATTGTTTTTTTTTTTCTTTTCTAATTTAATGTGAACTAGTGGATCTTTTATTGATCAGTTGTAAAATTTACTGCTCTTCACTCAAGATCAATTATAATTTTTTTTGTAATTATTTCTAAGATAAATAAGAGTAATAAAAATTTTTTTACGAAGAACTCATCAACAAATCTATACTACTTTAAAAAGACAGCATATGTGAAAAATATTTTATTTCCACTTTTACCCTCTAAAACCACAACTATTTCATTCTTATCCCTCAACATTAAAGTCAAACTAAATATATTCCAAAATAAAACCTAAATACTCACTGCCTTCTACAGTTACAACTCTTTCCCTTCTCTCTGTCTTTGTTCCCTGCGTACTCACAATTCACAGAACCAATCACTTGATTCCTCTCTTCATCTTCCCCCTCTCACTCTCCAGCGTGTGGCTCACTGAGTCTTTAACCAGATAACATCCTCTTCAACAACCACAACCAATTAAAACTAAGGACAGGAATTGTGCGAACACCTTATTACGTTGCCGCCAATAATCAAACCAATTAGTATATCAGGTATCATCGATGAATTTTTTTTTTTTTTTGAATTCTTATGTCCTCCTTGTATTTGTCAAAGTGGTAGCTCCACTTCATATCATTTCAGAACAAGGAACAAGGTAAGGGACGGCTCAACTCAGAAATTATTACATCCCTTTGAGGAATCTGCCACAAGGTTTAATATGAGGTATTTTTACTGTCTCTAATTTTGTATTTCTTCCCCTTCTTAGTCTTTTTGTTCATTTTCTTTACTTAAGGCATTTAACATGGGGGGGTTTATTTGATTATTATTCTGTTTGTGAGTGTAGGTTCATCGATTGGCTGTGAACGGAGACCCCAATTTCGTTGAGTTTTGTATTTCATTAAGGCTTAGACATGCCTATAAGTTTCACACAAATATAGAGTGAAGAAGAGAATCAAATTAACCTCGAGATAGTGATTTTTACATCTTATTCTTGGTCTTATTATGTTGAGGTAACTAATTGTACTCACTTTTAATCCTGTAATATTCTTACTTGGGGATGTTCTTTTTCAAATTTCATAAGTGATGCTATATGAATAAAACCTCATTATTGCATCTGTAAGGGAGAGGTAACATTAGTTATTCGAGTTTGAAATAGCAAGGCTATATTAGAATGTTGTATTATTTTCCAAACAATAGCATTTTTATCTCTAAACCATTACGTGAGTTCCAATTGTTTTGATGAATGATGGGTGACTATCTCTACTTAATCTCCGTGAGATGAGAAGCACAATTTTTTAGACTTCTGTTGGTTTTGACCATTTTGCTAGGTTTTACTGCTCAGCTTCTCTTTAATATTCTGTCATATTATCTTTCATAAGTTGTCTTGAATTTAGAAATATGTGTCTTTTTTTCCAATTACATCTGCACAAGGTATGTACAGACACTATGATGAATTATTTTTCTGACTATGTGCTGATATCACAAATAATGAGTTAGCATATTTGGCATGCATCCACTTATTTGTGGAGATTTTGGATCACTTCTTCACATTACCAGTTGTTTTCGTTACGAATTAGTAAGCGGTCTTAGATGCAGTTTTCTATTGATATCTAGGAAATAGATTAAATTGAAACAATCCTAGGATCATGGAACTTATACTTCACAGTTTAAGGCACTGGTAAGTACTATTTTTTCAATTTATGTGGCACAACTTTTCAGGCAATTTCTTTTTTCACAATTCCCATGTTTATCTAGAGAGTGAATGTCTGTTTTAGTAGCATGATACGACAAGCATCCTATTCTTCACATGAATATTACCTATTCTTTCAGATTGTCCTTTTTTTTTAATGTTTTCATTATCTTTTCCTTTTTTACTCTTTTGACAAAATATCAATTGGAGCTATCCAGTTGATCCAAATTCCTTTGTCATTTGTATAGGATTCGAAGTATATTGAACAATTGAAAGCATCAAATACACAGTAGGTGTGGTAGAGTATCTTATGCAATTGTGTTGGTAATGACAGTAGACAAAAAAATAGCAAAGTTTGCAACTTTGATGAAAGTAAAGTAGATTGGCTTTTATAAGTGAATATAACTGAAAACACCTTTTTGTCCCTAGGTTTATTGCAATATTTGTGATTACTTTGACAATATGATTTGTTCTATTAAAATTATAATAATAATTATTATTATTTTGAAAAAGGAAAGAAATCATAAATGTTAGATCAAATTCTATAAATTCTTGGCATGTAGATTCCTATATCACTTTCAATAGTAAATCTTGACTATGGATATTTTTTTATTGCACATCTTTCTTTTTGTAGTGCTTAAAGAATGTTGAATGCAATGTTGCAGGTAGTTGAATGTTTAATGTAAACTACATGTTAATGACAGGAATATCATTACTCTTTATGAGGACTTTTTGAACAAATTTTGATAGTCAGAGTACATGTGCTTGAGTTGCTTCTGAAAAAATAGAAAGATGCACCGATGATGACATTATTTTTTGCACAATAGGAGAGGTTAAAAATTAAAATAGTGGATTATGGTTTGTGTTTTGTGCATATTTTGTTATTAGGATGCAAAGTGTATTGGTTTTCTTGAATATAAGGCATTTTAATTTACGACCGCTTGTCACCTTTATTTAGATTTTTGTGGCAAACATTAAGGAATGTAAACCACCTAACTCATAAGTGGACACCTAAACAGACTTTCTAATGCTTGTTCTATCTTAAACTTTAATAAGGATGCATCCAGCTTCATGATACATGTGGTTGATATCATTTTATAATATTTACAAGACTAACATGTAACATTTGATACTCAAAATGATTGTTGAAATAAGATAAATGTATCCAAGCCCAAAAATTGACTATAAAATGCCGAACACAATTACAGATAAATCATATGTACTGAAAATACATGGCGTTTGTGACTTCCTCTTTGCATGCCAATTGTGGGTGAGGAAAAACAACACACGGTTAGGCGAGTCAAGAAGGATTCTGGGCATTTTTGTTGGAGCACCTCGGAAGACAATTCCTTTGGAGCTACTCATATGAAGTCTTCCTCTTTTACTCTGTGTGGAGGAATATTTTTTCAAAGCATATGTTGTAGATACTGTTAGAATTATAAATAAGTTTTTAAAACTTTCAATTTAATTTTTCGGTTACAAGGCTGGTTGAGTTACAAATTTATTTGGCTATTGATTTCATGTATTAAAAATATTTTTTTAATGGGTTGGATGTTACGAAGCACAATAGTTATATAAACATGCTACTGGAGGCCACTCTCTACGGTTTTTTGCATTCAACTTGTAGTCCATTTCTTGTTAACCTTTTGCCTTTCTAACTTTCTTTGTTAAACCTGTTGCTATCATATTTTTTGGCCACCAAAACCTTCTACCACTTGTTTTTTGCGCATGTACAATTATATTTACTACAAGTATTTTGTGTTTTGGGCAACATATGATTCGAGTTAGGTTCACCTTTTCCTTTCAATAGGCATGACCATTAAAGAGGTGTTGTTACGAGCGTCTGAGTTAGATCTTGGAGTTGCTGGTATCCGTTAGTACCTCCACGCGGGAAGAGATGCTTTAGGACAGTGATCACACGCCTCTCTCAAACTCGCGGACTATCTCTTTCTTGTTCTATATTTTATTTTTTGGTCTAATTGCATGCTATTTTATCGTATCTGTTTTCTGTTTAGTGTTTTTTTTTAAATTTGGTTTGCCAAATTATATTGATAAAATGATGCTAAATTCCCAACAGATATGTGTATTGAAACTAGGTGTTTACCTTTATTTCTTTCTACGCTATTCGAGTTATAAAATTGATATTGAAATCAATTTATCCAAGCTATTGTGTCCCAAGTATATATGTCACTTGTTTATTAGGTTCTTATATATCATTCTCTACTTTAGTTTGTATTTTCATGATTTGTAACTTCTTATTCAAGACCGTGATTTCTTCTACATGTTCCCCTTGACTCAAAACAAAATAATTTTGTTCCTACTGGTGCTAGGAACATAGGATCTAAATGGGCAAATCTAGGATGTGGCGACTTAGGGGTTTTTTTGGACATCAAATTTTGTTTGTCAAAAATATAATTCTATGACTAGGGATAGCACAAAGAATTGGAAGAACTCTTACATAAATTGAACAAATATGAGGAAGCTATAACCTCCATGAAGTAGCAATAAATTGAGGTATTGACAAATAGATGATCAGGTGGGTCGAACAGGAAGATGGGAATCCAAATTGAGCGAAAGTCTCCAAACCTTATAACTCTGAAATTGGGGGACTCAGCCTAAGAATGTTGCTATGAATATATATATATATATATATATATAATGTTTCAATTTGATTTCAGTTGAGATTCTTGATACTTTTGTTTTAACTTTCATTATAACAAGGAAGTTTTTCATGTTTTGTTGTCTGAAACTTGTTTCTTTTATTATACTTTGATCACTGCATTAATTTTTATGTGACCACCTGGTTAGTGAGATAATAAGTCATGTTTGGATGTTTCCTAAAAAATTGAGTTGATGCTTCTTATCTTACGTCCATCATAATGTGCAACTTGAAAGTGGATTATATGTATATGATAGAATAATCATTAAAAAAAATTGCTTACAAGCTCTTCTATTTGAAATTTAAAATGCCTTCTAAAATGAGTGCTAAGACTTCAGACGAAGAAAGATGAGAGTGAGAAAAGTGTAGAAAGTCTTATACTAAGCAGAATGTCCTTCACATAATCTACAACATTAATTTCTTCAAATTCGTGCATTTTGGTTGGTATAAATGATTTTTTCCTTTATAGAAATCAAATTTTTTTATTGTGTTTATATTTGTTCTGCTAATTTCTAATTTTTTATGCCTACATTAATTTTGTGAATTTCTTATTTTCAAGGGCCCTTTGGTCACTTGAGGAAGACTTGGATTTTATGCCAGTTGTTGAGTAAGGTATGGGTGAAAAGTGGAAATCTTAGTACAATGAATTTCTGCAAGGTCCATCAATTCGCCCTCTTGGGTGGTGTAGTTTGCATTACCCTTTATAAGTGCAAGCCTTATATTGATAATACGGTCATTCCGATACAACCCTTTTTTTAATTCTTTCAAGTATATATATTTTGAAATATTTTTTTATGGTTTTTGGTGTATTGCTCTGTTTTGATTTAGAAGTTTAAACCTCCCATTAGCCTGCCAATCTCATTGAAGATGCATTTAGCAAAGACATAAGTCATTCTTATTTAAAAAGTGACAATATGGCAATAGAACTTTTAAGACTCATTGTGTCATTGTTCTTATTTGCAGAAAATGTGGACTTCATTAAGGAGTTGTTGAGGACGTTAATTGTTGAGGAATGTACTTATCAGAATTCATGGCCTTGTTTGGTTAATATATATAGCTGCTGACAAATGGAAGGTCAAGTCTTTGGATACCATTATTGCTAGATTGTGCCTATATTTGGCGTGAAAGGAATTCAAAAATTTTCTGCAATTCCTTTAATGACCATGATACTCCCTTCAAAAATGTAAGGGGAGCTATTAAAAGGTGATTGTCATCTTTAAAAATTCCAAATTCCTCAAGTAATAGGCAAATGACTCTGGTTTGGAATCCAATAGTCAATTGATAATATAATATAGATATACTTGCTGATCTCTGCTGGTGGATAAGTTTGGAGCCGTGCTTCTCTATTGGAAGAGTTGCCTGCACTGTCTTTGTGAAGTATGGATTCAGAATGTTTTTTGGTCAATAGGTGCATTGCAGTTTCCTGTCTTGTGCTCAATGGGGTTTAGTAATTTTGAGTCTCTTTCTCCTTTAAGTTATAATAGCAATTATTCCTATCAATAAAACATAATTTTATTACAAAAAAACAAAAAAAAAAAAGTTGATGTCTCAGAACATATTTAGTGAACTCTCTAATAACGGTTATTACAAGGCACATTCAAATGGTTCACATGCAACGCACGTGTGCATCAACTAGTAATAAAAAAATAACAAGAAAAGTATAAAAACTTGAATCTAGTTTATGACTTTCTGAATCCTCCAAAACATCTTTCAAGTTATAAGAAATGAATGACGATTGAAGCCAATTTTGTGCACATAGGAGACGCTCAAATGTTTTGGGTGCCAAGCAACTCACACAATAAGTCATTAACACACACACATAATATATATATATATATATAGGGTTGTGTAGGAATACAGAATTTTTATGAATATTTCGTATTCCTACACGATCTTTGTGAAATACTAAAAATTCTTCTATTGACCTATCTAATTTTTTACGGTAGTTGATCAATAAGGTCGGATTAGGCGAAAATCTTCAAGTAATCGAAAATTTGACCACCCCTATAAAATGCAAGGAAACAAATGGGGCTGAAAATTCGGGGCGCTAACTCTCTAAACTTCACCGTGACTTATTTTTAGGCGGATTAGTCTATGTTTTTGGAGATTAAACCACTTAAAGTTTAAAATTGAATATTTTAAATATTTAATGAATTAAACTTATTTGATAACCTAAATCTCACCATTACCATTGTGCCACTGTCACCACAATCGTCGCCACCATCACCACCACCCCCACCATTGTCACCACCATTGTGTCGTCGTTAGCACTAGTCCCATTGTGCAATCGCCACCACTACCACCATAACCACCATCATCACTACAATCGCCACAACAATTATTATGCCACCACAACCATTGTCATCACCATGGTGTCGTCACCACCACCACCATTATAACACCGCCACCACCCCTGCCAATACTATTGTGATGGTGGTGGTAGGAATACAATAGTTGCAGTGAGATAGTTAAAAAGAAAGACAGAATTAGAATAATAATAATTTTCAGACTTTAGCTCCTTATATTTGTTAAACAGTTTAATTTAGTTCAATATTTAAATTTTAGTAGATATTAAATAGTCTACGAATTAAAAAATTTAACATTAAGTACTTAAAATTTAGAATTCAGTTTTCAGTATTCAACTTTCAATTTTATTAAACATCACCTTTGTCTTACCCTTTTTTTTTTTTTTTTTAACGATTAGATTATTCGCATTAATCCTCTCTACCTCAACTAATCCTCTTCATAGTGGCAGGTCATTCACGCTGGGACTAGAATATTTATGAGGAATAAATTTTTCATGACTTGACCTCAAATGATTACCAAAATTTGAACTTATGACATTTGAGTTTACAGTTCGTCATTATTATCACTTGAACTACCTTAAAAGTTGTTATCTTTACTTTTACAAAAAAAAATACCAAGATGACTTGTATTTAATGTAAAAATATAATTTATTATTCTTATGGAATTAGAAGGAAGACAACCATCAAATATTAAATGTAACAGTAAAACTGTATTACTATTGTCATGTGGTATTACCAACTAATAATAAACTAATATATAAATAAAAATATTTCATTTAATTTATTAATCATCATGTTCATGTAGAAAAATAATCATCACATGCAAAAAAATAGAGTTTATTTTATCCACTTATGAATTTATTATTAAATGATGATACATATTACTGTTACACCCAATATTCTATAATATTATTGAAAAGGGAAATGTTATTTGAACCTTAAATGGTTGCATTGAAGTCACATTATTAAATCCTTAAAAAAAAAATTCAAATAAGGTCCTTACAGGATTGCTTTATTCAAAAAGAAGATAGAGATTTTTAAACATTGGAATTGAGCACCTCGTTAACCATTTTCTCGAAATTAATGGAAGATGAGCCACTTAAAGCAGTGGCCTCTTCTGCCAACTTCTTCAACTCCAAAGCTCTTTTCTTCATCTCTCTTCCCTTCTCCCCAACCATCAACTCCCTCACAAGGCTCTCAATTTTCTCTCTCCTAACATCACTCTCAATCTCCATTCCAATCCCCCAACGACTACAACAATACCAACAATTGGTTTGTTGCTCTGCAAAGAAAGGCCAACATATCATGGGCACACCGCCACACACACTTTCAATGGTGGAATTCCACCCAGAATGCGTTAAGAACCCTCCGACCGATGGGTGGCTCAGAACTTGTTCTTGATGACACCAGCTTGCTAGTAGACCCCTTTCTTTCGTCTCCGTCATAAACTCCGGCGGTAAAATTGCTGAGTCGCCGATGACTAAATCCGGTCTGATGATCCATAAAAATGTCTGCTTGCTATTAGCAAGTCCCCAACAAAATTCAATGAGTTGTTGGGGTGTCATCACTGTGATACTGCCAAAATTCACGTAAACAACTGAGTTGGGCTTTTTTGAGTCAAGCCATGACAGACACTCTGGTTCTTCTTTCCAAAGACTTGTGCTAATAGATTTTAAATTGTCCTCTGGGACTTGATTTTGGAGTAATTGAAGAGGTCCAATGGTGTATATGGAAGGAAATATGGAAGAAAGTGCCTCTAAGATATCTGGTTCTAGAGCATCGGATGTGTTCAGAATGAGTGCTGAAGCTTTATGAGCTCTCTCAACTTCGTTCATGCCGAAATTTAGCATTATGTCATTTGGGTCTGTAGTTCTGATGAAACTCGGGAGATCCTTCAAACGTATATCTTTCATGCCCGGTATCCAATCTATGACTGTATCTAGATACCCATTTGTTAGACAACTCACCTCTGCACTTCACAAAAATTGGGACGATTTTAGAATGTAAACTCATATACAATTAAACTTAAACAATGTTTTATTTTCTCTCACACTTGATGTGGAAACGTTCTCTCACTAGTCAGTAGTCACAGAATCCAAACAGATTGGTGGCCAGTACCAAACCTGGTTAAAAATATTATGTATCTTGGTTAAACATTATCAAGTTTATTATGATATTATCCAACAACTATTCTTTTAAAACTTAAGAGTTAATTGCATTGGAGATCCCCAAAATAGAGTTTATCTCATTTTAATCCCTAATATTTCAATTACATCATTTTAGTCTTTGAAATATTGAATATGTTTCTATGTCATCTCCAGACAACATCCAAATTGCTATAATCGGGAAATAGTGGAGTTTAATAAGCGTCGGCGTTTGTGAAAATTATAGTAGTGGTAACAATTTTTTATCATAAACTTATCACGTAATACTTAAATATAGACAAAAAATAATTTTCGTAGCTCTTGACCAAAAATATGTAATATGATCAGCTCTTAACCAAAATTTGGACAACTTATGATCAAAATTGTGTAATTTGGTTAAAAAATTGGTCAAGAGTTATCTAAATTATTTTTTTGCCCATATTTAAGTTTTATGTAACAAGTTTATAATAAAAAATCGTAAATAATCTGAACGTTGTCTGCTTAAAAGACTACATAAAAATATATTCAATACTTTAGAGACTAAAATTATGCAATTGAAATATCGGGAACTAAAATGAGACAAACTCTATAATTTGCAGACCTCCAGTGTAAGTAACCCTAAATTTATTTATTCAAAGGTTTACGCTTAGAGAATAAATTATTTACACTAATCCTGTAAACTCTTAGTTTAGAGGTAACCACACTATATGACACATCAACTATTTTTAAATCAAGCATTACTGACTAATCCTCAATGAGATTACATGTACCTCTTTAACTCTATCACACTTGTCTTGGATCTTGCGAAGCGTCTTCTTTACTCGGGTTAATAATTATTGGATTCCACTTTACCACCTCATGGGTTAAAACCAACCAAAAGAATTAAAAAAAAAATTTACAAACAAAAGTTGGAGTCCCACTCCAACATGGACTTCTCCGGCGACTGCTTAAATATGGACAAAAAAATAATTTGGATTATTCTTGACTAAATTTTTACTCAAATTTTGGTTAAATAGCTATCCAAATTACACAATTTTGATTATGTGCTATCCAAATTTTGGTCAAAAGCTACCTTTATTATACATTTTTTGTTAAGAGTTACTCAAATTTTGTTTAAGAGCTATCAAAATTATTTTTTGTTCATATTTAAGTATTACGTGACAAGTATATGATAAAAAATTATTAACAATTTGGACGTTGTCTTTTTGAATGACCGAAACATATTTAATACTTTAGGACCTAAAATAATGTAATTGAAACATTAACGACCAAAATGAAACAGATGTTATACTTTAAAAATCTCCAGTATAATTAACCCAAACAACAAAAAATAAAAGAAGTTTGGGTAAATGTCATGGAACCAGAAAAGAGGATTTGGCTAGTTATATGTCATACCTTTGAGTGGGACAAAACCCTTTTCGACTAGTTGGCGATACTGGACATAACCCATGAAACCACAAGCACTGGTAGTCCAAAATAGAACATTAGGGATACCAAGTTCTTCCGAAGCTTTGAGAGTGAAGCTCATTACGCCGTCGGAAACTATGCAGGTGACCGGAGGGACACCAGAGGAAGAACTATTGTTGAGTTTGAAGAGAAGGTCTCTAAAGGGAGCCAAGCAGTTCTTACTGATGGAGTCACAGAGGGATGGGGCGTCTTGGGTGACGTCATCATCGGAAGGAGGGAGGCCGTCGGGAATTGTCTCGAATCGGAAGGTGGGGACACCGTCAAGGGCGTCGGGTCCCCTGGATTTCAGTAGTCGCCGGTGGTTGTACTCTGTGTTGACAAATGTGATGTGAAAGCCTCTATGGTGAAGGAGCTTGGCTAGTTTGAACATGGGGTTTATGTGGCCTTGAGCTGGACATGGCATGCACACTGCATGAGGGCGAGAGTTCTCATTTTGCAACAAGGAGCCCATCTCTCTCTCTCTCTACGTGTGTGTGTATGCGCTGTAAACCAGTGGTTAGCTCCTGTTTTATAGCCCCAAAAACTGAAATGACGATGTGGGATCAATTTTTCAATGAGACAAAAAGCTCATATAGTCCAAAGAGTTACACATTGATGTATGATACTTTTCTTTGTTTGAACTTAATACATAATCTAAATGACATTAGAATAATGGACCCGCATCTTATATTGACTTTGATCCAAATATAATGTATTAAGAATAAGATAAAATGGTTGACTAATTATAATCACCATTATAAATTAAAATATAATTAATTGTTTAATCTCATCACTATACTGTAATTGGTATGGGAAACGTGTTCCGCCCACTAAGAAGACAAAAAAATGGATAATCTGCTAAGGACGGACTACTTTCAAGTACTTTCTGTGAAACTTCTACCTGTAGCTCCACCTCCTTATTATAACCCTGTTCTTTCCCTACAGAAACTACAAACTCCTTTCCTGAAACATGGAAGATTCATCAAATAGAACATCTCTATTGACTATAAACTTAGGTGATTTAGGATCCGAACACCACAATCTATATCCTTTCACGCCATTAGCATAACCAATAATTATGCACTTCTTAGCCCTAGGCTCAAGTTTACCATCATTCACATGACAATAAGCAGTGTAACCAAATATTTTTAAATCAGAATAATCAGCAGGAGTACCAGACCATACTTCATGTAGAGTCTTCAACTCAATAGCAGTGGATGGAGAACGATTAACCAAATAGCAAGCAGTGCCGATCGCCTCAGCCCAAAAATATTTATATAATCCTGCATTAGAGAGCATACAACGTGCTCTCTCCAAAAGAGTCATGTTCATCATCTCTACAACCCCATTTTGCTGTGGAGTAGATCGGACAGTACGATGCCTTCAAAAAATTCATCTCTGCATAACTCATTAAATTCATCTCCACAAAATTTTAAACAATTATCTATTTTAAGACGCTTGACTTTCTTGCTTGTCTGTTTCTCAATCAAAGTCTTCTGTTGCTGAAAGTCCCAAAAACATCACTCTTACGTTTCAGAAAATACACACAAACCTTTATTGAATAATCATCAATAAAGGTTAAAAGAAATCGAGCCCCACCCTTAGATGGAACCTGAGAAGGATCCCAAAGGTCTGAATGAATATAATCAATTGTACCTTTAGTCTTTTGGATAGATGTACTAAACTTGACTCTGCACTGTTTCTCATAGACACAATGCTCACAAAAATCAAGTTTCACAATTTCCTGTTTGCCAAGCAAACCCTGTTTACACAAGACTTCCATGCTCCTCTCACTCATATGGCCCAAACGCATATGCCATAACTGGGTAGTATCTGAATCTGAAATTTTTAAAGATGACACACCAGCTGCACCAATCATAATACTGTTTTCTTCCATTTTCTTAGATCTCACCCTGCCTTAGTGAGGAATTCACTTACATGCAATATGTCCCACCTGATTTTAGTACAAAATGATCCACTAAAAAAATAGAAAAAAATATATATTAAAGAAGATGTCTGGCTATTTTTATTTCTTATTCGTAAGACAAAGGGAAGTATTATTTGGACTTATTTTACTGATATAATTTGTTATTTGATAGTGGGTGTTAGTATTCGAATACACTATCAATATAATGGTTGTAATTCGTTAAGTTAGTAAATTATGCCAATAAATTAAATCCAAATATTATTACTATAAGACAAAACTCGGAAGATTAGTAAAAGCTGAAATTAGAAGATAAGGAAAGTTATTAAAACGACAGGAAGCTGAAATCTGGGTCCACCAACTAACTTTCTTTGTTTTTTTGGGTCTAGGTTCAATTTCCCACCTGTAATATATATATATATTTTCTTTCAAAGGTGGGAAGGTCATCGTAGGCTCCTTTTTTTGGTCCAATTTATACAAACCAAATTCCAGAAGTGGTCAATCCATTATGTGGTGTAGTGCATTAAGAAAAGAAGAGTAAACGTGGTTGGTTATATATAATCGTATCCATTTTACATTGTCTAAGTCATATCATATCGATAGATTGTGTCGTATCGGGTTTATATTCTGTAAGTTATATCATATCAAATGTTGTTGAGCTCATACGCATTAAACCCGGTTGATTATATATAATCGTGTACAAAGTTATGTTTTGTACAAACTTTTCAAAAGTCATATTAAGTTTACAAGATGTATAAGTTGTGTTTAGTAAAATTATATCATGTTTAGTCGTGTTCTATTTGTCCATTTGTATAGGATATGACATCTTTACTTTTCTCTGTACAACCACGATATTTCCAATTTTGAGGACTTTCCCATTGGCCCAACAAATTTTTTTTTGAGTTGTGATTATAATAGGGTTTTTTAGGTGTGGGTACAATTTTTTAGACTTATTTAGGCAAAAGTGTATGAATAAGTTGTTTATTCCATTAAGTACAATTTTTATAAAACTTTTTGTGTTTAGGTACAAAATTCAAATGAATTAAAATCTTTTTTACCTAAACACCCTTCCTTAATTTATGCATTCTTAATTGACAGTTATATATCTAATCAAATATGTAAAGATTTCATTAGATTATTTCACTATCTCTCCCCTATTTTCTCTCCATCTCTCTCTCTCTTTCCCCTTTACTTTCCCTATCTCTCCTCTATTTTCTCTCTATATCTATCATTGATAATTTATTTTATTTTCAAATATGTAAATATTTGATTTATTTTTTCATCTCTCTCCTCTATTTTCTCTCTCTCTCCCCTTATTTTCTGTAACCATTTCGCTCTCTCCCTATTTTCTCTCTTTATTTATATCAACATTACAACAACATAATTACACTAATCAGTTACATCAATCAGTTACAATTGTCTTATAATACACCAAACAGTTATTCATGCATTCTAATAAACCAAACAGTTACACCAAACAATTACACAAATTTATAATATCAACTCAATTTGTCATTCAATTGTTTACATAAACTTAATAGTTGCACTATTTAGTATCGCGACATCGTTGCACCAATCATATATATCAAATTTAGTATAATGATAAAGTCTTTTGTGTAATGATAAACCCAATTTGGTGTATATAATTGATGTAATCATGTCGTGATACTAAATGATGTAACTCTTGATTTATGTAAATAACAAAATGACAAATTGAGTTGGTGTTATAATTTCGTATAATTGTTTAGTATAACTGTTTAGTTTATTAGAACACATGAGTAACTGTTTAGTGTATTATAGGGTAATTGTAACTAATTGGTGTAACTGATTAGTATAATTGTGTTGTGTAACATTGATATAAGGAGAGAGAAAAAGGGAGAGAATAAAGAAATAAGCGGAGAAGGAGTGAGAGAGAGAGAAAAAATAAGGGGAGAGAGAGATAAAAAAATTAAATCAAATCTTTACATATTTAAAAAAAATTTATCAATATGAGAGAAAGAGAAAGAGAGAGAGAGAGAGAGAGAGAGAGAAATAGATAGAGAGAAAATAGGAAAGAGAGAGTGAAAGAGTAATGAAGAGAGAGGAGAGAGAGTAATGGAGTAATAAATACCCTTTTAGTCTTTTTTCAAAAAAATGCACTTAGGGCAAAATAAGTTTTTTTAATGTAGTTTAGCTCAAATAAGTCTAAATTTTTGTACCGGCTTCTAAATTACCCATTATAATATGACTCACCAAACCTATAATTGCATTCAACCCACGTGCTGAAAGACTTAAACATTAAATATTTCGACATTTCAAAAAGTTACAATTTCCAGTTCTTGATTCACCACCCTTGGCAAGGGATAGAAAATAATGGTATTTCAGTGTTTTAAGTAACAGATTAGGTCAAGATTAGGAAAAATCAAAATAAAAAATGTTTTGGGCAGAAGTCATGATGCTTATGGTTCAATGGCAACACGTTTTCTACTATTTGTGTTAAGCCAGAGGGGATGTTTTATTGTTTTATCATTTCATTGAATGTGAAATCAACTTTTGACCTTCATAGAATAGTTTGAACAAGTTCATTTTCTCACAAAATTCTTCAACCAGTATGTCGAATTTGTTGTTTTTTAAGGATGGAGGTTCAAACACGAGTTACCCAAAGTCTCACATGTTACAATGAATTATACTCCGTTTGGTATGATGAAAAAATAGAAAGATGAAAAGTTGGAAGGATAGAAAGTGGGATGGATAGATAAAACATCATGTTTGGTAAGGAAGGAAAGTAGGAAGGATGGAAAAGTGGATGAATTAACTTTCCTTCCAACTCACCAAAATCAATCCCTCCAACATCGGAAGGAAAGTGAATGGAAAGTTAATTATTTGTGTTAAGATGTATCTTATTTGTCTATATATCTTTTAATATATACATATATTATATATACATTAATTTCATATAAAAATATAATGATAAAATATGTATTTATATATATATGTATTTATATATATATATATATATTTTAAAAATAAAAAATATAAAAAAATAAAAATAAACAAAAATAAACAGGTCAACTCGCAACTCGACACGATACAATTAGTTAAATGAGTTGAGTTAGATTTGACTAATGTTCGACATAAACCCGTAATGACTCAACAGGAATCTGACACGACACGACTCGATTGTCACACCTAATCTTAGCCAACACAAAAAAAAAAAAAAAATTGGTCATTTTTATTTTCCGTCCATCCAACCAAACACAAAGGAAGGAAAGTGTATCATTCCTACTTTCCTTATTTGAAGGATAGAAAGTGTATCCCTCTGACTTTTCATCCTTCCTACCAAATAGAACATTAGTGTCATCATTTGAATAGAATTACAGTTATATATATATATGTTGATTTATTGTGACGTTTAAAATGCGTTCAAAAAGTATAAACTTTTGAAAAGTTTTATCTTGTTTTGCCTACATAGACTCGTGTTTGGTCTTACTGTAGAAATATTAGTCACGTCTAATGTTCTTTTGAATTATTTGACAAAATTGGAACGATATAAAAAAAGATAAGGATGACCTCGTGGAAGGATGGCACACACGAGTAAAAATGTTCACACAAAGACCATTTCCAGTTTTCATGAAACCTTTAATTGTCAATTAATACATATTATGCAGTTCAGTTTCCATAAGAGGGTGGGAAAAATTGACCATGGTTTGGTGACTTACATCTGGCTCTAACACCATTGGTAGAATGAGCATTCATGGTTCATGGGGTCGCAAATCAGGCGGGTCAATTCCTCAATTGAAGTCCACGTGGTACTTTTAAATTTACGTTAGATTGAAATTTTCATGCCAAAGTTCAACCAAGTGATATCCAAATAATGAGTACTCTAATCTGAAGAAAGGCGGGAGATAACCAGTTATAATCATATTTAAAAAGTAATAAGTAATCAATTGGGAGTTACTAATTAGGAACATGAGCAAAATCGTTGAAGACAATGATTATAAAAATGACATTTAATGGAGAAAGAGGACACGTTCAAATCCGCAAAAGACATGAACATTATTAGGAGTAATTTTAGCCTAATTTAGGAGCAATTAGTACTGTAGTTAAGGCTGTTTTCATTCAGTTTTTTTGAAACCGAAGTTCTTTCGATTGGATTAATAAAAAAATTTCTTTTTATTAGTTTGTTGTTTTAAATTTTGCCTTTACATAGTGAGAATATTCATTGTTTTCATCAAATGACGGCCTAAAATAAAACATTTGAATCTATTCTAAACAATCGTCTGAAAACTGTCTATCGATTAAAATATTTCTGTCAATTTAAACAAATTTTGAAGAAATCTAGAGTTTGAGGATTCAAACTCAATCCCCACACAACTTAGGCAATTTAACCTAAAAGTACAAGGTATATAACGCGTGAATCATTAACTTGAATCTGTTCGAACTAATCCTGGTTTCTAACTTTTTTTGTAATTTTATTTTATAGTATCTTATTGTTGTTCTTCATATCAGTCCAGCTATTAGTGAACAACGTGCCCAACTATGGGCTGTGCTTAGGTAAGTCAATCAGGGCCCAGTTTTTGTATTTGGGCCAAACTAAGGATTTAATAACCGGTCCACTTGAAGTAGTTGGGTCATTCATACTTTCCTAGAAAGCCATGACCATTCCATACTAAGCTTTGGGCTTCAAAATGTGAACTTTGACCCCAATGGTAGGCATTTGGGAAAGTCGAGCTGATCGGGTGTTTTTACTTTTCATCCTAGCAACCGTATGGAATTTCGCCTGCTCTAAATAATTAAAAATAAAAAATATTATCTGAATAATTTTTTTTTTAGTGGATATCTAAATAATAGATCCAAACCAAATAAATCAATTCAACTAAAATTTCGTGAATGCATACAATATCCAAATCCGAATATTTATAATAATAAGATAGAGGTGTTTTTGAATCTCCAAAGTTGAGAAAACATTATGACAGTTCAGATTAATAACGTCATATGGTGGAGTTAAATTTAAATTCCAATAATTTGTTAAAAAAAAACGCCAATCCATATTGTGTAATTGAATTCAAGTCAAAATTGTGTTTATTGACTAGTTTAATTATAGCTAATAGTAGACCAATAGAGAGATGGAGAGGTGAGACACGGATTACATGAGAAAGAAGAAAGGCCGAACAGTTTATATAATAAAATACAATACAATTCAAATTTCAAAAGATAAATAAAATAATTTTTGTTTTTCGCGGTTGAGATCGTTTTAAATTTTACTTTAAAGTCAATCTGACGGCTAATATTAACTCTCTAAATTTAATAGGGAAAATAGGTACCCTGAGAGTGTGTTTGGGGTCACTTTTCAAAAGTGTTTTTAGAACTTATGATTTCTCATAAACACTTTAAAAACTTAAATAAGTAAACAAGTAAAAGTTAAAAAAAATAATAATAATAACTTCTACTTCTTTAAAATCAATTCTCTACAAAACACTTCATCACAATCACTGTCGCTGCCACCCCACCACCACCACCATTGCTCTCGCCACCACCCCCATCCCCACTGCCCCACCACCATCATCGCCACTACCCACCACCACCATCGTCACCCATCATCGATTGATACCACCGCCGCCACCACCATCATCATCTTTTTCTTATATTTATTGCCATTACCACCATCATCCCCCTACCACCGCCGCCCACCGTAGCCCACTGCCACTACCCGTTCCCACAACCACCATCGTTGCCTACCACCACCCTTCGTCGCCTAATACAGCTGTCACCCCCTGTCACCCACCCTCACCACACCTGCCACCACCATCCGTCATCACCCACCACCACCGCGACCAATTGTCACCCACCTCCACCACACCTACCACCATCATTCGCCGCCACCCACCACCACCGTCGCCTACAAGCACCAGTCGTCGCCTATCACCACCCAGACCCACCACCACCATCATCACCGTCCACCACAATCACACACCACCACTATCATTGTCGTCGCCCCACCACCACCACTGCCAACCACCATTATCGTCGCCAGCATCACCCACACCCACCATTACAACCACCGTCACCCATAGTTGTCATTATTACCATCGTCACACAAAACTCACTACCACTGTTGAACGGTAAAAAAATTATTATTAATAGTGAAGGTCGGTGATAAATGCGTGATTTGTTTTCCATAAGCTATTTATACAAATCCGCATCACTGGAAGAGTCTCCAAACTCATTTTTTACGTCCTAGATTTGTTCTCATAGTCATGGTTAAAATTAATTATTATTTGGTGGATCCTCGTTATCAAAAAAAAAAAAGTTAAGTGACTGATTTAGAAAATTAAAGCATGACGACATGTGCCAAACACGTCCCTTGCCTATCCTCCCACTAGTGGTGGTTATGGGTAGTTTCTTCAAGATAAACCTGCCCATCAAAGAAGTGTGGGGTGAGTGGGAGACCCACAAACCCAAAGCTTGCCATTAGAAAAGGAAGTGGAATGTGCTGGCAGCATTAATCAAATGCCAGCTGCTCTTACATGCAAAAGAAAAAAAAAATCTGCCAAGCAAATCCCCTATAAATGCAATCAGTAGTTTAGATGGTGAAAAAAAAAAAGGGAGGAGAAAAGAAAAAAAAAAACAGTGAGCAAAGGAGAAAGGGAAATTTCGGCAGAGAGAGGAGAAGGAAGAAAGGCAAAGAAAAAAAATTATGAAGCTTTGCAACAAGTAAAAAAAAAATCTGTTTACTCTTTTCCTTGTCAATTTAATCTTTTTAATCTTTGATAGCAGCAACTCGGTGAAAAACCATAGCAATCCGGAGCAATTCCGGCGATACCGATCCTCAAAAGTTGCAGATTATAGGAGTTTTTAACTCCTTCGATGCATTGTGGCGCAACTACCACCAAGTGTTTCATATGTTTTTTTTTTTAGAAATCATCAGGAGCTTCACCATCTTTTCAAATTAACAAGAGTCTTGATGGTTAGAAAAAAGAAAAAGAAACCAGAAAAAGAGAGTGGCAGCAGAATTCTCTTCAAATGAAAGACCAAAGGAGTTTATAACTCCTCCAAATCTTGATGCAATACCCAGAAAAAAAATAGCCACATCTTGGAGTCTTTCAAGTTTTATCAAATGATGTTCCATGGCATTGGTAAAGATCCCCGGTGTGTAATCCATGCACCTACACACACACAAAAAATTTCATCCACAAGAGTCTCTAACTCTTTCAAAACCATAGCCTAGTGGACAAGTCCCCTCTTTCTATGTAATTTAGAGGAATTTCTAATTCCTCAAAATTATCTTGAATTAGATTTTTGGTCTCTGGTTGTGAATCTTTGGTTTAGTGGAGTTTTAAACTCCCATTTGGCTTGTTACTAACCTTTTAATGTTGCAGCAAACCCTTAAAAAAAATGATGACTTTAGGTCGTTAAAGACCATTTTAAGAAAAAATTATTCTTTGGTCTTTCAAAGACCATTTTAAAGCAGAATTAAACCAAGTATTGTATATTGTATATTAACTAGTTATTTCTCATACCTGAAGGTACGGAGTAATAAAAAAATGGTCAACAATAAACATATTTGTATTCACACCCAAAATTAAATTACAAACATATAGGAGAGAGAAAAAAATTTAAATATCAGTTGTAGTGGATGTGAGTGGTGGTAGTGGTGGTGGGTGGTGGTGGTGGCAGCTATGGATCGCAAAGGTGATGGTGGTTTTGGGTTTTGGGTGACGATAGTGGTAGTGACAGTCATGGATGACGGCGGTTATGGTGGTGGTGGTGGGCGACGATGATAGTGGTTGACAATGGTGGTGGTGGTGGTGGGGCGGCGACGGTGGTGGTGGCAGTGACGATGGTGGTGGTAGGTGACAACGGGTGCTTCTAAGCGACAGTATGACGGATGGTGACGAATGACAGTGGTAGTGGGGGTGGGGTGACAGTAGGTGGCGGTAGTGGTGGGTGATGACGAGTGGTGATGGTAGGTGTGGTGGGGATGGGTGCCAATGGCTAACAGCAATGGTGGGCAACGATGGGTAGTGATGGGTTGTGGTAGTGGGTGGCTGTGGGTGGTGGTGGGTGTTGATAGTGGGCGATGGTAGTAGTGGGATGATGGTGATAGTGGTAATAAATATAAGAATGAGATGACGATGGTGGTGAGTGGTAGCGGTGGACGACAGTGGCAGTAATCGGTGGTGGGTTGCGATGGTGGTGGTGGTGGTGAGGGGTAGCGGTGGCGGTGGTGACAGTGGTAGTGGTGATGGTTGCATGGATGGTGGTTAGACCGTGGGGGATGGTGGTGGTAGGGGTAATGGTGGGACAGTGACGGTGGTGATGGCAGTGATGGAGGTGGTGGTGGGTGGTGGCGACAACGGTGGTAGTGGTTGTTGTAGGAGAGGTGGTAGTGGGGTGGCGACGGTGGTGGTAGTGGTGGTGGTGGTGGGGGCGGTGGGGGTAGTTCTGGTAGGGTGGCAATAGTGGTGGTGATGGAGGTGGGGTGGTGTTGGTGGGTATGGTGGTGTTGGTGGGGTAGTGGCAGTGGTGGTGGTGGCGGTGGTGACAATGGTGGTAAAGGTGGTGGTGGGGTGGC
Source organism: Ilex aquifolium (assembly GCA_951799425.1). Classification (NCBI taxonomy): domain Eukaryota; kingdom Viridiplantae; phylum Streptophyta; class Magnoliopsida; order Aquifoliales; family Aquifoliaceae; genus Ilex; species Ilex aquifolium. Next base: position 8,668,239 of record OX637406.1, read on the forward strand.
GGCGGTAGTTGTTGTGGTGGCGGTGGTAGTTGTTGTGGTGGTGGGTGTGGTGGTGGTGGTGGTGGTGGTGGGGCGGTTCCAAACAATACTTTTTTTTTTTAAAAGTATATCCAAAAAGTTATAAATTCTAGAAACACTTTAAAAAGTCACTCCCAACACACCCTTAGGGGTCTTTCCCTGTTAAATTTGAGGTGTAAATATTAGTTGTTGAATTAACTTTAAAGTAAAATTTAAAGAGATCTCTAGCGCGAAAAGTAAAAATCATTTTGTTTATCTTTTGAGATTTGAATTGTATTGTACTTTATTATATAGATTTTGTTATGGTTTTAATTGTGGCTAGAATTATTGGAATGGATTAATGTAATCCATATGGAATTCTACATTTGTCTTGAGCAGTAGCAATCGAATAAGAATTCCAATTGCTTTTGTAGTATTCTATTAGAAGTGAGATTATTAGTTAATGCTTTTAATTATTGAACTGTTTGTTTAGTTAAATAAGGACTCTAGTTACTTGTTAAAATTGAAATTTTGAGTAACTTGTATAACCAAATTTGAAGAAATTTGCTGAGTATTCAAGAACTCATTTATATTTAGTAACCTTAAATTAGTTAAATAATAGCAATGTTTCCCCTTCATTATTTCAAGCATTTCTATAATATTATGTTCAAGATTCGTATTATAAATCTTAAGGAACAATGGATACTTAATCAAAAATTGGTCATTTGGTTTTCCTCATCAACTTGTACAGTATAAAAAAAAAACAAAGAATTTTCTACTTGCTGGTGCTTGAAATAATTAATCAAACTCTGACCATAATTTTTTTTTTTTCCTTTCGGCTTGTATAAAATTATGACAATCACTAAATCCAACATTTTTATATCCACCAACTTCATTTACTAGATAAGAAAATATTTTTGTAGCTCTTCTACCAGCGTCAACCATTGATTTAATAACAACTTTACTAGTATTTTGTATATTTCGGGCGGATCTTATCAAGTGTCGTTGTTCAGATTCAACAAAAGGGTGATTGTGCTCAGAGAAAAATTGTGAAATTTTATACACGTCATTTTTCAAAGTAAAAATAACACGAGCTTGAAAACCACATCTTGTGTTTAATTTATAGGATTTTATCTCTTCACTTGGGTCTGTAAATTCTCTAAATCCCTCTTTTGAACATAAAAATATGTGTCTGCTAACTTCACTCGTGTTCCTTGAAAAGCTATTATGCCCATTTCGAACGTTAAAACCTTTATTGTATGCATATTTATTATACATGTTAAATGTCTCTTCTCCACTATTCGCTAACATACCAACTTTCAGCTTACAATCATAATTATTGGCTTAAAAATTGATCAGGTGCATTAATCTCAAAGTAGTCAGCTCTAACTTTTTCGTTGCTATCGTCACAGATTTCTATAGTGTAAAATTATGTAATGAAAAATAATTAAAATTTCATCCATGTATAGTGAAATCAAACATACAGAAATAATTTAAATCTAAAAAGTAAAAAAAAAAAAAATAATACCAATTTGTGTAATTTGTTTGCCCCGATTTGAAGCCATTGTTCAATTTATGTCCTCACTCTTCACGTTGACTCCACATACAATAAAACTTCACATGATAAATATACAGCAAAAAACATCATACACACAATAATGGACAGTGAGAGAAAATAAAATAATTTCTTACCAATTCCTCAAGTGAAACTTTTGAAATGCTAAAAGAAAACATGATATATGGAGAAAAAAGAAAGAAAGATTGAAGGAAAGATGTTATTTTGAAAATGGGAATGAGAGTTTTATGGTGGAAGAAAGTGATGAACAAGTTGTTGGTGAATGGGTAATAGTTAAAACAATAATGAATTTTTAATTAAGGAGTAAGAAATGCTACAGTAACTTGTCAATGACTTGTCTAAAAAATGTAGCTGGGTTGACCTCTAGTGCTCCTTTACAGCAGTCCTAACAGAGGTTAAGTAACAGATGGAGATGGAGATGGAGAAGGAGGAGTTAAAGTGCTGATGTGTAATGCATCTGACAGCTGCTCATATGTCCCCAGCTAACTCTCTAAACTTCACCGTTACTTATTTTTTGGAGGATCGATTTAAGTTTTTGGACTGTTTAATACACAACTTAAAACTAAAAATTAAATATTTTAAGTATTTAATGAATTAAATCTGTTTAATAACTTAAAACTTAATACTGAAAATATTAGTGAATAAGGATTTTATTAATTCTTCATAATGGACAAATATACTCTTATTATATTTTACACTCTTAACTTTTCAATACCCACTACCACCATTTTGCCACCGCTGCCACCTCTAGGCTTGTTAATCGAGTCAATCTTTGTGAGTTTGAGCTTGAACCTGACGATCTTGTTTTTCTAAACGAGTCTAAAAAAAATTTCAAACTCGACTTATTTATAACTCGAGTTGAACTCGAAACTGAGCCGAACCTAAGTAGCTCGACTATTTTATATATAAACGAGCTGAGTTTTGCAAGCTTGAACTAAACCTGAAAAAATTGTTCTAATTCAGCTCATTTAGAACATGAGTCAAGCTCGAGTAAAGTTTTATTTAAGTCGAGCTCCAGTAGCTCGCCTGGATTAACTCCCCTAGCCACCACCACCGTCATCACCATTGTGTCGTCATCACCACTACCATTGTGCCACCGCCACCACCATCATCGACGTCGCCACCACCACCATCGCCATTCTCACCACCAGTGTATTGTCATCACCACCACTGTCATTTTGTCACCATCACCATTACCGCCACTACCACCATCACCACTATCATCGCCACGATAATCATTATGCCACCATCACCACTAGCACTACCACCATTGCAATCACCATTAAGTCGTCGCCCCTATAACCATTATGACACAGCCACCCTCCTGTCATCACTATTGTGATGGCGATTGTAGGAATAAAATAGTTGTAGTGAGATAGTTAAAAAGAATGACAAAATTAGAATAATAATAATTTTCAGACTTCAACTCCTCATATTTGTCAAACAGTTTGATTCAATTTAATACTTAAATTTCAATAGATATCAAACAGTCTACGATTTAAACAAATTCAGCATTTAGTACTTAAAAATTTAGTATTCAGTTTTCAATATTCAACTTCTAGTTTTATCAAACACAACATTGTCTTAAACTTTTTTATTTTTTAGCGGTTAGAGTATTTGCGTTAATCCTCTCTACCTCAACTAATCCTCTCTATAGTGGTAAGTCATTCACTTTAGGACTATAATATTTATGAGGAATAAATTTCTCCTGACCTAACCTCAAGGAATTACCAAAATTCGAATTCATGACGTCTACAGTTCGTCATTGTTGTCACTTGAACTACCCATAAAATTCTTACCTTCACTTTTGCAAAAAATATGAAGATGACTTGTATTTAATGTAAAAAATAGAATTTATTATTGTTATGGAATTAGAAGTGAGACAACCAACAAATATTAAATGTAACAATAATACTATGTTATTATTATCACATGGTATCTCCAACTAATAATAAGTTAATATGTAAATAAAAATATTCTATTTAATTTATTAATTATCATGTTAATGTAGAAAAATAATCATCATTTGTAAAAAATTAGAGTTTATTTTATTCACTTATAAATTTATTATTAAATGATGACACATTACGATTGAATAATGTTATTTGAATCTAAAAATTTTACATAATTTGCTGACCTAATAATGTGGTTTCATTGGAACCATTTGATTAAAACCAAGTTCTAATGTTTGATGGAATCCACAGTCAATCCAAAGGTCATAATAAATTAGGTCATTAAATTAAATCTCAATAACATTGCTCATTACGATTACACCCAATATTTTATAACATTATTCAAAAAGAAGATAGAGATTTTTAAACATTGGAATTGAGCACCTCGCTAACCATTTTCTCGAAATTTATGGAAGATGAGCCACTTAAAGCAGTGGCCTCTTCTGCCAACTTCTTCAACTCCAAAGCCCTTTTCTTCATCTCTCTTCCCTTCTCCCCAACCATCAACTCCATCACAAGACTCTCAATTTTCTCTCTCCTAACATCACTCTCAATCTCCATTCCAATCCCCCAATGACTACAACAATACCAACAATTGGTTTGTTGCTCTGCAAAGAAAGGCCAACATATCATGGGCACACCTCCACACACACTTTCAATGGTGGAATTCCACCCAGAATGCGTTAAGAACCCTCCGACCGATGGGTGGCTCAGAACTTGTTCTTGATGACACCAGCTTGCTAGTAGACCCCTTTCTTTCGTCTCCGTCATAAACTCCGGCGGTAAAATTGCTGAGTCGCCGATGACTAAATCCGGTCTGATGATCCATAAAAATGTCTGCTTGCTATTAGCAAGTCCCCAACAAAATTCAATGAGTTGTTGGGGTGTCATCACTGTGACACTCCCAAAATTCACGTAAACAACTGAGTTTGGCTTTTTTGAGTCAAGCCATGACAAACACTCTGGTTCTTCTTTCCAAAAACTTGTGCCAATAGATTTTAAATTGTCCTCTGGGACTTGATTTTGGAGTAATTGAAGAGGTCCAATGGTGTATATGGAAGGAAATATGGAAGAAAGTGCCTCTAAGATATCAGGTTCTAGAGCATCGGATGTGTTCAGAATGAGTGCTGAAGCCTTATGAACTCTCTCAACTTCGTTCATGGCGAAATTTAGCATTATATCATTTGGGTCAGTAGTTCTGATAAAATTTGGGAGATCCTTCAAACGAATATCTTTCATGCCCGGTATCCAATCTATGACAGTATCTAGATACCCATTTGTTAGACAACTCACCTCTGCACTTCACAAAAAATGGGACGATTTTAGAATGTAAACTCATATGGAATTAAACTTAAACAATGTTTTATTTTCTCTCACACTCGATGTGGAAACGTTTTATCACTAGTCAGTAGTCACAGAATTCAAACAGATTGGTGGCCAGTACCAAACCTGGTTAAAAATATTATGTATCTTGGTAAACATTATCAAGTTTATCATCCAACAACTATTCTTTTAAAACTTAGGGTTAATAGCACTGGAAGTGTCGAAAGTATAGAATTTGTTTCATTTTAGTTTCCAATATTTTAATTACATAATTTTAGTTTTTAAAGTATTGAATATGTTTATATATCGTCTACAGACAACATCCAAATTGCAATAACTAGGAAATAGCGGCGTTTAATAAATGATGGTGTTTGTGAAAATTCTAGTAGTGGTAACGATTTTTTATCATAAACTTGTCACGTGATACCTAAATATACACGTGATACCTAAATATAGGCAAAAAATAATTTTGGTAGCTCTTGACCAAAAAAATGTAATATGGATACCTCTTAGCCAAAATTTAGATAGCTCATGATCAAAGCTGTGTAATTTATGTAAAAAATTAGTCCGGAGATATCTAAATTATTTTTTTACCCATATTTAAATATTATGTGTCAAGTTTATAATAAAAAATCGTTAGTAATTTGAACGATGTCTACTTGAGAGACCACATAAAAATATATTCAATATTTTAGGGACTAAAATTATGCAATTAAAATATCGGGAACTAAAATAAAATAAATATCATACTTTGAGGACCTCTAATGCAATTAACTCTAAAACTTATTTATTCAAAGGTTTACCCTAAACCTGTAAACTCTTGATTTACATGCAACCACTCATATAACGACAAATCATCTATTTTTAAATCAAGCATTACTAACTAGTCTTCAATTACCTGTCATTCTTTAACTCTACCACACTTGTCTTGAATTTTGTGAAGAGTTTTCTTTCCTTCGGTTAATAATTATTGGATCCCATTTTACCACCTCATGGGTTAAAACAAACTAAAATCACACACCTTCTAGTTTACTATATCTTTAAGGATACCCCTCTATTATTAAAAATATTACTAACACCCCTTCTAATTTATATTTAAACATCACTAACACCTTATACCACTAAACTATCATTTCTAACAAAAAACATTCATCTAAAATACCAAAAATGTCACTACATAAATCCCAAATAATTTTTTTACATAAAATTCGAATGAATTAAACTTTATTTTTCTACATATTAAAATTTGAGATGGTTAAAATTCATTTTTCTACATATTAAAATTTGAGCCGATTAAAATTTAATTTGAGCTGATTAAATTTTATTTTTTTTACTTATTAAAATTCGAGGCTATTAAATTTCTTATTTTAACGTATTAAAATTCAAGCCGATTTGAGCTCTACCTGAGTCGTTAGCACCGATTAAAAGTCACTTCGAGTCCATTAAAATTTATATTTTTTATTTATTAAAATTTTTGTCAATTAAGATTTGATTAAAATTTATTTTTTACGTATTAAAATTTGAGTAGATTAAAATTTATATTTTTTTATGTATTAAAATTCAGGTCAATTAAAATTCAATGCGAGTTGATTAAAATTTGATTTGAGCTTATTAAAAATATTTTTTAATAAAATCGAATTTTAATACATAAAAAAATAAATTTTAATTAGCTCGAATCTAATTTTAATCGGCTCAAATTTTAATATGTAAAAAAATTTAGAAAAAAAGGGGCCATTATTGAAGATATGTCTATCTAGAGGAGGTGTGGATGAAATTTTTTTGTCAAATATATCATAAGTAATTTAATAAAATTACATTCTAATTAATATCTTTAATCTGACTGTAAGTGTCCATGAAAATTCAAAAAATAGAGGGAGTGTCCTAAAAGATATGATAAACTGAAAGAAAGAGAGTGGCTTAAATTTTCCTAAAAAAAATTTAGAAACAAAAGTTAGAGTCCGACTCCAACACAGATTCTCCGGTGACTGCTCTGTGTCTTATCCAGTGGCTGTTCTTCTCCTTATCCGGCGACTACTCTTCGTCTTCTCCGGCCAAAATTTCGATGAATTTTTCACTTAAATATTCCTCTTCTATGTTGTATTGAGATATGTTCTAATATTTACGTTTTCTTAATTTTTTGTTTTTGTTGTCTGGTTTGACTTTTGATACGGCTTTCGTGGGTTTGATACAAGACTATTTATAAAGAAGACTGTGTCGTTCGTTGTGCTGGAGTGAGACTCTTACTTTTGTTTCTAAATTTTTTTTTATTCTTCACAAATAAAGAAGATTCTTCACAAGATTCAAGACAAGTGTGGTAGAGTTAAAATAGAGACAACTGATTAATAGTGCTTGATTTAAAAATAGATGATGTGTTATTATATGAGTTGTTGCTTCTAAACTAAGAGTTTACAGGCTTATTGTAAACAAAAGTAAGAGAAGACGACCGTTGGAGAAGTCTGTGTAATTTTTTTATTATTCTTTTGGTTTGTTTTTAACAATGAGTTGGTAAAGTGAAACCTAAAAATTATTAGAGCAATGTTACAAAAATTAAATGAAACTCAAAAAATTGTAATCCAAATGTATATTATTTCTAGGATGAGTAGGTTCCATCAATTTTTTTCAGTGAGACCCACTCATTCTACACTCATCCAAAAAATGATATATATTTGAGTTTTAACTTTTGAGTTTCATTTGAATTATATAGCATTTTCCTAATTATTAACTCAAATAAAAAAAACTCTGTACAAGATCGAAGATAAGTGTGGTAGAGTTAAAAAGGTATAGGTAATTGAAGCCTTGAAAATAAATGAAGTGTAATTATGAGCGGTAACCTGTAAATTAAGAGTTTACACACCTAAAAAATTTATTCTCTTATACTCATCAAAGAATCGATGGTTTTCCAAAACTTAGGTGTATTGAAAACATATAAAAACGTGTTTTAAAAGTACCCTTTACTGAAAAAAAACCTTCAAAAGCAAGTTTTAAATACATTTTTTGATTGAAAAAAAAAAAAAAAAAATTTCGGTAAATGTCATGGAACCAGAAAAGAGGATTTGGCTATAGTTATATGTCATACCTTTGAGTGGGACAAAACCCTTTTCGACTAGTTGGCGATACTGGACATAACCCATGAAACCACAAGCACTGGTAGTCCAAAATAGAACATTAGGGATACCAAGTTCTTCCGAAGCTTTGAGAGTGAAGCTCATTACACCGTCGGAAACTATGCAGGTGACAGGAGGGACACCAAAGGAAGAACTATTGTTGAGTTTGAAGAGAAGGTCTCTAAAGGGAGCCAAGCAATTCTTACTGGTGGAGTCACAGAGGGATGGGACGTCTTGGGTGACGTTAGCATCGGAAGGAGGGAGGCCGTCGGGAATTGTCTCGAATCGGAAGGAGGGGACACCATCCAGGGCGTCGGGTCCCCTGGATTTCAGTAGTCGCCGGTGGTTGTACTCTGTGTTGACAAAGGTGATGTGAAAGCCTCTATGGTGAAGGAGCTTGGCCAGTTTGAACATGGGGTTTATGTGGCCTTGGCCTGGACATGGTATGCACACTGCATGAGGGCGAGAGTTCTCATTTTGCAACAAGGAGCCCATCTCTCTCTCTCTCTCTCTCTCTCTCTCTCTCTCTCTCTCTCTCTCTCTCTCTCTACGTGTGTGTATGCGTTGTAAACCAGTGGGTAGCTCCTGTTTTATTGCCCCAAAACCTGAAATGACGATATGGGATCAATTTTTTAATGAGACAAAAAGCTCCTATAGTCCAAAGAGTTACACATTGATGTATGATACTTTTATTTGGTTGAACTTAATACATAATTCAAATGACATTAGAATAATGGATCCGCATCTTATACTGACCTTGATCCAAACATAATGTAATAAGAATAAGATAAAATGGTTAATTATTTATTATCTCCATTATAAATTAAAATATAATTAATTGTTCAATCTCCTCTCATATTATAATTCAGTCAAACATCACTATCACAATTGTTGGTATGGGAAACTTGTTCCGCCTACTAAGAAGACAAAAAAATGGATAATCTGCTAAGGCCGGCCACGGATTTTATCAACAAAGGTTCTAGTTTTCGACATATCATCCTGCTGATTCGGATTTATCCCAAGTAATAACATTAATCCTCCATTTTCCTTCCAATTGATAATTCTCATGCATGTTTGGTTTCTACTGTTAAATTTTTGTATGGGGAGAGACCGAAGATCTAAAATGGAAGAAGAGAATAGACAAAAAGATTTAGAGCTCCAGAGATCAGGGGACCAGAGCTTTAGCTCCTCTCAAGCGAAATAATAGCCGAAGTGATAAGGAAGTAACAAGATGACAGCTGGCGCCTCCGAAACAGAAGTCAAGCAACATCCCAGATAGAAAATTCTTAATTGACCAAGATCCCCTCTCAGAATTAAGGGGGATCCCACGAATGAAGGGCAGAGATCTCGGTTGAGATCCCTTAGGGTTAGGAATAACACTATAAATACTGGACATTACCCTAACCACAAGGGGGGGGGGGGGGGGGAGAACCCTAGCAATGCAAAAGGACTTTGTAAATTTCTTTGATCATCAATAAAGAAGAGGGAGCAAGAGCCTCCATTACAGAGTGGACTAGCCGAGCTCATCAAGCCGGTGAACCACTATATTTCCACTGTTTGTACCCACTACACCTCGGATATTCATAGCATTCGTTCACCAATTTACAAGCCTCGTAGCTTAGATCCATCCCATATAATTGAAGCCAATCCCATTGCTCATTCACGTAGAAAAACACCATCAGTTTGACGCCGTCTGTGGGAACGATTGTTCTTATAACAAGTATACTGATTCTTCAGTAATTGATGGTCTCTACACGCAACATGAGTAGAAGTCAAATGAATCCCCCAAGGATGCAGAATCTATAAGAGGTCACCAGTGGAAGACAACCAGAAAATATTCATGATTTCTTTCCCACCACCGGAGATGATCCACCTACGGTGGATCCCCCCACCAATAATGAACTAGACGCCCTTCAACTGGTCAATCAGCGTTTACTTCAACAAAATAAAGAGCTCTTGAAACTCCTGCGAGGTCCTCAGCAAACACAGCCAGCCCAGCGAGGCCAGAATGACCTCTCTCGGGGAGAACATCAATACCTTGATCCCCTCAGAGAGCATTCAAGCACCTCATCCGCAGGAGGGGAGAGCAGTCAAGCACCTCATCCGCCACCTAGGAAGGGTGTTAATGAAGAAGTGCAGAGCCAAAACGAAGGAGTTGAGAAAAATGATTTCCTTCCTTTCCAGCAGGAAAGAATGGAGCAATACTAGGAACATCGCTTCAAGGATATCCAACAAGAGCTCAGCCACGTGAGGGAGGCAGTGACGGTCAAGACTCCAATAACGATGGATGCCTTGGTGCAACAAACGGAATCCCCATTCACCGCTGAGGTGTTGCATTTCCCTCTTCCTCCAAAGTTCAGAATGCCTCAGATAGAGGTTTTCGATGGAACAAAAGACTCTGTGGATCACCTCAACACCTACAAAAAACCAAATGGAGCTGCATGGATACCAAGACCCCGTGCGGTGTAGAGCCTTTGCCATCACTCTGAAGGGGTCAGCCTTGGCATGGTTCAATAGGCTCCCCCCAGCTTCGATCTCATCCTTCAAAGAACTCTCCATTTCCTTTGTGTCTCATTTCATAGGAGCCCGGATCTACAGGAAGCCGAGCTATCATTTACTAAATATAAAGCAGAGACCTGATGAGAACCTGCGATCTTACGTACAAAGATTCCATTCAGAATCTCTAAAGGTAGATGTCCCAGACGAAAAGTTTGCCATCACTACTTTCATTGCAGGATTAGGAGTGCAGTCAAAGGACTTGATGTTCTCTATATAAAATAATCCCCAAGCGAACATGGCTGAGGTATTAGCCAAGGCAGAAAAATACATAAATGGTGAGGAGGCACTCCTCTCCAAGGTGGGGGGTACATCGACACGAAAGGAGAAAGGGAAAGAAGAGAAAAAGAGGGACCGAAGTCCCAAGAAAGAGAGAGAACGAGAAAGGTCTCCGAGGAGGGACAGAGATCGCTCCCCAAAGAGAAGAGGAAACGTTAGAGACCGCTTAAGCCCTACATAACCCGAGCTGCAACCTAGATACGCACCTCGAAAATTCACCCCGCTCACCACCGCAGTGTTCCAGGTCTTGTATGAGGTGCAGAACGAGAAGTTCCTGAGGTGGCCACCTCGGATGAAGACAGATCCAGCCAAGAGAGACCCCATGAAATATTGTGACTACCACAGAGATCATGGTCACTATACCGATGATTGCATTCAGCTAAAGAAGGAGATCGAGTTTTTAATCCAACGAGGGCAGTTACGCCGCTTTGTGGCCCATGATAATCAAAACCGAGCTCTTCCACCGCCGCCACCTCAACGGCAAGCACCTGCGCCACATCAGCAACCTCTGGGAGAAATCAGAGTAATATCTAGAGGGTTTGCAGGAGGCGGAGAATCCAGCTCAGCTAGAAAAGCTCACCTTCAAAGGATCAGAGCCGGAGAAGCTCTCGAGGTGCATACTATGTCCAAAGCACCACGTTTAGACACAGCTATTACTTTTTCAGACTCAAACTTGGAGGGGTGTCAGCACCCCCATGATGATCCCTTGGTGGTAAGAGCTGTGGTAGGCAACAGAACTGTCCATCGAGTCCTGATTGACAACGGCAGTTCTGCAGACATCATTTTTGCGCCTCTATTCGACAAGATGGGCATAGGGAGGGAAAAACTTGAACCTGTAAGTGCCACTTGCTAGGTTTCTCAGGAGAAGGGTGTTCCCCTTAGGGTCAATTCAGCTTGTGCTCACCCTAGGTGACCCACCTTGCCAAGCCACTACAACCGTAAAGTTCTTAGTGGTGGACGCACCTTCTGCGTACAATATTCTGCTTGGAAGACCTTCCCTTAATTCTATGAGGGCCATCCCATCTGCCTACCACTTGGTTGTCAAATTTTCGACAGAGAACGGAATCGGAGTGGTCCGGGGAGACCAGCGTGTAGCAAGGGAGTGCTACATGACATCTGTGAAGATGAAAGAGGTTGAGAACATCCAACTGGATGAACTCGACATGAGGGATGAGCCGGAAACCAGACCAATCCCATCGGAAGAGCTAGAGCCTATACAGCTAGATGAAGAGCCTGAACACCTTGTTTATGTAGGGTCCAAGCTGAGCAGAGAGATTAAAGAACTCCTCATCCAATTCCTGAGGCAAAACATGGAAGTGTTTGCCTAGAAGCAAGAAGACATGGAGGGCATTGACTACTCAGTTATCACACATAAGCTCAGTGTGAACCCTAGCTATAAACCTATCAAGCAAAAGATGAGGAGTTTCGCCCCGGAACGTCAAAAAGCCATCAATGAAGAGGTCAACAAACTTCTCTTTGCCAGAGCCATCAGGGAAGTAGATTACCCAGTGTGGCTAGCTAATGTCGTCCTCGTTAAGAAAACCAACGGCAAGTGGCGTCTCTGCATCGAATTTACTGACCTGAATAGGGCTTGTCCCAAGGATAGTTTTCCCTTACTTCGGATAGACTTGATTATGGATGCCACTGCTGGGCACGAGCTCCTCAGCTTCATGGACGCCTTCTCTGGGTATAACCAGATTAGGATGGACCTCAATGACCAGGAAAAGACCTCCTTCATAATCGAGCAAGGGACGTACTGTTACTAGGTTATGCCCTTCGGATTAAAGAATGTCGGAGCCACTTATCAACGCCTGGTGAACAAAATGTTCCAAAAACATATTCGAACAACCATGGAGGTTTACATTGATGATATGTTGGTTAAATCACTGAAAACAGAGCTCCACATCGAACATTTGGCGGAATCTTTCCAGGTCCTGAAGGATTACAAAATGAAGCTCAATCCCGCCAAGTGTGCCTTTGGAGTTTCTGCTGGAAAATTTTTGGGCTTCATAGTTAACAACAGAGGGATAGAGGCTAACCCGAAAAAGGTGAAGGCAGTACTGGATATATAACCGCTGTCCAACACAAGAGAGGTACAACGTCTGATAGGAAGAATAGCTGCCTTAAGTCGTTTTGTGTCCAAATCAAGCGACAAGTGCCAACCTTTCTTTCAAATCCTAAAGAAGGTCTTCCAGTGGGATACCCAGTGTGAGGAGGCGTTCAGAGCACTAAAAAATTATTTGAGCTCCCCACCTATTCTCGTAAGCCCGTTGGAAGGCGAGGTCCTTACTCTCTACTTAGCTATCTTAGATTTCTCAACAAGTGCAGTGTTGGTAAGGGAACAAGACAGAGCTCAGCAACCAGTCTATTACTGTAGCAGAGCTCTGAGGGGGGCAGAGGAGAGATATCCAAAGATGGAGAAACTTGTTTTAGCCTTGGTTACGACTACCAGGAGGCTTAGGCAGTATTTCCAAGCTCACACTATTGAGATCCCCACGGATCAGTCGATGAAGCAAGTGTTGCGTAAACCAGAGACCTCGGGAAGGCTGATTAAATGGGCCGTCGAGCTCAGTGAGTTCGATATCAGGTACAAGCCAAGAACAGCCGTCAAAGGGCAAGTGCTGGCAGATTTCATCGCAGAATTCACAACAGGAACACCCATGGGGGCCACGCAGCTGGTACCTGACCTCCCCACATGGAAACTTTCAGTAGATGGAGCTGCCAACGCCCAAGGTAGCGGTGCTGGCTTAATCTTGACTTCACCGGACGATATAGATGTTGAATATGCACTTAGGTTCGGATTTAAAGCCTCGAACAACGAGGCAGAGTATGAGGCTGTCACAGCAGGGCTAAATCTCGCTCACTCAATGGAGGCAGAACAGCTGGAGATCTGCAGTGACTCTCAGCTCGTGGTGAAGCAGATAGAGGGGTCTTACGAAGCTAAGGGCGAGAAGATGATCCTTTACCTCAGAAAGGTACGGGAATTGATCAAGAAATTTTTGCAAGTCAAGATTATACACGTCCCCAGATCAGAGAATTCTCGAGCAGATGCGCTGGCAAGACTAGCAACTGCTTCACAGGAGAACCTCGATAGGTTGATACTAGTAGGGCATTTGGCGGAGCCATCAGTAAGAATTGAGAAGGAAGAAGTGCTCCAAGTTCTTTTCCCACCAACCTGGATGGACTCCATTAGAGAATATCTTTAGAACGGAACCTTGCCAGCAGACTCCAAATAGGCCACAAAGATAAGGGTAAGGTCAGCCAGGTTCTTCATTCTGCAGGGGAACCTATATAAGCGAGGATTCTCGATACCTCTCCTTAAGTGTGTAAGAGAGGAGGATGCATATTACATACTTAGGGAGATCCATGAAGGAATTTGTGGTAATCATATCGGAGCTCGAACACTGGCAGGAAAAGCCTTGAGGCAGGGATATTATTGGCCCACTATGCTAAAGGATGCCACCGAGTTGGTTAGAAGGTGCAAGGTATGTCAGATGCATGCCAACATCTCTCATTGTCCACCAGAGCTTCTAACATCGATGGTAAGCCCTTGGCCCTTCCAGCAATGGAGATTGGACATTCTTGGCCCTCTTCCCACCAGCGTAGGGCAGTGTACGTTCGCCGTCATCGGGGTGAATTATTTCACTAAGTGGACAGAGGTGGAGTCTCTGGCAACAATTACAAAGCAGAAGATTCAAAACTTCACATGGAAGTCCATAGCCTGTAGGTTTGGGGTACCTAGAGCAATCGTTTCAGACAATGGGAAACAGTTTGACAACCCTGAGTTCAAGAAGTTTTGTGCAGAGCTGGGGATAAAGAATTATTTCTCAGCCCCAGCCCATCCACAGTCAAATGGGCAAGCGGAGGTGACAATCAGAATGATCAAAGTAGCCTTGAAGACCAAGCTCCAGTCTTTGAAGGAAAAATGGGTTGAGTATATCCCAGAGGTGTTGTGGGCATACCGAACAACCCCTAGGGTAGCAACTCAGGAAACACCGTTCGCTCTGGCTTTCAGAACCGAAGCAGTATCGCCTGTAGAGATAGGGTTTCTATCCCCCAAAACTGAATTCGCAGAATCTGAGCGTAACAATGAGTCCCTTCTACTGAATCTCGATCTTCTAGATGAAAAGAGAGAAAGAGCTCTGCGACACATCCAGAGCTATCAAAGAAAGACCGCAAGGTACTATGACAGGAAGGTAAGGCACAGAGGCTTCAAAGTAGGAGACCTGGTGCTTAGGAGGCTTTTGCTTGTAAGAAAAGACCCCATGCATGGGAAATTGGGGCCAAATTGGGAAGGCCCCTACATCGTTTCAAGAATAATTAGGCCTGGGAACTATGAGTTACAAACAGAAGAGGAAAAGATCCTACCTCATTCTTGGAATGCCGAGCATCTTAAGAAGTTTTTCCAGTAAGTTTTCCTTGTAATTAAATTATTCTCAATAAAAAAATAAAGTTCATCCATGCCTGGTTTCCAAAAAATAGCTCAAGATAAGCTCTTCAGCTTATAAAGTACGAAATGAGCTCCATAGCTCAAGATAAGCTCTTCAGCTTATAAAATGCGAAATGAGCTCCATAGCTCAAGATAAGCTCTTCAACTTATAAAGAGTAGAATGAGCTCTACAGCTCATGATAAACCCCTTAGCTTATAAAATTCAAGATGAGCTCTTCAGCTCATAAAACACCAGATAAGCTACTTAGCTTATAAAAAATAAGATGAGCTCCTTAACTTATAAAATGTACGATGAGCTCTACAGCTCGAGATGAGCTCTTCAGCTCATGAAAAATAAGATGAGCTCCTCAGCTCATAAAAAATAAGATGAGCTCCTCAGCTCATGACAAATAAGATGAGCTCTTCAGCTCATGAGATGAGCTCTTCAGCTCATAAGGATTCAAGATGAACTCCCCGGTTCATAAATAAACGATAAACTTTGCAGCTCATGAAATGTAGAAAATCTCAACCCACGGATATGCTGAAAATGAAGCCTTATCAAAATCGGGATTCATAGCCACAAGCATTCAAAAAAAAATGCATAAGTTACACAAAAAGTCTGGTATTTCATTGAATAAAAGGGAATACAAGAATGAAGAGCTCCTAGTTTTTTTTAAGTTGCTGCTTCAGTTCAGCAACCTCTTCCTTTAGGCGGGCGTTCTCCTCCTTCAGCTCGTCCCTTTCTTTTTCAGTCTCAGAGAGTAATTTGAGAAACTTCTCACCTGCTGAGGTAAACAGGATAGTGGCGAGAGAAGAGTCTGGCGAAGAAGAACCATCCCTCCTGCGCCTCTTCGAGGATGTACCGGCATCCTCTTCCTCGTCAGAATCAGAGGGGGAAGTCCAAGGAGAGTCTGGAAAAGAAGAAAACTCCCAAGCAGTTGCCTCAGCGCCAACCAAATATAGGTTTTCATGCGTCATCAGCTCTGAAAAATGCTTGGGGTCTACAAGCAGCAGTTGATCAATGTTCATCATCTCTGGCAAGTATAGATCAGGGGGACCTGTGCAACGAAAACACAATAAAGAAGAATTTTCACAGAAATTAGTTGAGATAGATCTACTTGAACATACCTATACGAGAGAAGCTCTTCCAGGAGTGGGGAATCCTAGTACGAGGACAGCGCAGCTCGGGAAACCGCCAAGACTTCCCGGAGGCAAAAAAGAAGCGTTGAGACCACCCTTCAGGAGATGGAGGAAGGTCGAGAACCAAATGGGGTAAGTTGAAGTGCCTCCAACGAAAGAAGCTGAAGCAGGGGGAATCATCCTCTTCGATCTCAAAAACGTAAAGGAACTCAGCAACGCTAGGGTATCCACCATTGCCGTATAAGCGACAGAAGAGGGAAAAGCTGACCATAGCAGCTCAACCTCGGGACGAGAGAGGAGAGGGACACAAGCCATAGTACGCAAGGATTCGACCAATAGAAGGGTGAATAGGAAGGCGAAGTCCCATGTCCATGGCACCTTCAAAAAAACAAACCTCCCCTCGAGAAAGGTGGTTATAAGGCTCATCTGGAGTAGGAACTTGAAGAGACAAGTCAAGCTCATGGAAGAATCGCTTCTTGACGTCTGCCAAGTCAGAAGACTTCATCGTCGAAGGGGTTAAGTAGCGACAATGCCACTTCCAATCAATTCCAAAGGAAGTGCGTTCTTTGAATAGGGGAGAAACAAGGGTAGCCATCAAAATTGCAATGGGCGTAGAAGGTAGTCTCTTAGATTCAAGAAAGAAAGAAAAATTCTGGAATCTTTTGGCAAAGGAGGAAGAAATCCAGGAGATATTGGGAGCCTTAAAGAAAATTATGAGTTTTTAAGAAACCAAGAACCACACAGAAAGCAGAGTCGGCGGTCCTTTTGGTTTCCTAATTAATAAAGGTAGTTACGGTTTTGGAAAGCAGTTGAGTAAATGCAGAAAGGTGAACCAGCACAAGATAACCCCCCCAATGCGATCAAAGCCATTGGAAGTAAGTCTGAGTTTGGCCCCACCTGAATAAAATACTCCTCAAACTTCTTTGGGTTGAGGTCAGCTCGATTGGCTGCCTAACTTTTCCAACACACCTTTTTCGGGACCACCAGTCCCCAAGAACAACTATCAATATCCTGGATAAAATGGTTTGGTATTTCTCAGGCTCCTCTGTAAACAAAGTCTTCATATATGTAGCAACATGACCTCAGCATGTCTATCTCTGGGCGGACTCAAGCACCAAGTTGCTTACTTTCTTTTTTCCAGCAGATCTTATGTCACCATGAGGAATGCCAAGTTTAGAAACCAACGACGTAAGTGTCAGTGTCACACAAGATCCCCATCCTAAAGAGCTCTAAAAGGCCCCCTGATATTCCTCAACAATCTCCAAAACTTAGCAAGAAGCCTAGCACATAAGCTGTGGCACAAGCTGTGAAGCCAACTTCAAATCCATAGGTTGTCTGGATCTATCCAAGAAGATTCTCAAGAAGCAAGGCCTCATGGTCCCAACAACCCTCTTAGCTCTGCAGTCCTTGACTTGGTACATTATCATCTCTTCTGTTCATCCAAGTTTGGTAATCTTGCTTGAAAAGGAGCACTAAGGTACTTCTCCAAACAAAGGGGGCAAGGGGAATATAGGCAAAACAAAAGGAGTGCAGACAAGGAATGCGGACAAGCAAAAACAAAAACACAAACAAAAACACAAGTGTTGAGCTCCAAAAACGAAAACAAAGTGTGTTCAGCATTTACATCAATAATTCAAAGTATGTTCAGCATACAAGGCGTGCTCAACATTTACATCAAAAACAACACAGATCTACCCTGGGTTCAGGATTCCTTAGACCCTGAAGAAGAAGGAGGAAGAGAACTTGGCAGCTTAGCAGTTGGTGTGTTTGATGGAGTAGCAGCAGACGAAACCTCTGGTGGAACAGCAGTTGGAGCTTCCGGCAGAATAGTAGTTGAAGTCTCTGAAACAGTTAATGGTGCACAGACCTCAATTTCAGTTAAAGCTCTTGTTACTAGGTCAGTAGAAAAAGGGGGAGCAGCAGGAAGGTCAGCTAACACAGGATTCAGAGAAACCTCAGGGTTTCCCACGGTGGCAGTGGGTACAGAGGAGGGAATATTCTGGGTTTGGACCTCAACCAGTAAAGTAGGCACCTCAGATTCTGAAGGAGCAGCCTCAGAGGCAAGAGAGGCCAAGGCACCATCCTCGCCTGCAGAACTAGGCACCTCTGCCTTCTTCTCAACTGAAACCTCTGCCTCTTCCTCGGTTGGAATCTCAAAGTTGAAGTCCAGATCAGGATAGGTCTCTTCGGCTATCTCTTGAAAAATAATCCACCCTTTGGCCCACCTGGTAACAACATCATCCTTCAGCTTGGTAATTAGACCATCCTTCTCTTTAACAGCTGCTCTCTGAGCTTCAAGCTCAATTAGGGTGGCATCGTGTGCCTCTGCCAAAACACTGTATTCTCTTTTCATGTCATTATAAGAGCCCAATGCCTTAAATTTCTCCTGGCTAACTTTGACCCAAGCCTCGCTCTTAAGTTTGAGCTCCTCCGAGACCTTTTTGAGCTCAGCACTACTCTTCTTCTTTTCTTCCTCGGCTATCTTCTTCTCTGCCTCCAGGCTCTTGATGGTAGAAGCCTGCTTCTTTGCATGCTCTCGAAGACTCTGAAGTTGAGCTTGGAGGTCGTCATTGGCAAAGGTCAGCTCTGCGGCTTTAAATTCCCACGCCTTGGACGCCTTGACAGAACTCTCCATGGAGCGGATTTGACTCAGCAAACCCCTCACATGTATGGCCAGCTGAGGAGAAATGTGATCAGAAACAAGGAATAAAGCGAAACGACAAGTATAAGGTGGGAGCTTGAACAAGAAGCAAGAACAGGTACTTACGGTTGTAGTTCCGTAGAGGGCTGAATTGATGGAGCTCTTAAGAGGCATAGTGGCAGCCCTCAGAACATCAGAATCCGGAATGATGGAAATGATGGCACCAGCTGCTAGATCAATATTGTCAAAGAAAGTGTCTTCGTTCCCTTCTGCTTTAGGAAACTCCCTTTTCTCCAACTTGGAGCTTGGTCGAGATGGCTGGGAGGTGTTCTCAGATGATCCAAGAGGAGGAGAGGCAAGCTGAAGCTGAGGAATTAACCCCAGGGCCCAATCAACCTCAGACGATGAGGGTGAGGTCTGGTCCTGTGCATGAGCTCTGCCAGGAGCCTGCAAAACCCCTCTTAAGGGAGGAATCTCTGGAACTTAAAGGGAACTCGATGAGGGAGCAAGAGCTCCAGAAGTCGAAGTAAGAGACCCCGATTGTATAGAAGGGGCTCCTGTAGTTGGGACAGAGAAGCTGGGGGGTACTCCCAATTTCTGCATCTTAGCTCGGGTCATAGGACTGCTACCAGAGCTGACCTCTGCCTTGCGTTTGCTCCCACTTCTACCTTCTTCAACAGAGCTACCTTAGCCTTGAGCTCTTCTTGGGTTGGATCCATCGAGGAAGGACCTAAAGAGTCAAAATGGGCAAGTTAAGAAAGAATAAGGGAAGAATGAAAATTTGAGGTGAATAGGGAGAGGAGAACTACTACCTGCCACTTCAGCCGTAGCAACTGGAAGAGGAATAAGTGCCTCGACCGAAAGAGGGGTAGGGGATTCTATTATTACTCCTGGGGGACTAAACCCTTGCTCCACAAGAACCCAAGGTTTGATGAGTTCAAAGTACTTTGCTGGAGAGCACCTCCCTAACCTCAGTAATACCCGTTCGTCCTCTTCACTAAGGTCAGGGCGTCCACCTGGGAAACAATATAAACAAAGCAGAATTAGAGAAAGCCACCAAACTTAATCACAGTTAGTTTGGATAAGGGCGTACCTAGATTTTCAGGGACTGGCCAGGACCTAGGAATTGGAAAAGTATATGTCTTATCTGCAGGGTTGTACTCCCATTGTAAGCCCCCCACGTAAAAGAATTGTTTCTTCCAGGGCTTGTGGGAGCTCAGGAGGTCGAAAATAATTACTCTAGCCTTCGTTCATTTGGAGATATATAGAAAGCCTTCAGAAGCAGTGTGCTTGACGTTGAAAAAGTGCATGAGTAAGGAAATAGTGGGAACCCCAAGCTTGTGGATTTTGAAGAAGACAAGAAGACCCACCAGGACCCCCCAGAAATTAGGAGAGACTTGAGTAGGGCAGATGTTGAAATGCTGAAGAACACCCTTTATGAAAGGGTGTAAGGGAAAGCGTGCTTGACCAAAAACCTTGTTATTTTCTAACCTCTAAAATCTATCCCTCAAAATGTGTGATGTATGGATAAGGGGAGTGTTACTCTCCCTTGGGATAGTGTCAAAAGAAAGGGCAAGAGGGGAAGAAAATGGGAATGGTGGAAATGTGTGTAAGTGTACAAAAGTGCTCCCCAAGCGCAAGGAGACTTTCGCGGGTCGTGTTTTACTTGGTGGTATTCCAAGGTCGTTTCCACGGGGAAGGAAGTAAACCAAGAGGAAGGTGATTTTGGGTGAAAGAAAAAGTGCAAAATGTTTTGGTTGTTGAAAGTTGTTTGGTGGTGTATGTTGATGAAAATCAAATGAGAAACAAATGTTGGTAAAGGCAAGAGGTTACTCCAATAGGAATGTCATCTGAACTCGAATCCCTCCTACGATAGAGCATGAATGAACGATTGATTCATGGGAAGTTGGGGATACTAAGGGTGAGTATCTAAGCATAAACCGTGACTACGCCTACGAAATATCAAAGACTCACCAATTTATCCACCCACAACCCAGTCAAACCGAACAATTGATCTCCGGAAAGGGAGGAGAATGAGTTGACATGGCATACCCAAGAGGAGGTTCCCCTTGGTTTTACCAACTAAAGGATTTAGCTACTCATGCTTGTAATGAAGTTGACTATGAAAGAAAAATACATTGCAAGAGAGGAAGTTCTTGAATAACTAAAGTGCAAGTAGACAGAAATTAGAGAATGATGCATTTAAGACCCACTTACAGCTAAGAAAATGATGAACATTGCTGCATTAATGGTGAGAAGTTAAGAGAGCATAAAACTAACAATGAACTTGAAGGAAAACAACATTAATGGTATTAAAATGAAACTTGAAATGTTCTTACAGCTGATTACAAGACAATGCAGTGAAGAAAATGCAGAAATCTGAAATTTATCTCTCTAAACACTATTCATCATCTTCTCTCAATTTTTTCTCTCTATATCTATCTATTTTTGCCTCCCAGCTGAATGTCTCTCCTCTCTGGCCTTGGCTTCCAAAAACGTGCATGGAGAGATCCCCTAGTCTCCAAAAAATGACCTCCATCAGTAGGGGTGCAGTCTTACTGGGCTGGACAGAAGGGTTGTAGAGTTTGTCTGCACACCCAGCCCTTCTTCTCTTCTCTCTCCTCATTTATCACCAAGACTCCAACTTGTAATCATAGGAGTATAAGGGGGTAACTAGCGTTGTAGGTGCATCAGGGGAGCAGGGGGAGTCTGTTGGTGGGTTCCTCAAATCAGCAATCATGAGTTGCAGGGCAGTTGGGCTGATCAGGCAAGGCGTACCGGTACGTCGAACTCCAGTGACTTGAGCGTACCGGTACGGTTTACTCCAGTAGCCTTAGCGTACCGGTACGCGTACCGGTACGGTTTGGCTGGTTTCTTGATTTTCTGATTTTCTCCTCCACTGAGCTATCCACAAGCTGTTTTTTCATCTTCATTTGCCTCACATGATTGGGGAAGGCCTTAAGAGGTCTCATTTAGCTCCATTTAACTGCAAACACCAAATATCATCGTTAAGAGTTCAATTAACCTAACTCACATCATTTAAATCTCCAAAAATAATTAAAATGAGATGATTAGCACATCAAAATATACAAAGTTTTGTGCTAATCAAAGCGCAGGCTATTCTCAAAGGCGGCCACGAAGAAGCAAACCTTCTTGTGAACCTGAGAGACATATGGGGTGTATTCATCGGGACTCCAGGATTGAACCCCTGGGGGAAAACCATAACGAGCACCAAGGACCTTCATGAGGGTAGGAGTGACCTCGCTAGGGCCCACAAGCTCTGCATGACTGAAAGCAGACCCTACACTTGGAGCAGAAACACATACGCCACTCACTTTACCCTTGCCTTTGTTCGAGTTCTTGACCACAGGGGAGGGGGTAGAGGGAGGCTCATCAATATTTGCCTGGGCATCGACAGAGTCAACACTGGAGAAATTGTCAATCTCCTCACCCACGGCACCTAAGTCAGAATCCTCTTCAACAGATCGGTCTCCTAAGAGGGAAACAGAGGAAGGGGTGGCTCCAGAGGAAACAGACATAGCTGGGTAGGTAAAGGGAAGCTTAAAAGACCTATAGAGGGGGGGAATGTCAGAAAAACACTCCTTGAGAACTCTGGGGTCGACACAGTTGTGCGCGATAATGAAGATTATAGCAGTGGAATAAGGGTCCAAAAAAAAGGGAAGACGAATCAGAGAGAGGCCCCGATTCCTAAAATAACTGAATCGAAAAGTCCAAAAATGAAGAAACCACCTCAGACTCGAGGGATCCAGAACGAAAATAACAGGTAGGAAACCAAGAACGTACCTAATCAAAGGCGAATCGCAAGCCAAAGTTCGAAGCAAGCAAGCCGCACATGCCAATTCGAAGGAAGAGGAATTTCAACAGAAACCCTAAGTTCGTCGAGGAATTGGGAGAGTCTAGGTCTGATGGGAGATGGAAAGCTTGACAGGAGAATTCGAGAGGGAAAAATAGGAGTTGTTACTGTCAATTTAAAGGCATTTAAAGCCAACTGCACAAAGTGGAGAACATGCGCGGGAAACGAGGGGGGTAAATGATTACTTGTAACCGTCAAAAACTTGTTCGCGCGCAGATCGAGGTCGACAAATGGAGGTCAGCCTTAACTAAATCTCAGCTCAGCCCCTACCCAAGTTCACTTAGGATAAGGGCTGGGGGGCAACTGATGGTACCCAAATTCAACCCTAAGTATGAGCCCAGCCCACGAGTTCGGGTAGAGAGGTCAGATTAGAGCTCCAGAGCTCAGGGAACCAGAGCTTTAGCTCCTCCCAAGCGAAATAATAGCCGAAGTGATAAGGAAGTAGCGGGATGACAGCTGGCGCCTCCAAAACAGAAGTCAAGTAACATCTCAGGCGAAAAATTCTTAATTGACCAGGATCCCCTCCCAGAATTAAGGGGGATCCCACGAATGAAGGGCAGAGATCTCGGTTGAGATCCCTTAGGGTTAGGAATAACACTATAAATACTGGACATTACCCTAACCACAAGGGGGGGGGGGGGGGGGGGAGAACCCTAGCAATGCAAAAAGACTTTGTAAATTTCTTTGATCATCAATAAAGAAGAGGGAGCTCATCAAGCCGGTGAACCACTATATTTCCACTGTTTGTACCCACTACACCTCGGATATTCATAGCATTCGTTCACCAATTTACAAGCCGCGTAGCTCAGATCCATCCCATATAATTGAAGTCAATCCCATTGCTCATTCACGTAGAAAAACACCATCAGTAACAAATAAAATATAATAAAAAATTTAGTGAAAATTACATAGATAAATAAGTAAAATTCAAAAATAGGAAAATAATCCAAAAGAAAGATAACAATGAATTTATTTATAATAAAGTCAATCATCTAATACCACAGTTTTGATAAGAACATATAAAACAAATAAAAAGAATATAAAAATATTAATGAAGAAATTAATTTTATTCCTATAAATATTTATGATCAAAAGACATATTATTAATCAAAAAAATATATTAGCAAAATTTGAATAAAAAAATAATTAGCAATTTCGAATAAAAAGTAAAAATAATAGATTTTAAATTAAAAAATTAAATTATTATTAAGAAAATAAAAAAAGCCTCATTGACCCTCATTGTTTTAGACCTCAAATATTGTTGAGCCACCCTTTGTTTCTTCTTTCCTTTCTCTTTCTTTTTATTTTTTTTCCTTTTACTATATCTTTCAAATTCTCTTTTGTTTTTCTCATTCAATCGCACACATATATTAGTGTGAACAAATAGGCAAACTCCAAAGATCTGATAGCTGGTGGAGATGGGTTCAACAGGACAGTTCTTGAGAGGGAGTTGGTCAATGAGGCCCTTTCTAATGTTTCTGGTAGATTAGGCCTAGGAGATGGGTTCAACATAGTTTATAGGGTGCAAGATGACTATCAACACTGTCAATCGCAACACGGGATGACACAATATAAAGTTGGTATTATATATATAGACTAGTTATTGTCTGTGCCTGAAGGTATTATATGACGAAAAAAAATCAACTGAAAAAAATGAGCATTAGCAAGAGAAAAATGCGATGCACGTAATGATAACAATAAATATCTAGAATCAATGAATATATAAAAAAAGTACAAAATTAGCTCTAAAAACATAACTCAAAATATTTAAACATATACACAATTTACATATTTTATCATCGTACCTTAAAAAGCTATTACTCATTATATATTATTAATTTGCACATAGTAATAAAAAAAAAGTAATTAAGATGCATATCAAATAAAAGAACGTTTTTTTATATCAAATAACTACTCTCTCCATATGGTTAAAGTGCAAATCTTCATTCTCAATCAACTTGATATGACATATAACTATTATTTTTCAAATACAAATGCACACCATAGAAATAGGTATAATAGAAATTACAAAGCATCAAAGCATTCAAGAGGCTGTCTAAAAAATTGCTCAAAAATAACATTGGTTCTTTAAGTAACTTGAATTCCAATAAGTTCCAGGCATTGAAAGTGTACCCAGCAAACTATTGAAGCACTATTGCATTTGAAGTAATTAAAGTAATTAAAACCAATCCCCCTCACCTCTCCTTTCTCTCTCCTACCTCGAAACTCCCAAGCCCACATTTTCATTGGTAACAAAATTGAAACAAAAAGCAATAAACCGAAGTGCAGTCAAGAATATCATAGTATGAGATCAATTTAGTACATCAAACCCAATTTGTAATTGCACGATTCATTTGTGAGCGTATTTATTCTGCATCACTATCCTGAATGTCCGTGTATCAATACGTATGCGATACCGCAAGTTAGGTGATAGTGTATTTATTCTGCATCACTATTCATTTGTAGTAGCAGGAACATTATTATCATTTGCATCCATTTCTGATAAATACAGATTACAAACTATTCAAAAATAGGAAAACAGTAAGTTTATTAAAAGTCTATGTTACTGTTTAGTGTTACTGTTTTAACGTTTCTGTATGGTGTCACTGTTTGGTGTAACTGTTTATATCATACACAGAAACGAAGTCACTGTTTGATGTAACTGTTTAAATCATACACAGAAACAAAGTCTCTGTTTTGTGTAATTGTAACAGTTTGGTGTAACTGTTTGAATTAAACACATAAACAGAACATGCAAATTTTTAAAAAAAAATTCCAAGCCTCTTCAAACTATCACAGATTGTAAAAACAAGTTTTTAACAATTCGCAATATTTTAGAATACTAAAACATGTATCAGAAACACAACAAGTAATTAAACTAATCGGAAATCTGTCTTAAGATTGTTAGTTGTGTGGTATTTCAAATATAGTAAAATCACTTATTGAACTTTCTGATTTGAAACATGTAATGTATAACAAAACAGTAACAATCAAATGCGAAACAGTTATACAAAAACAGTGTTAAACGAAAGAGTTACACAAAAGAGTTACACGTAACTGTTTGTATAACCAGTATTAAAACTAACCCGATTGCAGAACAGGAACTGTTATTGAACTTTAGGTAGATCAAGGCTAGTGTTTGACACTATGTCCTTAAGACAGATTTCGCCCCCACACACGGTGCTTATGGAATATCGAGCACCTGCCTCCCAGGATACAATGATCTTAACACGAGCAGAAGTAGCACTCCAATCTACTCGTCCAGCGAACAAAAAAATTGTGTTGTATACTCTCCAAATGCTGACTAACTTAATGCCGAAAATGCAATGCACTAATGTCTGCCTTAATGGACTAATGAATTGAATAAATTAATGGTAATGAATGTCTGGGTATTTACAGACCTCTTGGCGACTTTCCGGACAGCCACCATACTAAAAGACACAACCCATAAGACTAATGAGACACCATTTGTAACTATTCTCTATGAACACTCACAACCCAATTTCGGACTAGAGGGAAGCAACAATTCCGAATCAGTGTGATCTATGGGTACCGAAAATTAATTTCGGGTCAGAAATTATCGCCCAATTAATTTTGGGGCTTAGGGAGGCCGGTACCTCCCAAAAAACTTAATAGGATAAAAGTACATTTTTTAAAATAATTGGGATAGAAGTACATGTGCTAAAAAAAATTCATAAAAGCCCTTTTACCCCTACCATAAATAGTTCATACCTAATTGAATGTGAGACTTTCAAGATTAGAATGTGAGACTGAAATTTCATATATATATCCATGCAAACAGTGTCACAAAAGAGAGACACGATATAATGACAATGGGGGTCCAATCAATGACATCATGTAATACCCCCTTCATAGTGTCCAAACAGTGTCAGTAAAGAGTGACAACAGTAGATTGTACCTAAATGATAACAATATATATTTTGCCCACTAAAAAAGTTGCACCTAAAGGGGGAGTCAAAAAATTGTCATGCAAACAGTGTCACCAAAGAAAGACACGATATAAATTGTTATGCAAACAGTGTCACCAAATAGAGACACGATATAATGACAATGGGGGTCCAATCAGTGGCATCATGTAATGCCCCCCTTCATAGTGTCCAAAACAGTGTCAGTAAAGAGTGACAACAGTAGATTGTACCTAAATGATGACAATATATATTTTGCCCACTCAAAGAGTTGCACCTAAAGAGAGAATCAAAAAATTGCCATGCAAACAGTGTCACCAAAGAGAGACACGATATATATATATGAAATTTTAAAATTCAAATGATACACAAATATCAAAAGGAATATTGAAAGTCTCACATTCTAATCTTGAAAGTCTCACATTCAATATTAAGTATGCACTATTTATGGTAGGGGTAATTATGGAATACAATTTAGAAAGAATTTGAAAATGTTTTAAAATGTGTATTTATTGACAACTATTTGATGAAAAAGTGGACTTAAGGGAGGATAAGTTTGGAAGCGGTACTTAAAGCCAAATAAGTTTTGAAAAAGGTACTCACATCCCATTATCTTATTAATTTTCTCCAAAAATATAGGGCTTGACCACAACCGCACTCGAGCCCGACCAGGCGGCGTGTGGTAGAACCAAAGGCATGTAGGTGCTCGCTCCGCTCATAAAGTTGTGGTACCTCTTGGGGCCCAATCCTTTAGAGCAAACTTGGCCTATATATGCCCATGTAGAACTTCATCTTCAACCAATGTGGGATTGATGTCAAATCCCACATTGCATAACCTTTATTTTCTCATTTCAAGAGGGTCACTTTGGAGCCTATTTTCTCATTCATTTCTTATTCGATTTGAGCAAGTGAATATACTACATTATTCTCCTCACGGATTAGAATATGAACCCACGAAATTTTATTCAAAATAATAATCAAGTCCCACTTTAATTTAGATTCAAAGTCGACCAAAAACTCAATTTTTATACTTAAAAAACTGTTTTGGTCCAACACTCCCATGGTTTTTGCCTGAGACCTTATATACTCTCCATCTCCCTCTCTGTCTCGACCTTTCTTTCTCTCACACACTGGCCCCCTATCTCTCTCTCTCTCTCTCTCTCTCTCTCTCTCTCTCTCTCTCTCGCGACCTCTCGATTAGTCTTAAGTCTCTCTTTCTCTCGCAACCTCTATCCCCTTCTCTCTCTCGCGACCTTTCTTTCTCTCACAAAATCTTATCTCTCTCAACCTCTCGGTGATTACAGAGCAGATCTAAAGAAGACGAAGCTATTCATCAACTAATTTTCTTTGATTGCAGTTTTTAGTTGATGTGTGGAGTAATGAGTTTTACGAATTGCCTTAGTAAGCTCATCTCTCTACTCTCTGTCTTGCTTCTCTGTTCTCTATCGGGCATTGATTTGTGTTTGGCAGATAATTCAGAAATTGTCTTTTATTCGAATTAAGTTTCTGTAACCAGATCCCTAAATTGCATTTCCACGCCCCATCTTGTTTATTGAAACTGGTTGCTTGCGCTTCTAATTTTGGGAACTTCTCATCACTGGTCTATTCTCTCAGCTTGAATTGGACACTGAAAGTCGTTGTTGGGTGTAATATAAGGGATGATGTTTTTTGGGAGGTATGTATGCATGTTCATGCCATCAAAGACTCTTCCTCCGCTCTTCTATCATATTTTAATGTCTAGATGATAGATTTTTGGCCATTGGATCTTTACTTTGATTATCTAAGAAGTAAGTTGTACTTTCTTCTTCCAAAAAAAAATGAACTACAAATGAACAGGAACACTAATTGAGCTTAAGTAATGATTCTTGTAAATCTTAATTATATATATATTTTTAATTATATTTTTGGTCTTTTATATGTGTTTACAAGTCGAATTGATTTTTTTGACTTGTCTTCTAGTCTCAGTGATACATGCTTAATTACAACTAAAAACTTCAAATAAGAACAACATATTACAATGTCATAGTGAGGAGGCCCTTATGTGGTTTTGTCTTGCACAGCTTTTTAGGATTGTTGATCTACATTTACAGGTAGAATAGGAGTTACGTTCTAAAAGTTTGTTCGAATTATAGTGGAAAATGTCGCCAAAGACATGCTTCTCATCCTAGTATCCTGAGGGAGTGGTGAACCTTAACATCATTTATCAGGAAGACTTGAAGAAAATAAATAGTCTAAAAGTAGTAGCTTAATAGTTTCTTTTTCTTGACTTGTTATGAGTTGATTATTTATTTTTATTTTTTTGCTCTTCAACTGCCCTAATAATCTTTCATCTTTTGGTTTGGCAGGACACATTTTGAACCCTGTTATGCCCAAATATTTGTGCATTAAAGTGCAGACCAATCGTATTGGGATGATGAAAAAAATCCAGGGGACAATTTTCCTTCAAAATTTAAATCTCTGTAGTCTTTTGCGTGTTACAGAAATCTCTTATTGGTACTATTGACCAATTTCTATTGTTTCACTTTATGGGAAGTTTTGCCCTTTCTTATGTAAGGAAATTATCCAAATGCATTTGATGAAATTTGTTTCTCTCCCATTGCCAAGCGATTCTTATTCCTTATTATCGTGTTTAGTGAACACAGAAAGGAGATAGAACAAGAGTCTCTAAGGCATGTTCAAAAGAGGCATAAAGAAAGGTTTCCTAAATGGTTTGAAGATCATGTAAGTGTTATATAATTCATATTATTTTCACACAATATATTACTTCATCATACTAATTACTTCATTCATGATTATAAATAGGTTACACAATTGTGCAAGCAAGAGAATACACATGTCAAAATTGTCCGCCGGATGTGAGCCCGAATTGCTGGGCTACTCGTATTGGTTATTTCGGATCTGTGGACTTCAAGGTATGCACACTGAAACTAATTGAAATTAAGAAAAAAATTCAAAAATCACTCTTTTCAACATATTCATCCCTGCCTCTGTTTCCAGTTATGGAGAGAGATGTTTGAGGCATATTAATATATTTATTTCTGTGATTTTAAAATCTTAAAACTCATGCGAGAGAAAGTGGGAAAAGGGGGGAAAGGGGGGGGGGTATTTGATCATATGTAGGATTTCTGAAATAAGTATAACAAGATTGAAGATTATGATGTTGCCTACTGAAGTTGCAAATGGATTAGCAAGAGTAGATGAGTTGACCTCAAAGCATAAGGAGGCTATTTCTCAAATCACACCGGCATGTGCTTCAGGGCTTCAATAAAGTTTGTCTTCGAAGCTGTGGTGGTTGACTAGTACATTTCTCTTCTCCTTTATGACAAGCTACTGGCAATGGAATTGCCAATTTGTGTATATTGAATTTGTGATTTGGTGGATGGGTAACATGCAGGTTGTACATTTTTTGTGGTAAACACTGATTTTTAGTGTCTGGTTATTAACAAGAGCACCAAATTGTAACCTGGAATCTATGACTTCTGAAAATACCTCAGGTGCCTTGGTCACAAATTGAGCTGCTGCTTGTGGTCTGGCAATTTAATGATTGGTGAGTGCATGTATTTTGTTGGTTCTAGGCTGCATAAGCTGCGTTTTATTTGCACATTGTATATGATGAAGAGCCCGGTCAAGGCGATCTTAGTCGAGAGAATATTTGTTGAACGAAATTCATGGGCTATTTGGTCACTCTATGCCTCGATCACACGTGGAGATGAAGTGAAGATATTTTAGAAACTAAACCCAGAAGAGAATGGAAAGTAAGTGGCCAATTGCTGTTGGAAAAGAAAGTCACAATGTACTAGCTTTTTGGAGGAGGAGGTGTAGATGTCAAGGTTATATTGTTAGGCCTCTGTTCGTTTTGTTTGTTTACTGTTTTGAGTTTGTCTTTCGTAGAAGTTTTGGAAGAAAGGTACTATAGAAGTGAAAGACAGCAAATTGATAGCATGGATGATAATTTGTGTATTAATTAATTATGGCTACTGTTATTTGGACAGGTAGCTTGAAACTTGCTTCTAATTCTTGAATACAGAAAATGAGTGAAAAAAACAAGGAGAACCGAGCAAAAAAGGACATGGGTCATATTGTAGGGACGAAGAGTTTCGCTCGAATTAGTTACGATAGCGTGAGTTGTTTTTTAAATGTATATTTCACTTATGTGATTAATTATATACATGCATATTTATGTAAAAAATTTCTATTAATGTTTAATGCATGATAGCGTGATCTCGACACTAGAGAGGAGCCTAACCGTATGGAACTGTGGTTAACAACCAAGTTTAGTATGAAGAGGAATGCTTGGGCTGGCAGGAGATCGGGAGAATTCTATGTAAGTTATCCTATCCTTCTCCATTTCCTTGAAATATCTTCTTACATAATGCTAAATTGATAGATTGTAATCTTTCCAAATGTAGAGCAACCTTAAGAGGCTAGAGGCTCAATCAATGGATATTATTTTCACGTGATTTGATTTGAGAATTATATCTTTGAAAGTGAGAGTTTATTTGAGTTTATTATTTTCACGTACTGGATTGTTTTTTGCTATGTCAGTTAGCAGTTGCTGAGGTGTTTTGGTGAAGCAGATGTGTTGCACTCTATGTTGCTGTGTTGAAGCTATGCTGCTGTGAAAAATGGAAGTTGAAGATGGAGGAAGACTGCTCTTACAGCAGGATCAGTCCAGGATCAATAGGCAGGATTTGCAGGGTCAGCAGCTGGACAGAGAGGGGTCTGCCTCCTTTTATGTTCAGGTGTACTGTTATCTTGGAAGTACTACAGCTACTTCTATGTACTGCAAATGATAATGAAGATGGTGAGTTCTGATTAAGGGCCAGAGACTGAGCTTGAGGGTCAGCAAATGCAGCAGCTGTACAGGGAATTTTTTAGCTGCTTTGACTGGTTCTTGTAACAGAATTCTGTAACAGTTTTCTATTTTTCATGTTAAAACAGTTACTGTTTTTTAAAACAGTTTCTATTTTTTGATTCTTGTAAATTTTGAGATTTATTCAATAAATTTCTTCTGTTTTAAAAAAAAAAAAATATTATGCGATAGGTTTCTTTGTTCATTTTAATGTATTAATTAGTAACGACAATAAGTTGTCAAAAAATCATGTTTTAAATTTTAGTGGTGATTTTAATTATAAAATGTATACTTTAGCTGCAATTAATTGTTGTCACTAAAAGTCTGGTTTTAATCGGGCTTTTAGTAATGATATAGTATAATTTAGTGGCAAAATTTAGTTTACTTACTACAATATTTATGGCGGCTAAAAATTTCACATTTAATAACATTTTTCATGGTGCGGCTACAAAATTTACTTTTAGTGGTGATAGTGTTTTTCTACCGAAGACGAGGAGATTGCGTGGATATGTGTGTGTGTGTGAACTATGAGTCTCTGAGCTCTAAAGCTCGTGCCAACTGCTTATATATGCTCAGGGAATTTAAGGAAAGGGAGATGCACACAATGAAATTATAGTGGTTCGCCTGCTTTGGAGCTCGGCTAGTCCACTCTTCAATGGAGGCTCTTGCTCCTACTTTCTCATTGATTGCGTTGGATGTATTACAGTACAATATGGAGGAAATTAGGGTTCTTCCTACCTCTCAATTCTATATACCTCCTTTTCGTTGGAGGTTTATCCTGTTTTTTATAGCCTCTTGCTTACCTCTAACCCAAACTTATTTCCTATATTCATGGGATCATTCCACCCCACCCCCTCCAATGGAGGAGTTACTTTCCTTCCATGGGACTGGTTCTGTGGATCTTATCCCAAGATCTTCGCCTTCCATCCGTGGGATCCTCCTTAATTGTTGGAGAGGATCTCGGTTGGTTAGGGGTTTTGTGCCTTGAATTCAGGTTGGCTATTGCTTCAGAGGCGCTTGTTATCATCTAGCTGTCCCCTCATCATTTCCCATATTATCTCGCCTGGGAGAGCTTTCACTCTGGCTCTCCGAGCTCTTCGTACATCGTCTGACCTCCTGAGCTCTTCGTGTCTTTGTCTGAACTCCCAAGCTGAGCTCATTTCCTGGGCTCGAGCTTAGGGTTTATTTTAAGTATCATCAGTTGCCCCCCAGCCCTTGGCTTAAGCGAGCTTGGGCAAGGGCTGAGCTGTTTTTAAACTCAGCTAGACCTGCACGTGACTGGCCCTGTTTGCACGTGATTAATGCCTTTTGGCGGTTTAAAGCAATCATGAATCTCCTCGATTCTCGTGCATGTTTCAGCCCACGTTTTTAAGCTTTAAATGCACAAACGGCTATCTGAACCGTCTTCTTCCTCTGTTCGACTTCTTTTCCAGCAACTCCAGAATTTCGGCTTGAAGCTTTCTGATTCTTGCTCAAAACCGAGCCCCCTTGTGTTCGACTTAAGGATCCGTTGTGCTTCCTTCCCTCGATTTCGCTCTAGATATTTGTTCGCTTCTCTTTCCTAGCTTGGTACATTTTCCTACTCCCTTAATCATCTTTTCTCGCTCTGGATCCCTCGAATTCGAGGTGGTTATTGCGCTTCTGGGCACATAGGTTCTTTTATTTCTGGTCCCGTGACTGTTGTTTGTCTCCTCTTCCTCATTTTGTGGATTGGAGCTCTATTGTGCACATACTTGCTGTTGGAAGCTATTCTGCTGACCCTAGGGTTATTAGAGAGAGTTTGATTAGTGTTCCCCCTCTCTATCGTTCCTTTAATCTTCATTTTTCCTGCCCAAATATGGATGCCTCTTCTAGAGCCACTCGTTCCTCTGTTCCTCTCTTAGAAAGTAGGTCTGCCGAGGAGGAGACCGAATTAGGGGAGGTGGGAGATGAAATTGACAATTTCCCGGGTGTTGATGTTGTTGACTCCGAGGTTAACACCGAGGAGCTTCCCCCGTCGTCTTCTCCTATGCCCCCTAAGCCTGACAAAGGCAAGGGCAAAGTCAGTGGGGTAGGGATCTCAGGTGGTACATCATACTTAGGAGCTGCCCTAAAGCATGCCGAGCTCTTGGGCCCTAGCAAAGTCGACCCTTCCTTTGTGAAGATCTTCGTTGCCCGCTATGGGTTTCCTGTTGGTGTTCAGCCCTGGTGTCCAGACAGCTCCACCCTTTATATTGCTAAAGTTCATAAGAGAGTCTGCTTCTTTGAGGCCGCATTTGAGACTGGCCTTCGTTTCCCTCTACACCCTTTTATCAAGAACGTTTTGCAGTATTTCAACGTTTGTCCTTCTCAGCTTTCCCCCAATTTCTGGGGTGTTCTGGTGGGTCTCCTGGTCTTTTTTAAGGATCAAAACTTCGGGGTTCCCAGTATTTCCCTGCTCTTGGATTTCTTCAATGTCAAGCCGGCCTCTTCTGAGGGCTTCTTATATATCTCCAAACGAGCTAACGCTAGACAGATCATCTCCCATATACCGTCTTCCCATAAACATTGGAAAGAACGTTTCTTCTTTGTTGGGGGCACCAACTGGGAATACAACCCTGCTGACAGCACGAACACCCTTGGTATTCCTAAGGCCTGGACTGTTCCAGAGAATTTGCGTGAGTCCTTGCTCGAGCTGATTGAGTTCTGTCTTGAGAGTTACAAGTTTCTTACTCTGCTCTGCTTGTGTTGTATTTAGGTACCAGACCTGAACTCAGTGCTGAGGACGAGGAGGTAAAGTTGAAATTGGTCAAGTGTGACCCACGAAGGTACCCCGAGCTCATCCAACCCTGGGTTCTAGTTGAGAGAGGATTTAGTCCTACTGGGATAACGATAGAAGCTCCGCCTCCCATTTCTGCTATCAGACCTGAAGAAGTAGCAGGTAATTTCTTTCTTCGATAAACTGAGCTATCTTCCCTCTTCCTTATATATGCGTAGCTGACTTGGCTCAGATCTTCCAGGGTCTTCCACAATGAGGTCCTCTTCCGAAGAACTTCAAGCCAAAGTCGAACTGCTGAGAAAGAGTGGGAAAGGCAGCAAGCGCAAGACTCAGGTCGACCCTGTTAGCGGCTCCACTACCCGGGCTAAAGTCCCAAGGTTGGGGGTGCCCCCTTCACCTTTGGATACCAAAGAAGCTGCTCCTTCATCCAGCATTTCTCAGGTTGTGATGACCTCTCCCCTCTCAGAAGTTCTGCCCTCCCCTATAGAAACTCACGTGGGGGGTCAAGCTTCTCCTTCCTCGTCTGAGGTCCAGAAGGCATTGGGCTTGATCCCTCACCTCC
The DNA here is from genome assembly GCA_951799425.1 of Ilex aquifolium. Taxonomy (NCBI): domain Eukaryota; kingdom Viridiplantae; phylum Streptophyta; class Magnoliopsida; order Aquifoliales; family Aquifoliaceae; genus Ilex; species Ilex aquifolium. Next base: position 8,703,187 of record OX637406.1, read on the forward strand.
AACCCAGCGCTGCTGTCTACAGCCCTTCCGGGAAGCTTATTGAGGCGTCTCTGATAGGACCTGGGGTCGAGAGAGGGAAGCACCCCAAAGTGGAGGGGGATGAGGATTCCTTCTTCTAGAATATGGAGCTTGCTGCAGGGGCTGTCTCTTCTATTCTCCCTGAGTCTGACATCGAGAAGGCTGCTTCCATGCACCTTGAAGAGTCCATTACGTTAGCTCTTCAGGGGGCAGCTACTGTTAAGTTTTGGTGCTTTGCACGTCCATTTATCCTTACCTAATTGCTCCTATATAACTCGCCTCTTTCTTTTCTTTTTGTTCTCAGATGGCTCTCCACGTGAAAGGTTTGCTGAGCAGGGTTCGGTCTTCTGAGCATTCTGTTAAGGCTTTGAAGGCGTATGAAATCAAGGTTTCAGAGCTATCTTTTGAGAATGAGGACCTCAAAGCTCAGGTGAGAGGTTTTAACGAGCGGATGAAGAAGCAATCCTCTGACCTCAAGGCTTCTTTAGCAGCCAAAGACAGAGCTGAGGAGAGAGAGAAGAAGGCTCGGGATGAGCTGAGGATAGCAAGGAGGAGCTGAAGCTCAAAACTGAGGCCTGGGCTAAAGCCAGCCATGAGGCCTTTGATGCTCAAAGCTCCCTTAGGCACATAAGGGAAGAGTATAGCATCCTCAACGAGGCAAATGGTAAGCTCTGTGAGGGTCTCGAGGAGCAGAAAGACCTGGTCAAGCAGAGGGATGGCGAGATTGTTGAATTGAAGGATGAAGCCACCACCCTGTGGGCCTCTGGATGGATCTCCTTTCAACGTAAGGCCTCCAAGACCTTCCCAGACATGGACTTCAATTTTCCTGTTCCAACTGAGGAGGAATTGGAAGAATCTGACTCTAAAGGCGAGGAAAATACCCCAGCACTTCCGGACAAAGCCTCAAACCAGGATGCGCTTGCTCTTTCAGCTATTCTACACTCTACTACCTTTTCTGCTGATCTCGTGACCGAGGCTCTTGCTCACGATTCGCTAGAAGGCATAGTGGAGGCTCTTGGGGCCAGTTCTCCTGAGAATTCTGCTATTCCGGCTTCTGAGTCCTTGCCTGCTGAACTGCCGGGCTCTGCTCCTGCTACTCTGGCTCTCTTTGCTGACCCCCAAAATCCCCCTTCAGAGACTTAGTATTTTTCCTTTGTAATTCTAGATTCTTATTTCATGTACTTCTGGCTTCACATTCTGCAATATGACTTTGCTTTGACAAGTGGTGTACTGAATTCTAACTTGAGGTAGGATTGTGTTTAAGATTCTGCTTTTGCTTTGCCTTCGCATGTTCTCCTCGTCCCCCTTCTCTAAGAGGCATTTTTAGTTCTTCTTTAAAGAATAATAATTGAGTTTTAAGACGCTAACTGGGCTGTTGCTACGCAAGGAAGAGCTTTCCCGGTTGTCGTAGCTTACTGTGAGCTCTGGGGCTCCTAGGCTCTTCTCCGAATTTTGGGCGCTACATGGCTCAGATTATGAACTTAGGTGCTCGTTTGAGCTACAGGGCTCGTTTTATGAACTTAAGAATTCATTGTGAGCTACATGGCTCAGATTATGAACTTAGATGTTCATCTTGAGCTGCTGGGCTCATTTTATGAACTTAGATGTTCATCGTGAGCTACATGGCTCATTTTATGAACTTAGATGTTCATCGTGAGCTGCTGGGCTCATTTTATGAACTTAGATGTTCATCGTGTGCTGCTGGGCTCATTTTATGAACTTAGATGTGTTGAATAGCTACCCATGAATAAATCAAAAACTTGCCGCTTTATTGAAAATCTCTTTGTTACAAAGGAGACTTACTAAAAAAACCTTTTAAGATGTTCTGCATTCCAAAAGTGAGGTAAGACTTTTCCTTCCTCTGTTTGCAGTTCTTAATTTTCAGGTCTGATTACCCATGAGTGGGGTCCTTTCTCGCAGGCAGGAGCTTCTTGAGCACTAAATCTCCAGCCTTGAAGCTTTTGTGCCTGACCCTTCTGTCATAATACCTTGCTGTTTTCCTTTGGTAACTTCGGATACGATGTAGAGCTCTGTCTCTCTTTTCATCCAAGAGATCGAGGTTCAGTAGGAGAGATTCATCATTGTGCTCGGCGTCTGCAAACTCAACCCTAGGTGATTGGAGCCCCACCTCGACAGGTGCCACCGCCTCGGTTCCAAAAGCCAAAGCAAATGGGGTTTCCTGAGTTGCAAACCTGGCAGTGGTCCTGTAGGCCCACAGCACTTCAGGGATATACTCCACTCACTTACCTTTTAGATCTTCCAGTTTGGTCTTCAGAGCTGTCTTTATGGTTCTGATGGTGACATCAGCTTGCCTGTTGGATTGACGATGTGCCAGAGCTGAGAAATAGTTCTTTATTCCGAGCTCAGCACAAAATCTCTTGAACTTTGTGTTATCAAACTGCTTTCCATTATCAGATACGATTGCTCTGGGAACTCCGAACCTGCAAATTATAGATTTCCAAACAAAGTTTTGCACCTTTTGCTCGGTGATAGTTGCCAAAGCTTCGACCTCTCCCCATTTGGTGAAATAATCCACCCCTACAACAGCAAACTTGCATTGTTCCACCCCGGTGGGAAGGGGTCCAAGTATATCCAAACCCCATTACTGGAAAGGCCATGGGCTCACCACCGAGGTCAGTGGCTCGGGTGGACAGTGGGAAATGTTGGCGTGCTTCTGGCAAGTCTTGCATCTCTTGACCAACTCAGTGGCATCCTTGAGCATGGTGGGTCAGTAGTACCCTTGCCTTAGTGTTTTCCCTGCTAAGGCCCGGGCTCCGATGTGATTGCCGCAGATTCCCTCATGCACTTCTATGAGTATATAGTTGGCATCTTCATCTCCCACGCACTTAAGGAGAGGTGCTGAAAAACCTCGTTTGTACAGATTTCCCTACAACAAAGAAAATCTAGCTGACCTGGCTTTCAGTTTGGAGGCTTCCTTGGGGTCATTTGGCAAGGCTCCATTCTGCAAGTACTCTATGATGGAGTCCATCCAGCTCGGCTGAGCTGAGATTGGGAGCACTTCTTCCTCCTCGATGCTCACTGAAGGCTCTACTAGATGCTTTGTTGGTATTAGCCTATCCAAGTTTTCTTGCGAGGCAGTTGTCAATCTTGCCAACGCATCTGCTCGTGAATTTTCTGACCTGGGAACGTGTCTGGCGTTAACCTGCACAAACTTCTTGATTAGTTCTCGTACCTTTCTGAGGTAAAGGATCATTTTTTCGCCCCTCGCTTCGTAGGACTCCTCTATCTGTTTCACCACTAGTTGAGAGTCACTGCAGATCTCCAGCTGTTCTGCTTCCATAGAATGAGCAAGATTGAGCCCAGCGATGACAACTTCATACTCAGCCTCGTTATTTGAAGTCTTAAACCCAAACCTAAGGGCATATTCGACATCTATTCCATCTGGAGAAGTCAGGATTAAACCTGCACCGCTTCCTTGAGCATTGGCAGCTCCATCCACTGAAAGCCTCCATATGGGGAGGTCGGGTACTAACTCTGTGATCTCCATTGGTGCTGCTGCTGTGAATTCTGCGATGAAATCCGCCAAAATTTGCCATTTGATGGCAGTTCTTGGCTTATATCTGATATCAAACTCACTGAGCTCTATGACCCATTTAACCAACCTTCCAGAAGATTCCGGCTTATGTAGCACTTGCTTCATCGGCTGGTCTGTTGGAACCTCGATAGTATGAGCCTGGAAATAGGGCCTAAGTCTCCTAGCTGTTGTAACCAAAGCTAAAACAAGTTTCTCCATCTTTGGATATCTCTCCTCCGCCCCCCTCAGAGCTCTGCTGCAGTAGTAGACTGGTTGCTGAGCTCTGTCTCGCTCCCTAGCCAGCGTTGCGCTGGTTGAAAAATCTGAAACTACCAGGTAGAGAGTAAGGACTTCCCCTTCTAAAGGGCTCACCAAAATAGAGGGGGAGCTCATATAATTTTTCAGGGCTTTGAACGCTTCTTCGCACTTGGTATCCCACTGGAATGCCTTCTTCAAGACTTGAAAGAATGGTTGGCACTTATCGCTTGATCTGGAGACAAAACGGCTCAAGGCAGCTATTCTACCTATCAAGCGTTGTACCTCCCTTGTGTTGGATGGTGACTGCATATCTAACACCGCATTAACCTTCTCTGGGTTAGCTTCAATTCCTCGGCTGCTAACTATAAAACCCAGAAACTTTCCTGCCGAGACCCCGAATGCAAAATTCGCAGGGTTGAGCTTCATCTTGTACTCCTCTAGGATCTGGAACGATTCAGCTAGGTGCTCGATGTGGAGTTCTGCCTTCAGCGACTTTACTAGCATGTCGTCGATGTAGACTTCCATGGATGCACCTATCTGCTTTTGGAACATCCTATTCATCAACCGCTGGTAAGTGGCTCCGGCGTTTTTCAACCCAAAAGGCATGACTTGGTAGCAATATGTCCCTTACTCAGTGACAAAAGAGGTCTTCTCATGGTCGTTGGAGTCCATTCTGATATGATTATAGCCTGAAAAGGCATCCATGAAGCTGAGGAGCTCGTGGCCGGCTGTGGCATCCACTATGAGGTCAATCCGAGGTAGGGGAAGCTGTCCTTGGGGCACGCACGATTGAGATCAGTGAAGTCAATGCAGAGCCGCCACTTGCCATTGGTCTTCTTGACAAGAACCACATTGGCTAACCAGACAGGATAGTCTATTTCCCTGATTGCCTTGGCGTGGAGGAGTTTGCTGACCTCCTCGTTGATTGCCTTTTGTCTTTCTGAGGCAAAACTCCTTCTCTTCTGTTTAACGGGCTTGCAAGTTGGGTTCACGCTTAGCTTGTGGGTAATAACCGAGGGGTCAATACCTTCCATGTCTTCTTACTTCCAAGCAAACACCCCGATGTTTTCTTTCAGAAAATGAATGAGAAGATCATTAATTTCTCTACTCAGTTTGGATCCGATGTAAACGAGGTGTTCTAGTTCTTCGTCAAGCTGAACAGGTTCCAGCTCTTCTGACGGCATTGGTCTCGTGTCCAGCTCGTCCCTCATGTCGAGCTCATCCACATGGATGCTCTCAACCTCTTTCTGCTTCATCAAAGCTGTGTAGCATTCCCTAGCTATACGCTGGTCTCCTCGGACTACTCCTACCCCATTTTTCGTAGGAAATTTTACCACTAGGTGATAGGCAGAGGGGATGGCCTTCATGGCATTAAGAGAAGGTCTTCCCAGTAGCATGTTGTATGCGGAAGGAGCATCCACCACCAGGAACTTCACAGTTGTGGTGGCTTGACACGGAGGGTCTCCCATGGTGAGCACAAGCTGGATGGATCCTAGTGGTAATACTCTCTCCCCGGAGAATCCCAACAGGTGAGCACTCACTGGCTCTAGCTTCTCCCTTCCTATGTCCATTTTATCAAAGGCAGAGGCAAAAATGATGTCTGCCGAGCTCCCGTTGTCAATTAGGACTCGATGAATTGTTCTGTTTGCCACTACAGCCCTTACTACCAGTGGATCATCGTGGGGATGCTGTCAACCTTCCATGTCTAAGTCGAAGAAGGTTATAGTGGTGCTTAACCGGGGTGCCTTGGACACAGTGTGAACCTCCAATGCTTCTCCAGCTTTGATTCTTCGTAGGTGGGCCTTTCTAGCAGAGCTGGATTCTCCACCTCCTGCAAATCCTCCGGATATCACCCTAATCTCCCCTAGGGGCTGTTGATGCTGAGCAGGGGCTTGCTGTCGAGGTGGTGGAGGTGGAAGAACTTGATTCTGATTGCCTTGAGCAACATAGCGGCGTAAATGCCCTCGTTGAATCAAGTATTCAATCTCCTTCCTCAACTGGATGCAATCGTCAGTGTGATGACCATGTTCTCTATGGAACTCGCAGTACTTGGTGGGATCCCTCTTTGCTGGGTCTGCCTTCATTCGAGGTGGCCACTTTAAGAATTTCTCATTCTGTACCTCATATAAGATTTGGGACACCGTTGCAGTTAGAGGAGTGAGTTGTCGAGGTGGATACCTTGGCTGTAGCTCTGGCTGTGGTGGGCCTAAACGATCCCTGACGTTACCTCCCCTTTTTGGGGAGCGATCTCTGTCTCTTCTTGGAGACCTATCACGTCCCCTTTCTCTTCTGGGACTTCGGTCCCTTTTTTTCTCTTCTTTCCCTTTTTCCTTTTGCGCGGATGAGCTCCCCATCTTAGAGAGAAGGGCTTCCTCGCCATTAATGTACTTTTCTGCCTTTGCGAGCACCTCTGCCATGCTTGCTTGCGGGTTTTTTGAAATGGAAAACATCAAGTCTTTAGATTGCACTCCCAATCCGGCTATAAAAGCGGTGATGGCAAACTTTTCATCCGGGACATCTACCTTCAGTGACTCCGAATTAAACATTTGAACGTAAGACCTCAGGTTATCTTGGGGTCCCTGTTTTACATTCAACAGGTGATAGCTCGGCTTTCTGTATATCCGAGCTCCTATGAAATGAGATACAAAAGCTATGGAGAGCTCTTTAAAGGACGAGATTGAGGCTGGTGGGAGCCTGTTAAACCATGCCAAGGCTGAGCCCTTTAGCGTGATGGCAAAGGCTCTACAACGCACGGGATCCTGGTACCCATGCAACTCCATCTGGTTTTTGTAGGTGTTAAGGTGATCTACAAGATCTTTCGTTCCGTCAAAGGCCTCTATCAGTGGCATTCTGAACTTCGGTGGGAGTGGAAAGTGCAGCACTCCAGTGGTGAATGGGGACTCAGTCTATTGTACCAGGGCATCCATTGTAACCGGTGCCTTGCCCTTTACAACCTCCTTCATGTGGCTGAGCTCTTGCTGGATGTCCTTGAAGCGCTGCTCCCAATACTTTTCTCTCCTTTCCTGTGGGTAAGGGAAAAAATCGTCCCTCTCGCCTTCATCGTTCTGACTCTGCACTTCTTCGTTATGGCCATTCCTTGGGGGTAGGTAAGGAATATGCCCCATGGTTTGGCTGTTTTTCCCTCCTTCATTGACCACTCTGAGGGGATCAAGGTGTCGTTGTTCCTTGTGAGGGGGATTATTCTGGCCTTCTTGGGCCGGTCATGCCTCCGGTGGGCGTTGTACGAGTTTTGAGAGCTCTACGTTTTCCTTTAGCAAACATTGGTTGACGAGGCGAAGGGCCTCCATCTCGTTATTAGTGGGGGAATCCCCCATGGGGGGATTAGTCTCTTGGACATTCTCGGGTTGTCTGCTGTTGGTAGCTTCCTGTTGATCCTGCATCCGTGGTTGGTTTGTTTGGCTTCTGCTCATGTTTCGAGTTGATACCATCAGTCACTGAGAGATCAGCTTATTTGTAACAGGAACAGTCGTTCCCACAGACGGCGCCAAACTGATAGTGTTTTTCTACCGAAGACGAGCAGATTGCGTGGATGTGTGTGTGTGTGTGAACTATGAGTCTCTGAGCTCTAAAGCTCGTGCCAACTGCTTATATATGCTCAGGGAATTTAAGGAAAGGGAGATGCACACAATGAAACTATAGTGGTTCGCCTGCTTTGGAGCTCGGCTAGTCCACTCTTCAATGGAGGCTCTTGCTCTTACTTTCTCATTGATTGCGTTGGGTGTATTACAGTACAATATGGAGGAAATTAGGGTTCTTCCTGGCTCTCAATTCTATATATCCTCCTTTTCGTTGGAGGCTTATCCTGTTTTTTATAGCCTCTTGCTTACCTCTAACCCTAACTTATTTCCTATATTCATGGGATCATTCCACCCCACCCCCTCCAATGGAGGAGTTACTTTCCTTCCATGGGACTGGTTCTGTGGATCTTATCCCAAGATCTTCGCCTTCCATCCGTGCGATCCTCCTTAATTGTTGGAGAGGATCTCGGTTGGTTAGGGGTTTTGTGCCTTAAATTCAGGTTGGCTATTGCTTCAGAGGCGCTTGCTATCATCTAGCTGTCCCCTCATCATTTCCCATATTATCTCGCCTGGGAGAGCTTTCATTCTGGCTCTCCGAGCTCTTCGTACATCGTCTGACCTCCTGAGCTCTTCGTGTCTTTGTCTGAACTCCCAAGCTGAGCTAATTTCCTGGGCTCGAGCTTAGGATTTATTTTAAGTATCATCAAGTGGCAACAATTAAATGTCATAACTAAATGATTTAACCACACACATATTGTCGTGGCCTAATGACATATTGTCACTAAAGTATAGAGTGACAATTTTTATGCATTTAGCGGCAATAATTTTCGCGACTAAAAGACCAATTTCTTGTAGTGTAATAAGAATAAGATAAAATAGTTAATAAATTATTAACACCATTATAAATTAAAATATAATTAATTGTTCAATCTCATCTCATACTATAATTCAACCAAACATCACTATCACAATTGTTGGTATGGGAAACTTGTTCCGGCACTAAGAAGACAAAAAATGGATAATCTGCCAAGGCCGGCCACGGATTTTATCAACAAAGGTGCTAGCTTTCGACATATTATCCTGCGGATTCGGATTTATCCCAAGTAATAACATTAATCCTCGATTTTCCTTCCAATTGATAATTCTCATGCATGTTTGGTTTCTACTGTTAAATTTTGTATAGGGTGAGATCGAAGATCTAAAATGGAAGAAGAGAAGAGACAAAAAAATTTACGTAGTTCGATTTATTGATAGAGCTATCACTATTGATAGTCAATTACATTTGTGGTCAAGTGTTTGATACAAGGAGAGAGCACTTATACTTATAGGGTGGGTTGAATACAAAAGTCTTCAGCCATATTAATGATGGCGTCTATTTGTCATCAAAGTTTGCTGGTAGATTTGATCCAATTTGATCCCGTGATTCACTAAATTTCATATTTTTAACACTTTTACTCAAGTTGGTACTCGTATGTGTGAAACAAGTGTCCACCTTGAACTGAACAATAGAATGATTTGTATAGACTGTGGCTTCTTTGGAACTTACAGAATTTACGACAACCGGTGCTACTACTGCCCTGCAATTTTTCTTGGAATTGGTTGAAATTATAGTTATATTTGTCGATGCAGCAATTGTCCTGTTGCTTTTGGAATTGACAAATTGCGGCAGTTTAATTTTGCCGTTATAGCGACTGGCAAAAATTACGGTTATTGATTTGCACGAAATGACTCTTCGTGCAAAATTTGCCGAGCTATGACTGTCTTGAAATTGGTCGCCCTTAATGCCAAATGGGAGAACATGTGGACTAAAATCATATGCATGGAATGTACGTCATGCAAACGTGGAAGGGACGAGATGTAAAAGGGCAGTAAATGGGGAAGGCTTTATAAATGTGGAAGACTTTCTTTAAGCCACTGTCCACTCTTCCCTCTTCCCTCTTCCCTCTTCCCTCTTCCCTCTTTCCTCTTTCCTCTCATAATCAGCCATTCAGTAACTCTATTCTTGCTCTACCCACTTGCTTTTTGAACTTTTGTTTTGTCATCTCTCTCTCTCTGTCTTATGTTTTGTTTTTTGTTTTCTGTGTACACACACTAATTATTTCATCCTAACCCCTCTTTGTGCCACGCTCCCTCTATCTTTTTCTTCTTTCCTTTCTCTTTCTTTTTCTTTTTACTATCCCTTTCAAATTCTCTTTTGTTTTTCTCATACAATCGCACACATATATTCGTGTGAACAAATAGGCAAATTCCAAAGATCTGATAGTTGTTGGAAATGGGTTCAACAGGAAAGTTCTTCAGAGGGAGCTAGTCAATGAGCCCTTTCTGGTGCTTCTGCTAGATTAGGCCTAGGAGATGGGTTCAACACAGTTTATAGGTGCAAGATGACTATCAACACTGTCAATTGCAACACGGGATGACACAATATAAAATTGTTATTATATATATAGATATATATTTTTTGACAGAAAATTTTAATTCTGATCACTAAGAACGATGCCGGTTTTTTATTTTTTGTTTAACAGTCTACTGACAGAGCCAAAGATGATGATATGCTATAGAGTAACATTAGCGGACGACTTTGAGCCGCGAAGGATCTACCTGCTTTGGTACCATGTTAAATTTTGTATGGGAAGAGACTGAATATCTGAAATAGAAGAAGAGAAGAGACACAAAGATTTACGTGATTCAATATCCAGGCCAACATCCACAGACACAACTGCCTAGACAATCACTCTACTGATAAATCAAGTACATTGTGGTTGTGTGTCTGATACAAGAAGAGAGCACCCATATTTTTAGGATAGATTTACAAAAATTCTTCAGCCATATTAATGATGGTGGCTGTTTGTCTTAAAAGTTTGCTCGTAGATTTGATCCGATTTAATCCTGTGATTCACAAAATCTCATATCTTCAAAATATACTATAGTAATAACAACAATGGATGTCATTGTAGCTTCAAAGTGCACTGATTTTAACAAAAAATTATAATTTTTAGTGCACGCAAATAGAAGAACAAACAAAATCACAATACAAGCCAAAAGAGAGATCAAAGAAAACATCAATGAAGAATAGAAAATATAATTCGTAAAAAACGCACCTCTCGTTGTTCTCAACATCAATCTACGTCTCCTTACGAGAGCAGCACGCTAGAGCCAAACGAGATCGGCTTATCTATCACCAATTATCGATACTTTTTTATTCGTTTTTTCGTCCTATCTTTTTGTTAGTTGAATGATTTTTTATATTTGGGTCGATATTATCAATGTTTAATTTTTATTTTTTTTTGTTGTTATTATTATTTAAGGGATAAAATCGAGATAACAACGACGTACACAAAACGAAGCCTTTCTTTGGCATTGTTAAAACTGACACGCATGTTTGCATAAGTCACCAAAAGCTGCCTTGCTACATGTAAAGTTTACAAACGAGTCATATATAATTCATATTTTAGGTCATGTCATGTCCTTACTTGTTTGTCCCGATTATTAATATATTTAATTAATCAACTGTTTATTGATAGAACCCAATACCTAACACTAATTAGAGCGATTAGTATGATTTACTAATCGAGTCGTGATCGAAATGATGCTCATAACAAATGCACCCAAAATCTACTATATAAATGTACTTTTCTCTCAACCAGATCAAAATTCATAAGTTTTTTCATAAACTAAAATTCCTTCGATCTATATGTTTATAAAATCACGTAATTTTTTTTGAAAACAACAAGAATTCATACAATGATAGATCAAGAAATAAAAATTGATGATACCTAGAAAAAAGCTCTAAGTATGAGCTTGGACATGGAGGTCAGACAAGGAGGTCAGACACAGTAACCAGGGCTCTGCAATCCAGACCTCAAGCTCTCCTCAAAGAAAACAAACGGGAAATTGAAAGGGAAACAGCTGGCTAGTGAATGGCATCCTCAAAGCAATGGAAAGCTATAATCAAGGCACAAAACTCTCAACTAACCAAGATCCTCTCCCAAAAATCAAGGAAGATCCCACGGATGAAGGGCAAAGATCTCGGTGAAAATCCCTTAGAGATAAGAATTACCCTATAAATACTGTACATCGCCTCAATCAAGGGGCGGAGAACCCTACTGGCATCAAAGGCATCTTGTAAAACATTTTCTAGATGAATATAGATTCTAGGAGCAAGAGACTCCATTGAAGAGTGGACTAGCCGAGCTCCCAAGCCGGTGAACCACTATATTTCTACGTGTTACACACACCACACCTCGGACAACTAGAGCACTCACACACAATTTTATGAGCCTCGTAGCTCAGATCCATCCCATACCATTGAACCCAAACTCATTGCTCATTCGTGTAAAATTACACCATCAGTTTGGCGCCGTCTGTGGGAACGACTGTTCTTGTTACAAATAAGCTGATCTCTCAGTGACTGATGGTATCAACTCGAAACATGAGCAGAAGCCAAACAAACCCACCACGAACACAGGATCAGCAGGAAACCACCAACGGCAGACAACCCGAGAACGTCCAAGAGACTAATTCCCCCATTAACAACGAGATGGAGGCCCTTCGCCTCGTCAACCAACGTTTGCTAAGGGAAAACGCAGAGCTATCAGAGCTCATACAACGCCCACAGGAGGCACGACCGGCCCAAGAAGGCCAGAATAATCCCCCTCATAGGGAACAACGACACTTGGACCCCCTTACAGAGGTCAACGAAGGAGGAGAAAGCAGCCAGACCAGGGGGCATGTTCCTTACATACCCCCTAGGAATGGCCACAACGAAGAAGGGCAAAGTCAGAACGATGGGGGCGAGAGAGACAATTCTTTCCCGTACCAGCAGGACAGGAGAGAGCAGCACTGGGAGCAACGCTTCAAGGACATCCAGCAAGAGCTCAGCCATATGAAGGAGGCTGTAAAAAGCAAAGCTCCGGTTACAATGGACGCCCTAGTACAACAGACCGAGTCCCCATTCACCACAGGAGTGCTGCACTTCCCTCTCCCACCAAAATTCAGGATGCCACAAATAGAGGTCTTTGACGGAACGAAAGACCCCGTAGATCATCTCAACACATACAAGAACCAGATGGAGCTACATGGATACCAGGATCCTGTACGCTGCAGGGCCTTTGCCATCACGTTGAAAGGCTCTGCCCTAGCCTGGTTTAACAGGCTCCCACCAGCCTCGATCTCATCATTTAGAGAGCTATCCATAACTTTTGTATCTCACTTTATAGGAGCTCGGATATACAGAAAGCCGAGCTACCACCTGTTGAATGTAAAACAGGGACCCAACGAGAACCTACGGTCTTATGTCCAAAGGTTCAATTCAGAATCCCTGAAGGTAGATATTCCAGATGATAAATTCGCTATCACTGCTTTCATTGTTGGATTAGGAGTGCAATCGAAGGATTTGATATTTTCTATATCAAAGAACCCGCAAGCAAGCATGACAGAGGTGCTGGCTAAAGCAGAAAAGTATATTAATGGCGAGGAAGCCCTTCTCTCAAAGGTAGGGAACTCATCCTCACAGAAGGAAAAAGTGAAGGAAGAAAATAAGAGGGATCGAAGTCCTAGGAAAGAAAGAGGACGAGATAGGTCCCCAAGAAGAGACAGGGATCGCTCCTCCAAGAGAAGGGAAGATGTCAGAGAACGAGACGAGCTCTTCAGCTCATGAACATCAGATGAGCTCTTCAGCTCATAAATTTAAGATGAGCTCTTCAGCTCATAAACTCAAGATGAGCTCTTCAGCTCATATACATCCGATAAGCTCTTCAACTCATAAATTCAAGATGAGCTCTTCAGCTCATAAACATCTGATGAGCTCTTCAGCTCATAAATTTAAGATGAGCTCTTCAGCTCATGAACTCAAGATGAGCTCTTCAGCTCATAAACATCCGATGAGCTCATCAGCTCATAAATTAACGATGAACTATTCAGTTCGTAACTTGAGCCAAGCAGCTCACGATAAACTCTTCAGTTCATAACTTGAGTCATGCAGCTCACGATGAACTATTCAGTTCATAACTTGAGCCACACAGCTCACGATGAACCCTTCAGTTCATAACTTGAGCCACGCAGCTCACGATGAACTCTTCAGTTCGAAACTTGAGCCACGCAGCTCACGATGAACTATTCAGTTCATAACTTGAGCCGCGCAGCTCACGATGAACTCTTCAGTTCGTAACTTGAGCCACGCAGCTCACGATGAACTCTTCAGTTCGTAACTTAAGCCATGCAGCTCACGATAAACTCTTCAGTTCATAACTTGAGTCATGCAGCTCACGATGAACTATTCAGTTCATAACTTGAGCCACACAGCTCACGATGAACCCTTCAGTTCATAACTTGAGCCACGCAGCTCACGATGAACTCTTCAGTTCGAAACTTGAGCCACGCAGCTCACGATGAACTATTCAGTTCATAACTTGAGCCGCGCAGCTCACGATGAACTCTTCAGTTCGTAACTTGAGTCACGCAGCTCACGATGAACTCTTCAGTTCATAACTTGAGCCATGCAGCTCACGATAAACTCTTCAGTTCATAACTTGAGTCATGCAGCTCACGATGAACTATTCAGTTCATAACTTGAGCCACACAGCTCACGATGAACCCTTCAGTTCATAACTTGAGCCACGCAGCTCATGATGAACTCTTCAGTTCGAAACTTGAGCCACGCAGCTCACGATGAACTATTCAGTTCATAACTTGAGCCACGCAGCTCACGATGAACTCTTCAGTTCGTAACTTGAGCCACGCAGCTCACGATGAACTCTTCAGTTCGTAACTTGAGCCATGCAGCTCACGATAAACTCTTCAGTTCATAACTTGAGTCATGCAGCTCACGATGAACTATTCAGTTCATAACTTGAGCCAAGCAGCTCACGCTGAACTCTTCAGCTCATAATATGAGCCACGTAGCTCGCGCTGAACTATTCAGTTCATGATATGAGCAACACAGCCCACGAAGAACTCCAATAGTTCAGAAAAGAGCCCAGGAGCTCGGAATGGGCTATTTAATTCCTAAAAAGAGCCTTGTAGCTCATAATGAATTCTTTAATTCCTTAAAAGAGCCCTGAAGCTCATGATGAGTTCCCTAGTTCATAAAAAGAGTCCGGCAGCTCATAAAGTCAATAATTTTGCTTTAAGAAGCACTGAAGTACTTCTCGAAGCAATGGGAACTCGGCAACCGTAGGAAAAACAGCAGCTCTCTGCACCTCGAGCTCATGCAAATCGAGGTCGATGTGTGGAAGTCTATCTCAATTCAGCATCGACTCATCCCTTGCCCAAGCTCGCTTGGGCCAAGGGCTGGGGGGCAACTGATGATACCTAGAAAAAAGCTCTAAGTATGAGCTTGGACATGGAGGTCAGACAAGGAGGTCAGACACAGTAACCAGGGCTCCGCAATCCAGACCTCAAGCTCTCCTCAAAGAAAACAAACGGGAAATTGAAAGGGAAACAGCTGGCTAGTGAATGGCATCCTCAAAGCAATGGAAAGCTATAATCAAGGCACAAAACTCTCAACTAACCAAGATCCTCTCCCAAAAATCAAGGAAGATCCCACGGATGAAGGGCAAAGATCTCGGTGAAAATCCCTTAGAGATAAGAATTACCCTATAAATACTGTACATCGCCTCAATCAAGGGGCGGAGAACCCTACTGGCATCAAAGGCATCTTGTAAAACATTTTCTAGATGAATATAGATTCTAGGAGCAAGAGACTCCATTGAAGAGTGGACTAGCCGAGCTCCCAAGCCGGTGAACCACTATATTTCTACGTGTTACACACACCACACCTCGGACAACTAGAGCACTCACACACAATTTTATGAGCCTCGTAGCTCAGATCCATCCCATACCATTGAACCCAAACTCATTGCTCATTCGTGTAAAATTACACCATCAAAAATGATAAAAAAAAAAAAGTGTGCAATGATCTTTATATTGGTCCAACTAAGAGTATTTGTTGTATAGAGTTAGGTTATCCGCGTTTAACATTAACCTAACTTGTTTAATATTTGTGTTGATGGTTCGCCCTAATTTTTTAATTCATGTCGGGAATTAGTCTAATCTAATAACTAATTTCTTATTTTATATTAACGTATCATATTGAATATCACCATCAATTATGGGGTGGGCATCACCAGTTTAAGCAGCTCAGACACATCAGGGCCTTGTTTCTGGTCCAGACAGTAAATCAGCTAGCACCACCTCCATATGGTAGTTTTTTTTATCGAAGGACAATTACAAATAACACCTTAAAAGGTGAAGTTTGCAGAAGTCTTATAAACACACACACACCTTCGAGGTATTGATTGAAAAATCCTCTAGATCATTTTGACCAAGTAAATTTTATTTATTTATTTTTTTTTAAAGAAATGATATGCATTCGATTAATTACAAAAATCCATAAGGAGGAGAGCTATTATAAAATCAGGTGTCACCTCCTCTCATACATTAAAACAATCAACAAATTTTGTATTTCCAGCTAATTGGTGTGACCCTATTACCAGTTCTTTTTATAGTAGACATAATAATGTTTAATGGGCCCCACAGTTAATCCAAATGTCATAGTAAATTAGATCAGTAAATTGGGTTAGTAAATTAAGTATCAATAACATTGCTCTTTTAAAAAAGTCAGTCCAATTTTTTTTTTTTTTTTTTTTTGACAGAAACGGTATATTGTATTAAAAAGAGCAATCTGAACAGAGAATTGGCACTAAAAACTCAGGTGCCAAATCCTCCCATACATGAAATTGTTCAAAGCATATAGCCCTTCTAGCAAGGCTGTGCGCAGCACAGTTCCCAGTTCGTCTAACAGTAGAGACAGAAAAAGAACGAAAATTATGTATAAGACGCCTAATATCCGCCATAATAGATCCCAAAGGAGAAAAATCCTCGTGAGAGTCAGATATCATCTTCATCACAGTAGACGAATCCCCTTCCAACATAATCTCCTCACAATCCATCTGCCTAGCAAATAGCAAAGCCTCCCTTGCAGCAATACACTCCGTTGTTTGCGCATCATACAAAACACATATTTTCTTCGACATGCCCGCAATAAAAAACCCAGAATCATTCCTGATAATAACACCCAATCCCACCAACCCTTCAGAAGAAAATACTGCTCCATCAAAATTTATCTTGAAAGTACCTGAGTGTGGGGGAGACCAACGAACAGAACCTGCTACACCTGATTGCATGAAATCAACCTCCAAAGCCTTCTCATATTGCTCAATATACCCTGCTACATTTTGAGATAACCACCCAGGATCATTTTTCAAGTTCTGGAACAGAATATCATTCCTATTCCTCCAAATAAACCAGCAATGCAGCAGAAAGACCGAAAATAATTGGGGCTTTAATTGTTGAGCGAGCTCCCAAAACCAGTGTTGAATATGGTTTGTAGATCTCTGAATCATGTGGCTCAGTGGGCTGCCCTCCCAGGACTTTCTTGCCCAAGAACAGTCCTTTAAAATGTGTAAAATAGACTCATTCTCCACTCCGCATACACAGCACACACAATCAGGACGAATCCTCCTTCGCCATAAATTCTCCTTTGTAGGAAGAGCATCCAATAACATTCTCCAAGCAAAAATTTTAACTTTACTTGGGACTCGCTGATTCCATAACGCCTTCCACATACTATCAGGATTCGAAGATGAGCTTGCAGAAGACATTCCCGACGAAAATAAATTACCCTCATATGCTAGGTGATATGCACTCCTTACAGAAAATCTGCCATTATTGTTGTAGTGCCATATTAATTTATCTTCCAACGGAAAAACACTCAACGGAATCCTTTTAATTAACTCCGCTTCATGCTCCAAGAAAACCTCATTAATCAACTGTGTTTTCCAACCTCGCGTTTGGGGATCAATGAGCTGGCTGACCGTAGCCTCTTCCTCTAGCAATTGCCTAGGACTCACCACTTTGAAAGTAGTGGGTGTTGGAATCCATCTATCATGCCACACTTTAATTTTAGAGCCATCACCAATCCTCCACCTTGATCCAGCTTCAATCACTTTTCTAGCCTCTAGAATACTCCGCCATGTGTATGATGGCCTGTACCCCAATTTGGCCTCCATAAATGATGTTGATGGGAAATATTTCGCTTTCAAAACCTTATGAAGTAGAGTATCCGTATCATGATGGATCCTCCATGCTTGTTTGGCTAACATCGCCATATTGAATGTTCTCAAGTCTCTAAATCCCATACCGCCTTGGTTTTTACCCTTACACATATTAGCCCACTTTACCCAATGAATTTTCCTTTCCCTCTCCTTTTGACCCTACCAGAAATTGGAAGCTAAAGACTCCAAATCATTGCACAAATATTCAGGAAGCTTGAAACATCCCATGGCATATGTCGGAATAGACTGGACCACTGCTTTGATTAGTATTTCTTTACCTCCCCTTGATAATAGACGCTCTTTCCACCCTTGTAACTTCTTCCAAACCCGCTCTCTTAAGCTAGCAAAGACCTCCTTCTTAGACTTGCCCACCACAGATGGCAATCCTAGGTATTTGTCATGCTGCTGCACACAAGGAACACCAAGTATAGCTTGCATTTCTCTTGTTCTTAATTCTGGGACATTGTTGCTGCACACCATTGCAGATTTTTCCAAGCTAATTTGTTGACCCGAGGCTGATTCATAGAGTTGTAAAACCTCCCTAATTGCCGCTGCTTCCGATGAGGTAGCCTTGAAGAATAAAAGACTATCATCTGCAAAAAAGAGATGAGAAATTCTGGGACATCCACGACCCACAGTTATCCCTGAGATAGTACCACTTCTTTCAGCATCTTTGAGCAACGCTGACATTCCCTCTGCACAAAGAAGAAAAAGGTAAGGGGATAAGGGGTCTCCTTGCCGGATTCCCCTTTGAGGAAAGAAATAACCCATTTGCTCATTATTCAACATCAATGAATATGAAACTGACTCCACACATTGCATTATCAATCGTATCCACCCATTTGCAAAGCCCAATGCTCCCATCATTCTCTCCAAAAAAATCCACTCTAGTCTATCATATGCTTTACTCATGTCTAACTTCAAAGAAATATGACCATCCTTGCCCCAATTTTTGCACTTAAGGTAATGGTTAATTTCAAAAGCCACTAGAACATTATCAGTTATTAACCGACCCGGGACAAAAGCACTTTGATTTTCAGAAATAATTGAGGGAAGGATGACTTTCAACCTATTAGCTAGGACCTTGGATATAATTTTATAAAGAACATTACATAGACTAATAGGTCGAAATTGTGACATAGACTCAGGACTATGGACCTTAGGTATAAGGACTATATGGGTGTAATTTAACTTAGAAGGAAAATCACCCCCATTAAGAAATGATAAGACACAATTTAGGACATCTGCCCCTACCACATGCCAATACTTTTGAAAGAAAAGTGCTGGCATTCCATCCGGACCCGGAGACTTAGTTGGATACATTTGAGACAAAGCTAACATTACCTCGTCAGCTCTAAAACATTGCAGTAGTCTTGAATTCATTTCATCGGATACCTTGCTTGTCACTTTGCTCAGAACAGCCTCTAAATCTCGATCATGTGGTCTATCCGATGTGAACAATGATTGAAAATATGCAACAGCTTCATTTCCAATTTCTTCCTGCGATGCACACCACCCCCCATGTTGGTTTTTCAACCTGCCTATCCAATTCGTTCTTTTCCTCTGTGAAGCCCAAGCATGAAAAAATGCGGAATTCTTATCCCCATCTTTAAGCCAATTTATTCTTGATCTTTGACGCCAATAAGATTCTTCATGATCCATTAACTCATCCAATTCAACCTTTAGGGACCGTTGTTGTTGTCTAACAGTTGCTGAAATTGTTCCTTCTTGAAGACGTTCAAGATTCTTTTTCAGAAATTCAATTTTAGCTGGGACAGAACCAACATTTTCTTTTTTCCACTTGAGTAATCCCAGCCGACAATTCTGGATATTCGTAATAATCCCCTTTGCATCCACCTGTGATGTCCCAGACTCCCATACATTCTTAATCACCTCTTCACAATCGCTTCTCTTGACCCAAGCCGCCTCAAATCTAAATTTCCTTCTACGTCTGGCATTTATATTCATAGGATTCTTTGCCTCCGTGTCAATGAGAACCTTATAATGATCTGATGCCCTGCTAAAAATGTGACGCACCCCCACATTCGGAAATAGATCAGTCCAATCAGTGGTAGCACAAGCCCTATCCAATCTCTCCCAGACTGTATAAGGATTCAACCAATTATTACACCATGTATATTGGTATCCCTCATATCCAAGATCCATCAAAGCACAGCTATCCAAAGCATCTCTAAAGTCTCTCATCTGTCCATATGGTCGCTCCCTCCTTCCCATCTTCTCACTATTTGTAAGAATTTCATTGAAATCACCAGCACAAATCCATGGTAACTCGCAACGTGATCGAAGCAAACGTAAAAGAGACCAGGACTCCGACCTTCTAGACACCTCTAGGTTTCCATAAAATCCAGTTAAATGGGCCCCACAGTTAATCCAAATGTCATAGTAAATTAGATCAGTAAATTGGGTTAGTAAATTAAGTATCAATAACATTGCTCTTTTAAAAAAGTCAGTCCAATTAACGTCTTTAAATCAAAAATTTCAGTCCAGCCGATGTTTTATAGTAAAAACGTCGATTGAATTAACTTTTATACACAACTTAACTAATTTAATCAACGGTAAAAATGAGATAAGACAAGAAATATATTTGGACGGGTACACCTCTATTCAATCATCTGATAACCCAATAGGGCCCCACTATGTTTGTCTCTAAGAACATGTAACATTTTCTCCCGCAAGACTCCTATATCATTTGCGAAGTCACAAAACGGTATCTATAGATTGGTGGCAATAGTTTGAATGACTCGGGTTGATGAGGAGACAACTCCAATAACTTAGGTGAGTCACATGATAATCGTGATTTGTACGACACGTGAAAAAGTATTAGATTAGAAAGTGATAAGTTAGATATAATTTGCTAAGTTGTAACGGTGTTGGCCAATACATGTACAATTACACTATTTGAATCTAATTTGTTGACCTAATCAATTACAACCATTGAATTAGTTCTGAATTCTAACAAATACTGGGGCCCACTGTCACTCCAATCGGTATAAATGATTTAATTAGCAAATTAGGTCATAAATCAAGTTCAAATAACATTGCTCATACATGTAAATGGCAGTATCACAACTATTTAGACTTGTATTGTACTTTCCATGTTGATTTCGAATAAAATGTACCCTTTTAACCATAACAGAAGAAAGTTATATACAAAATATGTACAAGGGTTTTACAGCAAAAACATTTTCGAGTGAGAATGAATGATATAAGGAGGCTGGGAGGAATATTTTCTCAATCTTTCTAAATTTGCCTTGATTTTGCTTGTAATTTTAGATTCGTAGCATTTCCTATTTATTATGTAGTACTAAATATTATTCAGTAGTTTTGATATTCTTAATGATGCAGAAAGTATTTTCTCTCTATTCTCAATTATGCATGTATTCTTAGGATTCAACAAAATCATCGAACAATTTTTTACAAGATATTATTGAAGAAAATTAACGGGTTTGAAGCTACGGTGTTAGTGCGGATTTCATTTATTTCATGCTTCATACATCAATGGTAGTGCAACAATTCCATATTAGAAAAAAAAAATCTAGACAAGCATTTTATTATTTAAATTTTTATTAATATCTCATGTAGTGTTATCAGATAAGGTATGTAGTCGATAACAAGTAGAGATAGTGCACAATAGTATTTTTCCATATCTTTCACTTAAAATATACACATGAATGGAACTCAACTAATTTTTCACATAACTTTAAATCCATCAAATGCCATAAAGAAAGTGTTTTTTTTTCAAACGTCTTTAACATTCTTGAAATCGGGCATCGTTGAAATCAATCTTGATTAGAATCAACACTGTTTTTGACAACCTTCAGGCTGAATACTACTTCAACAACAGTGCAAAGCGAGATTATTTTAGTTCTCCATCATTCAAATTAAAGCGTCTTCTTCCAAATATGAGATTGACACTACTACGAATCTGAACCAGTGGACCTAAGCAAAACCATGACCATTTTCTCAAAATTCATGTAAGATGACCCTGATGAAAAAGCAGTGGCCTCTTCTGCTTTCTTCTTCCACTCCATTGCCTTCTTCTTCATCACTTTCCCCTTCTCCCCCACCATCAATTCTCTCACAAGCCCCTCAACTTCCTCTCTCTTAGCATCATCTCCGATCTCAATTCCAATCCCCAAATGATTACAACAAAACCAACAGTTAGTCTGTTGCTCTGCAAAAAATGGCCAACATAACATAGGCACACCACCACAAACACTTTCAATGGTGGAATTCCACCCGCAGTGTGTTAAGAATCCCCCGACTGATGGGTGATTGAGAACTTGTTCTTGCGGACACCAACTTGCCAATAAACTCCTCTCTTTAGTCTCACTCACAAATTCAGGAGGAAGAATTGCTGATTCGCCAATGACTAGATCAGGTCTAATGACCCATAAAAATGTTTGCTTGCTATTAGCCAGTCCCCAGGCAAATTCAATTAGCTGTTGGGGTGTCATGACTGTGACACTGCCAAAATTCACATAAACCACGGAGTTTGGTTCCTTAGAGTAAAGCCACTCGAGGCATCCTGCTTCTTCTTTCCAAAGATTTGACCCAAAGGTTTTTAGATCATCCTTTTTGATTTGATTCAGGTGTAGTTGGAGAGGTCCAATTGTGTAAACTGCTGGAAAAATTGTTGAAAGTGCCTCTAAGACTTCAGGCTCTAGGGCATCGAATGTGTTCAAAATCAATGCAGACGCTTTTTGAGCTTTCTCAGATTCAGTCATGACGAAATCGAACATTATGTCATTCGGGTCTGTGGTTATGATGAAACTTGGAAGATCTTTTAAACGAATATTTTTCATTCCCGGAATCCAATCTATCACCGTATCCAAATACCCATTTGTTAAATAACTCACATCTGCACTTCCACAAAATGATTAGTCAGAATCAAACCTAGACTAAAAACAATAGTGCAATTTTTTTGCAGTTGTTGATGGTTTATACGGCATCAGAATGAGGTATTCTGTTCGAATTTTCTTTTAATCTCAATAATTAAAATATTAGAACGCACTTAGTCAAAATTTAGTTCAGGAGGCAACGTAAAATATTTATGTACTTACGTTACGGGATTGTTTGGGATGCCTCCACAACCAACTTCGCCACCATAGCCATCGGCTGCCACAACCACCATCGCCCAACACAACCTCCACAACCACCACAACCTCTCACTGTCCCCACCAAATGCCAAACCCCCCCCCCCCCCCATTGTTTTCGTCGTTAGATATTTGTCTATGTGTGGGTGAGTGCACATCTAATGATACATTAGTAATTATAATATACAAAAGTTTTTTTTTTTTTTTTACCATCCAACCATACTTTATTTTATAAAATATTTTTATTTTAGTGTTATCTACAACTACGACATCAAACATTTTTTATTTAATTAAACTGTTTTCTTTTAAAATGTTTTTTAATAGATATTAATCTAAAAAATAGTTTTTAAGTTTTATAAAACACACCATACGCCACCATACATTCTCTTGATCAATAGCTTAATCATTCTCTTGATTTAAAGGTGAAGCCACTATTTTCTGAAATCAACTTATATCTTTTAAAGTGGAAGTTAAAACTGATCAATGGCATTCACGATCAATCATAACATTTTATGATCGATCATGAAATTTGTGACGACTCGTATAAAAGTTAATCATTAACTCATTAAATAGAGCGCTAATATTTATTCTCTATTATCAAGAGTTATTTTTGGAAATTTCAAATGAATAAATAAATTTTAAATATGAATTTTTTACGTGAAACCGAGTTAAATAACTATAATATATGTCATATTTTTAATTGAAATAAAAATATTATGTTTAATATCCAATGTATCCAATAAGTGATAATGAATTATTTTGGGTTTAAATAGTCAAAATGACTTAATTTAATAAATATTCTAAAATATTAGTTGGTTGCGTTTTGACACAACGCACAATCTCGATTCGAGATAAATCAAAAGTACATGATAGTATACAATATATTTCTGTCTTTAAATCTTTTTGTAAAGAGTGTTCTTTTAATCATTTAAAATTTGTATTCCTATTTGTAATTCTTTGTAGATATAAAATTCGGAAACTTTTGGCCTAAATACTTTGGTATTGATTGGTACCTATACAAAGTGTGGTTGTGGCATAATTTGTGAATTATGAGTATGGATGTATATGTCTAAATGTTACTTGTTATGTTATTAAGATAAAATAAGTATGAGATTATATACGTTTGATAGTAGTTGAACTATATGATATGTCGAATTCGATTGTTGATTTTGTTATTCATGATTCCACTGTTTTCAGAATCGGAAAAAAATATCGAACCGATAGAGGGATTGAGTCAATAGTTCACTTGTTCAACCATTGGGTTAATTGATCTGACCAATCGTATAATAAAAAAATAAAAAAATTATACAACATAATAATTTAACTAAAAATTCACTATCACAATATAAATCACAGTGTACTCAGTACTGTGTGTCTTGTAAAGATTGTTAATAATAACGAAATTAAGTCTATATATATTCAGCCACATAAAAAAAGGTGTTCAGCCACATTAAGGCTCTGTTTGGTTGGAAGGAAAATGAGGTGGATGGAAAAGTTTTCCATTGTTTGATATCAAAGAAAAGAATGATGGAAAGGATGATTGTATTTTGAAGGATTAAAGCTATTAATTGGTTTTTTAACCTTTGATTCGTGTAATTCTTTGGTTTAAATCAATAAATTTTGGTTTTTTTAAAAAAATGGAAAGGAAAATTAGAGTGAGGGCTTTTCCCTCCTCCACAATTTACTTTCCTCCCAAAAATGGGCAGAAAATGAGAAAAATGCATAACAATTTGACTTTTGATGAATTATTTTACTTTTTTTGCCCTTTGTTATATTCTAATGATTGGATTGATTTGTAATATTAAAATTCACTTCATATATTTAAAAGGTAGAATTGTAAAATTGGGTATGCATAGTTTTCTTTTCTCTTAATTTTTCATCTAATACCAAAAGATGAAAAATATATTCCTTCTATTTTCCATCATTCATATCAAAAAAAAAAAAAAAATGAAAAACTACTTTATTTCTTTCGTGGATAAAAAGTTTATTTCTTTCATTTTTTCTTCTCTCCTTCTTTTCATTCTTGGTGCCACACAGACCATAAGTCTATATATATTGATCGTGTGTGTGCGCGCGTGGAGAGGGAGGGAGGGAGGGAGGGAGACAGAGAGAGAGAGAGAGCATAGCAAAAAAAAAAAGTGGAACCCAGCTGGCTGTTGGGTTGCAGATCAAGAAAAGAAAAAGGCCGAAGGGATCTAATCATCTATGGCAAACCCAGAGGGGGGGGAGAGGAGAAGAAGACGTGTTACACAGCTTAGGAATGAAGAACGAGGGAAGAGGACGGGTGGTGTGGCCATGAAAGAGAGTTAGATCTGGAAGAATCGGAGACGAAGAAGATGAAAACGAAGGAGCTATTTTAAGAATTTTCGGTTCACCGGTTTTGGCCAAAATCGGCCGGTTTTTCAGTCCTTCAACAGTTCAATTCCTAAGGCGATTTAATTAAAAAAATCAGACCAATTTAGGTCTTGGTTTACGATTCAATCGGCCGGTCCGGTCTGATTCTGATAACATTTAATGTACAAAAGTATTGTAATGTGATAGTTCTGTTATATTTCGTTATTTTTCCTGTTAAAAGCCAACTTATTGACACTAACAAAAAAACTAATAGAAAACTAACATAATAGCTACATTATAGCACTTTTGATACAATATGAAAATCTTAATTTCTGAGAGTGTAAAATAAAAAATTTAAAATCTTTTGGGGGTGCAAAGTGAAATTCGTCAAAATTGATATGTACCTTTGAGTGGTGTAAAACCCTTGTCGACTAGTTGACGATGATACAAACAGCCCATGAAGCCACAAGCACCGGTGGTCCAAAAAAGAACATTAGGGATAATAAGTTCTTCCGAAGCTTCGAGAGTGAAGCTCATTATGCCGTCGGAAACTATACAGGTGACCGGAGGGATGCCAGAGGAAGAACTGTTGTTGAGTTTTAAGAGAAGCTCTCTAAATGGAGCCAAGCAGTTCTTACGAGTGGAGTCACAGATAGATGGTGGGTCTTGGGTAACATTGGCGTCGGACGGAGGGAGGCCGTCTGGAATAGTCTCGAACCGGAAGCATGGGACGCCGGCAAGGGAGTTGGGTCCTCTAGAATTGAGTAGTCGGCGATGGTTGTACTCTGTGTTGACGAAGGTGATGTGGAAGCCTCCGAAGTAAAGGAGCTTTGCTAGTTTGAACATAGGGTTTATGTGGCCTTGAATTGGAAATGGAACACAAACTGCATGGGGATTAGCCTTATCCGATCGGAAAAAGGCACACATCTCTCTCTCTCTCTCTCTCTCTCTCTCCCCCTCTCTCTCTCTCTCTCTCTCTCTCTCTCCAGTTTTTAGCTGAGGGAGGTGCTATCAAGTATAAGGTTTTTTCCAGGATTAATTGCATCCGACCCCATGATATTTGTAATTGTATTAAATTGATTCCTTTAGGTTTAGATAATTACACCATTGGCTCATAAGATTTGACATTTGGTAGCTAAGAGTACTTGGATGTAAAACAAAAAACTAAATATAAAAGACCGTTAATTTTTCATCCTACACCTCTTCTTTTTTTTCAACTAAAATATGGTACATATAATTTTTTAAAAATTTTATAACTTTTATGATTAGTGATCATAAATAAACCGTGATAAGTTTTATGGTTAGAAATTATTTTTTGGGTGTAGTACCGAAAAATTATCAGTCATTTATGTCAAAAATGTCAACTCAACTTAGTTATATGCATACATATACATCAATCGTAATTTGGGTAAACGATAAGGGGTCCATCTATAATTTAAGATGTCATTTTTAATACATATATTTCTTGGAAATCAAGGATAAATAGGTAATTTTGTGCCCACTGAGGACATTAATCATTGAATACATTACAGTTTGGAATATAATTTGTACATCAATAATGGATTCATGGCCACTCCTTCTACCGACCTATCCATGGACCTCTTTATCATACTGCGAATAAATTTTTTAGTATAGTACTGAAAAAATTATGACCGTAAAAAATACTACAAAAAATTGCAGAAATTGAAGGGAGGAAAGGTCAAGTTAAGACAACCAGAGTTAGCGGATGCTTTTTTAAATTGTCCATACCAATTGAGGGTAAAATTATAATATCAGTGAAAAATTTATAACATCTGTAAAAAAATTATAATAACAATGAAAAATTTATAATAGTAATGGACAAATTTACAACATCAGGGAGAAAATTACAATATTAGTGAAAAAATTACAACGTCAGAGGCAAAATTAAAACATCAATGAAAAATTCACAATATCAGTGGGGAATTTACAACAATAATTGGCAAAATTATAAAGCGAAATGACATATTTACAATAAAAGTGGGTAATTTTACAACAATAACAGTCGACGCAATGGATAAAAATTTACAACAAATAATGTTGAAGGTACCAATTACCACATTGTGGATGAGTTAGCACAATTAAGGGATATATGTACCACTATTGAGGGCGAGGTTACCAAAATTTGTAGATAAAATTTGTAGTTTAGAGTATGATTGAAAACCTTTAACTTAACCCACTAATGCGGTAAATTAACCCTTTATTTTCATAATTTTGCCCAAAGGTGATGTATTTTTAACTAAAAAAATCATAAATTCTTCTCTAAACTTATAAATTTATCAACAATTGTGATAAACTCACCCTCAAATGTGATAAATTTATCCTTAATTGTGGTAATTTGTCCACAGTTAATATAAATTTAATCACAACAGTGATAATACTAACCTTAATAATATTAAATCCAATCAATATGGTGGTAAAAATATGGTTGACACGTTTAACTACTATTGTCGTAAATACAACACTAATGCATCACACCAATGTCATACATTTACTTTTAAGTTTGTATTATTATCCACAGTTCGCATAATATAAATCAAAATGAAAGTAAAAACGAGATGACAACGACGTACACAAAAGGAAGCTTTTCTTTGGCATTGTTAAAACTGATACGCATGTTTGCATAAATCACCAAAAGCTGCATTTCTACATGTAAAGTTGACAAACGAGTCATATATAATTCATATTTTAGGTCATGTCATGTCCTTACATGTTTGTCTCGATTATTAAGGGAGAAGCTCAGGTACGGATGCACCCAAAATCGAGTCGTGATCGAAATGAGGCTCATAACAAATGCACCCAAAATCTATTATATAAATGTAACTAGTTATTACCTGTGCCTGAAGGCACAATGTAATAAAAAATAGTAAACAATAAACATATTTGTATTCATATTCAAAATCAAATCACAAACATAGAGAAGAGATAAATTAGTTTAAGCATCGGTTTGTAGTGGGAGTGACAGGTGGTGGGCGACAGTGGTGGTGGTAGGAGACGATGATGGTTATGGCAATGACCGTGGTGGCGGTGATGGCGGCAAGGGCGGAGGCAATGGCGGTGGTGGCGATGGTGGTGGTGGTGGCGGCGACGATAACGGTGGTGGCGATGGTGGTTGTGGGGGTGCTAGTGGTGGTGGCGGCGGCGGCGTTGGTCGTGGTGCTAGTGGTGGTAGAGGTAGTGGTGAGGCGGTTTCAAACACTATTATTTTGTTTTGAAGTACTTATGAGAAATAATTTCTACAAGTACTTTTAAAAAATCACTCCAAACACACCCTTATGGACCTATTTTTCCTATTAAATTTAGAATATTAATATTAGCCGTTAGATTAACTTTAAAGTAAAATTTCAAGCGATCTCAACCGCGAATAGCAAAAGTCATTTTGTTTATTTTTTGAGATTTGAATTTTAAACTATTTTATTATATAGATTTTCTTTCAACCAAATCAAAATTCATAAGTTTTTTCATAAACTAAAATTCCTTCGATCTATATCTATACTACTATAAAATGTCAATAAAAGTGAAAAATTTTTGTTTGACTATTTTGGCCTTGAACAATCTTATAAAGTCCATCATATCATTTCATCTCTTTTCATTTTCTCTATTTAATTACATAATACTCCCAAATCCTTTCATTTTCTTAAATTAATTATGTGCATAAAGCTAACATTTATATTCATTTTAGTTTTAATTCCCTATTTTTCCTTAACCAATCTTAATATATGTACTACTAATATATTCCATACTACTAATACAAATATAGTAATCAAAAAAACCTTTTGTTTCCTAATTTTTCCCCTAAAAATTTTATAAAGTTTATTTTGTAAGTTTTTTAAACTTGTAATAATTATTTATACTACGATAAAATGTCAACTATAATGAAAAACTTTTGAATTCTTATTATATTATATCTCATTTTATTATGTAATTTTTAGACACTTCTTATTATAAGAATACTCATTCATTGCTCTTTGATGATACCTAAAGTAAACCCCAGATCTGAGCTCAGGAAAAGAGCTCAGTTCGGGAGTTTATGGAGAACTAAGCTGAGCTCATCCAGCAAGGTCTGAGCTCGCCCAATCGGAACTTATATTCCCAACTAAAGACATGAGCTAAGAAACAATGAGAGGGCAGTAAAAAGGCAGTAGATACCCGAACAGGGGGAGTTAAGTCAATCCAAGGCAAGAAATCCGCTACCAGCCAGGATCCTATCCTAAAACCAAGGAGAGAATCCCCTAACACAAGGCAGAGAACTCGCCATCCGCGGTCAGCCATAAGGGGTTTAGGAAAGCCCGAGATTATAGAAGAAGATAGGGACGATCCCTACAATAAAGGAAGTAACCCCGAATTAGAGGTAAGCATGAGGCTATAAAGAGGAGGGGCAGCTTCCATTGAGAGGAGGAAAAAACTTGAAACCCTAATACCTTGAGAATTCTGTTGTAACTTATTGAATTAGATCAATAAAGAGACAGGAGCAAGAGCCTCCATTAGAGAGTGGACTAGCCGAGCTCATCAGCCGGTGAACCACTATATTTCTATTGTATTTCACACATTACACACGACTAATTAGAGCTTTCATTCCCCACTTCACGAGCCTTGTAGCTCAGATGCCATATTAGTCCCCATGCAAACTGCTCACGCCAATTAATTTGGTCCTATAGCTCGTATCCGAAGGTTTACGCCATCAGTTTGGCGCCGTCTGTGGGAACGACTGTTCCTGTTACAAGTAAGCTGATTCCTCAGTGACTGATGGTAATAACTCGAAATATGAGCAGAAGCCAAACAAACCTACCTCGAATGCAAGATCAGCCGGAAGCTGCCCACGGCAGGCAACCCGGGAACATCCAGGAGGCGAATTCCCTCATTAATAACGAGTTGGAGGCCCTGCGTCTTGTCAACCAACGTTTGCTAAAGGAAAATGAAGAGCTGTCAAAGCTCGTACAACGCCCACAAGAGGCACCACCGGCCCATGAAGGCCAGAATAACCCCCCTCATAGGGAACCTCGATACTGGGACCCCCATAGAGAGGTCAGCGAGGGGGGGGAAGGCAGCCAGGCCAGGGGATATGTCCCCTACGTACCCCCTGATAATGGCCCTAACGACGAAGTGCAAAGTCGGAACGACAGGGGTGAGAGAGGTGATTTCTTCCCTTATCCGCAAGACAGGAGAGAGCAGCACTGGGAGCAACGCTTCAAAGATTTCCAGCAAGAGCTCAGCCATATGAAGGAGGCCGTAAAAAGTAAGGCCCCGGTTACAATGGATGTTTTGGTCCAGCAAACCGAATCCCCATTCACCACGGGGGTGCTACACTTCCCTCTCCCACCAAAATTCAGGATGCCTCAAATGGAGGTCTTTGACGGATCGAAAGATCCCGTGGATCATCTCAACACTTACAAGAACCAGATGGAGCTACATGGGTACCAGGATCCTGTACGATGCAGAGCTTTTGCTATCACGCTGAAAGGCTCCGCCTTAAACTGGTTTCATAGGCTCCCGCCAGCCTCGATCTCATCCTTTAAAGAACTCTCCATTGCTTTTGTCTCTCATTTCATAGGAGCCCGGATACACAGAAAGCCGAGCTACCACCTGCTGAATGTGAAGCAGGGTCCCCAGGAAAACCTGAGGACTTATGTCCAAAGATTTAACTCGGAGACATTGAAAGTAGACGTCCCGGATGAAAAATTCGCCATAACTGCTTTCATTGCAGGGTTGGGAGTGCAATCAAAGGATTTGATGTTCTCCATATCAAAAAACCCTCAGGCAAGTATGGCTGAGGTGTTAGCCAAGGCAGAGAAATATATAAATGGTGAAGAGGCACTCCTTTCTAAGGTGGTCGGTACGTCTTCACGAAAGGAAAAGGAAAAAGAAGAAAAGAGAAGGGACAGAAGCCCTAGGAAGGAAAAAGGACGAGAGAGGTCCCCAAGGAGGGACAGAGACCGCTCGCCAAAGAGGAGAGGAAATGTCAGAGATCGGCTGGGTCCCATGCAACCTGAACTACAACCCAGGTATGGGCCTCAGCGGTTTACCCCACTCACCGCTGCTGTGTCACAAGTACTGTATGAGGTCCAGAACGAGAAGTTTTTAAAATGGCCACCTAGGATGAAGGCAGACCCGGCAAAGAGGGACCCCACGAAGTACTGTGATTATCATCGAGATCATGGACACCACACTGATGACTGTATTCAATTGAAGAAGGAAATCGAGTTCTTGATCCAGCGAGGTCAGCTGCGTCGTTTTATAGCCAATGATAACCTGAACCGAGCTCTTCCGCCTCCGCCACCCCGACAGCAGGCACCTGCACCACACCAGCAGCCTCTAGGAGAAATCAGAGTGATATCTGGAGGTTTCGCAGGAGGTGGAGAGTCAAGCTCAGCTAGGAAGGCGCACCTCCGGCGGATCAGAGCCGAAGAAGCTCTCGAAGTGCACGCTGTATCCAAGGCTCCACGCTTGGATACAGCTATCACTTTTTCAGGTGCTGATTTAGAAGGGTGCCAATACCCCCATGATGATCCACTGGTGGTACGAGCTGTGGTGGCAAATAGAACAGTTCATTGGGTTCTAATTGATAACGGGAGCTCGGCAGATATTATTTTCGCACCTGCGTTTGACAGGATGGACATAGGAAGACAAAAACTTGAGCCAGTAAGCACTCACTTGCTGGGATTCTCCGGGGAAAGGGTGCTCCCCCTGGGTTCAATCCAGCTCGTGCTCACCCTGGGGGATCCACCTTGCCAAGCCACTACCACTGTCAAATTCCTAGTAGTCGATGCACCATCGGCGTACAACATCTTGCTTGGAAGGCCATCCCTAAATTCTATAAAGGCAATCACATCTGCCTATCATTTAGTCGTGAAGTTCCCTACAGAAAATGGAATCGGAGTGGTCCGAGGAGACCAGCGCGTAGCACGGGAGTGCTACTTGGCTTCTGTCAAAAGGAAGGAGGTCGAGAACATCCAACTGGATGAGCTCGACATGAGAGATGAAATGGAGACAAGACCAATGCCATCGGAAGAGCTGGAACCAGTTCAGCTTGATGAGAAATCAGAACACCTTGTTTATGTGGGTTCCAAACTAAACGCTGAGCTCAAAAGACTCCTCATCCAGTTCCTAAAAGAGAATATAGGAGTGTTCGCTTGGAAGCAAGAAGACATGGAAGGAATTGATCCCTCGGTTATTACCCACAAGTTATGCGTAAACCCAACTTGCAAACCCATCAAACAGAAGAGGAGGAGCTTTGCTTATGAAAGGCAAAAAGCAATCAATGAGGAGGTCAGCAAACTCCTCCATGCCAAGGCTATCAGGGAGGTTCATTACCCCACTTGGTTAGCAAATGTAGTTCTCGTAAAGAAAACCAATGGGAAGTGGCGATTGTGCATCGACTTCACTGATCTCAACCGAGCATGCCCCAAAGACAGTTTTCCCTTACCTCGGATTGACCTAATAGTGGACGCCACTGCAGGGCACGAGCTCCTCAGTTCCATGGACGCTTTTTCAGGCTACAACCAGATCGGGATGGATCCCAGCGATCAGGAGAAGACCTCCTTTGTGACTGAACAGGGAACATATTGTTATCAGGTCATGCCCTTCGGATTGAAGAACGCCGGAGCCACTTACCAGCGGTTAGTAAATAAAATGTTCCAGAGGCAAATAGGAGCATCCATGGAGGTTTACATTGATGATATGCTAGTGAAGTCGCTGAAAGCAGAGCTCCACATCGAGCACTTAGCTGAGTCATTCCGAATTCTACAGGAGTACAAAATGAAGCTAAACCCTGCGAAGTGCGCATTCGGGGTCTCGGCTGGAAAATTTCTGGGCTTTATAGTCAGCAGCAGAGGGATTGAGGCCAATCCAGAAAAGGTTAAAGCAATGGTGGAAATGAAGTCACCATCCAACACAAAAGAGGTGCAACGTTTGACAGGCAGGATAGCTGCACTTAGCCGTTTTGTGTCTAGGTCTAGCGATAAATGCCAGCCATTTTTTCAAATCTTGAAGAAGGCATTCCACTGGGATTCCAAGTGTGAAGAAGCATTCGAAGACCTAAAGAGATATATGAGCTCTCCCCCTGTTCTGGTGAGCCCTCTAGAAGGGGAAATCCTCACCCTCTACCTAGCAGTTTCAGATTTTTCAACAAGTGCAGCGCTAGTTAGGGAGCGAGACAGAGCTCAGCAACCAGTCTACTACTGTAGCAGAGCTCTGAGGGGGGCAGAGGAGAGATATCCAAGGATGGAAAAACTCGTTCTAGCTCTGGTTACAACAGCTAGGAGACTTAGACCTTATTTCCAGGCTCATACTGTTGAGGTTCCAACAGATCAGCCAATGAAGCAAGTACTACACAAGCCGGAGTCCTCAGGGAGGTTGGTTAAATGGGCCGTAGAGCTCAGCGAGTTTGATATCAGGTACAAGCCAAGAACTGCCATCAAAGGGTAAATTTTGGCAGATTTTATTGCAGAATTCACAGCAGCAGCGCCTATGGAAACCACGGATTTAGTACCGGACCTTCCCATATGGAAGCTTTCAGTGGATGGAGCCGCCAATGCTCAGGGAAGCGGTGCAGGAATGATCCTGACCTCCCCAGAAGGAATAGACGTCGAATATGCCCTCAGATTTGGGTTCAAAGCTTCAAATAATGAGGCAGAATATGAAGCCGTCATCGCTGGGCTTAATCTTGCCTATTCTATGGAAGCAGAGCAGCTGGAGATCTGCAGTGATTCTCAACTGGTGGTGAAGCAGATAGAAGAGTGTTACGAGGCAAGAGGCGAGAAGATGGTCCTGTACCTCAAAAAGGTACGAGAACTAATGAAACAGTTTGTGCAGGTTAAGGTCAGACACGTGCCTAGAGTGGAGAACTCACGAGCAGATGCTCTGGCAAGGTTAGCAACTGCCTCACAAGAGGATTTGGATAGGCTAATTCCAGTAGAGCACCTTCCAAAGCCCTCGGTAAGCATTGAAGAAGAGGAAATTCTGTCAATTGAAGCTCAGCCGAGCTGGATGGACCCCATCGTAGAGTACCTTCAGAATGGAACTTTGCCAAATAGTGCCAAGGAGGCATCCAAGCTAAGGGCCAGGTCAGCCAGATTTTCCCTGATGCAAGGGAAACTGTACAAGCATGGATTTTCAATGCCTCTCCTTAAGTGCGTAGGAGACGAAGATGCTAACTACATACTCAGAGAAGTACATGAGGGGATATGTGGCAACCACATAGGAGCTCGGGCCTTGGCAGGAAAAGTACTGAGGCAAGGATATTATTGGCCCACCATGTTCAAAAGCGCCACCGACTTAGTAAGAAAATGCAAAACTTGCCAAGAGCATGCTAATATGTCCCACTGTCCTCCCGAGTTCCTAACCTCGGTGGTAAGCCCATGGCCTTTTCAACAGTGGGGGCTAGACATTCTGGGACCCCTACCCACCGGTGTGGGGCAGTGCAAGTTTGCCGTCGTAGGAGTGGATTACTTTACTAAATGGGCAGAGGTCGAACCTTTGGCAACGATCACAGAGCAAAAAGTTCAAAACTTCGTTTGGAAGTCGATAGTTTGCAGGTTTGGAGTTCCCAGAGCGTTCGTATCTGACAATGGAAAGCAGTTTGATAATTCAAAGTTCAAAAGTTTTTGTGCCGAGCTCGGAATCAAGAACTATTTCTCAGCTCCTGCCCATCCCCAGTCTAATGGGCAGGCGGAGGTCACAATAAGAACCATAAAGTCAGCTTTGAAGACCAAGCTAGAAAACCTGAAAGGCAAATGGGTGGAGTACATTCCGGAGGTATTGTGGGCCTACAGGACCACCGCCAGATCTGCGACTCAGGAAACCCCCTTTGCTTTGGCCTTTGGGACCGAGGCAGTGGCCCCAGTGGAGATAGGGCTCCAATCACCAAGGGTGGAGTTTGCAGATCCCGAGCACAATGATGAGTCTCTCTTGCTAAACCTCGATCTCTTGGATGAAAAGAGGGACAAAGCTCTGCACCGTGTCCGTACTTACCAAAGGAAAACGGCAAGGTACTATGACAGGAGGGTAAGACACAGAAGTTTCAAGGTTGGAGATTTGGTACTTAGGAGGCTTCTGCTTGCGAGAAAGGATCCCACGCATGGGAAATTGGGACCCAATTGGGAAGGGCCCTATATCGTGTCAAAGATAATCAGACCAGGGAATTACGAGTTGCAAACAGAGGAAGGAAAGGTTCTACCTCACTCGTGGAATGCCGAGCACCTTAAGAAGTTTTTTCAGTAAGTGTTACTTGTAATAGAACTACTTTTAAATAAGAAAGAGCAAGCCTTTTATTCACCCTCCAATGGTCTCCAAAGAAGCAAGATGAGCTCTTCAGCTCATAAACAAACGATAAGCTTCAAAGCTTATAAATGCAAGATGAGCTCTTCAGCTCATAAACAAACGATAAGCTTCAAAGCTTATAAATGCAAGATGAGCTCTTCAGCTCATAAACAAACGATAAGCTTCAAAGCTTATAAATGCAAGATGAGCTCTTCAGCTCATAAACAAACGATAAGCTTCAAAGCTTATAAATGCAAGATGAGCTCTTCAGCTCATAAACAAACGATAAGCTTCAAAGCTTATAAATGCAAGATGAGCTCTTCAGCTCATAAACAAAAGATAAGCTTCAAAGCTTATAAATGCAAGATGAGCTCTTCAGCTCATAAACAAACGATAAGCTTCAAAGCTTATAAATGCAAGATGAGCTCTTCAGCTCATAAACAAACGATAAGCTTCAAAGCTTATAAATGCAAGATGAGCTCTTCAGCTCATAAACAAACGATAAGCTTCAAAGCTTATAAATGCAAGATGAGCTCTTCAGCTCATAAACAAAAGATAAGCTTCAAAGCTTATAAATGCAAGATGAGCTCTTCAGCTCATAAACAAAAGATAAGCTTCAAAGCTCATAAAAACCCGATGAGCTCTTCAGCCCATAACAAAAAGAATGGGCTCTTCAGCTCATAACTACAGGATAAGCCTCAAAGGCTTATAAACAAAAGACGAGCTCTTCAGCTCGTACAAAGTTCAAGGCTGAACGCTTCTTGGAGACACCAACAGTCAAGTTCAAGGCTGAACGCTTCTTGGAGACACCAATGGTCCTCCCCCCAGGACCAGATACCCTTGTGCACTGCCTACACACCCAAAGACCTCGAAAGGTCCAGAACAACAGAGAACACCTATGAGGTCAGATGAGAAGTAAGGTCAGAGCAGACATGATCTTCTGTTTTCCATCTACGTTCGTGTTTCGAACGAGAAGAGTAAGCTGAAATAACCTAACAGAATTCGAGATGAATGAAAAGTCTGGCATTCGAAATATCCGACAGTACAAATATTCAGACAAATACAAAAAGAGTCATAGTCTGATATCGCTTAAGAAAAGAAAGAACGATACAAGGAAACAAAGATCCTAGTCTTTCTTAAGTTCAGT
This sequence comes from Ilex aquifolium, assembly GCA_951799425.1. Taxonomy (NCBI): domain Eukaryota; kingdom Viridiplantae; phylum Streptophyta; class Magnoliopsida; order Aquifoliales; family Aquifoliaceae; genus Ilex; species Ilex aquifolium. The sequence continues at coordinate 8,739,522 of OX637406.1, forward strand.
TTTCAGCTCAGCAATCTCTCCCTTCAGGCTAGCATTCTCTTTCTTCAGCTCATCCCTTTCCTGCTCAGCCTTTTGAAGCGAGTTAAGGAGCTTCTGACCAATAGAGGTAAGGAAGATGGTGGACAGAGAGTCAGGAGAAGGGGAATCGTCCCTTTTACGCTTCCTCGAACTCGTGACGGTGTTTCCATCCTTGTCAGAATCCCCATCCTCATCAGAATCAGAGAAAGAGGTCCAGGAAGAGTAAGGAATAGTGGAAAACTCAAACTCAGTAGCCTCAGCCCCAAGCAAATAGAGGTTTGCGCTCGTCATCAGCTCGGAATAAGTCTTAGACTCCACAAGCAACAACTCGTTGATATTCACCATCCCTGGTAAATCCAGGTCAGGTGGATCTACACAGCAAGGGCATAATCAGAGCATATTTTTAAAAGGAAAGTACTCAAAAGAGCCATGATCGAGCTTACCAATACGAGAGAAGCTCTTCCAAGACCGAGGAATCCTGGCTTTACGACAGCGATCCTCAGGAGACCTCCAAGCCTCTCCAGAAGCGAAGAAGAAACGCTCAGACCACCCTTCAGGGTTGGAGGGAAGATCTAGAACCAGAGGGCGTAAATTGAAATCCCTCCAACGGAAGAAACTGAAGCAGGGGGCATCATCTTCCTCAATCTCAAAGAAATACAGGAACTCAGAGACAAAGGGGAACCTGCCAAGAGCATGCAAGCGGCAGAACAAGAAAAAGCTTATCATAGCAGCCCATCCTCGTGGAGAGAGGCGAGAAGGGCACAGGCCATAATAGGCAAGAACTCGCCCAATGGCCGGATGAATGGGAAGGCGAAGTCCCATGCCCATAGCACCTTCGAAGAAACAGACCTCCCCTCGGGGGAGGTAATTGCAAGGCTCGTCGGAGGAAGAGACTCGCAAAGGCAAATCAAGATCAGGAAAAAACCGTTTCTTGATGTCCACTAAATCAGAAGAGTCAAGTATTGAGGGGGACAAATAGCGACGATGCCACTTCCATTTGATTCCAGAGGAGGATCGTTCATGGAACAGAGAAGAAGCAGAGGCAGCCATCGAAAGCGCTGGTAAGGAAAAAGACGCAAGAAATCAAGAAGAAAGTCAAGAATATGTCACACACTTGGGTGCTTTTCAGGAAACAAAGAGCCAAAAAATAGGGAATCAGGTCGCCTGTTTGGTTTCCTAATCAATGAAGGTAGGGACGGTTGTGGAAAGTAGTAGCGGTTATGGAAAGGGGCTACGGTTATGGAAAGTGGTTGCGGTTATGGAAAGGGGAAAGACGTGACGGTTATAGGAAGATGTTGAGAGAAAAACGCGGGAAAAGAAATCAGATACTACCCCCCCTCCTTATATTGCATTCAAAACAACGAGGAAACATTCTGACCCCGTCAAGCCACATATCCTCCGTATTTGAGCCTAGCCCTGTCGAAAAAGCACTCCTTAAAGCAAGGCAGGGGAAAAGAAATATGAAGAGTAGAAGAAAATATTCTCTTCTCAGAAAATAAGAGCAATGAAATTTGTTATCCTTCTCAAAAAAAAAAAAAAAAAAAAAAAAAAAAAAAACCTTTGAGTTCAGACAGCAGAGCCAAAAAGCTCAGTAAGAGCTTTTATGGTTCATAGGAAGAATTGTACAGCTCGGGAAGAACTCACAGCCTAACATACTCGAGCTATATAGCTCAGGAGGAGCACGCCAGTTCAGAATACCAAGTCAAACAGCTCAGAACAAAGAAGAAGAGGGAAGGGATCCCCAAGATACTCTTTACCGAACTCAAAAACACAGGAAAATCAGTTGAGCATAACACCAAGTCTCCCTTACTATTCAATCTAGTATTTTTGCTTCAAGAAGTGCACGGCCCCACTCAAAGCAAAAGGGGGCAGGGGAATATATACTGAGCAAATAAAGCAAAGCAGGTAAGTGAGCAGTTGAAGTCCAAATTAAAAATCAGAGATATGTATACGCATATGGATGCTAAACCAACAAAAGAAAAGAAAGATAAGGTTCACAAAGTAACACGAGGACCAAGCCCAAATTAGGGGTACATCTCAAAAATCCTTTACAAAGAAATTACAATTAAAAAGATCTAAGTTCCTGAAGGAGGAGTAATTGGGGAATCTCGCAGCTCAGCAGAAGGGCCTTCAGCAATAGGAGCTAGGGGAGAGCTTCCAGGAATGTCTTGGGACCCCGCTTCCGTTGATTCAGGATTTTGGGCAAGGGTTTCAGACACCAAGTTTGCAGAAATTGGTGCAACAGCAGGATCTACACCAATGAGCTCAGGGAACGCTGTTGAAGGCTCAGGAAGCACGACAAGAGCTCTAGAGGTCCCAGGGGCAGGTATGTCCTGACTCGAAGCAGCAGCGGGGGAAACTGAGGCATCCTCCTCGTTATCAGAGCTAGACTCCTCCAATTCTTCTGTGGTAGGGGTAGAAAAATTGAAGTTAAGGTCTGGAAAAGTTTTGATAGCCTGGCGCCTGAAAGCAAGCCATCTGGTAGCCCACAGGGTGGTGGCCTCGTCTCTCAGCTCGGCGATCTCTTTGTCCTTCTGTTGGACCAAACTTTTCTGCTCCTCGAGCTCCTCACAGAGTTTGCCGTTAGCCTCGCTGAGGGTAAGATAGTCTTGATTGGCCTGGATGAGCTCTTTCTTGGCATCGAAGGCCTCCTGGTTAGCCTTGGACCACGCCTCGACCTTAACCTGCAGGTCTTCCTTAACCAACTTCAGCTCATCCCGAGCCTTCTTCTCCCCCTCCTCAGCTCTGACCTTGACTGTCAACGTATGCTTGAGATCAGAAGCTTGCTTCATCGTCTGCTCGTTGAGGCCCTCCATTTGTACTTTGAGGCTCTCCACCCGAGCCCTGAGGTCTTCATTCTCGAGAGACAGTTCAGAAACCTTGGTCTTAAACTTCTTCAAGACCTGAAAAGAGCTCTCTTGGGACCTAACCCGATGCAGCAGACCTTTTACATGGAGGGCAGCCTAAGAGAATAAGGAAAGCTCAGCAGGTTGCAACAGACCATGAAACTAGAATGGACAAACAAAGAAGGGAATTAGCACTTACAGCGGCTGCTCCTTGAAGAGCTGAGTCGATGGACTCCTCCAGTGGCATGGAAGCGGCCTTCAAGACATCAGCCTCAGAAAATATAGAAGACAGAGCTCCCGCAGCAAGATCCATGTTGTCGAAAAAGGAGTCCTCATCTTCCTCCGCAGATTTTCTCTCTTTCTCAATCACCTTCCCAGAAGCGCTGTATTTGAAACTCTCGGGCTGAAGGTCGGGAACCAATTTCAAAGCCTCCTCGACCTCAGAAGAAGAAGGGGAAGCTTGACCCCCCTCTTAAGCAGACGTCAACCTAGAAGGGGCCACTGGAGGAGAAAAGACGGTTGCAGTTTGTGGAGTCCCAGAGGAGGAGAGTGGAGCCTTACTTGGAACCTGTCCCTCCGCTGCAGAGGGGGAGGAAGATACCTCCAATCTGGGGATTTTGGCCCGGGTACCTGGACCACTCCCAGTACTAGCCCGGGCCTTGCGCTTGCTAGATCTACCACCTCTCATTAGCTCATCCACCTTGGCCTGGATCTCTTCTGGGGTAGATTTCATGGTAGAAGGACCCGGAAGATCTGGAAGAAATAGGATAAGGTAAAGGAAAAGAGAAGAGAAGGGAAAATGATGAAGAAAGGAAAAGTTGAAATTACCTTCGTCAGCCCCTAAAACAGATAATGGGATCGCTAAAGTCGCCACAGGAAGACTCAGACCTAGCTGTACTAGGTTCCTTGACTCAATCAAGTCGGCGTACTTCTCTGGCTTGATCTTTTCCAACTTGGCTAGCACCTTTTTGTCCTCAGGACTGAGCTCGTAGCGTTCACCTGAGAGAAAGAAAGTAGGCAAGTGAGAAAAAGGTGAGGGGCCGGCGAATGTCAGATCAGAGCTCGGACTTAAGTAAGGACTCACGTAAATTATCTGGTTCAGCCCAGGCCGTAGGAATACCGAGTGTGTCTGTTTTATCAGCAGGGTTGTACTCCCAATTGGCGCCCCCGACAAAGAAGAAATGTTCCTTCCAGTGTTTATGGGAGGTCGGAATATCAGAGATGAGCTGCCTAATGCTGGCACGCTTGGAGGCGTACAAGAAGCCTCCGGAGGTCGGTTTAACATTGAAGAGCTCTAAGAACAAAGGAATGCTAGGAATCCCAAGTTTATGCTTCTTAAATATGACTAACAGACCAACCATGACGCCATAGAAGTTGGGGGAAATCTGGGAAGGGCACACATGAAAATGCTGCAGAACGGCCTTGATGAAGGGGTGCACAGGAAAGCGAAGGCCGTTGTCAAAAGCGGCAAGGAAAAAGCAGACCCTATTGTGCACCTTTTCTACATAGTAGACGGATTGGTCTGGACACCAGGGTTCGACCCCAGGAGGAAAACCATACCGAACCTTATAGGTTTTCATTAGCCCAGGGGCCTCTTTACTGTACCCCACCGATTCAGCATGCTTAAAAGCAAGCCCCAAGTACGAGATTTTTTCCTCAACCCCGACCCCGCTAACCTTGCCCTTGCCTTTGTTGGGCTTGGAGGACACAGGAGAAGGCTGGGAAGGAGGTCCCTCAGTACCGACCTCGGTTTCTACAACATCCACCCCAGGGAAATTATCTATCTCCTCACCTACCTCCCCTAATTCAGTATCTTCCTCGGCTGACCTAGACCCTAAAAGTGAAACAGAGGAACGCGTGGCTCCAGAAGAGGCAGACATGGTCGGGCAGGAAAAAGGAAGGATAAAAGAGCGATAGAGAGGGGGAACACTGATCAAACTCTCCCTAATAACCCTAGGGTCAGCACAGTAACTCCCGACGGCAAGGATGTGGATTATAGAGCTCCAATCGACGAAATGAGGAAGGGGAGCTAAGCAATGGTCGCGATTCCAAAAGTAAAAGAATCGAAAAGCCCAAAAATGCAGCAACCACCTCGAATTCGAGGGATCCAGAGCAAAAGGAAGAGGAAAAGGGGGGCAAAGGACGTACCTAACTCAGAAATGGCAGCGAACGGAAACCTGGGGCACTATCGGAGGAAGGAGGCGATGCGAGTCTTCTAAACAAGGGCTGGAAATGCGATTTCAAGCAAGAAAACAGAAGGGTACCACGGTCCGAAGTTGCAGAGAAAATAGGGAGAGCAGTAAAGAAGATGAATAGTGCGAAGAAGCGGTTTAGATAGCCGTTTTGAGCATTTAAAGCTGGGGAGACGTGGGCTGAGACATGCGCGGGAATCGAGGAAAGTCATGATGACTACAAACCGTCAGAAATCCTCCAGTCACGTGTTAGCCACGTGCATGTGTAACTCGTCTTGTGCAGGTCATCCCCTGCCTGAGCTAACTCAAGGCAAGGGTTGGGGGGCAACTGATGATACCTAAAGTAAACCCCAGATCTGAGCTCAGGAAAAGAGCTCAGTTCGGGAGTTTATGGAGAACTAAGCTGAGCTCATCCAGCAAGGTCTGAGCTCGCCCAATCGGAACTTATATTCCCAACTAAAGACATGAGCTAAGAAACAATGAGAGGGCAGTAAAAAGGCAGTAGATACCCGAACAGGGGGAGTTAAGTCAATCCAAGGCAAGAAATCCGCTACCAGCCAGGATCCTATCCTAAAACCAAGGAGAGAATCCCCTAACAAAAGGCAGAGAACTCGCCATCCGCGGTCAGCCATAAGGGGTTTAGGAAAGCCCGAGATTATAGAAGAAGATAGGGACGATCCCTACAATAAAGGAAGTAACCCCGAATTAGAGGTAAGCATGAGGCTATAAAGAGGAGGGGCAGCTTCCATTGAGAGGAGGAAAAAACTTGAAACCCTAATACCTTGAGAATTCTGTTGTAACTTATTGAATTAGATCAATAAAGAGACAGGAGCAAGAGCCTCCATTAGAGAGTGGACTAGCCGAGCTCATCAGCCGGTGAACCACTATATTTCTATTGTATTTCACACATTACACACGACTAATTAGAGCTTTCATTCCCCACTTCACGAGCCTTGTAGCTCAGATGCCATATTAGTCCCCATGCAAACTGCTCACGCCAATTAATTTGGTCCTATAGCTCGTATCCGAAGGTTTACGCCATCACTCTTAACTCACATACCCTTACATTTTATCTGTATTTAATACATAACTTTTATATGATACAAATTCTTGACAATCAATATGTCAATCGGCCATTATAATTTCAATCATTTCATCTTCTCTGTTTTTGGCTTCATTCACAACACAACAAAGTCTATTCATTGGTATTATTCAATATGAAATGAATGTTACCCGATGCTAGCACGATTTATCTTGCAATTCATTCATCTGATGGTGGGTGTATGCTCTCCTTTATGTGGTGTGAGAATTGCTCGCAAGGCTATCATTGGCCTCTTTGAAAAATTTCTTCTTGTTATGTCAAATGCACTAAAGTTCGATGGTAGAGGTAAATCATAAATGTGGTGCTTCTTAATTTGTGAACTAGTATTTATAAAATCACGTAAATTTTTTTGAAAACAACAAGAATTCATACAATGATAGATCAAGAAATAAAAACGAATAAAAAAAATGTTTGCAATGTTCTTTATATTGACCACCTAAAAGTGTTTGTCGTATAGAGTTAAGTTATTTGCGTTTAACATCAACTTAAATCGTATCATATTGAGTATCACCATTAATTATGGGGTGGGCATCACCGGTTTATGCTGCTCAGACAAATCAGGGCCTTGTTCAGCCCTCCTGGCCCATCTGGTCCAGACAGTAAATCAGCTAGCACCACCTCCATATGGTAGTTCTGAGGTATATTGATAGTTCAACTTCTGAGGTATTGATAGAAAAATCCTCTAGATTATTTCGACCAAGTAAACTTTTTTCTTTTTTTCTTTTTTTGTGAAAGAAACGATATGCAATTGATTAATTAGAAAAATTCATAAGGAGGAGGGCTATTATGAAATCAGGTGTCACCTCCTCTGATTAGAACAGTCAACAAACTTTGTATTTGTAGTTAACTGGTGTGTGACCCTATTACCGGTCTTCTTATAGTAGACATATCAAAAAATCGGAAATTTTGTAGAACATTCTTAATATCCGCTACCATAGTACCCAGAGGATCAAACTCTATCTCAGATTCGGTTAGTAAGTTCATAACTGTAGCCGAGTCACCATACCAGATAATTCCTTCACATCTTTGTTCTCTTGCAAAAAAAATGGTTTCACTTGGAGCTCTTTATCAAAACCCAGCCGATTTTGTAAATAAATCTCAAAATAAATAATTTTAAAATTATTTCTTAAAGTCAAGTAGATTTTAAAAAAGTCGGTCCAATTGACGTCTTTAAATCAAAAATGTCAGTCTGACCGACTTTTTATAGTAAAAACGTCAGTTTAATTGACTTTTATACGCAACTCCACTAATTTAATCAACGGTAAAAATGAGATAAGACAAGAAATATATTTGGACGGGTGCACCTCTATTCAATCATCTGATAACACAATAGGGACCCACTATGTTAGTCTCTAATAACATGTAACATTTTCTCAAGTAAAACTCCTATTTCATTTTGTGAAGTCACAAAATGGTATCGATAGATTGGTGGCAATAGTTTGAATGACTCGGGTTGATGAGTAGACAACTCCAATAACTTAGGTGAGTCACATGATAATCGTGATTTGTACGACACGTGAAAAAGTATTAGATTAGAAAGTGACAAGTTAGATATAATTTGCTAAGTTGTAACGGTGTTGGCCAATACATGTACAATAACACTATTTGAATCTAATTTGTTGACCTAATCAATTACAACCATTGAATTGGTTGTGAATTCTAACAAATACTGGGGCCCACTGTCACTCCAATCGGTATAAATGATTTAATTAGCAAATTAGGTTATAAATCAAGTTCAAATAACATTGCTCATACATGTAAATGGCGGTATCACAACTATTTAGACTTGTATTGTACTTTCCATGGTGATTTCGAATAAAATGTACCCTTTTAACCATAACAGAAGAAAGTTATATCCAAAATATGTACAAGGGTATTACAGCAAAAACATTTTCGAGTGAGAATGAATGATACAAGGAGGCTGTGAGGAATATTTTCTCAATCTTTCTAAATTTGCCTTGATTTTGCTTGTAATTTTAGATTCGTAGCATTTCCTATTTATTATGTAGTACTAAATATTATTCAGTAGTTTTGATATTCTTAATGATGCAGAAAGTATTTTCTCTCTATTCTCAATTATGCATGTATTCTTAGGATTCAACAAAATCATCAAACAACTTTTTACAAGATATTATTGAAGATTATTAACGGGTTTGAAGCTACGGTGTTAGTGCGGATTTGATTTATTTCATGCTTCATACATCAATGGTAGTGCAACAGTTCCATATTAGAAAAACAAAATCTAGACAAGCATTTTATGATTTGAATTTTTATTAATCTCCTCTAGTGTTATCAGATAAGGTATGTAGTCGATAATAGGTAGAGATAGTGCACAATAGTATTTTTACATATCTTTCACTTAAAATATACACATGAATGGAACTCAACTAATTTTTCACATAACTTTCAATCCATCAAATGCCATAAAGAAAGTGTTTTTTTTTCAAACGTCTTTAACATTCTTGAAATCGGGCATCGTTGAAATCAATCTTGATTAGAATCAACACTGTTTTTGACAACCTTCGGGCTGAATACTACTTCAACAACAGTGCAAAGCGAGGTTATTTTAGTTCTGCATCATTCAAATTAAACCTTCTTCTTCCAAATATGAGATTGACACTACTACAAATCTGAACCAGTGGACCTAAGCAAAACCATGACCATTTTCTCAAAATGCATGTAAGATGACCCTGATGAAAAAGCAGTGGCCTCTTCTGCTTTCTTCTTCCACTCCATTGCCTTCTTCTTCATCACTTTCCCCTTCTCTCCCACCATCAATTCTCTCACAAGGCCCTCAACTTCCTCTCTCTTAGCATCATCTCCGATCTCAATTCCAATCCCCAAATGATTACAACAAAACCAACAGTTAGTCTGTTGATCTGCAAAAAATGGCCAACATAACATAGGCACACCACCACAAACACTTTCAATGGTGGAATTCCACCCGCAGTGTGTTAAGAATCCCCCGACTGATGGGTGATTGAGAACTTGTTCTTGCGGACACCAACTTGCCAATAAACTCCTCTCTTTAGTCTCACTCACAAATTCAGGAGGAAGAATTGCCAATTCGCCAATGACTAGATCCGATCTAATGACCCATAAAAATGTTTTCCTGCTATTAGCAAGTCCCCAGGCAAATTCAATTAGCTGTTGGGGTGTCATGACTGTGACACTGCCAAAATTCACATAAACCACGGAGTTGGGTTCCTTAGAGTCAAGCCACTCGAGGCATCCTGGTTCTTCTTTCCAAAGATTTGACCCAATAGTTTTTAGATCATCTTCTTTGATTTGATTCACGTGTAGTTGGAGAGGTCCAATTGTGTAAACTGCAGGAAATATTGTTGAAAGTGCCTCTAAAACTTCAGGCTCTAGGGCATCGAATGTGTTCAAAATCAATGCAGAAGCTTTATGAGCTTTTTCAGATTCAGTCATGACGAAATCGAACAATATGTCATTTGGGTCTGTGGTTCTGATGAAACTTGGAAGATCCTTCAAACGAATATTTTTCATTCCCGGAATCCAATCTATCACCGTATCTAAATACCCATTTGTTAAATAACTCACATCTGCACTTTCACAAAATGATTAGTCATAATCAAACCTAGACTAGAAACATATATAGCTTATGAACCATATAGACCACTTGTCCTTTAGACTATCACTCTTGGGATTATAAAGAACAATGGAAAGAAAAATTGGAGTGAGGGCTTTTCCCTCCTTCCCACAATCTGCTTCCCCCCCCCCCCCCCCCCCCCCACAACAAAAAAAAAGAGTGGGCAGAAAATGAGAAAAATGCATAAGAGTTTAATTTTTGAAGAATTATTTTACTTTATTTTGCTCTTTTTTATATTCTAATGATTGGATTGATTTGTAATATTAAAATTTATTTCATATATTTAAATAGTAGAATTGTAAAATTAGATATGCATGGTTTTCCTTTCTTTTAATTTTTTATCTAATACCAAACGATAAAAAATATATTCCTTTTATTTTTCATCCATCCTACCAAAATAAAAAAAAAAAAACTTTATTTTCTTAATGGATAAAAAGTTTATTCCTTCATTCTTTCCATCCTTTGTGAACCAAACGGACCATAAGTCTGTATATATTGATCACGTGTGTGCACGCGTGGAGAGAGAGAGAGAGAGAGAGCATAACAAAACAAAAAAGTGGAACCCCGCTGGCAGTTGGGTTGCCGATCAAGAGAAGAAAAATAAAACGAAAGAGGCAGAAGGGATCTACTCATCTGTGGCAAAACCAGAGAGGGGGGGGGGGGGGGGAGAGAGAGAAGAAGAAGAAGAAGACGTGTTACACAGCTTAGGAGTGAAGAACGAGGGAAGAGGACGGGTGGTGTTGCCATGAAAGAGAGTTAGATCTCGAAGAATCGGAGACGAAGAAGATGAAAATGAAGGAGCGATTTTAATAATCTTCGGTTCACCAGTTTTGGCCAAAATCGGCCGAATTTTCAGTCCTTCAACAGTTTAATTCCTATGGAGATTTAATTAAAAAAATCAGACCGTTTTAGGTTTTGGTTTACGATTCAACCGGTCAATTCGGTCTAATTTGATAACATTTAATCTACAAAAAGTATTATAATGTGACAGTTTTGTTATATTTTGTTATTTCTTCTATCAAAAGTTAACCTTTTAACATTGACAAAAAACTAATCAAAAACTAATAGAATAATTACATTATATAAAAAATTTAAAATCTTTTGGGGGTGCAAAGTGAAATTCGTCCAAATTGATATGAACCTTTGAGTGGTGTAAAACCCTTGTCGACTAGTTGACGAAGATACAAACAGCCCATGAAGCCACAAGCACCGGTGGTCCAAAAAAGAACATTAGGGATAATAAGTTCTTCCGAAGCTTCGAGAGTGAAGCTCATTGCGCAGTCGGAAACTATACAGGTGACCGGAGGGATGCCAGAGGAAGAACTGTTGTTGAGTTTTAAGAGAAGCTCTCTAAATGGAGCCAAGCAGTTCTTACGAGTGGAGTCACAGATAGATGGGGGGTCTTGGGTAACATTGGTGTCGGACGGAGGGAGACCGTCGGGAATAGTCTCGAACCGGAAGGATGGGACGCCGGCAAGGGAGTTGGGTCCTCTAGAATTGAGTAGTCGGCGATGGTTGTACTCTGTGTTGACGAAGGTGATGTGGAAGCCTCCGAAGTAAAGGAGCTTTGCTAGTTTGAACATAGGGTTTATGTGGCCTTGAATTGGAAATGGAACACAAACTGCATGGGGATTAGCCTTAGCCGATCGGAAAAAGGCACACATCTCTCTCTCTCTCTCTCTCTCTCTCTCTCCAGTTTTTAGCTGAGGGAAGTGCTATCAAGTATAAGGTTTTTTCCAGGATTAATTGCATCCGAGCCCTTTAGGTTTGGAAAATTACCCCGTTGGCTCGTAAGATTTGACATTTGGTAGCCAAGAGTACTCGGATGTGAAATTCTAATAGTATCAAAAAGGTAAGACAAAAAACTGAAAATAGAAGACCGTTAATTTTTCATCCTACACCTCTTATTTTTTTCAACTAAAATGTGGTACATATAATTTTTTAAAATTTTATTATTTTTATGATTAGTGATGATAAATAAACCAAGATAAGGTTTATGGTTAGAAATTATTTTTTGGGTGTAGTACCAAAAAATTATCAGTCATTCATGTCTAAGGTGTCAACTCAACTTAGTTACATGCATACATATGCATCAATAGTAATTTGGGTAAACGATAAGGGGTCAGTGTGGAATTTAAGATGTCATTTTTAATACATATATTAGGTATAGTTCATCTCTGAAGGTAAGATGAAATGCGAATAATTTTGAGAAGGATGTTGGTGACCGTTGGATAAATCTATTTAAGACTATCAGATGAATTTTTTAAAGTGTGTCATGTTTTATATTATACTAGTTATTACCTGTGCCTGAAGGCACAGAGTAATAAAAAATGGTAAACAATAAACATATTTGTATTCATATTCAAAATCAAATCACAAATATAGAGAAGAGATAAATGAATTTAAGCATCGGTTTGTAGTGGGGTGAGAGGTGGCGGGCGGCAATGGTGGTGGTAGGAGGCGGTGATGGTTGTGGTGGGTGGCAATGACCGTGGTGGCGGTGGTGGTGGCAATGACGACGATGGTTGTGGTGGCGGTGGTAGTGGCGGCGACGGTAATGGCGGTGGTGGCGGTGGTGGGGGTGGCGGTGGTGGTGGCTACGACGACGATGGTGGTGGTGGTGACGGTTGTGGTGGCGGTGGTAGTGGTGGTGGTGGTGGCGACGACGGCGGTGGTGGTGGTGGTGGTGGTGGCAGTGGCGGCGGTGGTAGTAGAGGTAGTGGTAGGGCGGTTTCAAACACTATTATTTTTTTTAAAGTACTTATAAAAAATAATTTCTAAAAGTACTTTTAAAAAATCACTCCAAACACACCCTTAGGGGCCTATTTTTCCTATTAAATTTAGGGTGTTAATATTAGCCATTAGATTAACTTTAAAGTAAAATTTAAAACGATCTCAACCGCGAAAAGCAAAAGTCATTTTATTTATCTTTTGAGATTTGAATTGTAAGCTACTTTATTATATATATATTTCTTAAAAATCAAGGATAAATAGGTAACTTTGTGCCCACGGTCGACGACCATTACAGATCATAAGGGGTGAGATGTTAGTTTCCCAATATAGAGAGACAAATTCGATTTAGTAACTAACTTTAGGGGTCTGAATATAAATAACTATTATTTCCTGCTTTTTTAGCTAATGTTGTACCATGCCCGTCTTGTCTCGTAAGGAAAGGTCTCTGAACCACTCACCAGAAAGGATAATGAGGTGGTGGTTCACATAGGACCTTGGCAAGCCACATTTTTCGCAAGGAAAATACAATTTAGACAGAAAATATCGATCGGATTTTCTGTTTCAATCATTCACAATTATTGAATTAATTTATTTATTAAAAAAATTATTAAAATGATAATAAATTTTATTAAGTATCAAGAATCATAATTAAACAAATTAATTTGTGATTAATACTAAAAGACATCAACCGTTGAATACATTACATTTTGGAATACACTTTCGCTGCGTTTGGTACGCAGTAATGCATTTATGTAGGAATGGAATGGACATAGGAATGGAATAAACTTAGGAATGGAATGGAATGTGTATTACCATTCCAATGTTTGACAATTAATTAGGATTAAGTCTTGGAATGGAATGTCCATTCCATTCCAAAGTTTGGATAAAATAATTTCTATTGGAATGGAATGAAATTTAAAAAAAAAATTATCATAAAATTTCCAATTTATTGCATACTTCATTATAATGAATATTTATGTTAATTTTAAAATTTGACAAATTAGATCAAATATGTCGTAAATAAAGTCACAAAGAATCACATAATGAAAAAATTCACTAAAAAATAATAAAAATCAATAATAAACAACAAATAAAATAAAAATAAAAATGTGATACGTTCATCAATATCCTACATAATCCTTCATGAATGGTACTCATTCAACACACAATGACTATGATCAACCTATAAAATATAATCATTAACCAAATAACTTTTTTTCATGAAAAACATAATTAAACTCAAGTTTAACATATAAGAGTAACGCAAGTGTTTCATAAACAAAAACCAAAAAAACAAAAAATATGTTCCATTTACCATGCATCATCCTATACATCTCTCAAAAATCTCCCCTCAATATCCCTCTTACTAATTCTGCCCTCTCGACCTCAGGAAGGCTAAAAAATAAGTCCGTATAATCAGAATCATGAACTAAGACACTCGAGACTTTGAGCCTCTCACTCATGGAAAAGTCGGGCAACAACAGCAAGTCTTCGTAAATCTTCTTCTTCATATCACGTACTGCGGCGTCAACACCAATTGCACGAGCAAAAATAGTTGTTGCCTCCTTAATCTCTGTGCTAATCAGAGAAGCAGCACTCATCAACCCTTCGACTACCATCTCATCCATACCCCTACTTTTTTTCTTCAACCTCGCGCTCCCAACCTCCTCAGGCATAGATGGTCGTCGCATAGATGACATGGATGTATTCATGTCATTTGATCCATGTAAGAATATCTCATGCTCAGTGTTTCCTTCTTCTCTCTCTAACTCCTCCACCACATCAACTGGGCCATGTGCCTCTCTACCAGTCGCCCGGTCCTTTCCAAATATAATGCACAAGTCCTCATAAAAGGGAAAAGATCTATCCCTAAACTTTTCTGCTCCCTTGTGGCTCTACAATACAAACAAATACAATATGCAAAAATATGTCAAATACAAGAAACAATTATGTTAAATAAAGGAAAAGATCTAAGCTATGCAATAACTCGAAATGATAAATGAAAAGGTAAGTTTGATAGATACCTGTAAGTAACCCTCCCATACATCAGAGCTTGCTGTCAAACATTTTTTTTCGTGATCAAATCCAAATCCACTTGTATGAATCCCGTTAAGCATGTCATGAAAAATGCAAAAATCCCTCTTTAAAACCTTGATTCGTGACTCAATATGTGGTTTGGCCTTAATTCCTTTGCCCGGCAGCTTCTCTAGCAAAGATTGCTCAATGACATTCAAATATCCTGGTTTAAACCCATTATCAGCTCGATGTGTTCCGGAGTTAACTAGTTCCAAAAGGGTCTCAATCAATTTAGCATCTTCATCAGCAGTCCACTTCCTCTTATTCTTACCTGGACCTCGTGACTCCACTTGACTTGAAGATGCCATTTTTCAAACTATTCTTATTGAAATAAGGTCAATACACAATCAAATTAAAGTGTTAATAAATAGAGTTGTACATAATTCTAATGCAAAACAAACAATCTAGAGAGATATTGAAAACAAATAAATAATCTTTGATGAAGCTGTGTTTTCTTCACCTGGATGTTGCTGCACAATCACTAGACCTTCACATGTATAACTGGTTAGAAATAAATGATCAACAATCAAATGGATTTCATCATCATATCAAATGGATTTCTTCAACGAGATAAATGTTCCTAGTTCAGCTACACGACTAATGGACATGGTAGCAGAGGAAAAACCAAAAGTCATTGTATGGTCTGTTTTGCAAAGATTCCTGAGAGGCAACAGCCCAAAAGCCTTACAATTCCAATAAACCTTGTCCAAAATAGCCTTGCCGACCAAAATGTTCATTGTTGTTAATAACTATATCATACGCAACTATATAAACAGTTGAACTATATTTAATCAATTAACACATAAGTAGATTGTGTACCATGACAGTTACTGGAAAACAGGTGCATATAAAAACTGTACGTGCACACATAGAAAATTGCCACGGAGTATTGCAGCAAGGCAAGGGTCCTAGTACTAAGACTGCTTGAAGCCATATCAGAGAGCTTAGGCCTGGAGAAAAATTACATAAATAAACAACTAGGAAGGCATGGGCAACACATGGCCATAAATTATTATCCACCATGTCCAGAGCCTGACTTGACTTATGGATTGCCAGGCCATACTGATGTTAATTTAATCACAATTCTTCTTCAAGATAATGTGCCAGGATTGCAGGTTCTCAGAAATGGAAAATGGATGGCCATCGACCCTATTCCCAATACATTCATTGTCAACATTGGTGACCAAATGCAGGTAAAAACACATACACATCTGATCTGAGTTAATTTAAAGAACAATCGGTACAAGAGTGTTATTCATCGAGCTGTTGTGAACTGCAACAAACAACGAATCTCTATTCCCACATTTTACTGTCCATCACCCGAAGCTGTGATAGGACCTGCTCCGTTATTGGTTGACAATGATCACCCAGCAGTCTACAGAAATTTCACCTACCAGGAATACTTTGAAAAATTTTGGAACAGAGGACTTGCAACCCAAAGCTGCTTGGATATGTTCCTCAACTCTTCTCACTGAGCACAACTTTTTAGGACAATCATACACTTGTGCTTGCTAAATGAATGGATGATCTTTCATGTGCGCAGATTACTAAATAATATTTCTCATATTAGTCATGTAACAGACCACTAAAACAAATAAAATTTGTGTGTGATTTCTGTTGAAAACGAAATCAAATATTTGAAAATAGCCATTTGCGAGCACAATCTATGTGAGTAAAATGAAAATGCTTCTGTCGGACATTTTCTCAAACACTTTCAAAGCAAGACCCAAATCACCACAACCCAATTACATTTGTATCGGTGCAGAGGATTAGTTTCGTAGGTGGTGTCGAAACCTTGAAAATAAAGAACAGTAGTGAAAAGAGAAAGAGAAATTACCTGAGATTTGTTGCAAAAATCGAATTTGATCTGGTCTTGGTCTTGGTCGTGGATCTGGTGCATTGCTTCACCGAAGAGAGTGATAGGGAGGGAATGAGGGGGACGCCATAGATGCAGATGAGAGTGTGTGAGAGAGAGATGCAGATGAGAGTGTGCGGGAGAGAGAGAGAGAGAGATGAGAGAGACTGATGAGGGAGCAAACAGCGATCGATTTTTTTTTTTTCCAGATAGATTGAGCTGTTACCCAGGGATTGGGAATGCAGAATACCATGGTTTATTTGGGAATGGTCAATCCCATGATTTATGGGATTAGTTATTCCTTAGGAATAGGAATGGAATTTTAATCCCACAAACCAAACAAAGGAATTGGTATTACTAAGGAATGACCATTCCATTCCTAAGGTCTAATACCATGTACCAAACACAGTGTTTGTACATCAATCATGGATTCACGGACTTCTCTACGATACAACCAATAAACTTTTCATTATGGTACGAAAAGATTATGACTATAAAAAGACTACAAAAAGCTACAAAAAATAAACACGTGTAAAAGTTAAGGAAAGACAACTAGTGTTATCGGTTGCTTTTGTAAATTGTTCATATCAATTGAGTGAAAAATTTATAACAGTACTGAAAAATTTATAACATCATTGAAAAAATTACAACAGTGAAAAATTTGTAACAAAAAATAAAATTATAATTAGATTATATTAAACTGTATAAATCCTAAACCATGCACTTAATTTAGACATACTGTAATCAAAACAGTGCACGATTTAAGATTTATACAGTTTAATATAATATAATCTAATTATAATTTTGTTTTATGTTACAATCTTAAGATAGATTTGCTCCCTCTCGGTGTTCAAGGTGAATGAGCAACTGTCTCCCAAGATATAACTAATTTTCCTTCTTGAAAAAACAAGACTTCAATCTGTAAGATTCTAGCGAACACAACTTGTATTTATACTTGAACCAAACCAAAAAAAGAATGCAACAATATGCAGAGAGAGAGGAAGAACAATTCTGAATTGGAATCCAAAATGGGATGTGATGATACCTAAAATAAACCTCAAACATGAGTTCAGGAAATAAGCTCAGCTCGGGAGCTCGGAGAAGAAAAGCAGAGCTCATCCAAGCCATAGTCAGAGCTCGTCTAGCCAGTACTGGAGCTCCCCCGAGCAAGATAATAGGGGGAAAGATGAGGAGACAGCAAGATGATAGAGGACACCTCCGAAGTAGAAGCTAAGCTGGAACCGAGGCGTAAAACCCTTAACCAACCAAGATCCTCTCCTTATATTAAGGAGGATCCCATGGTAGAAGGCGAAGATCTCGGGATATAGACCGGTGAAGCCAATCCGTGTGGAGTTTAGGTAACTCCGGGATTAAAGAGAGAGAGGGGGGAAGATCCCTTCATTATAGGAAGTAAAGTCGGATTAGAGGTAAGCATGAGACTATAAAAGGGGGGTAGGCCTCCATTGAAGGAAGTAGGCAATAGAGCCACGAAGAACCCTAATTCCCTCCTGACTACACTGTAGCACATTCAACACAATCAATAAGAAAGTAGGAGCTAGAGACTCCATTGCAGAGTGGACTAGCCGAGCTCTCAGGCCGGTGAACCACTGTAACTCCTTTGTGTGATCTCCCTTTCCTCCATTCCCTAAAACGTCAACTAGCATTATTTGGCATGAGCCTTGTAGCTCAAACACCACATTTAATCTCACATATATTTGTACCCTTAGCTCATTTTCGGTAGATTCACACCATCAGTTTGGCGCCGTCTGTGGGAACGACAGTTCTTGTTACAAATATACTGATTTTTCAGTAATTGATGGTCTCTACACGGAATATGAGTAAAAGTCAAATGAATCCTCCAAGAGTGCAGAATCCCCAGGAGGTCACCAGCGGAAGACAACCGGAAAACCTTCATGATGTCATCCCCACCACTGAAGGCGACCCACCTACGGTGGATCCTCCTGCTAACAATGAACTAGACGCCCTTCGTCTGGTCAATCAACGCTTACTCCAACAAAATGAGGAGCTCCTGAAACTCTTACAAGGCCCTCAGCAGACGCAACCACCCCGGCAGGGCCCGAACAATCTTCCTCCTAGGGATCGGCAGTGCCTTGACCCCCTCAGGGAAACAAACGAAGGAGGAGAAAGCAGTCAGGCACCCCATCAGCTGCCTAGGAGGGGGATCAATGAAGAAGCACAAAGCCAGAACGAATGACTAGAGATGAATGATTTCCTTCCTTTCCAACAGGAGAGGATGGAACAATATTGGGAACACCGCTTCAAGGACATCCAGCAAGAGCTCAGCCACATGAGAGAGGCAGTGAAGGTCAAAACCCCAGTAACAATGGATGCCTTGGTGCAAAAAACTGAATCCCCATTTACTCTCGGGGTATTATACTTCCCCCTTCCTCCGAAGTTCAGAGTGCCTCAGATAGAGGTTTTCGATGGGACAAAAGACCCTGTGGATCACCTCAACACCTAAAAAAATCAGATGGAGTTGCACGGATACCAGGATCCTGTGCGATGTAGGGCCTTCGCCATCACCCTGAAAAGGTCAGCCTTAGCATGGTTCAATAGGCTCCCCCCGGCTTCGATCTCCTCTTTCAAAGAACTTTCAATTTCCTTTGTGTCTCACTTCATCGGAGCTCGGATTTATAGAAAGCCGAGCTATTATTTATTAAATATAAAGCAGAGGCCCGATGAGAACCTGCGGTCTTATGTGCAAAGGTTCAATTCGGAATCTCTGAAGGTAGATATCCCGGACGAAAAGTTCACCATTACTGCCTTCATTGCAGGGTTAGGAGTGCAGTCAAAGGATCTAATGTTCTCTATATCGAAGAACCCTTAAGCAAGCATGGCCGAGGTGTTAGCCAAGGCTGAAAAGTATATAAACAGTGAAGAAGCTCTCCTTTCAAAGGTAGGAACTGCATCCTCACGAAAGGAGAAGGAAAAGGAAGAAAGGAAAAGGGACCGAAGTCCTAGGAAAGAAAAGGGGCGAGAGAGGTCTCCAAGAAGGGATAGAGATCGATCCCCGAAGAGAAGAAGAAATGTTAGAGACCGCTTGGGCCCCATGCAACCTGAACTACAGCCTAGATACGGACCTCAGCGATACACCCCGCTCACCGCCACTGTATCCCAGGTTCTGTACGAGATCCAAAACGAGAAGTTCCTAAGGTGGCCACCTCGGATGAAGGCAGATCCAGCTAAGAGAGACCCCACGAAGTATTGCGATTACCACAGAGATCATGGTCACCACACCGATGATTGCATTCAACTAAAGAAGGAAATCGAGTTCCTAATCCAGCGAGGACAGTTGCGTCGTTTTGTGGCCCATGACAACCAGAATCGATCTCTTCCATCGCCACTACCACAACAGCAAGCACCTGCACTACATCAACAGCCTTTAGGAGAGATCAGGGTAATATCTGGAGGATTCGCGGGAGGCGGAGAATCCAGCTCAGCCAGGAAAGCACACCTCCGACGGATCAGAGCCGAAGAAGCTCTCGAAGTGCATACTGTATCCAAAGCACCACACTTAGACACAGCTATCATTTTTTCCGATTCTGATTTGGAAGGATGCCAGTATCCCCATGATGATCAATTGGTGGTAAGAGTCGTGGTAGCTAACAGGACCGTTCGTCGAGTTTTGATCGACAACGGGAGCTCGGCAGACATCATTTTTGCACCTGCCTTCGACAAGATGGACATAGGAAGGGAAAAACTCGAACCTGTAAGTACTCACTTGCTAGGATTCTCAGGAGAAAGGGTACTCCCCCTGGAATCAATCCAACTCGTGCTCACCCTAGGTGACCCACCCTGCCAAGCCAGCACGACTGTAAAGTTCCTAGTGGTTGATGCACCTTCTGCATACAACATCTTGCTTGGAAGACCATCCCTTAATTCTATGAGGGCAATCCCATCTGCCTATCACTTGGTCATTAAATTCCCTACAGAAAATGGAATCGGAGCGGTCCGTGGAGACCAACGTGTAGCAAGAGAATGCTACATGGCGTCTGTGAAGATGAAGGAGGTTGAGAACATCCAATTGGATGAACTCGACATGAGAGATGAGTTGGAAACAAGGTCAATGACGTCAAAAGAGCTGGAACCGATTCAGCTTGATGAGGAACCAGAACACCTCGTTTATGTAGGGTCCAAGCTAAACAGAGAGGTCAAAAACCTTCTCATCCAGTTCTTGAAGAAAAATATAGGAGTGTTCGCTTGGAAGCAAGAAGACATGGAAGGTATTGACCCTTCGGTTATTACCCACAAGCTAAGCGTAAACCCAACTTGCAAACCCGTCAAACAGAAGAGAAGGAGTTTTGCCTCAGAAAGACAAAGGGCAATCAACGAGGAGGTCAGCAAACTCCTCCGCGCCAAGGCAATCAGGGAAGTAGACTATCCCGTCTGGTTAGCCAACGTGGTTCTTGTCAAGAAGACCAATGACAAATGGCGGCTTTGCATTGACTTCACATATCTCAATCGCGCATGCCCCAAGGACAGCTTTCCCCTACCTCGGATTGACCTCATAGTGGACGCCACAGCCGGACACGAGCTCCTTAGCTTCATGGACGCCTTCTTAGGTTATAACCAGATCAGAATTGATCCCAATGACCAAGAGAAGAGCTCATTTGTGACCGAACAGGGAACATACTGTTATCAGGTCATGCCTTTTGGATTGAAAAACGCTGGAGCCACTTACCAGCGGTTGGTAAATAAGATGTTCCAAAAACAGATATGTGCATCCATGGAAGTTTACATCGACGACATGTTAGTAAAGTCACTAAAGGCGGAACTCCACATCAAGCACCTAGCTGAATCATTCCAGGTCCTAAGGGAGTACAAGATGAAGCTCAACCTAGCGAAGTGTGCATTCGGGGTCTCGGCAGGAAAATTTCTAGGTTTTATAGTTAGCAGCCGAGGAATTGAAGCTAACCCAGAGAAGGTTAGGACGGTGTTAGATATGCAGTCACCATCCGACACAAGGGAGGTACAACGCCTGACCGGTAGAATAGCTGCCTTGAGCCGTTGTGTGTCCAGGTCAAGTGATAAGTGCCAACCATTCTTTCAAGTTTTGATTCCAGTGGGATACCAAGTGCGAAGAAGCGTTCAAAGCCTTGAAAAATTATATGAGCTCACCACCTGTTTTGGTGAGCCCTTTAGAAGGGGAAGTCCTTACTCACTACCTGGCAGTTTCAGATATTTCAACAAGCGCAGCGCTGGTTAGGGAGCGAGACAGAGCTCAGCAACCAGTCTACTACTGCAGCAGAGCTCTGAGGGGGGCAGAGGAGAGATATCCAAAGATGGAGAAACTTGTTTTAGCTTTGGTTACAACAGCTAGGAGAATTAGGCCCTATTTCCAGGCACATATTATCGAGGTTCCAACAGACCAACCGATGAAACAAGTGCTACATAAGCCAGAGTCTTCTGGAAGGTTGGTTAAGTGGGCCATAGAGCTCAGTGAGTTTGATATCAGATATAAGCCAAGGACTGCTATCAAAGGGCAAATTTTGGCGGATTTCATCGCAGAATTCACAGCAACAGCACCTATGGAGATCACGGAGTTAGTACCCGACCTCCCCATATGGAGGCTTTCAGTGGATGGAGCTGCCAATGCTCAGGGAAGCGGTGCAGGTATAATCCTGACCTCTCCCGATGGAATCGATGTCGAATATGCCCTTAGGTTTGGGTTTAAGGCTTCAAATAACGAGGCAGAGTATGAAGCTGTCATCGCTGGGCTCAATCTAGCCCATTCTATGGAAGCAGAACAGCTGGAGATCTGCAGTGACTCTCAACTAGTGGTGAAGTAGATAGAGGAATCCTACGAAGCGAGAGGCGAAAAAATGATCCTTTACCTCAGAAAGGTACAAGAACTAATTAAGAAGTTTGTGCAGGTTAAGGTCAGACACGTTCCTAGAACAGAGAATTCACGAGCAGATGCGTTGGCAAGATTAGCAACCGCCTCACAAGAAGACTTGGATAGGCTAATACCAGTTGAGCACCTTCCAGAGCCTTCGGTAAGCATTGAAAAGGAAGAAATGCTACCAATCGTAGCTCAGCCGAGCTGGATGGACCCCATCATGGAATATCTGCAGAAAGTAACCTTGTCAGACGATGCTAAGGAGGCCTCCAAGCTGAGAACCAGGTCAGCCAGATTTTCTGTGATGCAAGGAAATCTGTACAAACGAGGATTTTCAACACCTCTCCTTAAATGCATGGGAGATGAAGACGCCAATTACATACTCAGAGAAGTACATGAGGGAATATGTGGCAATCACATCGGAGCTCGGACCTTGGCAGGAAAAACACTAAGGCAAGGGTATTATTGGCCCACCATGCTCAAGGATGCCACCGAATTGGTCAGGAAATGTAGGACTTGCCAAGAGCATGCCAACATTTCCCATTGTCCGCCCGAGCTGTTAACCTCGGTGGTAAGCCCGTGGCCCTTCCAGCAGTGGGGTTTGGACATACTTGGACCCCTTCCCACCGGTATGGGACAATGCAAGTTTGCTATCATAGGGGTAGATTACTTCACCAAGTGGGCGGAGGTCGAACCTTTGGCAGCAATCACCATACAGAAGGTCCAACACTTCGTTTGGAAATCAATAGTTTGCAGGTTTGGGGTTCCCAGAGCAGTCGTATCTGACAATGGAAAGCAGTTTGACAACTCAAAGTTTAAAAGTTTTTGTGTTGAGCTCGGGATAAAGAACTATTTCTCAGCTCCTGCACATCCTCAATCCAATGGACAAGCAGATGTCACAATCAGAACCATAAAGGCAGCTATGAAAACCAAACTAGAAAACTTAAAAGGCAAGTGGGTGGAGTACGTCCCTGAAGTATTGTGGGCCTATAGGACCACCGCCAGATCTGCAACTCAGGAAACCCTGTTTGCTCTGGCTTTTGGAACCGAGGCAGTGGCCCCTGTGGAGGTGGGGCTCCAATCACCTAGGGTGGAGTTTGCAGATGCCGAGCACAATGATAAGTCTCTCCTACTGAACCTCGACCTCTTGGATGAAAAGAGGGACAGAGCTCTACAGCGTGTCCGAAGTTTCCAAAGGAAAACGGCAAGGTATTACAACAGAAAGGTTAGGCACAAGAGCTTTAAAGCTGGGGAGTTAGTGCTCAAGAAGCTCCTGCTTGCTAGAAAGGACCCCACTCATGAAAAGTTGGGCCCTACGTGATATCAAGGGTAATCAGACCTGGAAACTACGAGCTGCAGACAGAGGAAGGAAAGATCCTACCTCACTCCTGGAATGCCGAACAACTTAAGAAGTTCTTTCAGTAAGTTCTCCTTGTAATAGAACTATTTTCGATGAGAATAAATGAGTCTCTTATTCATCCTCATATGGTTTCCAAAATAAATAAATATATAATAAGTGCATACAAGATAAGCTCTACAGCTAACGATAAGCTTCTAAGCTTATAAAATTCAAGATGAGCTCTTCAGCTCATATACAAACGATAAGCTTCTAAGCTTATAAAATTCAAGATGAGCTCTTCAGCTCATATACAAACGATAAGCTTCTAAGCTTATAAAAATCAAGATGAGTTCTTCAGCTCATATACAAACGATAAGCTTCTAAGCTTATAACATTCAAGATGAGGTCTTCAGCTCATATACAAACGATAAGCTTCTAAGCTTATAACATTCAAGATGAGCTCTTCAGCTCATATACAAACGATAAGCTTCTAAGCTTATAAAATTCAAGATGAGCTCTTCAGCTCATATACAAACGATAAGCTTCTAAGCTTATAAAATTCAAGATGAGCTCTTCAGCTCATATACAAGCAATAAGCTTCTAAGCTTATAAAATCCAAGATGAGCTCTTCAGCTCATAAACAAATAATAAGCCTCCAAGCTTATGAAGTTCAAGATATGCCCCTCAGCTCAGCATCTAAGCTTACAAAATTCAGAATGGGCTCCCTAGCTCATCTAATAAGGAGTGAGCCCCTCAGCTCATACATGCACGGTCAAAAAAAAAGAAAGATCTGACATTCAAAGAGTTTAAGAGTACAAGCGTTCAAGAAAATATAAAAAGAAACATAGTTAGGCATTAATCAAGAAAGAAAGGGAGTACAAGGAGGTAGAGCTCCTAATCCTTCTTAAGCAGTGATTTCAGCTCGGCCACTTCCTCCTTCAGGCGAGCATTCTCCTCCTTCAGCTCATCCCTTTTCCTGTTCAGCCTTGTAGAGTGAGTCAAGAAGCTTCTGACCTACTGGAGTAAGGAAAATAGCGGAAAGAGAGTCGGGTGAGAAAGAGTCATCCCTCTTGCGCTTATTTGAACTCGCGCCAGTGTCCCCCTCCTCATCAATGTCCCCTTCCTCGTCAGATTCAGAGGGAGAGGTCCAGGAAGAATAGGGAACGGAGGAAAATTCATATTCGGTTGCCATAGCCCCAAACAAGTAAAGGTTTTCATTCGTCATCAACTCAGAAAAAGTCCTGGGCACCACGAGCAGCAGCTCATGAACATTCATCATCTCTGGCAGATCGAGATCAGGAGGACCTGCACAAACCATAATGTAATGAGAATATATCTTTGTGAGAAGAAGTTCAAAGAGATCTCGGCTTAAGCATACCAGGGTAAGACAAGCTCTCCCAGGACCGTGGAATCCTGGCGTCAGGACAGCGCAGCTCAGGAGACCGCCAAGACTTCCCGGAAGCAAAAAAGAAGCGTTGGGACCACCCTTCAGGATTAGAAGGAAGGTCCAAAACCAAACGGGGTAAATCGAACTGCCTCCAACGAAAGAAACTAAAGCAGGGGGGATAGTCTTCTTCAATCACGAAAAAGTAAAGGAACTCGGAGACCGAGGGGAACCTACCGTTGCCGTACAGGCGCCAGAAAAGGAAAAAGCTCACCATAGCAGCCCACCCTCAAGGGGAAAGGCGAGAAGGGCACAGACCATGATAGGCAAGAACTCGCCCAATCGCCGGATGAATGGGAAGGCGAAGTCCCATATCCATGGCACCCTCGAAAAGACAGACTTCCCCCCGAGAAAGATAGTTGCAGGGCTCGTCAGGGGTAGGAACTCGCAGAGGCAAGTCGAGGTCAGGAAAGAATCGTTTCTTGATGGCTACCAAATCAGAAGGCTCTAGGGTCGATGGAGACAAGTAGCGGCAATGCCACTTCCATTCGATTCCGAATGAAGTGCGTTCCTTGAACAGAGAAGAAGCAGAGGCAGCCATTAAGAATTATGGTAAAAACAGAGGGTAACTACGAAGGATCAAGAAAAAACTCATAAATATTTTTGGCAAGAGAGAAAGAAACTCAGCAGATGTTAGAAGACTTAAAGAAGATTGTAAGTTTTTAGGAAACCAAGAGCCACGTGAAGGGCAGAGTCGGCGGTCTTTTTGGTTTCCTCATTAATAAAGGTGGTTACGGTTATGGAAAACAGTTGGGAAAAGGTGGGAAAAAGAGTCAGCACAAGATTACCCCTCCTAATGCACTCAAAACAACCGAAAATGAGTCTGACCCCACCTAAGTAGAATATTCCTTATATTTGAGCTCAGCTCGGTTGGCAACATAGCATCTCTATAGCAAGTCTTTGAGACCTTCAGTTCCAAGAACCTTGCTCACATCAGAATGATGAAGTTCCTGATGGGTTCCTTATTTCATCAAAAGAACTTGGCAGCTCATAAAGACCATAATCTTGCTTCAAGAAGGACTGAAGCACTTCTTAAAGCAAGGGGGGTAAGGGAAGTACAAGAAAATTAAAAAAGACAGAACCATGTGAGTTATGTCTCAAATCAAAATCACAACACATCACAATTCAAAACAAAATTCAGAAATTACTTTTTAAAGTTTGTATTCCAAAACACAAGTTCGAAGTACAAAAAAAAAAAAAAAAAAAAGAGATAAAATTACATGAACACAAAGAGAGCTCTAAGTATCTAAGGAAGGCGTAATTGAAGGAGTTTGTAACCCTGTGGATGAGGCCTCAACAGCAGGCAAAAGAGGAGAACTTCCAGGGGTGCCAGCTGCACGGGTCTCTGCTCCTATTGATTCCGAATTTTGAACAAGGGCCTCAGTCACAAGGTCAGCTGAGAACGGTGTAGCGACAGGAACAGCAGGAGTTGCAGTGGGGAGCTCAAGAGTTGCAGTTGGGAGCTCAGGAAATGCAGCAAGAGAGCCTGCCCCAGTGGCAAGAGCTTCAGAAATCTCAGCAGAGAAGGGAGTGGTACATGGAATAGCTGGAGAAGCAAGTACATTTTGATTCAAGGCTTCAGCTGGTGGAACCGAGGCATCTTCCTCGTTATCAGAGTCAGATCCTTCCATTTCTTCATCAGTAGGGATAAGGAAGTTGAAGTCCAGATCTAGAAAAGCCTTTATAGCCTTGCGCCTAAAGGCAAGCCACCCAGTGGCCCACAGGGTGGTGGCCTCATCCTTCAGCTCAGCCACCTTGTTATCCCTCTGCCTGACCAGGTCTTTCTGCCCCTCAAGCTCCTCGCAGAGCTTGTCATTGGCCTCGTTAAGATTGAGGTACTCCTGCCTTGCTTGCATAAGGGAATTTTTGGCGTCAAAGGCCTCTTGGCTAGCCTTGGTCCACGCCTCAGTCTTGAGCTCCAGATCCTCCTTGGTTAACTGTAGCTCATCTCGAGCTTTCTTTTCCCCTTCCTCAGCGGTTAAGGTATGTTTGAGGTCGGAGGCTTGCTTCACTGCTTGCTCCTTAAGACTTTGCACCTGAGTCCTAAGGTCCTCGTTTTCAAGGGACAACTCAGTAACTTTGACCTCATACGCCTTCAGAGCCTTAACAGAGCGCTCATAAAACCGAATCCGATGCAATAAACCTTTCGCATGGAGGGCAGCCTGGGGATATAAAGTAAGATCAGCAAAGTTGCGTAAAGCTTTTATACGAGGGCAAATAGAGATGGAAAAAGGCTAGCACTTACAACAGCTGCTCCCTGAAGAGCTAAGGCAATGGATTCCTCGAGGGGCACAGAAGCAGCCTTCAGGACGTCAGATTCAGAAAAAATAGAAGAAATAGCTCCCGTAGCTAGATCCATGTTGTCGAAGTAAGAATCTTTATCTTCCTCTTCGGATTTTCCCTCTTTCTCAACCATCTTCCCGGAAGCACTGTATGTGAAAGTGTTGGGTTGGAGATCGGGGATCAGTCTCAAATCCTTATCGACCTCAGAAGAGGAGGGAGAAGCCTGACCTCCCACTTGAGCTTGAACCAACGCAGGCTGAGCCTCTGAAGGGGAAGAGGTGGCTGCAATCTGAGGAGTGTCGGAGGAGGAAGGCAGAGCCTTGGTGGGAGCCAGTTCTTTAGCGGAGGAAGAGGGTGAAGGCATCTCCAATCTTGGGATTTTAGCCCGGGTGATTGGGCCACTCCCAGAGCTGGCCTGGGCCTTTCGTTTGCCAGATTTACCGCCCTTCATCAATTTCTCAACCTTAGCCTGGAGCTCTTCAGGAGTAGACTTCATGGTGGAGGGACCTGGAAGGTCTGAGTGGAATCAGAAGATATAAAAAGAAAAAGAGGAGAAGGAAAGAAAACGAAAGAGGAGGAGAAAGAAAGTGTTACCTTCTTCAGCGCCTACAACAGATATTGGAATAACTAAGGTCACCGGGGGGGGGGGGGACTCAGACCTAACTCCACCAGATTTCGAGGCTCAATGAGATCAGCGTACCTCTCTGGCTTGATTTTTCCCAATTTCAATAGCACCTTGTTATCTTCAGGGCTGAGCTCAGGCCAACCACCTAAAAAGAAAAAAATGCAAGTAAGAGAAAAGCAAGAGGCTCATAAGTCCCAGATCAGAGCTCAGCCAGCGAGTAAAGACTCACCCAAGTTTTCTGGTCTAGACCAGGCCGTAGTGATACCCAGAGTATCTGTTTTATCAGCAGGATTATACTCCCAATTGGTACCCCCAATAAAAAAGAAGTGTTTTTTCCACCTTTTGTGAGAAGATGGGAGGTCGGTAATAATCTTCCTAGCAGCGTTTCGCTTAGAGATATACAGAAAGCCTTCAGAAGAGGTCAGCTTGACATTGAAAAGTTCCATAAACAGATAGATGCTAGGAACTCCGAGTTTATGCTTGTTAAAGATGACTAAAAGGCCTACCATAACACCATAGAAATTGGGGGAGAGCTGGGAAGGGCATACATTGAAGTGCTGCAGAACAGCCTTGATAAAGCGATGTAGGGAAAAACGAAGGCCGTTCTCAAAAGCAGCAAGGAAGAAGCAAACCCTCTTACGCACTTGTTCTACGTAATAGATGGACTTATCCGGGCACCAGGGTTCGACTCCAGGAGGAAAACCGTATCGAGCTTTGTAAGCTCTCATCAATGCAGGGGCCTCTCTACTGTAGCCCACGGACTCAGCACACCTAAAGGCAGCCCCCAGGTATGAAGATTTATCAGCAACCCCAACTCCACTCACCTTGCCCTTACCTTTTTCAGGCTTGGGGGGCACGGGAGAAGATGTAGAAGGGGGCTCCTCAGTGCCGACCTCGGCTTCCACAGCCTCCACACCAAGAAAATTGTCAATCTCATCACCTACATCCCCTAAATCGGTGTCCTCAGACCAATCGCCTAGTAGGGAAATAGAGGAACGAGTAGCACCAGAAGAGGTAAACATGATTGGGCAAGAAAAGGGAAGATTAAAGGAACGATAAAGGGAGGGGACACTAATCAAACTCTCTCTAATAACCCTAGGGTCAGCACAATAGCTCCCAACAGCAAGAATGTGCACAATAGAGCTCCAATCCACAAAGCGAGGAAGAGGGGATAGACAACAATCACGATTCCAGCAATAAAAGAACCGAAAAGACCAAAAACGTAATAACCACCTCGAACTCGAGGGATCCAGAACTAGGAAAGATGCGAAAAGAGGGTAGAAAGAACGTACCTAGTTGGGAGAGAGCGACGAACAACAATCCGGGGCCAAATCAAAAGGGGAAGCACTGTGAGTCCTCGAATCGAACACATGAAAACTGATTTTTGAGTAAAAATCAGAAAGCCGAAGATTCGCAGAAGCAAGAAGTTCGAAGAACAGAGAAGAAGTTGAACAGTGGAAAATGGCGGTTCAGATAGCCGTTTGGGTATTTAAAGCTTGAGAGACGTGGGCTAAAACATGCGCGGGAATCGAGGAAGGCCATGATTGTTATAAACCGTCAAAAGGCTTCAGTCACGTGCAAGTCAAGGTCAGCCACGCGCGTGTTCAGCTCGGTGTGAAGAACAGCTCAGCCCCTGCTCGAGCAATCTCGAGACAAGGGCTGGGGGGCAACTGATGATACATAAAATAAACCTCAAACATGAGCTCAGGAAATGAGCTCAGATCGGGAGCTCGGAGAAGAAAAACAGAGCTCATCAAAGCCATAGTCAGAGCTCGTCTAGCCAGTACTGGAGCTCCCTCGAGCAAGATAATAGGGGAAAAGATGAGGAGACAACAAGATGATAGAGGACACCTCCGAAGTAGAAGCTAAGCTGGAACCGAGGCGTAAAACCCTTAACCAACCAAGATCCTCTCCTTATATTAAGGAGGATCCCATGGTAGAAGGCGAAGATCTCGGGATATAGACCGGTGAAGCCAAGCCGTGTGGAGTTTAGGTAACTCCGGGATTAAAGAGAGAGAGGGGGGA
This sequence comes from Ilex aquifolium, assembly GCA_951799425.1. NCBI lineage: Eukaryota > Viridiplantae > Streptophyta > Magnoliopsida > Aquifoliales > Aquifoliaceae > Ilex > Ilex aquifolium. Next base: position 8,769,533 of record OX637406.1, read on the forward strand.
AGATCCCTTCATTATAGGAAGTAAAGTCGGATTAGAGGTAAGCAGGAGGCTATAAAAGGGGGGTAGGCCTCCATTGAAGGAAGTAGGCAATAGAGCCACGAAGAACCCTAATTCCCTCCTGACTACACTGTAGCACATTCAACACAATCAATAAGAAAGTAGGAGCTAGAGACTCCATTGCAGAGTGGACTAGCCGAGCTCTCAGGCCGGTGAACCACTGTAACTCCTTTGTGTGATCTCCCTTTCCTCCATTCCCTAAAACGTCAACCAGCATTATTTGGCATGAGCCTTGTAGCTCAGACACCACATTTAATCTCACATATATCTGTACCCTTAGCTCATTTTCGGTAGATTCACACAATCAGGATGTATTGAAATGACAAAGGGGCAGTCTATTTATAGACCATTGGTGGTTGTTCAGATTGCCTGAAAAAGTATGGGTTGTCACTATTCAAATTGAAGAGACACACTCTTTAATCTGAACAGGCAAAAAACACCTCCTAGATGAATAGTCTCTCCGGAAACAAACCCATGGAACGAACCCAGACCCCTTTTGGCGCCAAATTTAAAAGGTAACAGAAAGAAAATTTAAAATCCGATTGGATTTAAATTTCAATTGGGATTTTTAATTCTAATCCGCTTTCGGATCTGGTTGATTTGACCCATGACCCACACCGCTCCAAATAAATTTTGTCCAAAAAGATTATAGCTTATTGGCCCAAGCCCGGCCCGATCGTGGTAGTGGCGAGGCAGGCTGGCAGCGCGCGCATGTGATAACTAAGGTAATGTAGGCGCTCGCTCCGCTCACAAAAGTGTGGTAGCCCTTGGAGCCCAAACCCATGAAGGCAACTAGGAGTATATTAACTCACCAAATTATTAGTATTTTTTCAATATGGGACAAGTCTTATTTTACTATATCAATCTTAGTTTATATTATCACTGCAAATATGTCACTTTGAGACGTAATTTCTCATTCAAATCTTAATGGTTTTGGACAAATAAATATACCATGTTAATCTCCTCACGGAAGAGAACGCGTTTAAACTTGGTCCCACTAATTACGAGGTGTGGGTTCCACTTTTATTTAAGCCTCAAATTGCTCAAATAAATTTGTTTGAAACCATTTTTTCCAACAAAATTTACAATAAATGTGGGCAAAATTACAACATCAGTGAGAAATTTACAATAGTAGTGGGCAAATTTACAACAATAGTGGATAAATTTACCACAGTAGTGAACAAAATTACAATATTAGTGAAAAAATTACAACATTAATGAAAAAAATACAATATCAATGGCAAAATTATAACATCAATGAAAAATTTACATTAGTGGCAAATTTACGACATTAGTGGGCAAAATTATAATCAATATGATGATAAAAGTATGATTGACACATTTAACCATAATTGTCGTAAATATAACACTAGTGTATCCCACCGATGTCATATACGTACCTTTAGAGTTTGTATTATTATCCACAGTTATTGTAATATTCACCAAAATAAAAGTAAAATTAATATTTTCTCATTCCCTCTTTTTCAAATTATTCTTTTGTCAGTTGTTATGAGAAATATACGAGGAAGCTCTTCCTGTGTTTAGAATTTTGTATATGCTAACAATACATCACGTGCGTTACACGTGAATAGTTTCATACATAAAAATTAATAAAATATATTAGATATATATGTATATGAATTAAATATTATTTCAAATTTATCAAATTTGATTTTTTATTACTTATATTCTATTATAAGATTATGAAAACTTAGTATGTTCTCAAAATTCTTTATTCTAACTATAAAAAAAATATATAAAATTATATTTTTGTAGAATTTTGTGATTAATATTATTTTTTTAGTGATATTTGAGAATTTTTTTTTTTTTTTGAAATTCATTTGCTTAGAATTCCACTTATAATTGCTTGAATAAAATAAAAGTAATTATCAATATACTAATCACATTGAAATCTTAGTGTAGTTAGGAATTAGTTAAGTCAAATCTGATAAGATTTATATACTACTCTATAATATATATTTTGAAGCATATTAAAATTCTAAAAAATATAAATTTTACTTAAAAATACACTATAATTTCTATTTTTATATAAAATCTTAGTACAACTTAGAAAATTTATTGTGACTAAAGAATTATATTTATGTAACATAAATTGAATTAAAAAAAAACTATATATACTATTATTTTTTATCTTAGAAATAAGAGGGTTAAACTTTTCAATTAAAAAGAAAATACACATATGTAGGTATAATGTTAATTTTGCATATGAGATGAGTAATATTAAATTGATAGAGTTTTTCAAGATTTTGTTAAAGACTTTGTTGAAAATATAATGATGCATATATTTTTTAAGAGTAATATAATCAATCAAAAAGTTTTATAGAAACTGGTATATATACATACATAATAGATAATTAAAAGAGATGTTATAAATAAGTTAGAGATTTAAATACATAAGAATACGATGGTAATTTAGTGAAAAAGAGTGATCTTTGCATTTCTTTATAAGGGTAAAATAGAGATTCAAAAGTTTTTCATCTTAAAATACTTTTATTAGTAGTATAGATGTAGGTATCTTTATTAGTTTAAAACAAACTATACTAGACTTAAAATGATTTGTATATGGGCATATCTTTGTCTCAAAAAAATGCTTTCTTCTGAGCCTATATCGACAATTTACACAGTCAAATATGGGGGGTCTCACAACCATCGATAAAGGCCTCCCTTATTGGCGTATAAACAAAAATGAAAATCAAATCCTAATATTTATTTAGTTGTATCTATATTATTATATTATATTACCATGAAACCTCATTATATATTTTCGCCTAGGGCTAGAGGTGTCAAACGTGTCGGGTTAAACGAGTGGCGGGTGAAAAACATGTAAACTCGTACACGACACGTTTAATAAACGGGTAAAAAATCGAAACACGAACATGAACCGTTTAATAAACGGGTAACACGACACGACTCGTTTAACACGTCTAATTTTAAATGAGTCGAGTTGGGTCGGGTCGGGTCGGGTCGGGCTAACACGGTAAACCACTCGTTTAACCCATTTACCTGTTTACCACCCGTTTAACCCATTTAACACGATAAACCATCCGTTTAACCATTTATCTGTTTATTTAAAAATGCTATATATCTTTATAAAACTAACAAACTAACACAAATAAATGTGATATTTAGAGATATCTCATATGAGTCATACCATACCACACCATATTATAAAGTTCAAACCATAATCCAAAATATCCAAATTCCACCAACAACCATATTACAAATTGATGGTGTAAATCTACCGAGAATGAACTAGAGGTCAGATATGCGTAGAGTTAAGAGTGGTGTCCGAGCTACGAGGCTCGTGTCAGGCAATGCTGGTTGATGCTTAGGGGAATTGAGGATGGGGAGATAACACAACAGAATTATAGTGGTTCATCGGCCTGAGCTTGGCTAGTCCACTCTTAACTCTACGCATATCTGACCTCTAGTTCATTCTCGGTAGATTTACACCATCAGTTTGACGCCGTCTGTGGGAACGACAGTTCTTATTACAAATATACTGATTTCTCAGTAATTGATGGTCTCTACACGAAACATGAGTAAAAATCAGATGAATCCTCCAAAAGTGTAGAACCCCCAGGAGGTCACCAGTAGGAGGCAACCGGAAAACCTTCATGATTTCATCCCCACTGATGAAAACGACCCTCCTACGGTGGATCCTCCCCCTAACAACGAGCTAGACGCCCTTCGCCTGGTCAATCAACGCTTGCTTCAACAAAATAAAGAGCTCTTGAAGCTCTTACAAGATCCTCAGCAGGCGCGACCACCCCGACAAGGGCCGAATGATCTTCCTCCTAGGGAACGGCAGTGCCTTGATCCCCTCAGGGAAACAAACGAAGGAGGAGAAAGCAGCCAAGCACCCCATCAGCCGCTTAGGAGGGGAGTCAATGAAGAAGCACAAAGCCAGAATGAAGGACTGGATAGGAATGATTTCCTTCCTTTCCAACATGAAAGAATGGAGCAATATTGGGAAGACCGCTTCAAGGATATCCAGCAAGAACTCAGCCACATGAGAGAGGCAGTGAAAGTCAAAGCCCCAGTGACGATGGATGCCTTGGTGCAACAAACTGAATCCCCATTCACCCCCGGGGTGCTGCATTTCCCCCTTCCTCCGAAGTTCAGAGTACCTCAGATAGAGGTCTTTGATGGGACAAAAGACCCTGTGGATCACCTTAACACCTACAAAAACCAAATGGAATTGCACGGATACCAGGACCCTGTGCGATGCAGGGCCTTCGCCATTACCTTGAAGGGATCGGCCTTGGCATGGTTCAATAGGCTCCCCCCAGCCTCAATCTCTTCTTTCAAGGAACTTTCCATTTCCTTCGTATCTCACTTCATTGGAGCTCGGATCTACAAGAAGCCGAGCTACTATTTATTAAATATCAAGCAGAGGCCCGAGGAGAACCTGCGATCTTATGTGCAGAGGTTCAATTCAGAATCTCTGAAGGTGGACATCCTAGACGAAAAGTTTGTCATAACTGCCTTCATTGCAGGATTAGGAGTGCAGTCAAAGGACCTAATGTTCTCTATATCAAAGAACCCTCAAGCAAGCATGGCTGAGGTGTTAGCCAAGGAAGAAAAGTATATAAATGGGGAAGAGGCACTCCTTTCCAAGGTGGGAAGTACATCCTCACGTAAGGAGAAGGAAAAAGAAGAGAAGAAAAGGGACCGAAGTCCCAGGAAAGAGAAGGGGCGAGAGAGGTCCCCAAGGAGGGATAGAGATCGCTCCCCGAAGAGAAGAGGAAATGTTAGAGACCGCTTGGGCCCCATACAGCCCAAACTACAGCCTAGATATGAACCTCAGCGATACACCCCGCTCACCGCCGCTGTATCCCAAGTTCTGTATGAGGTCCAAAACGAGAAGTTCCTAAGGTGGCCACCTCGGATGAAGGCAGATCCAGCCAAGAGAGACCCCATGAAGTATTGCGATTACCACAGGGATCATGGTCACCACACTGGCGACTGCATTCAACTAAAGAAGGAAATCGAGTTCCTAATCCAGCGAGGAGAGCTGCGTCGCTTTGTGGCCCATGACAACCAGCACCGAGCTCTTCCACCGCCGCCACCTCAACAGCAGGCACCTGCGCCACATCAGCAACCTCTAGGTGATATTAGAGTAATATCTGGAGGATTCGCGGGAGGTGGAGAGTCCAGCTCAGCCAGGAAAGCGCACCTCCGACGAATCAGAGCCGAAGAAGCTCTCGAAGTGCACACTGTATCCAAAGCACCACGCATAGATACAGCTATCAATTTTTCAGATTCTGATTTGGAGGGATGTCAATACCCTCATGATGATCCATTGGTGGTACGAGTTGTGGTGGCTAACAGGACCGTTCATCGAGTTCTGATCGATAACGGGAGCTCGGCAGACATCATTTTTGCACCTGCATTCGACAAAATGGACATAGGAAGAAAAAAACTTGAACCTGTAAGTACTCACTTGCTGGGATTCTCAGGAGAAAGAGTGCTCCCTCTGGGCTCAATACAACTTGTGCTCACCCTAGGTGACCCACCTTGCCAAGCCACCACGACCGTAAAATTCCTAGTGGTGGATGCACCTTCTGCATACAACATCTTGCTTGGAAGGCCATCCCTTAATTCTATGAGGGCAATCCCATCGGCCTATCACTTGGTCGTTAAGTTCCCAACAGAAAATGGAATTGGAGTGGTCCGGGGAGACCAGCGTATAGCAAGAAAATGCTACATGGCGTCTGTAAAGATGAAAGAGGTTGAGAACATCCAATTGGATGAACTCGACATGAGGGATGAGCTGGAAACAAGACCAATGCCCTCAGAAGAGCTGGAGCCAATTCAGCTGGACAAGGAACCAGAACACCTCGTTTATATAGGGTCCAAGCTGAGCAGAGAAGACAAAAACCTCCTCATCCAGTTCTTGAAGGAAAATATATGAGTGTTTGCATGGAAACAAGAAGATATGGAAGGTATCGACCCCTCGATCATTACGCACAAACTCAGCGTGAATCCTACCTGCAAACCTATCAAACATAAGCGGAGAAGTTTCACCCCAGAACGCCAAAAAGCAATCAATGAAGAGGTCGGAAAACTCCTCCACGCAAAGGCCATCAGAGAGGTTGACTACCCCACCTGGCTAGCAAATGTGGTTCTTGTCAAAAAAACCAATGGTAAGTGGCGACTGTGCATCAACTTCACTGACCTCAACCGAGCATGCCCCAAGGACAGCTTTCCCTTACCTCGGATCGACTTAATAGTGGATGCCACAGTCGGACACGAACTCCTTAGCTTCATGGACGCCTTCTCAGGTTATAACCAGATCAGGATGGATCCCGGCGACCGAGAGAAGACCTCTTTTGTGACTGAGCAGGGAACATACTGTTATCAGGTCATGCCTTTTGGATTGAAAAACGCTGGAGCCACTTACCAAAGGTTGGTGAATAGGATGTTCCAAAAGCAGATAGGTGCGTCCATGGAAGTTTACATCGACGACATGTTAGTAAAGTCACTGAAGGCAGAGCTCCACATCGAACACCTAGCTGAATCATTCCAGATCCTAAAGGAATACAAGATGAAGCTCAACCCTGCGAAGTGTGCATTTGGGGTCTCGGCAGGAAAGTTTCTTGGTTTTATAGTTAGCAGCCGAGGAATTGAAGCTAACCCAGAAAAGGTTAGGGCGGTGTTAGATATGCAATCACCATCCAACACAAGGGAGGTACAACGCCTGACAGGTAGAATAGCTAACTTGAGCCGTTTTGTGTCCAGGTCAAGCGATAAGTGCCAATCATTCTTTCAAGTCTTGAAGAAGGCATTCCAGTGGGATGCCAAGTGCGAAGAAGCATTCAAAGGCTTAAAAAATTACATGAGCTCCCCCCCCTGTTTTGGTAACCCCTTTAGAAGGGGAAGTTACCCTCTACCTGGCAGTTTCAGATTTTTCAACAAGCGCAGCGCTGGTTAGGGAGCGAGACAGAGCTCAGCAACCAGTCTACTACTGCAGCAGAGCTCTGAGGGGGGCAGATGAGAGATATCCAAAGATGGAGAAACTCGTTTTAGCTTTGGTTACAACAGCTAGGAGACTTAGACCCTATTTCCAGGCTCATACTATCGAGGTTCCAACAGACCAGCCATTGAAACAAGTGTTACATAAGCCAGAGTCTTCGGGGAGGTTGGTTAAATGGGCCATTGAGCTCAGTGAGTTTGATATCAGATATAAGCCAAGGACTTCCATCAAAGGGCAAATTTTGACGGATTTCATCGCAGAATTCACAGCAGCAGCCCCTATGGAGACCACAGATTCAATACCAGACCTCCCCATATGGAGGCTTTCAGTGGATGGAGCTGCCAATGCTGAGGGAAGCGGTGCAGGTATGATCTTGACCTCTCCAGAAGGAATATATGTTGAGTATGCCCTTAGATTTGGGTTTAAGGCTTCAAATAACGAGGCAGAGTATGAAGCTGTCATCGCTGGGCACAATCTTGCTCGTTCTATGGAAGCAGAACAGCTGGAGATCTACAATGACTCTCAACTAGTGGTAAAACAGATAGAGGAATCCTACGAAGCGAGAGGCGAAAAAATGATCCTTTACCTCAGAAAGGTACGAGAACTAATGAAGAAGTTTGTGCATGTTAAGGTCATACACATTCCCAGGACAGAGAATTCACAAGCAGATGCGTTGGCAAGGTTAGCAACTGCCTCACAAGAGGACTTGGATAGCCTAATACCAGTTGAGCACCTTCCAGAGCCTTCGGTAAGCATTGAAAAAGAAGAAATGCTACCAATCGTAGCTCAGCCGAGCTGGATGGACCCCATCATAGGGTACCTACAGAACGGAACCTTGCCAAACGATGCTAAGGAGGCCTCCAAGCTCAAAACCAGGTCAGCCAGATTCTCTATGTTGCAAGGAAATCTATACAAACGAGGATTTTTAGCACCTCTCCTTAAATGCATAGGAGATGAAGACGCCAATTATATACTCAGAGAAGTACATGAGAGAATATGTGACAATCACATCGAAGCTCGGGCCTTGGCAGGAAAAGCACTAAGGCAGGGATATTATTGGCCGACCATGCTCAAAGATGCCACCGAATTGGTCAAAAGATGCAAGATTTGCCAAGAGCATGCCAATATTTCCCATTGTCCACCCGAGCTGCTAACCTCGGTGGTAAGCCCATGGCCCTTTCAACAGTGGGGTTTGGACATTCTTGGACCCCTTCCCACCGGTATGAGACAATGCAAGTTTGCTATCATAGGGGTGGATTACTTCACCAAGTGGGCAGAGGTCGAACCCTTGGCTACAATCACCGAACAAAAAGTCCAAAACTTCGTTTGGAAATCAATAGTTTACAGGTTTGGGGTTCCCAGAGCAGTCGTGTCTGACAATGGGAAGCAGTTTGACAACTCAAAATTTAAAAGGTTTTGTGCTGAGCTCGAGATAAAGAACTATTTCTCAGCTCCTGCACATCCTCAATCCAATGGACAAGCAGAGGTCAAAATCAGAACCCTAAAGACAGCTCTGAAGACCAAACTAGAAAACCTAAAAGGCAAGTGGGTGGAATACATCCCTGAAGTGTTGTGGGCCTACAGGACCACCGTCAGATCAGCAACTCAGGAAACCCCGTTTGCTTTGGCCTTTGGAACCGAGGCAGTGGCACCTGTCGAGGTAGGGCTTCAATCACCTAGGGTGGAGTTTGCAGATGCCGAGCACAATGGTGAGTCTCTCCTACTGAACCTCGATCTCTTGGATGAAAAAAGAGACGGAGCTCTGCATCATGTCCAAATTTACCAAAGGAAAACTGCAAGATACTACGACAGGAAGGTAAGACACAGAAGTTTCAAGGTTGGAGACTTGGTACTGAGGAAGCTGATGCTTGCGAAGAGGGATCCCACGCATGGAAAGCTGGGACCCAACTGGGAAGGACCCTATATCATATCAAGGGTAATCAGACCAGGAAACTACGAGTTGCAAACAGAGGAAGGAAATATCCTTCCTCACTCTTGGAATGCCGAACACTTTAAGAAGTTCTTTCAGTAAGTTTTCCTTGTAATAGAGTTATTTTCAATAAAAATAAATGAGTCTTTTATTCATCCTCATATGATTTCCAAAGTAAAGGAATGTGCAACAAGTACATATGGAACGAGCTCTACAACTAACAATAAGTTTTTCAGCTTATAAAATTCGAGATGAGCTCTTCAGCTCATATACAAACGATAAGCTTCTCAGCTTATAAAATTCAAGATGAGCTCTTCAGCTCATATACAAACAATAAGCTTCTCAGCTTATAAAATTCAAGATGAGCTCTTATACAAACAATAAGCTTCTCAGCTTATAAAATTCAAGATGAGCTCTTCCGCTCATATGCAAACGATAAGCTCCTAAGCTCATAAAATTCAAGTTGGCCTCTTCTTGGAGACACCAACAGTCTTTTCCCCACGACCAGTAGTTTTCATGTGCTGCCCACGCACTCAAAGACCCCAATACGGATGAAGGCCACGGTGGTTCCTGATCTTCTCCAAACATTTAGGATCATCTCTCAGCTCCATGTCTGGTACAGTAGACGTCAGTGCAAACATGATCTTCTGTTTTCCATCCACGTTCGTGTTCTGAACATGAATAATGTGCTGAAAAAGCTCAGCGCCTAAACTTACAGAATCCAAAATGAGCTCCTTAGCTCATAAGAGATGAGCCCCTCAGCTCATACATGGACATGCACATTCAAAAAGAAAGATCTGACATTCCAAGAATTCAAGAGTACAAGCGTTCAAAAAATATAAAGAGAGACATAGTTTGACATCATTCAAAAAAAGAGGAAGTACAGGGAGACAGAACTCCTAATCCTTCTTAAGCAGTGACCTCAGCTCGGCCACTTCCTCCTTCAGATGAGCATTCTCCTCCTTCAGCTCATCCCCTTCCTGCTCAGCTTTGTAGAGTGAATCAAGAAGCTTCTGACCTGCTGGGGTAAGAAAAATAGTGGAAAGAGAGTCAGGAGAAAAGGAGTCATTCCTCTTACGCCTCTTTGAGCTCGCACCAGTGTCCCCCTCCTCGTCGGAATCCCCTTCCTCGTCAGAATCAGAGAAAGAGGTCCAGGAAGAATAGGGAACAGAGGAAAATTCATACTTAGTAGCCTAAGCCCCAAGCAAATAAAGGTTGGCACTTGTCATCAACTCAGAATAAGTCCTCGGCTCCACAAGCAACAGTTCATCAATGTTCGTCATCTCGGGCACGTCCAGATCAGGTGGACCTGCGCAACAGGAATATAATAAGAATATGTCTTCAAAAAAAAAAAAACACATATTCAATATGTTCAAGAGAGCTCAGCTCGATCTTACCAATGCGAGAGAAGCTCTTCCAGGACCACGGAATCTTGGCATCACGACAGCGAACCTCAGGGGACCGCCAAGACTCCCCAAAAGTAAAAAAGAAACGTTTAGACCACCCTTCAGGATTGGAAGGAAGGCCTAGAACCAAACGAGGTAAATTAAAGTGCCTCCAACGAAAGAAGCTGAAGCAGGGGGCATCGTCTTCCTCGATCTCGAAAAAGTAAAGGAACTCGGAAACATAGGGGAACCTACCGCTGCCAGACAGGCGCCAGAACAGAAAAAAGCTCACCATAGCGGCCCATCCTCGTGGGGAAAGGCGAGAAGAGCATAGACCATAATAGGCAAGAACTCGCCCGATAGGCGGATGAATGGGAAGGCGAAGTCCCATGTTCATTGCACCCTCAAAGAAGCAGACTTCCCCTCGAGAAAGGTAGCTGCAGGGCTCGTCAGGGGTAGGGACTCGCTGAGGCAAATCAATATCAGGAAAAAGCCGTTTCTTGATTGATACCAAATCAGAAGGCTCTAAGGTCGAAGGAGACAAGTAGCGACAATGCCACTTCCATTCGATTCCAAAGGAAGTGCGTTCCTTGAACAAAGAAGAGACAGGGGCAGCCATTAAAGGTTATGGTGAAAATAGAGGGAAACCACGAAAGATCAAGAAGAAACTCAGAAATATTTTGGCAAGAGAGAAGAAACTCAGCAGATGTTAGGAGACTTAAAGGAGTTTGTAAGTTTTTAGGAAACCAAGGGCCACGCGAAGGACAGAGTCGGCGGTCTTTTTGAGTTCCTAATTAATAAAGGTGGTTACGGTTTTGGAAAGCAGTTGGGAAAAGGCGGGAAAAGGAGTCAGCACAAGATTACCCCTCCCAATGACTCAAAACAGTTGAAAATAAATCTGACCTCTTCTTAGAGCTGAGCTCAGCTCGGTTGGCAACTTGGCATCTCCATAACAAATCTTTGAGACCTTCAGTTCCAAGAACCTTTCTCACATCAGAATGATGAAGTTCCTGATGAGTTCCTTAGTTCATCAAAAGAGCTTGGCAGCTCATAAAGTTCATAATCTTGCTTCAAGAAGGACTGAAGCGCTTCTCAAAGCAATGGGGGCAGGGGAAGTACAAGGAGAAGAGCAGAAAGAATGCAAAGTAAAACAGAACCATATATGTCTCAAATCGAAATCACGACACATCACAATTCAAAACAAGATTCAGAAATTACTTTGTGAAGTTTGTATTCCAAAACACAAGTTCAAAAAAAAAAAAAAAAAAAAAGATGGAATTACATGAACACAAAAAGGAGCTCTAAGTATCTAGGGAAGGCATAATTGAAGGAGTTTGCAACCCCATGGATGAGCCCTCAGCAGTAGACAAAAGAGAAGAACTTCTAGGGGAGCCAGCTGCACGGATCTCTGCTCCTATTGATTCCGAATTCTGAACAAGGGCCTCGGTCACAAGGTCAGCTGAGAATGGTGTAGTGGCACCAATAGCAGGAGTAGCAGTTGGGAGCTCAGGAAATGCGGCAAGAAAGCCTGTCCCGGTGGCAAGAGCTCCAGAAAACTCAGCAGAAAAGGGAGTGGCACACGGAATAACTGGAGAAGCAAGTACATCTTGATTCGAGGCTTCAGCTGCTGGAACCGAAGCACCTTCCTCGTTATCAGAATCAGATTCTTCCATTTTCTTCCTCGGTGGGGATAGGGAAGTTGAAGTCCAGATCTGGAAAAGCCTTGATAGCCTTTCGCCTAAAGGCAAGCCACCCAGTAGCCCACAAGGTGGTGGCCTCATCCTTCAGCTCTACCACTTCGTTAGCCCTCTGTTTGACCAGGTCTTTCTGCACCTCGAGCTCCTCACAGAGCTTGCCGTTTGCTTCGTTGAGGGTGAGGTAATCCTGCTTTGCCTGGTTGAGTTCTTTCTTGGTATCAAAGGCCTCTTGACTAGCCTTGGACCATGCCTCAGTCTTGAGCATCAGATCCTCCTTGGTTATCCGTAGCTCATCCCGAGCTTTCTTCTCCCCTTCCTCTGCTCGGACCTTGATAGTTAGGGTGTGTTTGAGGTCGGAGGTTTGCTTCTCTACTTGCTCCTTAAGGTCTTGCATCTGGGTCCTAAGGTCCTTATTCTCAAAGGACAATTCAGCAACCTTGAGCTCATACGCCTTCAGAGCCTTGACAGAGCGCTCATAAGATCGAACCCGGTGCAATAGACCCTTCACGTGGAGAGCCGTCTGAGGACACAAAGGAAGTTCAGCAAATTACGTGAGACTATGAAATGAAAATAAGTGGAAAGGGAAAAAATGCTAAGCACTTACAGCGGCTGCTCCCTGAAGAGCTAAAGAGCTGAAGAGATGGATTCCTCAAGAGGCACAGAAGTAGCCTTCAGGACATCAAACTCAGAAAAAATAGAAGAAATAGCTCCCGCAGCTAGATCCATGTTGTCGAAGTAAGAATCCTCATCCTCCTCTTCGGATTTTCCCCCTCCATCAACAATCTTCCCGGAGGCACTATATTTGAAAGTTTTGGGGTGGAGATTGGGGATCAGTCCCAAAGCCTTCTCGACCTCAGAGGAGGAAGGGGAAGACTGACCTCCCCCTGGGACTGGTACCAACGCAGTCTGAGCCTCTGGAGCGGAAGAGATGACTACAATTTGAGGAGTGCCGGATGAGGAAGGCAACACCTTGGTGGGAGCCGGTTCTTTAACAGATAAGGAGTGCGAAGGCATCTCCAGCCTCAGAATTTTAGCCCGGGTAATAGGGCCGCTCCCAGAGCCAACCTGGGACTTGCGCTTGCTGGATTTACCACCTTTCATCAGCTCCTCAACCTTAGCCTTGAGCTCTTCGGGAGTAGATTTCATGGTGGAGGGACCTGGAAGGTCTGAGTTGAGTCAGGAAATATAAAAGAAAAAGAGAAAGATAAGGAAAGTATTAATGATATTACCTTCTTCAGTGCCTACAACAGATATTGGAATAGCTAAGGTCGCCGGAGGGGGGCTCAGACTTAACTCCACCAGATTTCGAGACTCGATGAGATCAGCGTACCTCTCTGGCCTGATTTTCCCCAATTTTGATAGCACCTTCTTATCTTCGGGGTTGAGCTCAGGCCGACCACCTAAAAATAAAAAAGAGCAAGTAAGAGCAAAGAAAGAGGCTCATAAGTTCCAGATCAGAGCTCAGCCAGCTTGAGTAAAGACTCACCCAAATTTTCTGGTCTAGTCCAGGCCGTAGGGATACCAAGAGTATCTGTTTTATCCGCAAGATTATACTCCCAGTTGGTACCCCCAATAAAAAAGAAGTGCTTTTTCCACGCTTTGTGAGAAGTTGGGAGGTCGGTAATGATCTTCCTAGCATTGTTTCGCTTAGAAATATACAGAAAGCCTTCGAAAGAGGTCAGCTTGACGTTGAAGAGTTCCATAAGCAAAGAAATGCTAGGAACTCCGAGTTTATGCTTCTTAAAGATGACTAAGAGGCCTACCATAATGCCATAGAAGTTGGGAGAGAGCTGGGAAGGGCATACGTTGAAGTGTTGCAGAACAGCCTTGATAAAGGGATGCAGGGGAAAGTGAAGACCATTCTCAAAGGCAGCGAGGAAGAAGTAGACCCTCTTACTCACTTTTTCTACATAGTAGATGGATTTATCTGGGTACCAGGGTTCAACCCCAGGAGGAAAACCATAGCGAGCTTTATACGCTCTCATCAATGCAGGGGCCTCTCTACTATAGCCCACGGATTCGGCACACCTAAAGGCAGCCCCTAAGTATGAAGTTTTTTCTTCAACCCCAACTCCACTCACCTTGCCCTTGCCTTTGTCAGGCTTGGGGGGCACGGGAGATGATGTAGAAGGAGGTTCCTCAGTGCCGACCTCGGCTTCCACAGCCTCCGCACCAGGAAAATTATCAATTTCATCACCTACGTCCCTTAAATCAGTGTCCTCAGACCGATCACCTAGTAGGGAAAAAAAAGAACGGGTGGCACTGGAGGAGGCAGACATGATTGGGCAAGAAAAGGGAAGATTAAAGGAACGATAAAGAGGGGGAACACTAATTAAACTCTCCCTAATAACCCTAGGATCAGCACAGTAGCTCCCAACAGCAAGTAGGTGCACAATAGAGCTCCAATCCACAAAGTAAGGAAGAGGGGATAGACAACAGTTGCGATTCCAGCAATAAAAGAACCGAAAAGACCAAAAACGTAATAACCACCTCGAACTCGAGGGATCCAGAACAAGGGAAGATGCGAAAAGGGGGCAGAAAGGGCGTACCTAGTTGGGAGAGAGCGACAAACAACAATCCGGGGCCAAATCAAGGGGGAAAGCACTGCGAGTCCTCGAATCGAACACAGAAAAATCGATTTTGAGCAAGAATCAGAAAGCTTCGAGACAGAGAGTCAAGAATTCGCAGAGGCAAGAAGTTCGAAGAACAAAAAAGAAGATGAACAGTGGAAAGAAGCGGTTCAGGTAGCCGTTTGGGTATTTAAAGCTTAAGGGACGTGGGCTGAAACGTGCGCGGGAATCGAGGAGAGTCATGAGTGCTGCAAACTGTCAAAAGGCTTCGGTCATGTGTGAAGCCAAGGGTTGCCACGTGCGGATCTAGCTCGATTTGAGGAAGCAGTTCAACCCCTGCCTAAGCTAACTTAAGGCAAAGGCTGGGAGGCAACTGATGATACCTAAAAAGACCCCAAGCCTCAGCTCGGGAAATGAGCTCAGCATGGGAGGTCAGGAAAAACCAGCAGAGCTCATCCAGTCGCAATCAGAGCTCCCCACAGTAAAAACAAAATAGGGAACAACAAGACAATAGCAAATACCTCCAGAGCAATAACCAAGCTGGATTCAAGGCATGAGATTCGTAGCCGATTGAGATCCTCTCAGAAGATTGAGAAGGATCCCACGATAGGAGGCAAAGATTTCGGGATAGAGTCCATTGATCCAGCCAAAAGGAGTTTAGGTAACCCCGGAACGGAGGAGAGTAGAGGGGAGAAAATCCCTCCATTATAGGAAGTAAAATCGGATTAGAGGTAAGCAAGAGGCTATAAAAGGGGAGCAAGCCTCCATAGAGAGGCGGTAGAGCCACGAAGAACCCTAACTCCCCTCTGACTACATTGTAACAGATTCAGTACCATCAATAAGAAGATAGGAGCTATAGACTCCATTCCAGAGTGGACTAGCCGAGCTCAGACCGGTGAACCACTATAATTCTGTTGTGTTATCTCCCCATCCTCAATTCCCCTAAGCATCAACCAGCATTGCCTGACACGAGCCTCGTAGCTCGGAAACCACTCTTAACTCTACGCATATCTGACCTCTAGTTCATTCTCGGTAGATTTACACCATCAGTTTAACTGATGGTGTAAATCTAACTGATGGTGTAAATCTACCGAGAATGAACTAGAGGTCAGATATGCGTAGAGTTAAGAGTGGTTTCTGAACTACGAGGCTCGTGTCAGGCAATGCTGGTTGATGCTTAGGGGAATTGAGGATGGGGAGATAACACAACAGAATTATAGTGGTTCACCGGTCTGAGCTCGGCTAGTCCACTCTGGAATGGAGTCTATAGCTCCTATCTTCTTATTGATGGTACTGAATCTGTTACAATGTAGTCAGAGGGGAGTTAGGGTTCTTCGTGGCTCTACCGCCTCTCTATGGAGGCTTGCTCCCCTTTTATAGCCTCTTGCTTACCTCTAATCCGATTTTACTTCCTATAATGGAGGGATTTTCTCCCCTCTACTCTCCTCCGTTCCGGGGTTACCTAAACTCCTTTTGGCTGGATCAATGGACTCTATCCCGAAATCTTTGCCTCCTATCGTGGGATCCTTCTCAATCTTCTGAGAGGATCTCAATCGGCTACGAATCTCATGCCTTGAATCCAGCTTGGTTATTGCTCTGGAGGTATTTGTTATTGTCTTGTTGTTCCCTATTTTGTTTTTACTGTGGGGAGCTCTGATTGCGACTGGATGAGCTCTGCTGGTTTTTCCTGACCTCCCATGCTGAGCTCATTTCCCGAGCTGAGGCTTGGGCTCTTTTTAGGTATCATCACAAATCATAAATACAATCCAAAATAACAATCATATTACAAACCACAATCTCAAACAACCACAAATTCCATGATTCACAAAATCCAGTGAAAGATATCAAATCTTCACCTCCACGACAACGGGCAGATTCAACAACCAAATTACAATGCCCTACACAAATTAAAATGAAATATTATATAACATTAATAATTAAATAGACTCGGAAGAATCCATCTGTTTAAGACAAACACGAAAGAATTAAAAACACATACTTGAAAAATTAAATTAAATACTTAAAAATTTGACAAACATTAAATACTTGAAAATTTGAAAATAAATATATGTGAGAAAGCAAAAAGGTCTATGTTATGGTTAGAATCTTGTGTATTTAATTGGTTCTTTTATATAAACCAATCTCAACTTGTTCATGAATAACTAAGTTTGATTCATTTGTTCATGCCTCTGACCAAATGAATCAAACTTTGATTCATTTGGGACCTCAATGATCAAGATGGGTAACATCAATGTGCTCACTGGAAAGTAAAGATCAATCCTGATTTTTCAGTCAACCCAATTTAAATATAACTATTCTCAATGTCAAACTAGGCATCAAACTAAGGTCTTGAGATGATGTCTTCACCGTCAGACATCAGACCTCATAGAGCATGTAGCACCCTAAAAGTTGGATTCTTGCAGCAACGGGTTTACCACTGAGCTTGTCAATGAGTATTGGTAGCTTGCTTATACAGTTGTAGCAGTCAACATTACTGAGGTCACCTCTACATTGAAAGAGACCAGAGATTGTGGTTTGGCCACTACCAGTAGTAGTCTTGAAAAACTTGGCCTTTGAGGACTGTGCAAGCAAAGAACCAAAAAGAGCTGAGAGGGCTTGAGAATAAACCCCAGTTGGATCTGATAAAGACTGCTTTGCATAGCCCTTGTACACCAAGTTGGTGTTATCAGGAGCAGATTTAGCTGGTGGGATGAGCTCAAGATTGGTAAAGAGGACCAGAAATAAAAAGAAGAGGCAAAAGGTTTTTCTGGATAAACCCATTTGTGGGGGTGTTGATGGATCAAATCATTGTTGATTTCAGAAGCTTTTGAGAAAATTTAGGGATTTTGGAGATAGATACTGATGATACCTAAAATAAATCCTAGATATGAACTCAAGCATAGAGCCCAGCTCAGGAGGTCAGGCGAAGGGCTCATAGCTCAGAGGCCTAGAGCCAGAGCTCCCTGCAGGTGAGATCGCGACAAGGAAGAAAAGGAGACAACTAGATAACAGCAGATACCGGCAGAATATCCAGGAAGCAAGAATCAGGGCACGAAACTCTCAAACCACCAAAATCCTCTCCAAATATTAAGGAGGATCCCACGGTAGAAGGCAAAGATCCCAGGATATAGATCGTTTGAAGCCAGTCATATGGAGTTTAGGAAACTCCGGGATTGAAAGGAGAGAGGGAAGAAGATACCTTCATGATAGGAAGTAAAATCGGATTAGAGGTAAATATGAGGCTATAAAAGACAGGGCAAGCCTCCATTGGGAGGGAGGGCCACAAGGAACCCTAGTTTCCTCCATATTACGCTGTAATACACCCAACACCATCAATAAGAAAATAGGAGCAAGAATCTCCATTGCATAGTGGATTAGCCGAGCTCTCAGGCCGGTGAACCACTATAATTCTGTTGTGTTATTTCCCTTCCCTCAATTCCCCTAAGCATCTACCAGTATTGTTCGGCACGAACCTTGTAGCTCAGACACCATACTTAATTTCACATATACCCATACCCAAAGCTTAGCTTCAGTAGAAAACACCATCAGTTTGGCGCCGTCTGTGGGAACGACTGTTCCTGTTACAAATAAGCTGACCTCTCAATGACTGATGGTAACAACTCGAAACATGAGCAGAAGCCAAACAAACCCACTACAAATGCAAGATCAGCAGGAAGCCACCAACGGCAGACAACCCGAGAACGTCCAAGAGAATAATTCCCCCATTAACAACGAGATGGAAGCCCTTCGTCTCGTCAACCAACGTTTGCTAAGGGAAAACGCAGAGCAATCGAAGCTCGTACAACGCCCACAGGAGGCACGACCGGCCCAAGAAGGCCAGAATAATCCCCCTCACAGGGAACAACGACACTTGGACCCCCTTAGAGAGGTCAACGAAGGAGAAGGAAGCAGCCAGATCAGGGGGCATGTTCCCTACATACCCCCTAGGAATGGCCACAACGAAGAAGTGCAAAGTCAGAACGATGGCGGCGAGAGGGACGATTTTTTCCCTTACCAACAGGACAGGAGAGAGCAGCACTGGGAGCAACGCTTCAAGGACATCCAGCAAGAGCTCAGCCATATGAAGGAGGCTGTAAAGAGCAAGGCTCCGGTTACAATGGATGCCCTAGTACAACAGACCGAGTCCCCATTCACCACTGGAGTGCTGCACTTCCCTCTCCCACCAAAATTCAGGATGCCACAAATAGAGGTCTTTGACGGAACGAAAGATCACGTAGATCATCTCAACACTTACAAGAACCAGATGGAGCTGCATGGATACCAGGATCCTGTACGCTGCAGAGCCTTTGCCATCACGTTGAAAGGCTCTGCCCTAGCCTGGTTTCACAGGCTTCCACCAGCCTAGATCTCATCCTTTAAAGAGCTCTCCATAGCTTTTGTATCTCACTTTATAAGAGCTCGGATATACAGAAAACCGAGCTACCACCTACTGAATGTGAAACAGGGACCCCAAGAAAACCTGAGGTCTTATGTCCAAAGGTTCAACTCGGAGTCACTAAAAGTAGACGTCCCAGACGAGAAGTTTGCCATAACAGCCTTCATAGCTGGATTGGGAGTGCAATCCAAGGACTTGATGTTCTCCATATCCAAGAACCCTCAGGCAACAATGGCCGAGGTGTTGGCTAAGGCCGAGAAGTACATAAACGGTGAGGAAGCCCTCCTCTCGAAGGTGGGGAGCTCATCCACACAGAAAGATAAAGGGAAAAAAGAAAAGAAAAGGGACCGAAGTCCCAGAAGAGAAAGGGGACGGGATAGGTCTCCAAGAAGAGACAGAGACCGTTCCCCAAAAAGGAGAGGTAACGTCAGGGATCGATTAGGCCCGCCACAGCCAGAACTGCAGCCAAGGTATCCACCTCGGCAGCTCACTCCTCTAACTGCAACGGTGTCCCAAATCTTATATGAGGTGCAGAATGAGAAGTTTCTAAAGTGGCCACCCCGAATGAAGGCAGACCCAACAAAAAGAGATCCCACGAAATTTTGGGAGTTTCACAGAGATCATGGGCATCAGACGGACGACTGTATCCAGTTGAAAAGGGAGATAGAGTTTCTGATCCAACGAGGACATCTGCGTCGCTACGTAGCTCAGGAGGATCGAAACCGAGCTCAACCCCCACCTCAACAACAAGTTCCTGCACCACACCAACAGCCCCTAGGGGAGATCAGAGTAATATCTGGCGGATTCGCTGGAGGGGGAGAGACCAGCTCAGCCAGAAAGGCCCACCTGCGCAGGATCAGAGCTGGAGAAGCCCTGGAAGTACAAGCAGTATCTAAGGCACCTCAACTAAGCACAACCATCACATTTTCAGACGCAGATTTGGAAGGATACCAACATCCCCATGAAGACCCGTTGGTAATAAGGGCGGTGGTAGCCAACAGAACTGTTCATAGAGTTCTGATTGACAACGGGAGCTCGGCAGACATTATTTTTGCCTTGGCGTTTGACAAGATGGGCATAGGCAAGGAAAAACTCGAGCCGGTGAGTGCACACTTGTTAGGATTCTCAGGAGAGAGGGTGTTACCCCTTGGGTCAATACAACTTGTGTTAACTATGGGAGATCCACCTTGCCAGACCACCACCACAGTTAAGTTCCTGGTGGTTGATGCCCCATCCGCATATAACATGCTGCTGGGCAGGCCATCCTTCAACGCAATGAAGGCTATCCCCTCGGCTTATCACATGGTTCTGCAGTTTCCCACTGAGAATGGGGTTGGAGTGGTCCGTGGAGATCAGCGAGTAGCAAGAGAATGCTATATGGCCTCTACAAAGCAGAAAGAAGTTGAAAGTATTCAGCTAGACGAGCTGGATATGAGAGATGAGCTAGATACGAGACCCATGCCATCGGAAAAACTGGAACCTGTTCAGCTTGATGAAGATCCAGAACACCTTGTTTACGTCGGATCCAGACTGAGCAAAGGTATTAAGGATCTTCTCATCCAGTTCCTGAAAGAGAACATAGGAGTATTTGCTTGGCGCCAAGAAGACATGAGGGGGATTGACCCTACGGTCATCACGCACAAGTTAAGTGTGAATCCTACCTGTAAGCCTGTTAAACAGAAAAGGAGATGCTTTGCTCCAGAACGCCAGAAGGCAATTAACGAAGAGGTCAGCAAGCTCCTCTACGCCAAGGCCATCAGGGAAGTGGACTACCCCACGTGGTTGGCAAATGTGGTTCTAGTGAAGAAGACTAATGGGAAATGGCGACTCTGCATCGATTTCACAGATCTCAACCGAGCCTGCCCAAAGGATAGCTTTCATTTACCTCGGATTGACCTAATAGTGGATGCCACCGCTGGACACGAGCTCCTCAGCTTCATGGATGCTTTCTCAGGTTATAACCAGATCATGATGGACCCAGCTGATCAGGAGAAAACTTCCTTTGTAACTGAACAATGGACGTATTGCTACCAAGTCATGCCCTTTGGGTTGAAGAATGCTGGAGCCACTTATCAGCGTCTGGTAAACAGAATGTTCCAAAAGCAAGTTGGAACCTCCATGGAAGTCTATATCGATGATATGTTGGTAAAATCGTTGAAGGCAGAACTTCACATCGGACATTTAGCAGAATCATTCCGAATCCTTAAGGAGTACAAGATGAAGCTCAACCCCGCCAAGTGTGCTTTTGAAGTATCTGCAGGAAAATTCCTAGGCTTCATAGTCAATAGTAGAGGAATTGAGGCTAACCCCGAGAAGATAAAGACAGTACTGGACATGCAAACCACCATCTAACACAAGGGAAATCCAACGTTTGATAGGAAGAATAGCAGCCCTGAGCCGTTTTGTATCCAGATCAAGTGATAAATGCCAGCCTTTCTTTCAAGTCTTGAAGAAGGCGTTCCAGTGGGATACCCGGTGCGAAGAAGCATTCCAGACACTAAAGACCTATCTAAGCTCGCCTCCTATGCTGGTGAGTCCCTTAGAAGGAGAGGTACTCACACTTTATCTAGCTGTCTCGAACTTTTCAACTAGTGCAGCGCTAGTAAGGGAGCAAGACAGAGCTCAGCAACCAGTATATTATTGCAGCAGAGCTCTGAGGGGGGCAGAGGAAAGATACCCCAAAATGGAAAAACTTGTCTTAGCTTTAGTCACCACTGCCAGAAGACTTAGGCCCTACTTCCAAGCTCATACTGTCGAGGTACCAACAGATCAGCCGATGAAACAAGTGTTGCATAAGTCAGAGTCCTCAGGAAGGCTAGTTAAGTGGGCTATAGAGCTCAGTGAGTTTGATATCAGGTACAAGCCAAGGACTGCAATCAAGGGGCAAATTCTAGTAGATTTCATCGCAGAGTTCACGACGACAGCACCCTCGGAAGACACACAGTTGATACCAGACCTCCTTACCTGGAAGCTTTCAGTGGACGGAGCCGCCAACGCTCAAGGGAGTGGCACAGGCTTGATTCTAACTTCCCCGGATGGAGTAGATGTCGAGTACGCACTCAGGTTTGGATTTAAGGCTTCGAATAATGAGGCTGAATATGAAGCTGTCATCGTTGGGCTCAACCTCGCTCAGTCAATAGAGGCAGAGCAACTGGAGGTCTGCAGTGACTCCCAACTAGTAGTAAAGCAAATAGAAGAGTCTTATGAGGTTAAAGGAGAGAAAATGGTCCTCTACCTCAGAAAAGTACAAGAGTTGATGAAAAAATTTGTACAGGTTAAAATCAGACATATTCCCAGAGCTAAAAACTCCAGAGCCGACGCCTTAGCTAGATTGTCAACATCTTCACAGGAAAGCTTAGATAGGATGATTCCAGTAGAGCACCTAACGGAACCGTCTATATGCATAAAGGACGGGGAAATACTCCCCGTGGAAGGTCAACCGAGCTGGATGGACCCCATCATGGGGTACCTTCAGAATGGAACTCTCCCAGCAGATCCCAAAGAGGCAGCGAAACTAAGGACCAAGTCAGCCAGATTCTCTGTTTTGTAGGGAGATTTATATAAACGAGGTTTTTCAGCACCTATTCTTAAATGCGTGGGAGATGAAAACGCCAATTACATACTCAGGGAGGTTCATGAGGGAATTTGTGGCAACCATATCGGAGCTCGGGCTCTAGCAGGGAAAGTATTAAGGCAGGGGTACTATTGGCCTACCATACTCAAGGATGCGGTAGACTTGGTCAAAAAATGCACTATTTGCCAAATACATGCCAATATTCCTCATTGCCCGCCAGAGCTCTTAACAGCAGTAGTAAGCCCCTGGCCTTTCTAGCAATGGGGTTTGGACATACTAGGACCTCTCCCTACTGGCATGGGACAGTGCAAGTTCGCTATCGTTGGGGTGGATTACTTCACCAAATGGGCTGAAGTGGAGCCCTTGGCCATAATAACGGAGTAGAAAGTTCAAAACTTTGCATGGAAATCAATAATTTGCAGGTTTGGAATTCCCAGGGAAATCGTTTCCGACAATGGGAAACAGTTCGATAATTCCAAATTCAAGAAGTTCTGTGCTGATCTGGGAATAAGGAATTACTTTTCGGCCCCAGCTCATCCGCAATCCAACGGACAGGCAGAAGTCACCATCAGAACCATCAAAGCAGCCCTGAAGACCAAACTTGAAGCCTTAAAAGGAAAATGGGTGGAACATATCCCTGAAGTACTATGGGCCTATAGAACGACAGTGAGGTCAGCAACTCAGGAGACACCATTCGCCCTGGCCTTTGGAACAGAGGCAGTGGCACCTGTGGAGATTGGAATCCCATCCCCTAGGGCAGAATTCGCGGAGTCTCAGCACAATGATGAGTCTCTTCTGTTGAACTTAGACCTCTTGGAAGAAAAGAGAGAAACAGCTCTGCATCGCATCAAGGCTTACCAGAGGAAGGCAGCAAGGTATTATGACAGAAAAGTCAAACACCGGAGCTTCAAAGTAGGAGATCTGGTCCTCAGGAAACTCTTACTGGCCAGGAAGGACCCCACTCATGGGAAGCTGGGACCAAATTGGGAAGGTCTTTACATCATCTCGAGGGTAATCAGACCCGGAAACTACGAGTTGCAAACAGAGGAAGGAAAGATCTTACCTCATTCTTGGAACGCAGAGCATCTCAAAAGATTTTTTAAGTAAGTCTTTTTTGTAAAAGAATTATTATCAATAAAACAATGAATTTTATTGTTTCAGAAAGGATCTATTGAAAAGGCCATGTAGCTCAGTAGGAACTTTCAAGTTCACAAACTCAAGCCATGTAGCTCAGTAGGAACTTTCAAGTTCACAAACTCGAGCCATGTAGCTCAGCAAGAACTTTCAAGTTCACAAACTCGAGCCATGTAGCTCAGCAGGAACTTTCAAGTTCACAAAATCGAGCCATGTAGCTCAGTAGGAACTTTCAAGTTCACAAACTCGAGCCATGTAGCTCAGTAGGAACTTTCAAAGTTCACAAAATCGAGCCATGTAGCTCAGAAAGAACTCGCCAGTTCACGAAATCTAGCCGTGTAACTCAGGAAGAAGAAGAGAGAAGGAGCCTCTTCTGTACTCTTCAAACCTAGTAATTTTGCTTCAAGAAGAGCACAGCACCCCTCAAAGCAAAGGGGGCAAGGGGAGTATATAAAGCAAAGCGAGAAAGTACATAGTTCGAAATCGAAATTCAAATGCATATATGTATGCTAATCCAGCAAAGAGAAATTAGTAAAAAGCAGATGGATATTGCGAAGTAATGTAAGTCCTAGCCCAAAGCAAAGTTACATCTCAAGAACAAAAATTACAACTAAAAATCCTAAGTCTCTGGAGGAGTAGACAAAAGATCTTGCAACTCAGCGGATGCAGCCTCAGCAGAAGAAACAGAGCCCGACAGCTCAGGAGGCAAGGATCCAGAAGCTAGAGGAGTAAAATTCTCAGGAATGTTGATCCCAAGAACCTCTGCCCTGTCTAGTGATGATCCTTGTTCAAGGGCTTCGGTCACCAGGTCAGTAGAGAAGGATGCAGCACACGCAATTGCTGGAGGAACAGGTACATCCTGGCCTGAGGCTTCAGGGAGAAGAGCTGAGGTGTCTTCCTCGCCATCAGAGTCGGTTTCTTCCAATTCCCCCTCTGTTGGGATAGGAAAATTAAAATCCAGGTCGGAAAAGTTCTTGGAAGCTTTACGCTGGAAGGCGAGCCACCCAGAGGCCCATTGGGTGGTGGCTTCATCAGTCAACTCGGCGATTAAATCATTCTTCTCCTTGAGCTCCTTGTGGAGAATCCTATTTGCCTCGCAAATGGTGTCGTATTCTCTCTTTGTGAACTCGAGAGAGTTGCGAGCGTCAAAAGCATCCTGATTAGCCTTAGCCCAGAGCTCAGTTTTATGCTTCAGCTCATCCCCCACAATCCTTAGCTCATCACGAGCCTTCTTTTCTCCCTCCTCAGCCTTAAACTTGGCTGCTTTGAAGCCCTTGAGGTCAGAGGATTGCTTCTCCAACTGTTCAGTTAGGCCCTTCACTTGGTTTCTGAGTTCCTCATTCTCAAAAGACAGCTCCGCAACCTTGAGCTCATATGCCTTCAGAGCTTTAACAGAGGGCTCAGAAGACCGAACTCTCCTCAGCAGGCCCTTTACATGGATGTCCATCTAAAGAGGCAAAGGAAAATAAGTAAGTTGAGAACAGCTATGACATAAGGTTAAGCAGATGCATGAGAATATCAAGACTTACGGTAGCTGCTCCCTGAAGAGCTGATGCGATAGACTCTTCAAGCTCCATAGAGGCAGCCCTCTTGACGTCAGACTCAGGAAGAATAGAGGAAATAGCCCCTGCAGCGAGCTCCATGTTTTCAAAAAAAGAATCCTCTTCTTCCTTCACTTCGGGTTGTGTCCCCTTCTTGATCCCAGGACCCACCAGAGATGTCTCAATAACTTTCCCTGAAGAGCTATATCTAAAACTGCGGGATGGGAAGCGAGGGATCGTTTCCAAAGCCTTCTCGACCTCAGACGAGGAAGGAGAAGCCTGATCTCCCGCTGAGGTAGGCTGAGCTTTTGGAGAAGAAGGGGTCTTCACGATCTGAGGAGGGCTGGGGGGAGGAGCCAGTTCCTTGACAGCAGAGGAAGAAGTTGGCTCCCCCAATTTTTGAACTTTGGTTTGGGGAGCAGAGCTGCTCCCAGAACCGACCTGAGCCTTCCGCTTGCTACCTCTCCCACTCTTTGACAACTTGTTCACCTTAGCCTGGATTTCCTCGGGGTTAAGCTTCATGGTGGAAGATCCTGGGAGATCTGAGCTAAGACAGTTAGGCAGGAGGGAAGAAATAGAAGGTAAGACAAAGAAGACAAAGAAACCCTTAGGAAAGAGGGGTTACCGGCAGCTTCTTCAGGTCTGACAATAAGATTTGGAAGCGGAGCTTCAATCTCCACCTCAGGAAGGCTAAACCCTCTGTCCACCAAAACCCAAGGCAAAATGAGCTCGGAGTACCTTCTGGGGTTACACTTTGCTAATTTCAGCTTCACCTCCTGTTCCTTAGCGCTGAGTTCGAAACGGGTACCTAAAAAACACAAAAGCAGAGCAGAGTTAGGAGCTCATGATCCTCGAAACAAAAACTCAACTAACCCAAGCAAGGACTCACCCAAGTTTTTCGGACGATTCCAGGCCTTGGGAATACCAAGAGTGTCCAACCTATCAGCAGGATTGTATTCCCAGTTGGTACTCCCGACGAAGAAGAAATGTTCCTTCCAATGCTTGTGGGAGGTCGGAATATTAGAAATAAGCTGCCTAGCATTGGCACGCTTAGAGGCATACAAGAAGCCTTCAGGAGAGGTCGGTTTGACGTTGAAAAATTCCAGGAATAAAGGAAGGGTAGGAACCCCGAGGTTTAGGTCTTTGAAGAGGACCAGAAGACCCGTTAAGACACCTCAGAAGTTGGGAGAAAGCTGAGAGGGGCACACGTTGAAGTACTGTAGAATATTCTTGAAGAAGGGATGCATAGGAAAGCGAAGGCCATAATCGAAGGCAGCCTCAAAAAAATAGACCCTCTTATTAACTTGGGCAACATAGGGAGTAAAACTGTCTGGGCTCAAGAGCTCGACGCCAACAGAGAACCTATAGCGGGTACGCAAAACGTTTAACAAGAAAGGGTTGAGCTTGCTTGGGCCCACTTGCTCGGCCTGCTTAAAGACAACTCCTAAGTACGTTGAGACATCAGAGATCCCAACTCCACTGACATTGCCCTTGCCTTTGTTAGACTTAGAGGGCAGGGGAGAGGATGATGAGGGAGGCTCCCCGGTGTTGACCTCGGAGTCAACAACATCAACCCCAGGGAAATTGTCAATCTCGTCACCTACTTCCCCTAATTCAGTCTCTTCCTCGGCGGACCTATCTCCTAAGAGGGAAACAGAGGAGCGAGTGGCTCCAGAAGAGGCAGACATGGTAGGAAGAGAAAAAGGAAGATTAAAAGAGCGATAAAGTGAAGGGACACTAGTCAGACACTCTCTGATGACCCTGGGGTCAACACAGTAGCTCCCAACGGCAAGCATATGTACTATGGAACTCCAATCCACAAAGTGGGGAAGTGGAGTTAGGCAATGGTCACGATTTCCAAAAGTAAAAGAACCGAAAAGCCCAAAAATGCAGCAACCACCTCGAATTCGAGGGATCCAGAGTGAAGGAGGAAGTGAAAGGGGCAAAGGACGTACCTAACTCAGGAATAGCGACGAACAAAAGCCCGGAGCGATATCGAAGGGAAGAGGCACTGCAAGTCTTCAAAACGAGAACAGGGAATTCGGTTTCGAACAAGAAGTCAGGAAATTTCAAGAAGGATGGTCTGAAATTGCAAGAAGAGTGGAAACGAAGAGCAATGAAGAAGATGAACAGTGTTAGAAGGGGGGTTTTGATGGCCGTTTGGGCATTTATGGCTTGAAAGGACGTGGGCTGGAACATACGCGGGAATCGAGGAGGCCATGATTGCCAGAAAACCGTCAAAAAGGCAGTACCCTTATACAAACCAAGGTCAGTCACGAGCGGACTCTAGCTCGGTTTAAAACAGCTCAGCCCCTGCCCAAGTTCGCTTGTACCAAGGGCTGGGGGGCAACTGATGATACCTAAAATAAATCCTAGATATGAACTCAAGCATAGAGCCCAGCTCAGGAGGTCAGGCGAAGGGCTCATAGCTCAGAGGCCTAGAGCCATAGCTCCCTACAGGTGAGATCGGGACAAGGAAGAAAAGGAGACAGCTAGATAACAACAGATACCGGTAGAATAACCAGGAAGCAAAAATCAGGGCACGAAACTCTCAAACCACCAAAATCATCTCCAAATATTAAGGAGGATCCCACGGTAGAAGACAAAGATCCCGGGATATAGATCATTTGAAGCCAGTCATATGGAGTTTAGGAAACTCCGGGATTGAAAGGAGAGAGGGAGGAAGATCCCTTCATGATAGGAAGTAAAATCGAATTAGAGGTAAGTATGAGACTATAAAAGACAGGGCAAGCCTCCATTGGGAGGGAGGGCCACAAGGAACCCTAGTTTCCTCCATATTACGCTGTAATACACCCAACACCATCAATAAGAAAATAGGAGCAAGAATCTCCATTGCAGAGTGGATTAGCCGAGCTCTCAGGCCGGTGAACCACTATAATTCCGTTGTGTTATTTCCCTTCCCTCAATTCCCCTAAGCATCTACCAGTATTGTTCGGCACGAACCTTGTAGCTCAAACACCATACTTAATTTCACATATACCCATACCCAAAGCTCAGCTTCAGTAGAAAACACCATCAGATACAGATTTGAAATACATCTAAAATATATCTAAAATCACACTGATACAGATCTAAAATCACACTGATACAGATCTGAAATACATCTAAATTACATCTAAAATCACACTAAAATACCGATCTAAAAAAGATTTACCGTGGTCAGCGACTCAAGCTTGGAGATAGAGAGAAAGCTCCGTTTGGTTCAGCGAGCTCCGTGGTCACTGGTCAGCGATCAAGCTTCAGCCCAACGTTCAATTCAGTTCAGTGTAGATGGAGAGGAGCAACAACTAAGCTTGGAGATAGAGAGAGAGAGAAAGAGAGAGAGTAGAGCTTGGAGGCTGGAGGCGCAACCCAACGTTCAGCCGTTCAGCGATGGAAATAGATTAGGGTTAGGGAAAAATAACTTTATATATTTTCTGTGTAGCTGTCATTAAAAAAAAAATTTGACCAATTTTTTTAAAATAATTATTAATTTATTATTATATTAATTTTATTTAAACGGGTTAAACTAGTTATAAACGGGTTGACATGTCTCACCCGAGCACGACCCGTTTATTAAACGGGTTGACCCGTTTATCACCCGAATCCGTTAAGGTCTCACCCAAACCCGCTTAATCCGTGTCGATTCGTGTCGGTTAATCGTGTCGTGTTGGATTTTGACAGACCTACCTAGGGCTACCATATTTGTTGGGCTGCCCTGGGTGCCTAGTAATGCGATGTGTCTTTAGTTCTTCCACCCACTCGGATATGTTGCGATGTCGTAACATTGTTGGTAGGGGTGTTCACCCTACCCTATGGGTAGGAAATATGCTCTTCCGTCTTCCTACCCGATACTTTGCGGAAGAATTTTTTCTTGACCTACCCTACCCGACAGGTGTGGACTTCCTACCCGATTAATCGGGTAGGAAATCGGGTAAACACTTTTGTAACTATTAATTTTTGAATCATTTTAATAATTTAATTAAATAACATGCATCAATTTAACAACACAATAAATCAATAATACTAAAATCTAAAACAACTACAACAACAATTATAATAAAAACACAAGAAAGTATGAACATCAATCCACCATAATTGTTACACAAATACAATAATAATTAATTTAAGTTTAAACCATATGAAATACATTAAAATCATATTAATTAATTAATGCGGGTAGGGTAGGGTAGGAATGCGGAAATTGATAGCTCTTCTGCATTCCTACCCGATTTAATCGGAAGACTAAAAACTCTTCCGCATTCCTACCCGATTTTTGCGGCTAACCGTTCAGTAGGGTAGGGTAGGGTAGGGTCGGGTAGGGTAGGAACTTGCGGCTAGTCGAAAATTTAAACACCCCTAATTGTTGGAACACGTGCGGTATGCGGGTCTTATTATGTACCTACTTGTAACATTTATGATTATTTATTTTGGGTTGAAGATGGGATGGATGTTTTCTTATTCTCTTTTTTGTCCGATTTTTTGTTGGTTGGATGATTTTTTATGTTTGGATCAATATTTTCAATGTTTGAGTTATTTTTAATGATGGGATAAAACCAGATGACAACGACGTACACAAAAGGAACTTTTCTTTCACAATGTTAAAACTGAAGCATATTTGCACAAGTCACCAAAAAAAACATATATAAATAAAAGATGAAATTTAGTGGCATATTTTGACATAGTAGTGTTTATTTAATGTAATAAAGTTAGTTGTACTTAACTTGCAGACTTGATTTACAAATTTAATTTAGAGATTTAATGAATTTCACCGTGTGACTCATTGTTAATGTAATGGTTATTAATGATGTGAATTCAAAGCGTGAGATAATGGTGCTTAAGCTGAAAAGCTTAAGGTTTGTGTGCGATAATTTAAGTATGAAAGTAAGTACTTGATAACAGAAAAGATACGCAGATTATAGTGGTTCACCAACTAAAAAGTTTGGCTACTCCACTCTAATAGAATTTCTTAATCCTTAGGGGATTTTCTATTACCTGGGGAACAATATAGGTTACAAAGTATTCAATGCCTTCAGATGGAAAAGGCCTTGGTGTTATATACCCACAAGTGGGATGATCCCTATGTTATCATCATATGGTCCCCAAGTCTGTTAGGTTTTCATTGAGAAAAATATTGGGTCATTAGAAACTACATTCCCCAAGTGTGACGTGACATGATCTTTTAGAAACAGAATGATGTCACACGAGAGAGTTGAGCTCTTCAGATGTATGTGTTGTTGGGTTGGAGTTTGGTAGTATGTACATCTTTCTCTGCTGGAGGGGCTTGTTTAAAGGTCAGGAGGTCAACCTTCCTACATACTGGGGAGTAAAGTCTTGCGTTCTGTTGGTCATCCCATGACATCCTTAGTATTTGAAGTCGTTCTGTTCGAGATTGAACTATGACAAATAAGGATCAATTTGCTGAATATGGTATCATCAGTTATAATGAATTAAGATCTAAAGCTAGCTCTATAAATTAGGCCATAATTTCGGTTGAGTAATGTCATTGGGACTTAAAACATGCTTTAATTCCGAAGCTAATTATATGTCAACTAATATGACCCAATAGTATTATTGTAACTATAACTAGTTCTTCAAGATACACATTTCTTCACTGCAAGAAATTAAACATTTAGATGCAAAAATTATTGCAGCTAAATGTGGAAAAATTGTTACTTTTAGTGACAACTTTTTTATTATCGCAAGGCCACAGCAATATTGTGCTGTGACTAAATAATTTAGCTACGAAATTTCAAAGTTGTCATTAAAAGTAAAAATGCATATACACTGTAGGAGATAAATAAAATTTCAAATCATAAAATGGTTGTCTAGATTTATTCTAATATGGAACTGTTGCACTACATTTGATGTATGGAGCATGAAATAAATTGAATCTGCACAACTGTGGTAGCTTCAAACCTGTTAATTACCTCCAATAATATCTCATAACAAGTCATTCGATGAATTTGTTGATCCCTAAGAATACAAATGTAATTGGGAATAGAGAGAAAATATTTTCTTCATTATTAGGAATATCCAAACTGCAGAATAATGTTTACTACAATATATAAATAGGAAACATAGCTAATCTAAAATTACAAGCAAAACCAAGCCAAAATTACCAATCCTGCCAAAAGTGTTTAAAAAGTATTTTAAACATTGTCGTTGAAATCAATCTTGATTAGCATCATGATCATCACTAGTCCTGACGATCTTAATCCGCCATGAAGTCGTTCACGATATTAAAGCTTCGACAACTTTTGGAAAAATTTCAGTAATTGTGTAAAGCGAGGCTATTCTTAATTCTCACTCATGGGATTGACGTCTTGCAAATCTGAACCACTGGACATAAGCAAAAACTTGACCATTTTCTCAAAATTCATGTAAGATGACCCTGATGAACAAGCAGTGGCCTCTTCTGCTTTCTTCTTCCACTCCATTGCCTTCTTCTTCATCAGTGTCCCCTTCTCCCCCACCATCAATTCTTTCACAAGACCCTCAATTACCTCTCTCTTAGCATCACCTCCAATCTCAATCCCAATCCCCCAATGACTGCAACAAAACCAACAGTTAGTCTGTTGCTCTGCAAAAAATGGCCAACATAACATAGGCACACCACCACAAACACTTTCAATGGTGGAATTCCACCCGCAGTGTGTTAAGAATCCCCGGACGGATCGGTGATTGAGAACTTGTTCTTGAGGACACCAGCTTGCCAATAAACTCCTCTCTTTAGTCTCACTCACAAATTCAGGAGGAAGAATTGCCGATTCGCCAATGACTAGATCAGGTCTAATGATCCATAAAAATGTTTGCATGCTATTAGCAAGTGCCCAAGCAAATTCAATTAGTTGTTGGGGTGTCATGACTGTGACACTGCCAAAATTCACGTAAACCACGGAGTTGGGTTCCTTAGAGTCAAGCCACTCGAGGCATCTTGGTTCTTCTTTCCAAAGATTTGACCCATAATTTTTCAGATCATCTTCTTTGATTTGATTCAGGTGTAGTTGGAGAGGTCCAATTGTGTAAATTATAGGAAAGATTGTTGAAAGTGCCTCTAAGACTTCAGGCTCTAGGGCATCGAATGTGTTCAAAATCAATGCAGAAGCTTTATGAACTTTTTCAGCTTCAGTCATGGCAAAATCCAACATTATGTCATTCGGATTTGTGGTTCTGATGAAACTTGGAAGATCCTTCAAACGAATATTTTTCATTCCCGGAATCCAATCTATCACCGTATCCAAATACCCGTTTGTTATATAACTCGCATCTGCACTTTCACAAGATAATTAGTCAGAATCAAACCTAGACTAAACACATATATAGCTTATGGACCACATAGACCACTTGTCCCTTACACTATAACTATCTGGATTATAAAATATATCTAATGTTATTTTTTGCTTACTGTCTATAGATCATGGCTTATTTTACAAATATTTTAATAGTGTAAGTTTTTATAGTAGTTGATAATTTATATGGTATGAGAATAAGAGATGTTGTGTTCTAACTAATACTTCCCACCACCACAACCTACTTCACTACCATGGCCATCGGCAGCCACTACCACCCGCCACCACAACCAACTTCACCACCATAGCCATCGGCCGCCACCACCACCATCATCACCCAACACCACCACAACAACCTTCCATTGTCCCCACCAAATGCCAAAAACCACCATTGTCGTTGTGGTCGTTAGATATTTGTGTGTGTGTGGGTGAGTACACATCTAATGATACATTTGTAATTGTAATATACATGTGTTTTTTTTACCAGTCAACCATACTTGTTTATAAAATATTTTTATTTTAGTGTTATTTACAAACATCCAAATAGTTTTTATTACATGAAACTGTTACCTTTTAAAATGTTTTTAATAGACATTAATCTATTTTAAAAAAAAAAAATTATGAATCACATCATATGTCACCGTACATCCTCTTCAATAATTTAATAATTTAGAATAAGGGGGTGTTCGTTTAGGGGATAATAGTGGTACAATAGGTGGGATTGGAGTAAAATGTACATGGGCCCAAGTTAATACCTTGTTTGTTTTGCCTTTTTAATGTGGTAATAATTTCTGGGTCACAATATTGACCCGGTATGCACAGTAACTCTACTCCCATGTAGATGGGTTTAAACAATACCATCTAAGAGGTCGTATTATTTATCGGTTTAAGGCCACCGACAATAGGGCCTTCAATTACTATAATACCCTTCCACACCTGCCCTTCATATAAAACCACACTCCATCTACACGGTTCCACTCTGCGCATCCACTCGTTGCTGAAGAAGAAGACGACGACAACGGTCTGACTTCGGTTGGCGACCCGCAACTAGGTAACATCTCTCACCGGGAAACCTCTCCTCTTCTCTCACCCATATTTATCAGTCAGCCCCATGAACCCCAAGCACCGGTTAGCAACCTACAACTTTTTTATTTGCTTTATATTTTCCCCATTGCAAAAATGTGTGTTTATGTGACTCTAATTTTCATGTGGATTTTTGAGTTATTCAACGATTTTTTGGGTATGAATTCCCATAGCCATGATTAAACCAAACTTTGGAGCAAAAGTGTAACATAAACGGAATAAGGAATGGATGGTGTTAGGGGTAATATGGTATAATTTTTTGTATATGATTTAATAAAATAGATGTTTATTTGTGGGATCCACAATTGTATCAAGTGACCAATGAAATGATTGTAGTACTGCATATCACCAGTACTAATTTTCCTAAGCATCCTAAATGTAAAGAATATATTTACCAATATTATGCATAACAATCCTAAAAACAAACGTGCCCTAAAATTATTAAATTAAATCAAAATAGTACTTTCTTTTCAATGATTTAAAGCATAGATAAAAGATGATTGGCTTGTAATTGATATGTACCTTTGAGTGGTGTGAAACCCTTGTTGACGAGTTGACGATAATGCACATAGCCCAAGAAGCCACAAGCACTGGTGGTCCAAAAAAGAATATTAGGGATACCAAGTTCTTCTGAAGCTTCGAGAGTGAAGCTCATTATGCCGTCGGAAACTATACAGGTGACCGGAGGAATGCCGGAGGAAGAACTGTGGTTGAGTTTTAAGAGAAGCTCTCTAAATGGAGCCAAGCAGTTCTTACGAGTGGAGTCACAGAGGGATGGGGGGTCTTGGGTAACATCGGCGTCGGATGGAGGGAGGCCGTCGGGAATGGTCTCGAACCGGAAGGATTGGACGCCGGCGAGGGAGTTGGGACCTCTGGAATTCTGCAGTCGGCGATGGTTGTACTCTGAGTTGACGAAGGTGATGTGGAAGCCTCTGAAGTAAAGGAGCTTTGCTAGTTTGAACATAGGGTTTATGTGGCCTTGAGCTGGAAATGGGACACAAACTGCATGCGGAATTGCCTCCTCCGATTGGAAAAAGGAACACATATCTCTCTCTCTCCCCAATTTTTTAGCTGAGGGAGGTGCAATCAAATATAAGGGCTAGATGCAATTATCCAAGAGATCGAAACTATACAACAGGACATTTGGGGTTATGCAAACTTCATCCCCAAAATTCTCTTTAGATCGGTGAAGAGATCGGCTAACGGAGTGGCTCACACCATTACGAATCTGAAGAAATATGGTCTTCTGCCGACTGGATGGGTAACCAGACCCCCAGCTGTTCTCCAAAGAATCAGAGATGAGAACTGGGATAGGGGGTGACTCTTTGAACTTCCCCTTGCATCTGCTGATGGGTTTTGTTTTTGTTTGGTTCTGTTTTAACTTTTGTACTTAAGTGACTGTTTTTTAAATATCTTAAGTAATAGTATATGACTTTTTCCTTGACCAAAAACAAAAAACCAAAAAAAAAAAAAAAAAGTGGTACATATTAGGATAAATTATATCTAGACCCCCGAGATTTATAACTAAATCACAAAAACTCCCTCGTGTATGATAAATAACATTACCACCCCCTTGAAGTGTGTGTGCATGCAACACAAAGACCGCTTGTCATCAGCTCCGTTCAACATACCGCCAAAAATTGGATGACATCTACGTCTTATTTTACATAAAATTCCAACATTTGCAATACCCACTGCTAATCTCACACCCACCTGCTTTTCTTATCACCATCCCCATAACCGCACCCAGGGCAGCATATAGTATAAAAATAAAAGCGTGGGCTTTAAACCGTATATGTTACAAAGGCCCTAAATTTAAAAATTAATAATTTAATATAAGTTAAAAAATAAAATTTACTTCAATTTAGCCTAACAAAATAATTTTTGAAAGAGTAAAGCAATAAAAAAATTAAAAATTTAGGCCCAAAAGTCTAGACTACCTCAAACAATCACATTAATTAAAGAACAAAAAAAGATTTACAAATAACAAGTGCCGACAAAATTCATCTATTTCTCCAATAAAAAGAAGTATAATAAATATCTCTCTTTAGTCAAAAAAAAGAAAAAAATCAAACCAAACACTTTTTTATTTCTCTTAAACTTGTTTTTTTCTAATTTGAACGCAAAACACCAATTAAACCATTTTTTCTCATTAAAAAATATTTTGATAAAGTTCTTATTCGTAACAAATAAAATATAACAAAAATTTAGGTGAAAATTGCATAGATAAATAAGTAAAATTCAAAGATAGTAAAATAATCTAAAAGAAAAATAATAATGAATTTATTTATAATAAAATCAATCATCTAATACCACAATTTCGATAAAGAATATATAAAAAAAATAAAAAGAATATAAAAATATTAATGAAGAAATTAATTTTATTCCTATAAATATTTATGATCAAAAAAATATATTAGCAAAATTTGAATAAAAAAATAATTAACAATTTCGAATCTCATCAAAAATTAAAAATTAAAAATTTTAAATTAAAAAATTAAATTATTATTAAAAAAATAAAAAAAATCTCATTGACCGTCATTGCTTTATACCCCAAAATGTTGGTGAGCCACCCTGACCGCACCACTGAACCCCATGTCCCCAAACACACCCTAGTTGATCCACCTCAACCCCTACCGCATTTGCAACAAAATCAACCCCCATTCTTTTCCTCTTTGTCCCATCCTTCCACCCTAAACCTCATATACCCATTGCTGCAAAAACCACTAAGAAGTGATTGGGGAGAGAGAGAGAGAGATAAACATAGATACACAGTAGACCCAACCCCAATCCACCACCATCGAAACACCATACGGCGCAGCCACTTCGGACGGTACACCGGGCATTTCGCTCGTGTCCCAAGCGAAAACATCGGCATATTCTTTGAGTAGGGTGACGAGCTCATTTTGCTGTTCGTGGCTGAGAGTCGCTCCCAAAAAAAAGTACCAGTCCTGATTCCCATCTTTGTCTAAAGATACTTTAGACAAGTCTTCGATTGTTCGGTTGACAACCTCTTTTTCTGTGCCTAAAGGTAGTTTAGGGCTTTTCATGGCAGTTCGGTCAGTGGAATCAACCGAGCTGTCAAGCATTGATTGCTATTTTGCCTCCTCGGCTACTGAGCTCTTCTCTCGAACCTCCACAACGTCTCTGGCTTTGACTGAGGCCAGTAAGCAAGTTCTGGAACTTACTTGGTCTCCTCTAATGTTGACTATTCCTTTAGACGAAGGGAATCTCAGCATCTGGTGGTACGTTGATGGTACCGCCTTCATCTCATGCAGCCAAGATCTCCCCATTATTGCATTATACGCCGAGACTGTATCAACTACCAGAAATTCGGTCATGATGCCAACTGGTCCAGTCTTCACAGACAGTGTGATCCTTCCTCTAGGAAGAACTGTTTTTCCACTAAAGTCGATTAATGGTGTATTGAAGGTTTTAAGATCCTCCTGTTTGAGTCCCAGCTTCTCAAAGAGGTCCATGTACATAATTTCGGAGGAGCTTCTTGGATCAATTAGAACCCTCCTGACATCGTAATTTGCAATCCGAAGTGTTACAACTAACGCGTCATTGTATGGCTGATGAACCCGGACCAAGTCCTGCTCGGTGAAGCAGATGGCTTTGATTGACTCTTCAACCTTAATCTTTTTACTCCTAACCTCTGGGGTTAATCGCAGCTGATAGACTTCTCTTTCTTTCGCAACCTTTTGGATATATGCCCTAGCAGCGTTATTTGTTGACATCTGCGGATTTGTTGCAGCGTGGATCACATCTATTACCCCCTGCTACTGTGGTCTGGTCTCCTCTTGGCTCGGTCCTTCCTCTGTTGGTTCTTGCACGATCCTCAATGAACTCGGCGAGATGTCCAGCCTTGACCAGTTCCTCCAAATGCTACTTCAAAGATCGGTAATTTTCGATCATGTGACCTACATCCCGATGATATAGCACCTGAAATTAGGATTCCTCTTTGAAGGATCCCCTGTTAACTTATTGGGTCACTTGAAAAATGGCTTTCCTTTTATCTGAGTCAATATCTTATATATCGGTTCCTTGAACACTGTATTTACCCCCAATGAAGGGAGATTTCAGGGAAAATCCTTCCTTCTCTTTCTTCCTTCCTCCGTCTCTGATCGGTTCGGTCTGCTTTTCACGACCGAACTGCCTTTTACCTTGATGATCCTTCCCAACATCCCTGGATAAGTCATCATCGACCTTAGCATATTTCTCGATTCTCGCCATCAGCTCTTCTAGGTCTGTGGTAGACCTCCTAGTAAGAGATTGGTACAAAGGGTTCTCCTTTGGCAACCCGATTTTGAAGGATGCTACTGCAATTTCGGGGTTGCAAGTTTATGCCTCATTCATCGTCTCCTAGTAGCGATGAGCGCATTCTCGCAAAGTCTCGTTACCTCGTTTCTTCAGTGTCAGCAAAGTCCCGACATCTTTGGGTTGTTTATTACTTGTAATGAACCGAGCTAACTGTGACCAACCGTCTATCGATCCCTTCGGCAAGTTGTCGAACCACTTCATGGCCGCCTCCCCAAGTCTGCTGGGGAAGATGGTGTAGAGCAGCGGTTCGTTTCTCCGATAAATGGTCATCAGCTGCCTGTAATGTCTGATGTGGGAGGATGGATCAGTCTTTCCATCTTACAACTTGAAGTTCGGGACAGTGAATTTGCTCGAGATTCGCCCCCTTTCAATCCATAGGGTGAAAGGAGATGACTCTGATCCGTCTCCATATTCTCATGTTGCTTTTCTGGCTAGGTCCCTAGCCGATTTCTGCTCTGGCCTCTTTAAACGGTTGTTGAGTTCTTCAGTGATGAACTGCTTCCAAAAGTCTTCTTCCGAGGCCCGAGGTCTTTTTTGTTTGTACTTATCATCATCATCATCTTTGGTTCTGTCACGTTTCCTTTCGGGACTTTCTCGTCGGCTTTCCCTTTTCACGCATCTCATTCTTGGTCATCACCTTCAGCTTGGCTTTTAATTCTTCGTTCTCTTTTATCAAATCCTTTTACCTAGCATAGGATTTCTTGAATAATTTATTATGCGCATCAAGTCGGTCCTGCAGGGATTGGACCAACTTTGCCAAGGAGTGGTTCTCCCCATCGGAACGAAGGGATTCACCACGATCTTCGCCTTTCTCGTTCAGGTTCCTGTTGGGTTTGAAACTTGAGGATACCTCATCATCCTTGTGGGGTCCAGATGGGCTTTTATCCACCTGCAACCTAACGTTGCTGTCAGATGGAAATGACATTGGATCAGAATTTCCCAAGGCAAAACTGCCTGCAGGTGGTCCGATGGCACTTATGAGTCTTGACATTGTGGATTTTTGTTTCGATTGATGCGATATTTTCCACAGACAGCGCAAAAAATGTTAGAGGCAAAAATTGAAGATACCTCCTACAGGAATGATGAATGGATATTTCTGATAAATAATGAGCTTTGAACTTGATCTCGGAGTCTTCCCTTCTTGCAAAAATGAATAAACTGCCCAAGATCGAAGTGATTCGATCGAAGGCACTCCGATGCTTAAGTCAGTAATGGAGCTAAAACAATTGCAAGAAGACAAGGAGAGTTCAGCGTACCTTTTACCCTGGCTCCTTGTGCCTTTTATAGATCACTGTTTAGTTAGGGTTTCCATGATTTTCGATTCAAGGTGGTACACCTTCGTCCAATCAGGCGGCTCTAGTTGGGATGTTGCTGATATTTCTCCAGCAATTCCTCCTGCTGTTCCTATAATTTTGCCCATTTGTTTAGCCAGAATGCCTGAGTTATAGGCGTCCCCTTAGCTCTTCATTTATCGTTTCAAACAGCTCGGTCATGATGTGGACCGAACTCTTTTGTTTATTACCGAGCTCTTTGATCTGTTCTATCTCAGACTGCCGACTTAATATATAATTATGTCTCAATCACGTGACTGGTCTTATTTTGCTCACGTGGATTCATTAAATGCAAGTAAGTGTGTCACATTGGGAGACACCCTCTTCATACACCATCGAGACTACCCCCACCCCCAAATTCTCAACTACAATACACCGGAGCTACCACTACACCACATCCATGCAATAGTTGTAACTTTGTCACAACCCATTGCCACCACCGAAACCACACCCTCCCAAATCAACACTGTCGAGACCACCTCGACCCCCAAGATCCCCAGCTAGCAGGGTAGGGTGCGATGGGGGAGCAAACTGCGGTGATGTTTACGTAGAAGCTGGGACAGAGGGGAAAAGGGGATATTTTATAGGGTTCTTTGGAAGTCGGTACATTAAATTAGATATAATTGTTAAAAAGTACATAAAAAAATGTGTTGTAAAGAAGTATAATGCTGAGATACAAAGATTTAACTGCTTATTTTCTAAAATTTACTTTCCTAAAAACGATTTTAAGAATATATCTTAACATTAATTAGGTACACAATGATAAGTCTTAACCGCTAGATTTTAGGAACATTATTTTCATAAAAAGAGTTTTAGGAATATATCTTAAAATTAACTAGATACACAGTGATAAGACTTAACCGCTAAATTTTATGAACATTAATTCGCGAAAAAGCTTCATCTTCGGAAAACAGTTACCACTTCTTCTTCCTATCCAAAAACTGTTTCATCTTCCTCGGCGAGAAGCCCTAAATCGTTCCCTGAACATCTATAGGGTTTCGTCTTTGAAAGGAAAATCCTACTGGTCCGCCATTGTAGATGTAAGTTCGTCTGTATTTCCTGCATAGTGTAACAAAGACAATGTAACAATACAGTATAACACTGTAACACAGACAGTATTAAGTGGTTTTGTGGACGTGGTAACAAATTCAAAATATAGTTGAATTTTTACAATAAAGTTATATGCAAATATATGTTTGATAAAATATAATAGAACTGTGTTTTGTGTAAGTAAATTTTTACACTGTAAATGCATATAAAAGATGAACTTCGGTTATGGTGTTCGCATATAAAAAAACAGTATAATCACCTTTAAAATGATAGACATAAACCTAATGGAGTTATGAATTCAAACATTTGTAATTGCTTAGATTAAATGATAAAGATGAAATAATGTTTCGGACTTGTACTGATAAATTGCTTCCAGTCCGAAGAAGTAGAAGACAACAAATAATATTGTTGCAAAATTTAAAATTCAAACCAACTGATTTATCCTCAAAATAAACGGAAGAATCAAATCTTCCATTAAATTAAGAAATTTTTAATGCATAAATATAATTTGAAAAAAAAACAGTTTCCAAAAAAATAATCGCATGATTTAAGGGAGGACACAAATGTCAAAAGAAAATCTGAAAATTTTAAATTTGTACTTGCACACAATTAAGATCTAAAATTAAGGATTTTCTTATTTTATATTTTTTTTATGTACTTTTTTACAATTAAACTTAATTTAGTGTACCCCCTTCCAATTTACCCTATTTTATATGTTTCAGGTTCGGGTCTGGTCGATCTAGTCAATTTTGGATTTGAGTTTGGTTATATATGAATTTTATCAAGGGTAAACTAGACATTTCGCAACATTCGTAACTAGTTGTTAGTGATAGGGGGTCTCAATATAATTTGTCAAACGTGAGAGAGTCTATCTGTCGAAGTGACAAATCTTAATGGGTCTAAGAAATTATATTTTTGGGTGTAATACCAAAAAAATTATCACTCATTTCTCTCTTATGTGTCAAATCAACTAAGTCATGGCATTAATATTAAAAATTTTAAAAAATAACCTGAGTCATAGGCATACATATGCATCAATTGTAATTTGCGTAAACAATAAGGGGTCCGTCTAGAATTTAAGATGTCATTTTTAATACTAGTTATTGCATGTACCTCAAGGCACGAAATAGTCAAGAATAAATATATTTGTATTCACACCTAAAATCAAATTACAAATATAGAGAAAATAGAAAGAAATTTAAGCACCAGTTGTACTAGCAGTAAACGGTGGTGGTGGTAGTGGGCGGTGGTGGGGTGACGATGGTGGTGGTAGTGGCGACGGTGGCAGTAGTGGTGAAGGTGGTGGTGGGGTGGTAGGGATAGTGGTGGTAGGGATGATGGTAGGACAGTGGCGATGGTGGGTTAGAGGTGATGGTGGTTGTAGTGGGGGGGGGGGGGAGTAGTGGGGATGGTGGTGGTGGGGCGGTAGGGGTAGCAGCAGTGGTGGTGACGACGATGGTAATGATAGGGGCAATGGTGGTGGTGGGGTAACGACAGTGGTTGTGGTAGTGGTGGAGGGTGGTGGTATGGTGGCTGCAACGGTGGTAATAGTAGTGTGATGGTGGTGGTGGTGAAGTGATGGGTGGGGTGGTGGTGCTGGGTTGGCGACATTGGTGGTGGCAGTGACGGTGGTAGTTGGGGTTGAGGGGCGCACGTGTTTTAAAAAACAGGGGTTGTTTACAAAATAGACTGGCCAAAAAAAAAACACTCTCCAAATGTGTTTCTGTTTTTTTTTTTGGCAAAAATTGAAAAAAAAAAAAAAAAACAATAGTCTATTACCAAACACAACCTAAAACTTGAAAGGATTGAAAAAGAAAACACACGCTAAAAATGTGCATATACTATTTCATTACTTTTAAAATTAGTTTAGTCATCATATTTAATAGACCAATAGAATATATGCATACATACATACATATATATATATATATATATTAATTTAGTAATCACATATATATATAAAAGAATATGCAAATAATCAAATAACCTAAATTTCAACACACGTGATTGTCGGTTCCTAACATAACATTATGTTCATCTCTCTTCTTTTTCATCCTTCAATTTTTTTATTTTTTGAAACAATAAGTGATCCACGAATGGTATGAAATTTACGGATCTAAGC
Organism: Ilex aquifolium; assembly: GCA_951799425.1. NCBI lineage: Eukaryota > Viridiplantae > Streptophyta > Magnoliopsida > Aquifoliales > Aquifoliaceae > Ilex > Ilex aquifolium. Next base: position 8,812,018 of record OX637406.1, read on the forward strand.
ACCTTATTAGTGTCAACTACAAACTTCTCCAACCTACACATATAATCCTCGTAAATAAATCCACAAAACAAAGTTGCGTCCTTCTTGAACTAATCCATCGACTCTGGTATTTTCTAAGATTTAGATATTTTTCATCATATTTTTACACAATTTCACTCAATGAATATCATTTATCATGCATGGGGTGTGACCCACTTACAGATAGTGAATTTCACTTCAATTTATGATAAGTGATTGTCTGTGGGGAGTTAATAGAGGCTATCACAAGTGTCTATGACGAGCATAATTGAAGGGGATGAGTAAGATAAGTGGATAAGAGAGAAGGAACTCGAGTAGCCTATTAACGAAGGGACAAACCAATTGGACAAAGTGTAGGTGAAATGCTCTCACCAGCTAGAATTTTTATCTTCCGCAATGGGCAAGTAATGTGGGTATTTATAGCACAATGTCCAGGTAGGTCGAGCTTCTCGAAGGGTTGCCCGTTGCGACCCTTAACCACTCACACCAACCCACAACTGCCTCAACTACGGCGACACTAGTGGCCGGTAACCTCAAGTCATGTGTCCCAACATTAACTAGGCAGATGTGATGTTATTCCAAATGTAACCTGGACGCGGCTCCGAGGAAGGTGCGATAACCGAGGTGAAAAAGGGCCCCCAAAGTCCATGACCGCGACTAGTCAACGTGGAACATGACCTCGAGAGGGTCATGTTCGCAATGCCCCCAGCACGCTCCTACCCGGGGTCTTTCTTTCCCTCTCTAGACCCTTTCATGAGACCTTTATCGAGGTGCCCAATAGAGGAAACCAACATAGTTTCGATCCTTCAGCCACCAATCCACATGCCCCACTATCTCATATGTTGATCTGGACCAATAACCCCAGTTACCTTAAGAGTCCCTCCGGATCCCAGTCAATCACATCCCAATAGGCACTAAGCCATACACTAGGAGGCCTACTTGAGCAGACTAAACCTTCGAGATCCTGTCCCAGGCCAAGGTTGACAATCATGTTGGTTCACCCCAGTTGCTCAGTTCTCCCTTGAAGAGGGTCATACTACCATATCCCTAGATGGAGACATCTCCTATTAGTCTAGTGGGCCAGTCGAGCAACGGTGTCCAATAGGTTCAGGACACCATTCCCACAGTAGGGGAGACAAGTCTCCTCGAGGTTGCCCCAAGACTTTTGTGGTTCCACTTTTGTCCACCATTGGTAAAGGGTCCATTTTTTAACTTCCAATGTGATGGGGATGTGTTTTGCCTTGTTGCGCCCGGGTGGCATTACACTTGGGGGTGTCGCACCTAGGGGTGTTGTGTCGTGGTTTCCATGCCTAGGGGCGTTGCACATGCACATGGGGTGACGCATCTGGGGGCATCACATCGTAGTTGTCACGCTTGGGGGCGTCTCATACTAGATGTCGCACCTTGGTTTTTGTGCCTAGGGGCATCGCACATGGGGCATCACACCTGGGGGCGTCTCACATAGGGTGTCGCTCCTAGGACATCGAACATAGGGTGTTGCTCCTGGGAACATCACACATAGGGTGTCGCGCTTCAGGGCATTGCACCTTGCATTGTAACCATACCAATCCAACTGGACCATGTCAAGCCCCACTTCCATGTTAGCTGATGACTCATGTCACTTGTTGTCTTATGGTGTAAGCACGTGTCTTGAATTTATCGGACACTACATTTGCCCCCTATGCGCACTAGGTTGCGGGAAGCATCCTGAGCATGCACACCGTAATCTCTCTTCACTTATCATTTGATTGTATCTGTTATGTATGAGCCGACCATGGTGTTGTTAGAAATTTTTTTTTTTTTTTTGTAAAATGGGCCCGAGTTCTCAATCATCATTTCTCTGTTGCCGAAAGTGCTATTGTGATTAGTTGCCCCCTGTATGCATAAACCTTCTTTTAATGGTCTTTGCATGCATAACATTCGCAAGGACTTGTGTATTTTTATCCCTGTGCAATTTTGAGGTGTATCTTTGCGTCCTTGTACCACTATGAATAGAAAACCATGATTGTCATTGAGCTGTGAAAATTGTCAATAAAATAGCCTATTATTTTCTCAAAAATTTAAATGCCATTGAGCCTCGAAAATCGCCAATAAAATTATTCATTATTGCCCTTAAAAATCTGGACCTCCGGCCGTCTCAAAAATTGTAGTGAACTAGTACCTCAAAAACCCAAACCATTCGTCATCGCGACAATTCCGAAGTCTTTTCCACAACTCCTTGCCAAAATACCCCAATATCTTTATGGCCCATCACCTATTTAATTATTTGACATCCATAATTTCCACACATTCAAATAAAATAAGTGGACCGCATCATTTGAATGAAATAAAGGATTTCATTGAAACTTCTCCATTTCAATTGCCATTGTCGTATGTTTCTTGAACTCTCATGGGACCACCAATTGAAAAAACAATAGCAATGGAATAAGAAACAAGTAATAGCATGCTTTTTCTTCTCTTTTTTTTTTTTTTTTACTGTTCTGCCTCTACTTGGATGTTGATTGGATGCTATTGAGTTTGTTTGACTGTGGGGCCCGCCTGAGGCAATGAAGCGAGCTACTGACATAAAGTGACTTGCAGGCTAGTGATGACAGAATGATGGGAAAAGTTGACGTATTGAGGGCTTATTTGACAGCCTGTTTTAAGGGGTGCAATGATGCGATGTCTGCTGATATGATATATGGATAGTTGTTGTTTGGGTTATCTGACACGCCATAAAACTGATGTAGTATTTTTCAAGCTACGTCTTAAAGACCTGTGTTTCTCAACTCTCTCCAACTTGAGTCCAGTGCCTTAATTATAGCAAGCTTCTTTGACCGCGGTTACTTTTTAGAACCGAAAATCATCTGTCGCGATTGAAAGCTACGGAAATGCGAAGTGACTGCAACATGCAAAAGTCCACTTTTATGGCTGTCTAAAGATTGTGATAGTCCACTGTGCCTACTGTAGTCGACTGGCTGAAGCTGCATGTGCAATTGGGAGATTGTGACACATAGCTGACGCGATGACCAAAGCCAAAGGCTAACTGTAGGTGAGACATAGCACTATCACAACATATTAATGAGTGTTATGAGGCTGAGACTGAATATGTTGAACGAGAGGCCCAACTAATAGGCACGAATGGCGCTTGGAGGATTGTTCGTTGTAGTAGATAATCCAATGCATTGATTTTGACGATCTGCCATGCTGATTTGACCATGAGGACAACTTGTTGGCATTAATGCCTGACATGACTTACGCTTTGCTGCCATTCAATGCTGGCAGTTGACCGACAGGTAAGTGGCGCGCTGACTTACGTGATGGCTAACATCTTGTGATGTTGATCGCTTTCACGGTTGAAAAGACCTCATTAATAGCAGCTGACAATACCTCATAGATGGGTTAACCATCTCCTATAATTAAAGACATACCTTTTTAGTTGCTGGACCCATTTTAACCTTTGGTGATCACGACCTCGGGAGAGTCGCGTCATATTTCATACCACTTGATAGTCACAACACATTGAATCTTGTGCCACCTTGGATGACTCAACCCTTTGGTAATTACGACCTTCTGAGTGTCACGCTTCCTTGGTCGTCTTGAAATCCTGATTTTTCTGAAACTTTGCCTGCCGAAGATTCTTGAATGGTGAGATGTCTCGGATAATGGCATGCCTCGGTTGTCATAACACAAACTCTTTTGTGCCAAGGACGTTGCCAAGAGGTTCTCGAGATCTGCACCGACCCCCCTGTCCTAACTATAAATGAAAAGTCTTGGCACTTTTTTCCCATATGTACTTTATCCCTTTCTCAAGCCGATTTGCCTCTTTTTTTTTTTTAAAGTCTTTTGTCATGTAATTTTCTCGACTGTCGTGACCCCTTAGGTTTTGTATCCACCTTGGTTCCTGCCACTACTCGGCTACCATTACTACCTCGACCACCCCTACCCCGGTCGTCGCCACCTCAATCGCCGCTACTCCGACTATCACCACCTAGGCCACTGGAATCTCAAAGACTGCACTTCCCTTTAGCACTATGTTCATGGTGCCACTATCTTCTCTTGGATGAGGATCTGTTTATGATTCTCACGACAGTATGCTCGCAGTGCTACTCTTGTCTCTTGAATGAGGATCCGTTTACCATTCCCGCAGTAGTATGCTAGAAGTGCCACTCTCGTCTCTTGTATGAGGATCCGTTTACCATTCCCACCACAGAATGCTCATGGGCCACTCTTGCCCTTTTGGACAAAGATCCATTTACCATTTTTGTGACACTATGCTCATGGTATCACTCTCGTCTCTTGGACGTGGATCCATTTACCATTCCCGCAGCAGTATGTTCGTGAGGCCACTCTCGTCTCTTGGACGATGATTTGTTTACCATTCCCACGACAGTATGCTCGCGGACCACTCTTGCCCTTTTGGACAAAGATTCATTTACCATTTTTGTGGCACTATGCTTGCGGTACCACTCTCGTCTCTTGGACGAGGATCCGTTTACCATTCCCACAGCAATATGTTCACGGGCCACTCTTGTTCTTTTGGACAAGGATCCATTTACTATTCCTACGGCAATATGCTCGTGGTGCCACTCTTATCTCTTGGACGGGGATCTGTTTACCATTCCCACGACAGTATGCTCGCATGCCACTCTTGTCTTTTTGGACAAATACCTATTTTGCTGCTTCCACTATAATAGGGAAGTGCCCCCCTTCCCAGTGCTTGATGCCTTCCGCGGTGCCCAACACCTTTCGTTGTGCTTGACCCTTTTTGTGGTGCCAACATCTTCCGCGGACCTTGACCCCCTATCTTGCTCCTTATGATTCCAGCGGAGGATGAAGTTTGATCTCAACGCTTTAAGAGGGTTCTGACATTTTCCATGCCCTGTGCAGATATAAAAAGTCAACTTGTCCAACCCATCGCAGTCCAGTCAAGCTATCCTCTCGTTGTGCTTTTTGCAAATTTGAACCTTGGAGTTCTGATGTTGTTGCCCCCTGCACGCATGGGTCTGTTATGGGAGGCCTCTGTGTGCATACTTGTGAAATTTTGATCTATTACCGCAACCATGACTCTTCATACACTTAATTAATGACACATGGCGCTTGAGATGCGCAACCGTCATTTTAATCGTCATGTCAGTAATCTCAGCTATTGCATCTATTAAAATTCCTCCCCTATAAATAGTGATTTTGGACTCAATATTCCGGTAGAGGTGGGCTTAGTTTTTTTGCTCCAAATGATCATTAGTCCTTCATAGAGCTAATAGAGGGATGAAGTTGACTCCATCAGTAAAGATCTGTCAATAAACATTTGAAAGAGGTTTAAAACACTTGGTCCGATGATCTCGTGGCCAGTACTTGTGCATCGCGGGTAGTAAATGAGGATTGCCCTTTGCGAAAGCTCCATTCAAGGAAAGTCGCTACTTTCGCGGCAACCTAACAATTAATTTTATTGCTTCTGATATTGAGGGTTTTTTCGCCAAGTCCAAAACTGTAATTATTTTCACAAAAATTGGATCTGCACTGGCCGCTACTCTTCCTAAAAAGGATGAATTGTTGTTAGTTTCAACCTCAGACGATGATAACCAAGAGCCTTTGACTACTGTATTTGCCAAGTGGGAGCCTGTGGAGGCATTCTCTATCTCGACTAAGCATACATAAATGGAGGAATTTGAGGATTCTGAGTGGCTGTTTATTTCTATTTGTGCTGACGCCACTCAGTCTGTGACATAGCCCGTTGGAGATGAGGGTGAACTCCCCTGTCTAAATCTGGATGTGTATATTCCGAATAGAAATTACTGCCCCTCGAGGTCATATGTCCCATATATAACTAGTTCTCCTGTGGCCATTTCCACGGTGGTCAAACACAGCAATAAAGGTTTCTTCGCTATATGGAGTGACTATAGCTCATGTCTCTAAGATAAGTCCATGTAGATAAAAGATTTTTCCTAGGAAGACTTTTCATTATGCTTTAGTCCCAAGCGACCCTCAGAGCCCTTTTGGTGTTATAGCCCGTTTCTTATCCTTTTAAGACCTCACCATAATGACTGGTTGATTTACCTCTGAGAGTCTCTGGGCAGACTCACAAAGCCTAGTGAATGGCTTGAAGTCACTATTAACTAGGTAGGCCTTATACTTGTTGTGCATGTCGTTGATGCAAATTCAGACAAGGGCATCCTCGGTGACATTTCTTGGCACTCAATGGTCTTGTCACAAAACCTATCAATGCATGTCATCAGGGTCTCTCCATCATCTTGGGTGATCTTTGTCAAGGGCACACTATTGTACGCTATTCAACATGGAAGAACTTGGTATGGAACTAAGAGACCAGTTTGTCCTAGTTTTGCACAAATTCCACCAGAAGGTTGGCGTATCAGGTGAAGGCCCCGTCCTTGAGGGACTTGGAAAACTCCATCATCAGAAGAGGCTCATGGAGAACATAGTAACCAAGGCTATCAAGATAGCGGGTAATGTGTTCCCAGGGGTTGTCATTCTTTCCATCGAACTTCTCAAACTTTGGCGATGAGTACCCCACATGATACATGACTTGTTGTACTGCAGGGACAAACTTGAACCTTATGTTCATGTCTATTGGTATGGGCTCTTTCCGTCTGTCCAATAGAGCTTGGACTTGGGCCTGTGTGACATACCCAGCACTAGGGGCTAGATGTTCTATATTGGCAGGGTATGGCACCCATGCGTTAGCCAGTGAAAGCGAGGTGGTGGTTGTGGGGACTGAAAATGATGAAGGCATAGCTGTAAGACCAGTGGGAAAAATGGTTTGCCCCTACACTTGGGAGGGCATAGTTATGGGAATAGTAGAAAAAAATAGTTTGTCCCCACACTTAGGTGGTTGGCAGCACCATTCAAGAGATGGTGAGAGGGGCCATTTGCAAGGCTGTGTGGCCGTAGTTGTAGCCAAATCCAATATATTCACATCCTAGAGCCACCATAGGATTTAGTAAAGGTGTGTCGGTCATGGTTGCAAGCCTGGCTACAGTGGGCACCTCAAGGGTTATGACAGTTTGAGGGCCAACTACAGTTCATTGCCATAGGAGCATTAAAGGGCCAGTCGTAGCGGTTTGTTACAAGAGTGTTAAAGGACCGCTTGTGGTGGCTTGCTGTAAGGGCATCAGGGGGTCATTTGCAGCAACCTGTTGCAAAAGTGGTAGAGGTTCACTAGTGGGATTTTGCACTGTTAAGCCAAGGGGGCTAGTTTTCCATGATGCGCCTGAAGATAGAGGCAAAGCCGATGAAGACAGCATCGGGTATTGCAAGAGCAATGATAAGAACATCAATGAGTTTTATAAGCCAGTTGGTTAGAAATACATCTGAACTTGCATCATCTACACTGTTGCAACCATCTACTATTGTAGAGTCTGCATGTCGTGCAGAGCCTGTGCCATTGTGGAGGGCTCTAGCACCTCGAGAGTCTTTCAACTCATAAAGGAACCATAGCTATCCTCGCGCTGTGGCGGGTTTTTCTGCTGTTCATTTTCCTTGTCATTTTCAGGTCATAGTGTTAGATAACACTCTTCCACTACGAGTTGTGACAGGCATAGACTAGCGACGACCAACCTCCCCAGTGGAGTCGCAAAAAGAATATAGGTGGGGAGTTAAAAGAGGTTGTCATACTTGTCTATGCAAAGGGTAATTGAACAGGATGAATAGGATAAGTGGATGAGATAGAAGAAACTCAAGTAGCCTGTTAACGAAGGGACAAACCGATTGGGCAGAGGGTAGGTGAAATGATCTCACCAGCCGAAATTTTTACCCTCTATTGTGGTCAAGTAATATGGGTATCTATAGCACAGTGTTTAGGCAGGTCGGGCTGCCCGCTGTGACCCTCTACCAATCACGCCAACCCACAACTGCCTCAACCACAACGATACCAGTGGCTACTAACCGCAAGCCATGTGTCCCAACATTAACTCGATAGATGTGACTTTTTCTGAAACGTAGCCTGGACGCGGCTCCGAGGAGGGTGTGGCAACCGAGGTGAAAGGGGGCTCCCAAAGTCCATGACTGCGACTAGTCATTAAGGAACATGAAATCGAGAGGGTCATGTCCGCGATGCCCCCAACACGCTCCTATCCGTGGTCCTTCTTTCTATTCCTAGACCCTTCCTCCAGACCTTTGTCGAGGTGTCCGATAGAGGAAACTCACATAGTTTCAGTCCTTCATCCATTAATCCACATGTCCCACTATCCCATATGTTGATCCGAACCGATAACTCTAGTTACCTTAGGAGTTCCTTCGAATCTCAGTCAAACACATCTCAATAGGCAGTGAGTGATACACTAGGAGGCTTGCTTAAGTAGACTAAACCTTCGAGATCCTGCCTTAGGCCGAGGTTGACAATCATGCTCGTCTAACCTCGTTGCTTAGTTCTCCCTTGAGGAGGGTCATACTGCAATGGTGGGCTAGTCGAACAATGGTGTCCAATAGGTTCAGGACACCATTCTCGCTGTGGGGGAGGTGAGTCTCACCTAAGTTGCCCCAAACTTCTGCGGTCCCACTTTTGTCCACCCTTGGTGAATGGTCCATTTTCTCACTTCCAATGCGATGGGAATGTGTTTCGCCCTGTTGCGCCCAGGGCGTCACACCTGGGGGTGTCGCGCCTTGGTTGTCATGCCTAAGGGCGTTGCACATGCACATGGGGTGACGCGCCAAGGAGCGTCGCACCTGGGTTATCGTGCCTAAGGGCGTCGCACATGAGGTGTCACACCTTGCATTGTAACCATACTAGTCCAGCTAGACCATGTTGAGCCCTATTTCCATGTCAACTGATTACTCATATCACTTGTTCTATTATGGTATAGGCACATATCCTAAATTTATCGGGCATTATAATGATTTACACATGATTCAAATTGTGAGAAAAATATATTGAAAAAGATATCAATCCGTTTCACATTCAAGGTAGACATGCTGCACTCTCTCCGCTCCCAGGCTCATCAAGGTAAATCTAGAGTCTTTTATGAGAGAATTTAAATTATGGTGGTTGAGTCTTTAAAATGAAGGGAATCAACTGCGCTGGTGGATTGAGGAAAGCCTAGAAAAAAATGAGTTGCGAACCAAACTCAGCAAAACACAACATAAATAGAAAATATACAATTATAAATGAATCAGGTATAAATTAAATAAAATTTGATGCGAGTGAAACACTACACGAATTGGAAATTACAAGGCCCATTGTCCACAAGTAAGCGTAGACGTGTCTATGTGTCTTGCCCAAACACTTGCAGCAGTCTAACTAATTACGTAAGCCCTTGGAACCAACAAGCTACACCCCTCTAGCCTTATTGCTGGCAGAAATCTGGTAAAAGTGGCAATAGCCAACCATTTAGGTAAACTTAACTGTCCTATACATTATGATGACACTCCTATTTACCTGATAGTTAGGGTGCCGATTTATTTAGGAACACATACAAAACTGCCCAATTCGTTTAGGAAACGCATGCTTATGGGTGGATTAGCATGTGCCATTTATGTGAAATGTGCACTGGTGGTGGATCCGATAAAATTTTACGCTGACTGTGGATTTCCTAATGCAACCCTCCTCTTTTATTTTGACTTGAAACAGATAACGTTGAATACAACACTGACGGAGTTAAATGTGAACTATAGATGTCAAACCCAATATGTAGGTATAAGACTACATGAATGTGACATTTTCCAAATCATACAATAAGTATGTGGCTGTGATTGATGGTAAATTGTTTATTCAGGCAGGTCTACAATAGAGGCAATGAAAACTTTTCGTGGTGGGATGTGAGTGAATTAGATTTCATTGCAATTTTAGAACAAAAGAGTACATATTTCAGCCCTCCATTTTTTTATTTTTTATTTTCCTATGCAAAATAATAGAGGGACAACCAGCTGTGTAATTCATATCATTGGCATGACTATAATATTTATTTACATGCGCAGAAGTCCTATAAGGGTCTAGACGGAAACTCGTATGCATAGTTATTAGTATCGTACGATAAGCGATACGTATCGTACGATATGTCACGATACACCTGAAAAACGAGACGTATCATGTCTCTGTATCGTTTTTGCACCGTATCATTTTTTTATTTTTTATTTTTGGTTTTTGGCGGCTGAAATGATATTATTTCACCCCAGGACTTATTTTTAAATCACTAGCTAGTGAAATAACGTTGTTTCAGTGGTTATAGTTTAATGTTGTTTAACTGAATTCAAAATTCCTGATTAATATTAAGGTTGTTCAAGTAATTGATGTTAGAAATTTGAATTAGATGCCTTTATATTTTGATATTACTAAACTATATGGAAACTTGAATAGTTTGTAGAATATTAACAAAATGCTATGTTATTATGAGTTTATGACTTTTTTACAAATATATATATATATTTTATTAATAATTATTTAAAATTGTATATATCTTACGATATATGATACACGATATAATATAATATACTATTTTTAAAAAATAATATATTTTTCAATAAGCGATTTGACAAGTATGCTCGCATGCACTTTCTAAAGACGACCAGAGTCATAGTTAGAACTCGGTCTATTTTTAGTGAATCGAACATGAAGACATCAAGCACGACCCACACGAAATTGGTGAGTAAAGAGCCCTCCACCAATTTTCTTTTTGGCCTTCTACAAATACATGAAACCAACGAAACTCTCTTTAAGTTCATCAGCCATTTTCAACTCCTCTCAGAGTCAGAATGGGATTGATCAGAAAGCCCCACGCCATTTGCATTCCATTCCCAGCACAAGGCCATTTGAATCCCATGATGCAATTGGCAAAACTTCTACATTCAAGAGGAACTTATATAACCTATGTCAACACTGAGTTCAATCACAGACGTTTATCATCATCCATAGGTTCAGATGCCTTGATGGGTTCGGATGATTTCAGGTTTGAAACCATACGTGATGGATTTTCTAGTTTCGAAGGCGATGCAACCGAGTTGATCGTCAAAATGTCTAAATCGACTCAAAAACAGTGCTTCACTCCACTTCTGAAACTAATATCAAAGCTGAATATCACTCCTGATGTGCCCCAAGTCACTTGCATAGTTTTGGATGGGGTCATGAGCTTTGCTATACAAGCTGGCCATGAACTAGGCATTCCGGCAATCGTGTTTTGGCCTGCCGCTGCTTGCAGTTTCATGAGCTTTCTCCATTTTCCTGAGCTTGTTAACAGAGGCATCGTGCCAATTCGAGGTAGTAATTGTTGTTTCTAATCTCCATTATAATTTGTTTGAATGTCTAATGAGCTTTTTGCTGTCCATTATAATTTGTTTGAATATCTAATGAGCTTTTTGCTTTTTAACGCCGATTTTGTTGCATGCATAATAGAATAGATGGATGTTACAGTCCTAACTTTCACCTTCATTATACAATTTGGACACCATATCTATTGGTTGGGTAAACTCAAGGGATTTGAATCTATCCCGTCCACACCCACTTCCAAGTGGATGGCCAGGATGATTATAGGCAGAATAAGCAACGATAATGAGATAAGTGGAAAAGGAAGTCATGGAAGCATTTTCTTTCGGAAGGTAATGGTATTATTTATCAGAATAAAACTTGATGTAATTTAGAAGGGAAAGTCCTCAAGTTGAAGAACAAACAAAAGCTTGGTCAATATGAACTGCAAATGGTAAAGGGTATTCTGTTTGGGTGAGTGCTCCAAACAGATTTGCCAAAAAGAATGCTAAGTTGTAATACTAAGCTGATTATGATCTACTACCATGCATATCAATTAATGAAACTACAAAGTTATTTGGGAGATGCCAATTATGTACAAGTTGCTGGTTCTGAGGTTTTTGAACTGCAATGAATACATAATAGTCTCTATTGGTAGTGATCATAGAATAAGTTTGATTGCTGAGTTATAGACTCTGACCCATAGACTTAACCTCTGGATAAATTCCAATGATATAAGTGTTTTGACAGTATTTTTTTTTTACTATACAGATGAGAAATACATTAGTAATGGGTATCTTGATACCACTGTTGATTGGATACCTGGCATGAGAGACATCTGGCTGAGGGATCTGCCAGGCTACATGAGAACAACCGATCCAAACGATTTCATGTTCAAGTTCTTGGGCGAAGAAGCATCAAACTGTTTGAATGCTTCTGCTATCATTTTCAACACCTTTGACTATTTGGAAAATGAAGTCCTCAATGCAATAGCATCCAAGTTCTCTTCCATCTATTCTTTGGGCCCTCTACCTATGTTATTGCAGAACATGCCCAAAACCCAAATAGGATCACTAGGCCTAAGCTTATATAAGCAGGATTTGAACTGTCTGGAATGGCTGAATCAAAGAGAGGCAAAGTCTGTCATGTATGTTAACTTTGGTAGTGTCACTTTGATGACTGATCAAGAGCTTATAGAGTTTGCATGGGGGCTTGCAAGTAGCAAGCAACCATTTTTGTGGGTTCTTCGTCCTGACATTGTCCTGGGAAACTCAGCAAAACTACCAGAAGACTTCATTGAAGAGACTAAAGACAGAGGCTTGGTGGTAAGCTGGTGTCCACAAGATCAAGTACTGTCTCATTGTTCAGTCGGAGGGTTCTTGACACATTGTGGTTGGAATTCTATGACAGAGAGCATATCTGGAGGTGTACCGATGATTTGCTGGCCATATATTGGGGAGCAATACACGAATTGTCGATACACTTGCAAGGTATGGGGGATTGGTGTGGAGATTGACGCCACTGTGAAGCGTGAGCAGGTGGCGGAGGCTATCAAGGAATTGATGGAAGGAGAGAAAGGGATGGAGATGAAGAAGGAAGCTTTGCAGTGGAAACAGAAAGCGGAAAATGCTACTAGACAAGGAGGATCATCATATGATAACTTTGAAAGATTCATCAATGAAGTTCTCTCCATCAAAGGGACAACCTAAATACTAGAGAGATGGATTTTTGTAATTCAATCCCAATAAGAACAGATTTATGATAGTTTTTTTCTTGAAATGTACTATCTTAATGAGAATCGGGAAGGGCTAAGGAGAAAAGGGCTCATATGTAACAGGAAAGGCTCAACCTCATGTCGTGCCAGGGATGGAAAATTTCTTAACCACTTAGACAAATACACTTGACTCCGAGATGTCTCATGGCTACCCCAACACAATCGATGGTAAAGAATTATACGACGACTAACGCTTTAGTGTTGCATAATTTTATATCCAAATTCAAATTTATAAAATATGATATAAAAGACTTAGATTCGAACTATCGGTTAAAAAAAAGTCAATCTACATACAATTAAACAGTTAGGAGCGGAATTGGATTCGAATTAAAATGAGCTCCATCAACAGACCAATGACTTCACCCTCTACATCCAAAAACTTCTATATAAAATGCCACTAATTGATACAGAGTTCTATGGAAAAGGAAAGAGAATTCATAGAACTCTCATGTGTCTCAACCCCATCAAATGTAGAAACAACAGGGGAATGACCATTGCCAAAAGATGAGATGTGGTCTTTGAGAGACCTCTTGTGCTTGAAATCAGAACCACACACACAAACCCAACGTATACCACAGTTCTTCTCATGGGTTCTCCAGTCACCTTTCACGGCCAACCACTTCCCACACTTGCGACACCCAAAGCGCTTCAAGCTGTGCTTCCTCTTGTAATGGGTTTGAAGTGTTCTGAAGTCTTTCAGGGGCTTGGCTCTTGGGTGTTTTATGTTGTTCTTACACCCTTCTTCACAGCAGTAGCATGGAATGCCTAACATGGCTCGTGGCTGTTTTCCCTTCAAAGACTCGGGACCTTTGCGATACTGTGACCCATGACCCCACATGTGCATCTGCAAGAAGAACCATGAGACTGCCATGGAAAAACATGACTATATAAATGAGTGTGTGTGTGTGAGAGAGAGAGACTATAGATTTCCGATAGAAGTAATTGCCGTTGGTTGAGCCTAATTCGCTCGGGTTTGTAAGGATAGTTGGAGTAAATTACACTTCATCCCCCTAACTATTATCTTTATTTTATTTTATACCTTCAACTATAAAATGTTTTACATTACACCTTAAAATATTAATTTTATTTCATATCACTCCAATAGATAACAACAAACTTGAAAATCTATCAAAAGAAGGGAGAAACCCCAAAAAACTTTCTACCAAGTGCCTAAAACCACTTTATTTTACCTTTTTTTTACAACCAAATGGTTGTTAGGAAGAAAAAAAACGTCGGCCAGTAGAAGAAAATTTGGAGTTTAGGAAGGACAAAGTCATTGATGGATATTTTTCTTGATTTTTTACTTGTACTTGTTCAATAGAGAGTTGTTTATTGACAGTACAGATCACTCACATGCGCATTTACCATAAAAAAATTGACAGTCATAATCTATTGGAGTGATATGAACTAAAATTGATACTTTATGGTGTAATGTGAGAAATTTTATAGATAAGAGTACAAAGTGAAACAAAGATAATAGTTCAAAAGAATAAAATATAATTTACCTTGCTAGTTGCCTTCATCCATTTCATCTTCTTCTTTTTTCAGTAATACTACACTGAGCAAATTTTGGGGCAAATTAAAAGCCAAAATGACATGGCAGGATATTATTTGGAGTGTTTATTGGGGCCCAAATGACATGACATCAAATAAAGAAGCCCAAGTCAGCTACCATGTCATTTGAGTTCTTAATTTTGTCCCAAAATTTGGTTAGTATAGCATTATTGTTTTTTTTTTTTTTTTTGTAAGAATAATATTAGACCTACCCAAAAAATGACAAAAAAATAAGAACTAAATAACGTGGCCTTAATATGATAGTTTTGTACTTTTGTTATACTTGTAATCATTTAAAATTTATATTTAGCTCATCATGTTAGCACAACATCCTTTGATCCATGTTTTTTTGTTGAATTTTTTGTTTGTGTAGCATCATCCCTTCTATAATTAAAATGTTTTCTTAATCTCTTGGACTGTCCGAGATGCAGTTAACTAGTATCAAAATGTTCTAGGTAATTTTATACTTTGGGGTTTCTCTCGTGTGAGTATATCTTGGAAAGGCTTCGGACATGTCTTGAACTATATTGTGCAATCAAGTTATCTTTTCGAAATAATACATAATTACTGGAAAAAAAATTGCACCTGAAGATTGTTGTAGCGATTGAATGTTTTATTGCAGATAGTACAGGGAAAATTGGTGAAGCCGACGAGTATTTGTGCAGGAGTAGGAATCCAATACTTGGCAGCTGCATCTCTCTTGTTAACATCAATAATTGAATTCATAGAGCCATTGGTGCAATCAGGAGGGCCAATGTGCAAGGCAACAATGAGATCCTCCTTCTCTGCATGGCTTGAGTTAGGGTTTTCCTCCATTCGTGTTTGGTGTGAATGAAGCAGACTTAAGAATGGAAATGGTTCAAGAGAATTGTGAGTTTTGGTTGGAAAGAAATTGAATGGTTCAGTATCGTTTCGATTGCTTGAAGAGGAGGCTAAGGGACAAGAGCTCAAGGAAATACCTGAGTGTTCCATTTTTGTGAGTGCAAAACTAAGATGAGTGGTGTTCTCTGTGTTGATGCAAGTGGTTCTTATAATGAGATAGTAACCTTGGTTAAAAGGCTGTGATTTTATGGCGGATTTAATGGTAAATCAAGATAGAATGACTTTAGAGAGACACTGGTTGAAGAGAATATGTGTGAACGTGCGCGTTTACATCTCGTCTTTTGGGACCATTGAACTAACCCGTCAGAGAGTTGGCTGGAGAGAGTATGTTGGTTGAATGAAACTACCTTTATCAAGGGTGTAGTTAATTTTGTGCTGTTTGTCACTTGATCTGTTTTGGGTATGGATGGCAAATACCTTAAATATCGTGGCCCATGGCTTTCTAAATTTAATAAGAGTTCTGCCACAGAGAGTTTGAACTAATATAGCAATATGTTTATCTAGTCTTTGTCCATCCTCAAGCCAACTTTGATGTAATATTGTAATGACACACTACTCTTTGAGAAAGAGGACGTTTGCATTGAAAGATGGAAGATGATTAGGTTCTAATTAAGGACCCACATGTGGGGCCTCTTACTTATTTCTTTGCCCAATGAATATTGATCATTTATCACTTACTTGCCATGGTCATTAGCTAGGGCAGCAAGGCAAGGGAAGGCAGAATTTTATTGGTTTTAAGTTGTTAGTCAATCACTCGTTAGTACAACTCATAATATGAACGTATCGTCTCTAATTGTCATCGGGTAAAAATGATAATAAGTACAAACATTATCGGCTCTCGTGATCCTCAAATGTATTTTGGGTCTCCATGCAGGGGTTCAATGTACGAAAGTAATGCGGTTTTTTGGCTTGATTTTGATAGTGTTGTGGTGACTAATTGTCTTTCCGGATTAGTAGTTATGACTCAAAATCGTACATTTCACAGTGGGATACCCTCCTGGTCACGCGTAGGAGATAGTACTGATCACTCCTAAAAAAAACTAAAGTTAGTTACTGTACAATATATGCCAATTCAGAAGTTATATTTACAATAATGATATAGAGATTGGTTTGGGACTAATTTTTTTGTCAATTCAATTCTCTTTTAGGGGTTTTAAAAAACCATATTTTCATAATTTGTATCGAGAGCAAAGCTACAATAGAATTTGACTACCTCCTATATTGAAGTACAAGTGATAACATAGTGTCGTACAAGTGATAACTAGTGTCTGAAGATACAATATAATTTAAAAAATAATTGAATATTAATTGTGGATTCGAAATAATTAAACACGGAAAATGATTGCAATAAGATGGATTTTTTTTTTGGGGAGGGGGGAGGAGAATATGATGGTGACCGTTGGATGAGTTTATTTGAGACTGTCGATAAACTTATTGAAATCTACCCTGTTTTATATTATAAATTTCTAGAATGATCCTCTGCTATCATATCGGATTAGAAGAGTACAAAACCGGATCATATGTGCCCACAAACGTCGACCTCGGCCCGGCCTGGCTTTTGGCCCGTCTAAGATGTTGGCTGCTATCAGTTTTTTAATTGACTTTAAAATTTTGAACTATTTATGGAAAATCTTATTTTAGAAATTTATAAGTATATCAGGTTGTAAATTTTGTACTAATTTTCACCAAAATAATTCTCAAACCATAATTTTTGAGGGTGGAACTTATTTTCATATTTCATTTTTAACTTCAGAACCCCAACTTGTAAGTTATTTATATAATATTACACATAATTTTTCTTCCACAAAACACAATAACGGTCCAAATTGTTATATCCGGCGGCTTATTCTATGATATAAATTTTAAATTTTTAACTACACTAACTCAACCAATATATTAAAAAAAAAGTGTGTTTTGCAAGGAGACACTCTAGTAATTTTATAAATACAATATACAATTTAAAATAATTTTAATTTTTTAAATTCAATAATTTGATCAATATATTAAAAAAAGTGTGCTTTGCAAGGAGACACTAGTAATTTTTATAAATACAATATCCAATTTAAACAACCAAAATTAACATAAGTCCAATGTCGGCCTCATCAAAGCCCTTCAGGACCAGTCACATGGTAGACCGCAAAAGCCTGCCAATCCGGCCCAATTAGTAAGACTATAAGCGATCCTTTTCTGTGAGTTCAGGCCAGCCCATTTTGTAGTGGGCCAACTCAATCGACCCATTTCCCATCTTACATGTCCATTCTTAAAAGTGCAGTCCGTGGCCAAATTTTTATAATGAAGATTATGCCATTTGATCAAATTAGAGAAAAATTGTATCAATTTTGATCGTTGTTGTATTTTTATAAATTAAAAATTCAAATTCCAAGTTATAATTCTTACCTGTAATATTTAGATAGATAGAGAAAAATTACTGGTAACAAATAAAAATGAAAAAAATTGACAAGTCAGTTTTTTCCATTTGATTAAAAAAAAATGGCATAAGATGTTTAAATAGTCCATCTTTGCCAATTTTAAAAAAAGAAAAAGAAAAAAGAAAAGGTCCATCTTTTCATGCTGTAGCTGTTGAGATCACAAGTGGTATCTCTTGAAGCAACATTAATAGCCACAGCTTTGGACCAAAAAGAATTTATAAATAGTTTCTAAGACAGAAAGAAATAAAAAGAGAGATGAAGAACATTGGTTTGTCAAGATATATTGAACAATTAGCTCTTTTCATCGTACCACTTGTATATTTTGATGAGCTTCTCTCTTAAAGTCTTAGGTCGTTGGACTCTCTGAATTAGTAATGGCCCCAACTTCTGCGTCTGTTGATGTATGCTGTGGAGTCTGTGAATCTGAAACCCATTATGACAGTTGATTTATCAAGATCGTGGTTAGCGTACAAAGTTTAGATGCATGACAAACATATATTCTACACACACATTCGCACATGAGAGAGAGAGAGAGTAGTTCGGCACATTAACCCGAGTATTATGTGACCTAAACGCTTTCTCAAACGAGCATTATTCGACGTGATTTTTCTTGAATTCATAGCTAAACTAATTATCTGTTAACCAAGATTGTGTAAATTATTGATAATGGGTACACGGTTAGAGAAATTGTAGTGTAATGACATCAATTGGTCCCATGAGACCAAAGGCAAGGACAAAATTGTACTACCATGCATGAAGCTTCTTTAAAAAAGGAGGGGTACTAGGGTTTGGTTAATAGGGGTTTGATTTGATTAAGAGGTCTATGTCTATATACAGAACTCAATTGCATCTGTACATTTTTTTGTAATTCTGTACCTATCTAATTTTAAATCAATGCCAGAATCTAACAGGCACCGTGGGCCAATGGACAGCATCTTCAGGAGCTGCAGTCTTCTATAGCTATATGTATATATTGAATTCACCAGTAGTCACTGACTCACTGTTGGTTTACACTTTGCCCATCTGGCACCATTTTCCATTGACCCATTATAGGTCAGTGCATAAACCTGACAGCTCAGGTCACATGGTTGGGATTCCCCATACCCCGACCCCCCCCCCCCCCCCCCCCTCCCCCCACAATGACAACACACCAAATGTTATGCTAGCTAACTACATATGGAAAAGGTAATGGTACCAATCAATTATTTATGGATATCGTGTCCAAAATTATAACATAAGTAGATGAGATTATGATTTAACTCAATGAAGTGACGATACAATAAAATAATTTTGAATCGATCGTGTAATTTGATGCAAATTGAACTATAATTAGTCTACATAGTAATAACTTTTTTTGAATCATAGTAATTTACCCCTAAAAAATATTGTATCATAGCGAATGTCATGCCAGAGTCATTTTCTCACTCTCTACACATATATACATATATGTGTGTGTGCCTGTACATAAACCTATAAATATCATGCATATTCATCTTAATTGAAACAACAGCAAGAAACTTACCAGTAGAAGAAGGAAATGGATGCCTTGTTGGCTGTAGTAAAGTGGGAGGTGGAGGGTAAGTGGGGAAGGACCCCTCCATCTGTGGAGGATAATAAAGATAAGGTGGTCCTTGGATACGTTGCTCCTGGGGTGCAGAAAATGTTCCCCTTGGAGCTTGCATGGAGTATCCATAATAGTAGGGAGATCCTATGGTTGAAGATGACCCTCCATAGAGCTGATGATAGTATTGTGATTGCTGAAGTTGAGGGTTATATATAGTCTGCCCAATCAAGAATTTAGTAAATTACATTGTGTTAAATAGCAAAAAAAAATTACATTGTGTTAATATGATTTCTTCAGATGTGTGTGTGTGTGTGAGTGAGAGAGAGAGAGAGAGAGAGGACTAACTTGGTGGTATCCATAATCAGGTGGGTATGTTGCATACCTTGAAAAGTAAGATTCATGGTTAAAATTGTGTAGCATAACTTTGCCTTTTTAATGCATACAAATGTATACAAATTGTTTTAACAGTTACCGTCATTATAATATTATTAAAATTTAAAAATTTAATCTAATTTATTGATATAATAATAGTTATAAGTTATTCTAGATAGATATGATAGTTATGAGTTACTCACAAGCCAACCATGTTAGTTGCTAATATAATGATGTGTCAAGAGAAATAATTATGAATTATTATAGGTAGATATGATAGGTAGACTGGTTGCTAACGAGTCAATTGTGAGTAGACAGGTTACACCCACACATTCGCCCTTATAAAAGGCACTGTTTGGGCAGTGACATATATCTGGCCAACAGAACATTATCCATGTTTCGATTAGTCTACAGTATCGGAAAAAAAAAATCGGTACTAAACTACTATTTATAATTTCTATTGGTATTTTTATTAATTTTGAATGATCATTTACCAGGTATCACAAACAACCAAAGTGATAAAAACATCCACAAAAATTATAAAAACATTCATAACAATTGTAAATTACCCATAAAAATTATAAAAATACCCATTTAAAATTATAAAATTTAGAGGTACAATATCATTTTTTTTTTTTTTGGATACCGTAGTCTTCTCGCCCATGTTTCACTGTCATGTTTTTGTTAGTATGTTTGTTTTTGTGGATTAAAAAAGTATGCAGTTGCATGTCTCCCATTGGCAGTTTTAGTGGGACCGACATGATTTACTAATTTAAATCTTAAAATCCTCCATCACCCTCTATCCGACCCAACCGACTGTTGGCTAGTGTGCAGTCTTTTATTACTGAATCCAACCTAATCTTTTTTGAATCCAACCTTTACAAATATAAATTGTATTGAACCGAACCTTTACCCATGTGCACATCTAAGCGGGCTAAGATGTGCACATGGGTATATATATATATCCGGCTTAGAAAGAATGATTCTTAAGAAACATTGAAAGAAAACAAAAAATCGTATAATGTGTGTATATTTGAAGTTTTTATAGTTTGAAAGCGTTTTTGCATGTAACATCTGGCAGTGTTGTGGTTATGCCTAGACTATTTCAGTCAAAGGCATGAGAAACAAGAATGGGGTGAGAGTGATTCATCAAGAAAAGTTCAAAATCACAAAATCTTTGTAAGCCTGCAGAGATAGCCAAGTCAATATATAGAATCTCAAGCCAAAAACAAATGGAAGAAGACAATTGGGTGAGGTTCTTACAACATTGTACCTATCTCTTACATCTGTTAGGGAAGAACTTATGAAAATCGAAATAATCTTCTTGTTTTGAATGAAATATTTAACTGATATAGGGCCTTAGTAAATCAATTGAATGTTGCATAGCTATAGTTGGGATCCGAATCCTCTGTTGTTAATTTTTAATAATAGGGATGTTCTTCTTCAAAACTGATGCTGTTTCACATCAAAACGACATCATTTTATTAATTAGAAACGATGTCGTTTTTGGTGTGAAACAACGTCCTTTTGGTGTAAAATGACATCGTTTTGAAGAACAACACTTCTTTCGTACAACAAAAATTGATACAAGAATGGGACAACCACACAAACAGAGTGATTGTGTGTGTGTGTGTGTGTGTGAGAGAGAGAGAGAGAGAGAGAGAGAGAGAACAACTACTAGGTTTGACAACTATTTCTGAGATCTGGGTGCTTTTTGAGGATATATGATACCTGCTGGTTATCCCAGTTTTGCCTTAAAATACAACTTTTTGAGTTTAATTCATAATAAATTAAGAAATAATGATCAATCCTAAAATATTAGAATCGATCCAAACAACTAGTTTGTTTTACTTGACCCTAAAAATTTTAATTTAATACAAAAAATTATAAATTTTTGTGTCGTCCTAAAAATAATTTTTTGATATCAAATTCTTAGCCCATAATCCGACTTTACAAAAGCCAAGTTTAGGAAAATGTATGTTCATATTAGAAGAATGCATGTAGACGAAGAGAATTAGTTAAAGTGTGTCTAAGTTAGTCCGAACAATCTTAATTGCAATATCAAAAGAGAGAGAGGGTCACCTTCATATGTTAACTCCTTTTTCAGGTAAATGTTGGTTAAATAATTCTACCTTTTTAACTACTTATGTCCTTAGTATGTAACATTGAATTGACCAATTTAGATAAGGGTCCCATATCTGACAATATGACAAACTTTAATCTGAAAGAATATAATGGCAAACTGCCTCATGGGGTCCACTAAAACAAATAAGTTTACTAAATAAAAAATAAATTTTACCATCTTAATGATATGCATTTATTCTTCCATAAAAACTTACACGTAAATGTAATCAGATTACCAACTAAATTGAATAAACATTTAAAGAACCAAAGAAGAAAAAAGGAAAAAGAAAAACTTGGTTTGGTTTCTCTTATTTTCCTTTTTTTGTTTTGCCATTTTTAAAAGACTAGCATGGACCATTTTCTATCAGTATTATGGGCTAGAACCAGTGCCAGTATAGTGAAAAGGAGACTTACCCATAAGGTGGATAAATGGCAGGAGGTGGTGGTGGTGGTGGTGGTGATGGAAGAAGCGGAGCTAATGGTGGTGGCCCTGCTGGGACTCCACTATACGATGGTGATGCACCCTGTGGTCCTATTGCACCTCTTTGATTTCTACCTACATTTTCAACAACCCACATACAAATTATCACAATGATCTTTGAAAGTTGTTGGATTCATCGAAAAAAATGTAATTCATACAGAAAATCAAGATGACAATGTCACCGGACCTCGAGGCGGTGAAGGTCGAGGCCGGCCTAATGAAGCAATGTTACAATTGGCTCTTCTCCCAGCAATGACAGGGTTTGGATCAGCACAAGCCCTCGTTGCCGATTCGGGATCACGAAAGGTCACCTGATCATCAAAACCTTCAGCTTGATTAAACTTAAATAACAAGACGTTGAATGAAAAATTGAAAATGCAACAATTAACGTGGTTCGGCCTATAAAGCTTATATTCACGGTCTCAACTTCTCAGTAAGAGAATCGTTGCTCCCTCCAACGACTTTGAAGCCAACCTCTTTCTCAAATCTAGTGGTTCGGTTGAGTTCACTCCTGTAGTATCTACTTTACTATAATCGGAAAACAAAATGGCCTACACATGAAATCTAGGGTGAATATACAAACATATTTCATTGGTATAAACAAGAATCCAACAGATTAACAAGAGCTTGAAAGTTCGGTTGAATCGATCCCTAAATTCCTTAATTATGAACATTAAACGAAGTATAAAGATTGAACTTACAAATCCATATCCTTTAGACTTTCCACTGTTCTTATCAATGATGATAACAGCTTCAAGAATCTCTCCAAACTGCTCGAAATAGCTTCGCATTACATCTGTTGATGTCTCCCAAGCAAGTCCGCCGACGAACACTTTTGTAAACGTTGTGTCACCAAACGGCGATCGATAATGCTGGTGAGCCATGGTGGCATCTATATCATCAAAACAACAATTGGTTTTTTTTTCCCTTCAAGCATGAATATTTGATATATCATTGATCTAGTTCACACTAATAGACCAAGTAGTAAATATCTCCTCCTGCAACCCTTGCTCTCTTTCTCTCTCTCCTCCCCTCTACGACTTCCCTCCCTCTCCTACCACAAGAAAGATCATCGCCGGAGAAGGGAAAAAGAGAGAGATGAAGATAGTTCACTGATACTGTTGGTGGTGTTGTCAATAGTTGATGGGTTCCTTGAGGTGTTTAAGAGAGAGAGAGAGAGAGAAAGAGAGAGATCAGACACTAGCTTTGATGGCTTATAGCTCCAGTCCAGCCTCAGCATTAATAAACCCTCCCACCCTCTAATATATTAGTCCTTTTCTCTCTCCAGATCTCCCATTGTCTTTGGACTCTCCTCCATGTTTTCTTTTGGCTTTGGCCTCATTCTTAAGCACTTAAGTCCTAACCCTCATTTTTTCTTCAAATAAGTTGCTCATTACTCTTTTTTGGTTATCAATTTGTTCACAATATTTTTTTTGGATGGTCTTTGATATGATTATATCCCACATATGGACCAACCTTGGGACCTACATTGAAGAAATTCATAATAAGATAGATTAGACATATGTAAGATGTGCGCGGTGATTTTCACATAATAAATAAAATGGACAAATCTCTCTTTTGATGAACACGGAGTTACTTGAAAGTCGAGGATCCCGAAGCAAGAGGGAGTGATAAAGCTCCTAAGAAGTGATGATGAATGGTTTTTCCAGCTGTCCACGCTATTTCGGTAAGTCGAGAAGGAACCTGCCACCCAAAAAGGGGTTAGAGGGGCGTCGAAGTGTTTTCCGGCGTATCCCCTCCGATGATCAAGTCAGTCTTTGAGAGAGAGAGGGCTGAACACACTGTTTTGTTGCTTAGTCAGTTTTTGCGTATTTTTGCCTTACATTTGTGAGAGCTATTTATACCTCCATTGAGGTAATCATTGCGGACAGGTAGGTCTCTTGAAGAAGAAGTTCCTCATTGGTCCCTTTGGAAGGTAGCCTGTGGAGCACAGTCCTTAGGCAGAGTGCCTTCCTTATCAGATGAAAAGAAACTTCAACATTTAATGCTCAGGCCCCCGAGCAGTTAATGCACTTCCCCCGGAGTCCGCCGAGCAATAAATGTGTCACATCCTTCTGATGAATCATTTAATGTTCTTCATTGTGGCTGCGCATGCGCTGGGGCATTTGCGTCCTTTGCCCCTCCAGGAGGTCATGTCATCTGGGCTTCGTACTTCATGGACGTACTCTCTCTAATTGTCACCAAATTGTCTACCTTGTCATTCTGACTATCTTGAGAAGAGGGCTTGATGATTAAAAGTCACCCATTCCTCTGATGTGGTGACGTTATTCTTGACTTTTCTAAGAACTCAATCATTTGTCATAGCCCAAGTCCCAAAGTGGTCGCCATTATCTTGGTGGAGCGGAGGACCCAATGCCGAGGACAGGTGTCAGGTGAAGGTCTCCTCGGGGAACTTTGGGAGCCGAGGACAGGTGTCACGTGATGAAGACTCTGAGGTGCCTTTAGTGCCGATGACACTTGTCACTCGCAGAGAGCTCCGAAGTGCCTTTAGCGCCGAAATGACATGTCATGTGGAGAGTGTTCCGCGGACATTCAGAGAACACTCTGCAGACATTCGAAGAACACTCCGCGAACAAGATGCCGACGACTCAGCGGACAACATGTTGAGGACTCCGCGGACAACATGTTGAGGATTCCGCAGACAAGATGCCGAGGACACGTGTCGTCCAAAGAACACTATGCGGCCAATATGTCGAGGACACGTATCTCGTCCCCCTTAAGCACAGAAAATGTCCCATCAAAAGAAAAGAAAAAATTGAACACATAGGACATATGTGGTAGGTACCACATTGATCAAATATCCAATGTACCACATTGATGTTTATTCATTGTTCTTGGTGACATAGCATCGAACCCTATTTATAAGATGTTTGGTTCGTTAATGGACCAAACGTTCAATATGCAAGAGAAAAATGTTATATGAACTTAAAATGCTAACTTGATCAATCACAATTATTAACTAAGTAGTGGGTACCAATAAATAGTAAAAATCGTAGTTAAATCAATGATACTGATTAAGTCATCATTTTAAGTCTATGTAATATTATTCTATGCAAGATTGATGTTTTTTCACTATTATTTTGTTATATAGTACTCAACTCTATTTATAAGATAAAAAAGCATAGCATATATAAAAGTAAAGATTACTCATGCTCATTATTTATACTTATTCAAATTAAGTAAATAATGATAGACCTCTTTACAACATATTTATCTCTGTCATGCGTAACTATCGATGTGGGATGTGGGATGTGGGATGTGGACCCTCTTGATCATCATCAACAACAATGGGAAATATGTATATATATATATATATACAGCGTCCTTTACATAATCAGAAGAACCAGAAATAAGCTTATGGTGGTTTTATGGCAAATGGGATAATCAAAATCAATGACTTTCCTTTTTAGGGGTCCGGAACATCAATGACCACTGTCCATGAATTTACTACGTTATAGTTGTTGCTTGTTATAATTGTTGTAATTAAAAGAACACCTAATTATGCTCCCATGTGCAAAGGAGGTGCTAATTATATCAGGGTAAGATTGCGATACTGAGGGAGTTGTCTTATTAAAAAGTACAATTTTTGTGAAGGGTGGGGTTATTCCCACCCCTTAAATTTTTATTTCTACCCCATTTAATTTTTCATTATCAAATTATTAACTCCACCTTTTTTATACTTACCTCATTAGTAACTAAGTCTATTTCATGCTACATTTTTTTTTTTTTTGGGAGGGGGAGGGGGGAAGGGGATACTCCATGTTACATACACCCCTTTTAATAAGTAAACTTACTTTATATTTTTGTCATAATTAGGGTTTTATTCTCTATCTCTTCTCATACACTCACAAAAACACTTTTTCAAAATGAATTTTTTCAATGAGATACATGTTAGTATTACTTCTCAATTTAATTTTATGTTTGATTTCATGATTGTTATATGAATTTTTATTATTTTCGGTATGTTTTGATATTTTTTTCAACTTTAATAATTTTTTATTTAGAATTTATATATGTGTATATATATGTATATTTTTAGATTATTTGTTCTTTTTTTATCTTGTTAAGGTTTTACATCTATGCTTGTTATTTTTCTTCTTATTCGATTTTATATATGTGCTTGATACTTATTTTTTTTCATATTCGGATTTACATCTTATAGTTTTACTTGTTCTTTTAATTTTTACTTAGTTTTTTTTTTTCTTCTTATTTCAGTTTGCTTCTTTCTTTTTGTTTTTTCCTTTTTTCCTTATTTCTTTTTTTCTTTTTTTTTTCTTGTTTCAGACTACTTCTTTCTTTCCTTTTTTTTTCTTCTTGTTTCAGTCTTTTCTTTTTTCTTGTTTCAACATGCTTAGTTTTTTTTTTATTTGTTTTTTTTTATTCTTTCCGTTTATTATTCATAAATATATTTATGCATTCAAAGTAATTGTCTTATTTCATTATTTTTTTTTGCTTACGATTATTTCTTTCATTAAAGGGGTGTACATAAAATGAGTGAACTTAATTATTAATGGCTTGTGTGTGTAGCCTGGGGTGGGTTTAGTTACTAATGGGGTGTATATAGAAGGGGTAGACTTAGTAGTTTGAGAATGAAAAATTAAATAGGGTGAAAATAAAAATTTGTGGGGTAAGAATAGCCCCACCTTTTTGTGAATCAAGGTTATAACAATTTTAAGTCAAATTACAACTAGATGTAATAATGTTATGATAAAAAAAAAAAGGAAATATTATGTATCACAAATTTTCATCACAAATGAAGGGAGACCATTGGATGAGTGAGTCTCATCAACTTTTTTAAATGGGACTCACTGATCCAATGGTCTCCCTTGATTTGAGATGAAAATTTGGGTTAGAAATTTGGGATACATAGCATTACTCTAAAAAAAAAATCATGATAGATCCAAAATATTAGAATCAAACCCCACCAACTTAATTTTTGTTTTAATCTCGTCAAATAAACTTAATATTATTCTTACACGCCAAAGACTTAATTATGGTACCGAAATAAAAAAATAATTTTAATATTGTACCTCTAAATTTAAATATTTTAATGGGTATTTTTATAATTTTTGTGGATTATTTTATAATTTTTGTGGATTATTTTATAATAAAAAAATAACAACTTTAATGGATAAAACTTTAGTGATAAAATAGTAAAAATAATTACCACAAAAAATTATAAATAACAAGTACAGTACTATTTTTTTTTTTTTAAGTACTATAGACAATAAATAAAAATTGGGTATCATACCATCATTACCCTTAAATCATGGCCAACTGAATATTTCTACAGTCGAAACAAACATTCCCACATGACCCCACGTTCCAAACCGTCCAACTTTCCACAACAGAAAAGGGAAATTGATAGAACAGTTAGGATCCCTAATCTAAACTACTCGAAAAAGACACACAGATTAGACATAATTTTAAACAATGGGCGGCTGCGATAAAACCGAAACTTCCTTCAATCGTACAACTACGAACATGGAGTTCAATTATGATACCAAAATTTTAATTTTTTAATAATTTTAATGATCTATAGGTACAAATAAATTAATCAAAATTTTATAGATACAATTATCTATTTAATATTTTAGTTAATAATTTGAATTATCAATTTATAAAAATACAATAACGATCAAAATTGATTCAATTTTCATCTATTTCGATCTAATGGTATAAAATTTATCTTAAAAAAATTTATCCCGAGTCAAATATGTCAAAAGTGAGTCAAATTCGTCAAAAGTGAGTCAAAATGTAAAGCTAATCTCGTATTATTTTATGTTAATGGACGACCATTATGTTGTCCACATTCTGGCTTGGATACAAATGTTTGTCTTTTCATTTTTGTAACACCTTGTTGGTTTAGGGCCGGTTTATTTCGAGTATAAGATTTAGGTGGTATATGAGGGCAGTTGAGTCTTTTTACTCTATTATACCTCCATCTCATTTGTACCGGGCATATAATACTAGGGGGGAGATAGTATTCAATAATACCATCTACAAGACATTATAACTATTGTTCATATCGGGTCGGTATTACGACCCGAAAAATAGTATTAGCTGTAAAATGCTAAACAAATAAGTTATAAGATGGGTCTCACGTACTATTTCCCTAATACCACCCTCTTGTACCACCCTTATACTCGAAGCAAACATGCCCTTAATGTATCAAACAGCTTTCTATACAAAGTTTATGTTTATCAAGTCGCATGCATACACACGCAGAAAATATATACATTTGTAAAAAGGTATACACGTTTTTTCGAGGGTTCGGGTCGTTAAAACAATCTTTTTACTTGTAAGAATAAGAGTCTCGTGTATTATGTACATTCTACTGAATACACGTACAAGAGACAGAGAAGGACAAGAGGTCATTTTCTTAGCTTGTTGCCAGCGTTAGGGACGAAGAGACCGCTAAAGTCTAAAGGGATCTCTATTCTCTACTTAGAAGAGTAGACTACTGTACAAGTCCGTGAACTGCCAGTACTCCCCACGTGGGTTAGTGTCACACTTTGAGAGCAATGAGCTGGATTTCATCTATCTACTCTCTTTTACACACCTCTCTCTCTCTCTCTCTCTCTCTCTCTCCCTGCTCTCTCTATCTCTATCTCTGTTAACAATACCAAAAAAGTTTCAATGGGAGTGAAAGTTACTATTAAAAAGTAAAGCTATAATTAAATTGTGTATGGAATCTTCCTCCACGCCCACTCTCTCTCTAGTTTCTATCTCTCATACTATAGGTGGTCAACCCACTGGCACCATCACCCAACACCCCACCAATGAATGGCCCTACTTTAAGGCTGTAGTTTCTGTGCAGAGAAAAGTCCATTCTCAGACCCAAGTTCAGTCGTGAGTCGCTTTGAGGAAATAAAGCAAAACTTATAGATATGATTCCTCAAAGCCTTCCACTTCTTGTGGTCATAACTAATGGGTTTTTGGTTCAATGATACTCTTACCTTGTGAAGATTTTGTGTTCTTGAAATCAAAAATTCATGCCCCTTTCCCCCTCCCTTCCCCCTCCCCGAAAAAAAAAACTTGTTGTAGTCATGCATGTTTCAGTTTCACTCACGCTCCTATCTCAAAAATGTTTCAGTTTCGGTCACTGCCACCTCAAAAGTATATGGGCAATACTTTTCGGTATTATACCTCAATTTTTTTAACAATATAAATACATCGCGTGTGGGTTTTTCTCATTTTATTATTTACTATTTTTCATCAATGATAGTAGACCATTAAATTCAAAATCAATGGTCTGGATCATTTACCCCAAAAGGATACCCTTTTATTATGGCTAACGAGGTCCTGTCCATGGCTATGATTCAAAAGCTGATGTTCTTCCACTTTTCTGAAGATTAGGATGTTTGGTTTCAGTAATGATAATTCTCTCTCTTGTAACACCTAATCTTCCCCTTAATTGCATTCAGTTTAGCAAAATCCTTTAGCTTGCAATCTCTTGTAGTCATTATGGCTCAACCATTTCCAAAATAACCACATGCTCTTATTTTGATTTATTTATGTCTCTAATAACCAATTTTCGGATTTGAACGCCCTCTAATATATTTTTATTAATTTTTTTTCAATGGTATATTATATAAAATGAATTCAAGTGAAATTCAGTATAAGTAAATTTATTATTAATATATCATGAATGATCTAGTATAACATGGTGGGTTTTAACTTTCAAGCATAACTTGATTACTTATATAAAACAAATATATTTTTCAATGACATTGATAATGAAGTTATCATGCAGCGTTTTCAAAATTTGAAAACTTGTCGGGATCAATTATAAATTTGAAAATTTGTATTTAGAGCGTGTCTACCCTAAAAAATTTTTTTGACTCTACACCAAATCTCAACATTTTTAGAAAGTGTTTCAGTCGAGAAGACTAGGACAAGTTCTTAATGCTGGAATAGTCTGGCAGCCTTGCAGAACCCTTACTTAAAAGCTTCTGGATTGATTGGGTCATTAGCATAAAAAAAAAAACCGCAATAGAGTGGACCTAACCTACTAGGCAAGGCATGGGGCGTGGAAGGTTTTGAACCTTTTGTTCCAACTTTAAGGCTATTGTAAATGACACAGTGTCCAAGTAATCATTGCACCACTCTCGTGTCATCAATTCAAATTGCCAAAATTCTTACTAAAACCTTGTAATTAATAATAACATA
This sequence comes from Ilex aquifolium, assembly GCA_951799425.1. Lineage (NCBI taxonomy): Eukaryota > Viridiplantae > Streptophyta > Magnoliopsida > Aquifoliales > Aquifoliaceae > Ilex > Ilex aquifolium. Next base: position 8,842,579 of record OX637406.1, read on the forward strand.
TACATATGCATACCAAAAAACAGAAGAAAAAAAATTACAAAATAATTTTTTTGGCCAGACACTATTACAGGAAAAGGGACAACGTGATTTAAACTCACGACCTTAAAATTTAATAGCGGTGGCGGTGGTCAGTTGGTCAACCGCTAACCTCAAGTAGAGGTGGCAATTTTTGACTCAACACAAATTTTATGACACGAACTCGATTATAACTCGATAGGAACTCAAAAATAACCCAACACGCGAATACCAAATATAAACAAGTTATTTTGGGTTCAACCTGTCAAACATGAAATTGAAACGATCAACTCGTTTTTTTTAAATTGACACTTTCTCTATTTTCTCGTTTGTATGGTAACACGAAATTAACATGATTAGCATGTTTAATTAGTATTATAGAAATAAAATATTAATTATATGTAACTATTTATTAAGCACTGACATAATTATTATATTAAAAAAATATTTTTACCCATTATTATTATTTTTATGTTTATTAATTTTTAGTTTGTCGAAAAAGTATGAGCATGAATTCGATTAAGTGAAAATAAAATCTTAGCATTAAATTTTTTATTCAAAGTTTATGTAAATCAACACGAATACGAACACAAACACGAATACGAAAATAAACAGGTCAACTCGACACGATACGATTAGTTAAATAGATTGAGTTAAGTTTGACTAATATTCGACATTAACCCGATACGACACAACTCGATTGTCACTCCTAAATTAGACATAAGTTTTTTTTTTTTTTTTGGCAAACTTCAATATAGTTCACTAGGTACAAACTAATGCAAATGAAAATAGGCCTAGACCACACAAACCAGGTAGGTCTTTATGATGAGGACCAGATCTCAAGGAGGAAGCCCAGTATCATATGATAAAGACTAATTAATTTGCAAGGGCATTAAATATTGATCTATCTATAATTGATTCAATCCTACCTCTCTTTTTTTTTTTTTTATTGGGAGGGGAAAGAGAAACGAAAACGGGAAGGGAGACTTGAACTTTTGACCTTAAGAAGACAAAATTTTTACAATAATTTTTTTTTTTTTTTGGGTAGGGGGAAGGGAAAGGGGGAGACTTGACCTCTTAAATTCAAGAAGACAAAGTCTTTAAAAGGTAAAGAATATCATTGAACCAAAAGCTCATTGATTCAATCCTACCTACGAATCCTCTTAATTTGTGTCAAAATTCACCTTCCGATTATCTATCCATGATGAAAACTAGACCGTCAAGATTTAATTGTATCAATTGTATCACCCATCTCGGAGTTCAATTGTAATGTAGCCTTTGTTTTTGCATGGGCGATGCATCCGATTTTGAATCTGTCACCGCATACCTATTAACATGGAGTTTGAACCACTCCATGGGTATTGATCGTTGAGACTAGGGAAAAGCATACTAAAATTTTTTATTTTTTTCAAAATTATGCCGAAAAATAATTTTAAATTGTAGATCTCAATTTGGGTTATTTATAGTCATTGATAAACAATATAATTTTTGATTTCGGGCTCATTGTTGGGCGGCAATCTAAAAATTAGTCAGTTAATATTAGTACTCAGATTAAATTTTGTAAAATTTAGATAAATCTGAACCGAGAAAATAAAAAATTATTTTTTATATCTATGAAAATTTGAAATTTTTTATACTTTATTAGATAGATAAATATTTAAGTTACACCATCTCTAATAGCTTAAATTTTTAGATTAGATGGTTGTTTAACACATATGTTTACAAAATCATGTAAAAACTTTTTAAATCTACAAGAATTCGTACAATAATAGATCAAGAAATAAAAACGATAAAAAAAATGTCTGAAATGTTCTTTATATTGACTAATTGAATGTGATTTTCGTATAAAAATCAAGTTATTTGCATTCAACATAACCTAACTCGTTCAAGCTCGATTTATTTGAAAAATGAGTCGAGTCTTAATCTGAATCACTCGACTATTTTACATATAAACGAGCCGAGTTTTACGAGCTTGAACCAAACTTTACAAGCTCGAACCGAGGCTCATTTAGAAAAACGAGTCTTAAAAATTGTTCAAACTCGGCTCGTTTAGAACACGAGTCGAACTTGGATCATGCCTGCGTCGAGCCCAAGTAACTCGACTCAATTACCAACCCTAAACCCAACTGGTCCGGACAGTGGGTTAGCTAGCACCACCTCCATATGGTAATTGAACCACGCATATTGATAAAACATAAAATTCGAACATCCAATCGATCATACTATGCTAAATAATATTTTTTTCTTTAATCGTATAATTTAAAATTAATTTCTATCCATTATTTTTTTAAAACTATTGATAAATGTTTTGTAAAATACATGACTTTTAAAAAATTGATATGTGTAAACTATAGTATATGAATAATGTCTAAAATAAAAATTATATTGAGCAACAAATTAATCAAAAATTAATAATTCAATTTGTGATAAAAATGAGTGAGAGGATAGAAACAAGCAAAAAAATATGTGGGAATAAAATTCAAAGTGCTAGATATCTCTATTTATATCTATACTTTTATACTACTTATAAATGTCAGCATCTATGAAAAATTTTTTATTTCAATTTTATCCCTAATTATTATATTAAAGTTAATTATACCCACCTATATACTTTCATTTAATTTTTATTTTTTACTCATATTTGACTTTTAATTCATTTTGAACTCTTTTATAAGGACTTCTAAATTACTTTGAACTCATTTATTAATAGTATAGTTACATACAATTTTCTATATGTATATAAAGAAGTAAAGTCATATATATGTTACATTATTATATACATGTAATTACCAATTTGAATTACACGGTCAAATATATATTATATTTTATTTTTTAGTATAAAATAATATAATAATATTATAAGCGATCTAATCAATCTATTTAACAAAAGAAAAATTAATAACTCTATAATATAATTAGATAGACAAATGACTGAAGGGATTAGAGAGATACCTAAATAAATAACAAATTAGTTATTCAAAGACTTATAGAATAAATAAATAATTAAATTTAGTAATAATTAAAATACGAATAAATTATTCAGTACTTAATTTATTCTTTAATTTAATTACTCATATAATTCAAGTTTTTTATAAAAAAATATTATTTAAATTTGTTTACGTGCAACGCACGTCGTGCATTGCTAATTTTATTAAATAGATGTACAAACTTTTTGCAAAAAAAAAAAAGAAGAGGTGTGCCTCCGCCCCTACCAACAACCAAACCCCACCCCTCAAAACGATACACATACCCATAACAAAAATAGAACTAGCATAAAAAAATATAATAAAAGATGAAATTTAGTGGCATATTTTGATGTAGTAGCGTTTATTTTATGTAATAATATTATTTGTATTTAATTAAAAAAATTTAATTCGTAGATTTAATATATTTTAATAATTGGAATGATGATGGAATTCATTGAACAATGGAACTCATTGTTAGTATAATAGTTATAATGCATTAAGATATCAGGCTAGCTCTCCAAATTAGGCCATAATTTGGATTGAGTAAAGTCACTGGGACTTAAAACCTGCTTTTAGAATACAAACGTAATTGAGAACCGAGAGAAAATATTTTCTCCATTATTAAGAATATCAAAACTACTGAATAATGTTTATTACAATATATAAATAGGAAATACTACTAGTCTAAAATTACAAGCAAAACCAAGCCAAAATTAGCAAGATTGCCAAAAGTGTTTAAAAAGTAGTTTAAACATTCGCATTGAAATCAATCTTGATTAGCATCGTGATCATCACTAGTTCACGATATTAAAGCTTCAACAACTTTCGGCAATATTTCAGTAATTATGCAAAATGAGGCTATTCTTCATTCTCACTCATGAGATTGACACTGCAAATTTGAACCACTGGACATAAGCAAAAGCTTGACCATTTTCTCAAAATTCATGTAAGATGACCCAGATGAACAAGCAGTGGCCTCTTCTGCTTTCTTCTTCCACTCCATTGCCTTCTTCTTCATCACTTTCCCCTTCTCTCCCACAATCAATTCTCTCACAAGACCCTCAACTTCCTCTCTTTTAGCATGACCTCCGATCTCAATCCCAATCCCCAAATGATTGCAACAAAACCAACAGTTAGTCTGTTGCTCTGCAAAAAATGGCCAACATAACATAGGCACACCACCGCAAACACTTTCAATGGTGGAATTCCATCCGCAATGTGTTAAGAATCCCCCGACGGATCGGTGATTGAGAACTTGTTCTTGAGGACACCAACTTGCCAATAAACTCCTCTCTTTAGTCTCGCTCAGAAATTCAGGAGGAAGAATTGTGGATTCGCCAATGACTAGATCAGGTCTAATGACCCATAAAAATGTTTGCTTGCTATTAGCAAGTCCCCAAGCAAATTCAATTAGTTGTTGGCCTGTCATGACTGTAACACTGCCAAAATTCACAAAAATCACGGAGTTGGGTTCCCTAGAGTCAAGCCACTCGAGGCATCCTGATTCTTCTTTCCAAAGATTTGACTCAAAAGTTTTCAGATCATCTTCTTTGATTTGATTGAGGTGTAGTTGGAGAGGACCAATTGTGTAAACTGTGGAAAAGATTGTTGAAAGTGCCTCTAAGACTTCAAGCTCTAGGGCATCGAATGTGTTCAAAATCAATGCAGAAGCTTTATGAACGTTCTCAGCTTCAGTCATGGTGAAATTGAACATTATGTCATTCGGGTCTGTGGTTCTGATGAAACTTGGAAGATCCTTCAAACGAATATTTTTCATTCCCGGAATCCAATCTATCACCGTATCCAAATACCCATTTGTTAAATAACTCACATCTGCACTTTCACAAGATGATTAGTTAGAATCAAATCTATACTAAAAACATATATAGCTTATGAACCATATAGACCACTTGTCCTTTAGACTATCACCATATGGATTATAAAATATATTTAATGTTATTTTTGGCTTACTGTCTGATGAGTATGATGAAATAGCCAGCCCAGCCCAAAAAGGACTGAGCAGGCCTAGCTTATCTGGAACAAATGACCCAAGGAAAAACCCAGCCCAATAATCAAAGGGGTTCACTACTACTAGGCCAGGTTGGCCTATTAAAGTAAGACCATTAGAAGCAGCCCAATGCTCTTTAGGAAGGACACAAAAGGAATCACACTATCCATTCCCATCGTGGATGAGGAAAATCCATCTCCACGTAATCATATTCTAAAATGTCACGTTATATTTAGGGATGGTAGTTGATCGAAGTGGAGGTAGAAAATGTATTCTCCATTATAACATAATTTTTCTCATCAATAAGGACTAGCATTTGGTATAGTGAGTATGCACGAAGTCTATCCAGCACTTTTCAAGCAAAAAGTCTATCCAACAATGTTCAAAAAGTAAAACCATATTCAAGTAGAATAAACTCAAAAATCAACAAAAATTATATCTAACACTATAATCAGAATTCAGCAAAGACCATATTCAAGTAGCATAAAATTAGAAAATTCAGAATATTAGATATCTAACAAGGAAAATCAGATGTAGCACATGAAAATTACAGATCTAACACAAATAAATATCAAAACAAGCAACATCTAAAAGCCTCGTATCTAACACACTATAGATTCGAAACAAAAACCCTCAATAACTAACATAACACAGACATTTAGATCTAACAAAATTCATCACAAATCTAATAAAAAGAATCACAGATCTAACAAAAGTCAACAAAAAGAACACAAAGGTAGCAAATCTTACTTTATTGGACAAAGAAAAAAAGTGGGCCACTTTTGAAATTAACTTTATGGGTGGGTGGGAATGGGATTGAGGTTATATATATATCACGGATTAGTGGGGCGGGGAGGGGAGGACGAGGACGGGACGAGGGTAAGTGTCAGTCTATCCCCGCCTCCATCCCCGTGCGGGTTTATACGGATATCCCCGTATACATCCACCGTCCAATACGTATGGTCCATCCCCGGTCCGAACGAGACAAGTTTGGACGAATACCTTTTTTTTTTCGGTCCACTGCCATCCCTAGTCATACCTAGAGAATATTGCATCTAACAACCAAATATTCTTTCCCAAAATTCTAACAAACTGGGGATCATCCCATCATTGCTTGAGGACAACACTACTCTAGTGTATATATAGGCAAACTCTTGCCTCACTAAGACCGATGAACAATTGTATACACAAAGAGTTGTAGTTTTTTTCCATGTAATACAAGCCAAAGAGAGCAAGAGACTCTATTAGAGTTGATTAGCCTAACTTTTCAGCTTGATAAACTACTTAATTCTGTGTTCTTATTACTGTTAATCTTTCTCACACACTCACATTCAACCCATTTATTCACCAATTTCTCTGTTTTGTGCATCTTCGTTATCTATCGATCATGGCTTATTTTATGAATATTTTAATATTGTAATTTTGTACAATAATTGATGGCTTACGTGGTATCAAAATAGGAAGTGTAATGTTCAAAATTTCTTTTAATCTCGATAATTAAACAATTAGAACACACTTAGTCTAAATCTAGTCCAGGTGGCAACGTAAATTTTTTTTTTTTTTTTGAGAGGAGGACTTGAACTCTTGACCTTAAAAAGATAAAGCCTTCACAACGTAAATAGTACCATTGAACCAAAGGCACGTAGGTGTAAAATATTTGAATACTTCCATTATGGGATTGTTTGGGATGGCTTAAGTCTTAAGGTGTAGTTTGGAATTATTTATTAAAATTACTTTCAAACAAGTTAAAAATAACTTTACTACTTAAATAATTTTTTAAACAAAAAAAGTAAGTAACTTCCACTTTTGAAAAAAACCTTCTACAGAAAAAATTTCTCATTTTCACAGTTGTCATTACCCCCACCACAACCAACTTCACTACCATACCATGCCCATTGGCAACCACTACCACCACCACCACCTACCACAACAACCAACTTCATCACCATAGCCATTGGCTACCACCACCACCAGGGGCGGAGCCAGACATCTTTCCCAGTGGGGGCAACAATTAAAATTTTAAATGTTCATGAAAGTATAGTTTTGCAAAAGTATAGTTTCATTAGTAGAACGTCAATTAAAAGATCAACTCATATACATAAACGATATACAAAAAAAGTCAACAAAAAAAGTTACTATAAATTTATCTATAAGACCTAACAAAAAAATTGGGCTCAATCATATATTGTGTCTATACATGGGAGAATTTAAATTGTTGAGCATCCTATAAATATTCACAGTTGTTCCCGACAAGTTTTCATATTTTGAAAGCGTTATATAATAATTTCATTATTAATAGTACTTAAAATTTCTTTCTCGACGTATGTAACCAAGCAATTGTTCATCCATTGATCTCACATTCTATTGCGTAATTAATTTTTTAAAAATTAATTTGTTCAATCACAAACTTAGTATTCATCAGTGAATTTTAACAAACAATAGAAACTAATTTAAACTATCATTATTCTATTAAACTAAACCTAGGTGTAGGAATTACTTAACCTATCACAATAAAATTATTAAAAATACCAAATCAAAACAATTTAATCTAACACATAATGGAGGACTATACGCCTCAATTCCAATTCAAGATGTAAAAATAAAACAAAAGAGATGACTACAAGCCCCAATTCCAATTTAACATAAAAATAAAACATAATAAAGGACTACAAGCCCAATATCAATTAAATATATAAAAAAAATAAACAATAGAAGACGACTACAAGCCCCTATTTTTCTTTAAACATAGAAAAATAAATACAGAACTATAATCCTCAATTTCAATTCAATACATAAAACAATAAAACACAGAGAATTGCAAGTCCTATAATTTTTTTAAAACATTTCAGTGGGGGTAAATGTCTAATAAATTCTAAAAATTTTGAAATTATACTTACACCTCAAATTTTTTTAAAATTCCAATGGGGGCAGCTACCCACACTGTGGATCTGCCACTGACCACCACCATCACCCAACACTACCTCCACTACTACCAAAACCTCCCACTGTCTCCCCATCCAGTGCAGGCCCAAACTATAGGGCGGGCCATTGCCAAGGGCCCACAAAATAAAATTTCAGAAATTTGGAGGTCGGTCCCCCTATATGGACTTATTTAGACTTAAGTCCACCAATAAAACTTATTTGTTATAAAGTCCATTTTTTTTTTCAATTTTACCAGACTATCACTTCTCTTTAGAAGTGAAGTAAACTAAAAATTAAAAAGTCTTAAATTTTAGGAGCTTGACTAACCTTAAAAAAATTTATCTCTCATATATATCTATATTCATATAGGTTAGGACTATATCTCTCTCATATATATATCTCTCATATATATATAGTAACATTAAAAATAAAAAATAGTAACATTCAAATACAAAAAAAAAATTATTATTTAAACATAAAAAATAATATCATTTAAACACAAAAAAATAGTAACATTTAAACATAAAAATATAGTAATATTCAATATTAATATTTTTCTTTCAAAAAAAAAAAATATTAATATTTTAAAAAAAATGACAATAGTAACATGCTTAACAAAAACAGTAACATGCTTAACAAAAAAAGTAACATACCCAACAAAAAAAAATAGCAATATGGAACATTGAGTAAAATTGAAAATAAAAATTGTAGCATTCAAACCCATAACCAGATGAAGAAGCCTCAAATTCTTCAACATCCAAAAAAATAACACTGAAAAAGTAATAATATGTTCAATAAAAAATAATAACATGAAAAAAAATAGTAACATGGTCAATTAGAAAAAATAGTAATATGGTCAATAAAAAATGTAGTAACATGAAGCATTGAAAAAATTTGGGAATTATTTATCAAAAAAATAAAAATAAAATTGGGGATCAAACTAATAATACATTGAGCAAATTTTTCAATATTTTTTTCCGAAAACAAACGACATAGAAATTCATGATAACTAGAACACAGGAGAAGATGTGGTAGTTGTTGATGATGTTCCAAACCCTACTGATTTTGATGCTATGGAGGAAGAAATGACATCTAAGGAGAAAAATTTGTTGTACTGGAGTGATGATCTTTTTCTAACGAGAGAGAGAGAGAGAGAGAATATAAATTTGAATTTCAATTTAGGAGTGAATTAAGGGATAATAATTTCTAATTTAAGAAATTAATTTAAAGCTAATTTTAATGTCTTTAATGTTTTTATAATTGAACAGAATAACACTGTTAAGGGTATTTTGAAATTTATAAAAATAGTGGATTTAAGTACTTATTAGTATGATAAAAAACAGACTTATCACCAAATAAGTTTACTTGATGGACTCAAGTCATTATAAGTCCATTCAGGAGGACTCAAACCCAATTTTCACATAAAAATTTTAACAATGGTAAAAAATCTGAATTGAAAAATTTGGAGGCCGCTTCCCCTATATTGACTTATTTGAACTTAAGTCCACCAAGGAAACTTATTTATTATGAAGTCCGTTTTTGTCAATTTTATCATAATATCCCTTCCCTTTAGAAGTGAAGTAAAACTAAAAATTAAAAACTCCTAAATTTTACGAGTTTGACTAATATTAGAAAAATTTCTCTTTCATATCTATCTATATCCACATATAGGTTAGAACTATATCTCTCATATATATATATGAGAGATATAGTAATATGCTTAACAAAAATATCAATATGCTCAAAAAAAAAAAAAATAGTAATATGGAACATTGAACAAAATTGAAAATAAAAATAGCAGCATTTAAACCCATAACCAGAGGAAAAAGCCTCCAATTCTTCAGCATCCAAAAAAGTAACACCAAAAAAATAATAACATGCTCAATAAAAAATAATTACATGAAAAAAATAGTGATATGTGTTAGTAAATTACGTTTTGAAATCGATGTTACTGGACTGATATTACTATACTAACATCAAGTACTTGGCGTGCACTGCCCATGTTACTTTTTCAAAATCTCGAGCTCGTACTCCAGCTTCAACCTTCATCTCTTTCAAATTAGTCTCAAATCTCAAAAGCCGATTATTTAAATGTATACCAAACAAAATAATGACTAAGAATTTGAATTTGAAGTTGAAGTGTTATAGAAAGCTTGTAATTGACAATTACCATCTTAAATCAAGCATTCCTATATTCAATCATTGGTCTCCATATATAGGTCCTTGTAGATAATGTCTTCAACTTTCCATCATTGACCAAACTAACACTGTTAAGGGTATTTTTAAGATTAAAAAAAAAAAGTGGACTTAACTCCTTACTAATAAGATTAAAAACAGACTTACCCCCAAACAAGTTTCCTTGACGGACTCAAGTCATTATAAGTCCATCTAAGAGAACTTAGCCCCAATTTTCACATCTAAATTTTAGGATAGAACTTAAATATTCAATGCATTTCAACCATTGAATTAGAAGTAAGTGCTAGCTTTAAACAAAATTCACTATTTATCAAATATATTTGATCCTTAAATTAAGTACAAGTAGTATTATTGTAAAAAATTTAGTACCTCTTTCAAAAAAATTTAAGGCCCTATAATTCAACTTAATTTTTTTATCTAACATAATATTTATATAATATGTGTTATCACTTTGTAGTTTTATTATTAAAATCAATTTTCGATCATATAATAGGTATAAATAATAATGTTACATTTCTATAGGTTAAATTTGAGGCCATTAGAAGTAGTGCACTATCTGAAATTAATTAACCATATTTGTCTTACTAAATTTTTTTTATTTAAAAATAGCCCTGTTTCACTACAATAATTAGCAATGTCTAATTTATTTTAAGACCACTTAACTTCTATAAATTTCTGTTTTTATATTCATTCAGAAAAAAAATCATTTTATTAGTTAAAGTAATTTTCAATTATGTTTCTATTTATCTTAAACAAATAGCATGTATCATTGCATTTAATATCCGTTTTTGACTTCGATTAATGCAATTTTTATTTACAAACTTTGAATTTGAAATTTTACGTATATTGTATCTCAAAAGGTAAAACAAATGCTTTTCAAATAAATATATTTTAATATTTCAATAACTATTTAATACGACTATTATTATTAAATAAATATTAATAGGATCTCATATAACATTTTCGTCTAAAACCACTACTTGGATTGGGCCGCCCTTGCCCCCCACCAAAGTTTTTCGTCATATAACATTTTGTGTGTGGGTGGGTGAGTGCGGATCTAATGATACATTAGTAATTGTAATATCCATAAGTTTTTTTTTTTACCATTCCAACCATATTTTTCTTATAAAATATTTGTATTTTAGTTTTATTTACGAACATCCAAGCAGTCTTTATTCAATGAAACTGTTTTCTTTTAAAATGTTTTTAATAGATATTAATCTAAAAAATATTTTTAAAATTTTATAAAACCGAACATTCTCTTGATCTAAAACTAAAATTACTATTTTTTGAAGTCAAATTACACCTTTTAAAGTTGTAGTTAAAACTGATCAGGGCAGGGCGGAACTAGAATTGTACACTGAGAAGGGGCCAAACAATAACATAGTCAAAATTTTATTCAAGGGGATTAATAAACAAGTTATTGTAATCATAATCTTTTAGTTGAATAGAACACATTAAAATCTACTTTTATACGATACTATCGTAAAAATAAATTTGGGTCATAAAATTTAAAAATTAATTTGTGGCAATGTCATTGTCCCTTTATCCTCTTATTTTCGATGTGATATAATGATTATGAAAAAATTATCATCAAAATTAATAATTTCACACTATCATAGGAAAAACGAGTTGAGCCAATGTATTCCTTTTTATATAAGTAATATTTGTTATCCAATTTTACAGTAATCTTACTTCTTTTTTTTTTTTTTTTTGCTCATCAAACTCATCTAATCAAATGTCTTTGTTTATGAAAATAGCACTCTTTCATGTGTTTAGATCTATCATTTGGTCATTCAATATCAAATCATTAAGTTTTTTAATATACTAATTATAATACCCTATGTATAGAATTTTTTAAAAGCACAAGGAGAAGTGCATGATTTTTTGAAAATCTAGGAGAGGGTTATAGAATTTTTAAAAAATGTGATTGGGGTCATGGCCCTTACACAGTTCCGTCCATAGATCAGGGGATTTTATTATCGATCATAAAATTATCACAAACAGTTGATTGGCTTCATAGCTAATAGATGTTTTAATTCATAGCTAAAAGATGATTGGCTTCTAATTGATATGTACCTTTGAGTGGTGTAAAACCCTTGTTTACTAGTTGACGATGATGCTCGTAGCTCATGAAGCCACAAGCACTGGTGGTCCAAAAAAGAACATTAGGGATACCAAATTCTTCCGCAGCTTCGAGAGTGAAGCTCGCTATGCCGTCGGAAAATATACATGTCACCGGAGGGATGCCGGAGGAAGAACTGTTGTTGAGTTTTAAGAGAAGCTCTCTAAATGGAGCCAAGCAGTTCTTTCGAGTGGAGTCACAGAGGGAAGGGGGGTCTTGGGTAACATCAACGTCGGACAGAGGGAGGCCGTCGGGAATGGTCTCGAACCGGAAGGATGGGACTCCGGCGAAGGAGTTGGGTCCTCTGGTATTCAGTAGTCGGCGATGGTTGTGCTCTGAGTTGACGAAGGTGATGTGGAAGCCTCTGAAGTAAAGGAGCTTTGCTAGTTTGAACATAGGGTTTATGTGGCCTTGAGCTGGAAATGGGACACAAACTGCATGGGGAATAGCCTTCTCCGATCGGAAAAAGGAATCCATTTCTCTCTCTCTCTCTCTCTCTCCCAGTTTTTGAGCTGAGCAAGGTGCTATTTATTAACACAGCTATTGGTGTTCAACACTCAGCTCATTCAACACACCCAGCTGAGCAGAGCAAGAGTGGTGCATCAGCATCACAGTTTCATATTAGTACTATACTAGTATCCAATCCATTCCACCTGAGTTAGTTACAACAGTTGTTGAGCTTTCTAAACTAGATGTGTGCAACAATTATTTAAATATGTGGGATCCACTTGCCTACATATTATCTTATTATTAGATAATTACACAATGTCAAGATAATAACATAGTTTAACGGTTACATCCAATATTTTCTCTTAAATCACGTGTTTAACTTTCCTCAATTTCACTTCAGCTGACAACCTCTCTCTATCTCTCTAGATCTTCTTTCCAAATTATATCATTTTTCTCTCCCCTTTCCAAATCTTCCTTCAAAACAATTTAACTTCTTCGACGAGGTACTCTTGCTCTCTTTCTGAAGTTGATTTATGTCTTGCTCTCTTTCTTCATCTAAGTATTGAAAGTTTGAATCTTTTGGCCCAGGGGTAGCTCAAGGAAATTTGAGACTTAAAGCGAAAACACTAAATGATGGCATTTTTATTTTTAATATTAATTTCTTAGAGAGACAGAAGAAGAACGTTCTAGTGTTGCAAAAAAAATGTTTTAACTTTTGTTTTGTTTTTTTACTAGTGTTTAATTTTAACTTTTTTTTAATGTTTTTTACTTATTTTTACAGAGAGAGGGTGTAGGGGTAAATATGAGTTGACGTTTGAGTACTTTTTATTTTATTTATTTATTTATTTTAGGTTTCTAATGTTATGAATTAGATCATAAACTCAAATTATTACAATAAAAATTTTAACTGTACTTAATTTTTTGGGGCCTTCATAACTGTTTTTGTGAGCATGTTACTGTTCATGTTACTGTTTTTTTTTTAGCATGTTACTATTATTATTTTTTCAAATATTAATACTCAATGTTATTATTTTTTTTGTTTTTGAATATTATTATTTTTTTATGTTTAAATGTTACTACTTTTTTTGCTTTTAAATAGTACTATTTTTACTTTTGAATTTTACTATTTTTTGTGTTTAAATGTTACTATTTTTTTTAGGGTTAATCTCAAATTGCACCCTGAAAGATCTCTTCTTTTGAATCTCAATTTGCACCCTAAAAGTTTAAAAATATTAATTTGCACCCTCAAAGATATAAATTTGTATCATTGTACACCTAAAACTAACAGTCATCCACTTTTCCATCTAAGACTAAGTCACGTGAGTTAGTGGTGGGAGGGGCATGGGCTTAAGTGTAAAATCACAGCCCGATGTGATGAGCTTTTCCTGAGGAAAACCTCAGTTTCAACATACAAAATAAAGATGGGCCAAATTATTGCCAAATCGTAGAAGTGGAGTTGCGCAGCTGTTCACCTTGAAGATTTGCAAAATGTCTTGGATAGTTAGAGAATACAACAATGATTTGTGCACTAGAGATACGCCAAATTATGGTAAGGGTTTTTCTTTCTCTGTCTCTGTTTTTGTTATATTAACAATGTACATTGTTTTTTGTTTTTTTGTTTGTGTGACTTTGATTCTTGGTTTTTTTAATCTTTCTCAAATAGTTTTTCCCATTTGTTTAGTCCAAATGGTTCTTGCCATTAGTTTAACCGAAAAAATACATATTGTATTTTGCCTTTTAACTTTTGTGTTGATTGTGTGAATGCATTATTTGGATTTGAAAATGATTCTTGTTTTGTTTGTTTATCTGAGAGTGTTTTGGGAAGTTGTGTGGACCTATTTTTATATTGGATGTGGGGTTATGGTTTTTCTTGGCTTTTTTCTCTTTGGAGGCTTTTTTTATTTGCTTTTAAATTTTTTTTATACAGGTGATGATTCCGGATATTTCACGATTAGAATGCATCACAGTGAAAATTTTGATGGTTGTGGTGATAAAGTGTATATTGGTGGAAGAGTGAATTGTATTGATATGTGTCACTTTGATCAAATTTCCCTTATAGAGTTGCACAACAAGCTAAAGAATATTGGAGTTGGTTATAATGGAAGAGTTGAGGAGAACAAACATTGGCACAACCTGCATTATTAAGACAAAGGCTATGGGAGGTGACAAATTCATGTGCAAGACGTTGTATATCTGTTATGGGGCATTGAAACGGGGATTACTTAAGGGTTGTAGACCCTTAATTGGTTTAGATGGGTGTCATTTGAAGGGGTTACAAGCTGGTGTTTTGCTGTCAGCGGTGGGAATCGATTCAAACAACCAAATATATCCTTTTGCATTTGTTGTAGTAGAGAAAGAAAATAAGAAATCCTAGTCATGGTTCCTTCAACTTCTGAAACAGGATCTTCGCATTGTTAACACACACAGCTGGTTTTCATCACCAGTTACGCCAGCACCAGTTACACCATCAACTGGTGTCAGCACATCTGCATTCTCAATTGCAAGAGCAAGAGTGAAGTTGTTTGTAAGTGCATCACTAATTTTCCTTTAAGTTTGGTATAAATGTTGAATGTATAGTTGAACTAAGTTAATGTTCATTATTTCTAGGTTTGGAGGAAAAAAACTTTAACAACACCAGCTTCATCAGCATTAGCATCAGCATCTATACCAGCAACATCGTTTGTACCTGCAACATCATGTATACCAGGAACACATTCACACTTTAGGCCACCAATACCATCTATACAGCACAAAAGATGGAGACCACCAACACCAACACCATCACCATCACCATCACACACGAAATGGAGGCCACCAACTTCATCATCAACAACATGGAGGCCACCAACACCATCTTCATATGCAACACCAACTTCATCATCAACATCATGGAGACCACCAGCACCAATTTCATCATCAACGTCATGGAGGCCACCAACACAATAAAGTAGAATATTGACACTTTCTTAAATGAATTTTTTTTTTGTGGATTTCTCTTTAAACAGTAGTAGCTTTTTTTGGTTGCTTGGATGTTTGTTTATGGATGATACAAAAACAGTGTTTGGTTGTAAGTTTTTGGGATGATTTCTGACTAATGGTTGGAAATCTACTTTTGGATCATATTTATGTGGAATATTGGAATTTGGTGGATGAATATCTCGTTACAAAGTAGATGTCTTTTTTTTCTTTTTACAAATTTATGTCTTTGAAGGTGTACATTAATATTTTTAAAATTTGAGGGTATACATTAATATTTTTAAACTTTAAGTGTATAAATTAAAATTTAAGAGATCTTTTGGGATACAATTTGCAATTAACCCTTATTTTTTCAAACATAGCAGAACGTCTTACATGGAGGGAAGCAAGATAGTTTTTATTTTGGCGCCAAGCATATTGAATTTTACACTTAAGCCCATGCCCCTCCCACCTCTAACTCACGTGACTTAGTTTTAGACGGAAAAGTTGATTGTTGTTAGTTTTAAGTGCACAATAAGATAAATTTACATTTTTTAGGGTGTAAATTGATATTTTTAAACTTTAAGGGTGTAATTTGAGATTCGGGAGATCTTTCGGGATGTAATTTGAGATTAACCCTTTTTTTTAATGTTATTATATGTATGTATGTATGTATGTATGTGTGTCTATATATATATATATATATAAATAGTCCTATTCTATATATAGATATAGATAGATATGAGAGAGAGACAGAGAGAAAAAAAAAATTTAATGTTGGTCAAATTCCTAATTAGTTTTCAAATTTGTTTTGTTTTAATTAAACATAACTACTATGGGTATTTTGGACAATAGACATCAAAATGAACTTAATATTAAACAAGTTTCGTTGATGGACTTATGACCAAATAAGTCCACAAAGGAAGACCGGCCTCCAAATTTTCCTTAAATTTTTTCTAGATTAATAATGTACTTAAAAATTTGGGACTTAAAGCCCAAGTTTTTTTTTAATGTTGTTGAGCCGCCCCTCTTTTGGCCAAATCTTTACTGGGTTGTGAATTTCTAATTTGGGAGATTCTATTTTGATTTGATTCCATCGGTTTATTAACGTTTTTGTTGTATATTGATTCAAACTGTAATCATTTTTTTTATATCTTATTTTTCATGTCTTCATTTTCATATTCATCGTTTTCAAACAACCACCAATACTCATTATCGGTCTTCTACAAGAGGGGTCATCAATTTTCTGGTATTTCATGTCACACTATTTTTAAAATTACGTCACTTTTTAATGTCACACTATTTTTTAATTATGACAGACTATTTTTAATATTATGTCACCCTTTGATGTCACATTATTTTAAAAATTATATAACTCTTTGATATCACATTTTTTTTTAAGTATGTCACACTATTTTTTAATTATATCACTCTTTATTATGTGAATTCACTATTTGATGTCATTTTTTGATGTCACGCTATTTCTTAATTATGTCACTCTTTTATTTACGAACCCAAATTCATGAGGTTTTTGAATTTTTTAGGGATTTGAGAGTTAATAAGTATGAATTTTTTAGGAAAATCAGAACATTTTAATATAAGAAAATATTTGCTTTTGAAATCTAAATAGTTGCCTTTATCATGGAAAGAATTTCGGTTATACATTTTTATGGAATGATTGCATCAATTTAAAAGTTTTCCCCTTGACTCTTGCATGAATATTCCGTGATTGAAGGAGTTTGAATGAAACTCCGTTGAAATAGCAACTCAGTTAATGAATTGATTTTGTTTCGTAATTCGATTTAGCTAATTCAATAAATAGATAATTAAGGGTATTGAAGTCCTTTTAATCCGAAATGTACTTCTTAAAAAAAAAAAATTGGTGATTAGATTTTTTGATAAATAAATTATTAAAAGTGTATCGGCCCACAAATATCTTTTTTTTAATGCTGTTGAGCCGCCCCTCTTTTGGCCAAATCTTTACTGGGTTGTAAATTTCTTATTTGGGAGATTCTATTTTAATTTGATTCCATCGGTTTATTAACGTTTTTGTTGTATATTGATCTAAATTGTAATCATTCTTTTTTATATCTTATTTTTCATGTCTTCATTTTTCATATTCATCGTTTTTAAACAATCACCGATACTCATTATCGGTCTTCTACAAGAGGGGTCATCAATTTTCTGGTATTTGATGTCACACAATTTTTAAAATTACGTCACTTTTTAATGTCACACTATTTTTTAATTATGACAGACTATTTTTAAAATTATGTCATCATTTGATGTCACATCTATACTACTTTAAAATACCAGCATACATGAAAAAAAAAAAATTTTCACTTTTGTCCTCTAAAACTATAACTATGTCATCCTTATCCTTCAAAGTTAATGTCACACTAATTTTATCTTTCTCTTTTATCCTCAAACAATTATATAAAGACAATTATATCATATTTTTTAATTTAACTCTTAGACCATTCTTATTATAGGAATAAATGAATAAATCTATATTTATATATATTCTATATCTATATCTATACTATATCTATCTATCTATACAATTTTAAAATGTCAACAAAAGTGAAAAACTTTTGATTAACTAAAAATATATCCATTATTCAAATAAAAATATACTTAAAAATATATTTCTATACCACTTAAAAATATATCCATTATTCAAATAAAAATACAATCACATGAAAAAAGTAATCAAAAGACACAAGAGTTGAATTTCTACAGTTTCCACGTGTAAATATGGCAATCCAACAGTCAAGGAAGCTGGACCAACATTATTCATATGCAACTTCTCATCTCCTTGGGAAACCCGAGAAGGTAGAGGGCATCAAAAACCCACCATTTGGAAATTAACTAGTCATGGTGTCGCTCCAAATTCTTATAAAAAATTATTTAACCTTTGATCTTACCACCACTAAAGTCTCATAAAAGTTTCCGATTCACAACTCTTCAACTTTCTCTGTTAGGGCTATAAAGCTCTCTATCCTCCTCCTTAGAGAATGAGTTGTGAGCACAAACCTTTGCCCCCAAAGACTTCTAGGAATTGAATTTGCATTGAATGTACCGATTAATTATCTAATAAAATCGTCTTTACCTTTTGGGTAGTCTCAAGTTCAAATAATAAAATGTTTCTTATGACCTATTTGTCTGAATCAGATGAATCTGCATGACAATGCTTTCACGTTGGCTTGACTAAATTTTCTACTCAGGATCTTTCGGGTTTAAGAGTTGTGAATACGAAATTGACTATACATTTCAGATAATATAAACTCATAATTCATAACTATGCCTTCTTGGATTTTTTTTTAATAATTTTGTTTCTTGTGGATTCATTCTCATGATTTTTAAGACCCAAAATATCATTTTTCATTTCGATTGTGGATTCATCTTATACTACTTATATTCGAAGGTAAGAAGTTCAATTATCTGTAAATTTAGTGTGCTAATCAAAACCAAGGTGTCAATCAAACAAACTATCTTAGAGGAGACACTGAATTACATGATATCCATTTTCGCCCACTTCTTTTAGTAAGTTAAATCCTTATTCTCAAAATTCTATTTTTTTCCCCTTGTTCTAATGTAAAATAAAAATTCATAGTTCTATAGAACAAGCAACAAAAGCCTCTACAACAAAATAAAAAAAAAAATAAGAGTTTTAACCTATAATGGGTTTTTCATTTTGGTTAGTATTGTTTGAGTTTAAATAGAACATAAAGTGATAGATTGATAAAAAATTACAACCGCTCAAACATACTTCTAATTCAATTCTCATTGAATGCCATCCAATATTTACTAACAAACAAGGGTGATGGCCCGACAACTGTGTACAAAGCCATTCAAGGGTAGCCAGGCAAAGAAATGAGTAATTCAAAGAAGATGTTTAAGTACCTTGGTACTGATGCTAGGTTATTTCATATTACATTATTTTGTTAATATACAATTGCTACATTATGTTCCTTGATCCTCTGAATTTTCACAGTATGTGTTTTTCTTTCTTTTGGGGTCTGATTGTATGATTATTATCCACCAATCATGTTGTATATCTGCCTATGGATACTTTATAACTTTTGAAATCGGTAATTTGTTGAAGTCATTATAGGAAAATTAAGTAATTGGATTATCATAAAATTCTAAAAAAGAAAAGAAAAGAATATGAACACTAGATTGCTCCAATCAGCCTTTGGTTTGCGCTTAGTGTACTAGATTTTTCTTATAAATAGCTGGGCATACTGTATTTAATGAGTTAATTTATCAAATACACGTAGTCCTAATTAATTGATGTTTGAACTTGCATGATTTGGTCAAGGAGTAGCTATTTGATGAAAGAAATAAAAATTGAATCTGTTTAATTCATCTAAACTTTAACCTCAAAAATAAATTAATTACCTTGATGTTGCAAATTCTACAATTATAAAATTTTGAAATTCGTGTGTTGTTGTTGGAGATTCTTAGGTTGAACAACATGAATATGTATTACATCAGAGATAACTCTCTTTCTCAGACTATACATGCATGGGTTCATAATGTCTCTCTTGAGCATTTTGCTAACTTTTTGTATAGTCCATATATACAGCTTTTGTCTTAATTATCTTTTATCATGAGGATAAAATATGTCATTGGTTCATAACGCCAATCCCTTTAGCATGTTTCAAACTTCATGTATATAGCTAGCTATACACGAGGACAAAACAACTTTATTTTAGCCTATATTTTTGTGATTTTCTTTTAAAACTTGATTACTAATTGATTAATTATCAATTTTTATTATTTGGTATATAAAATAGTTCACATGCAACGCACATGTGCATCAACAAATAACTTCTAATTTATATGTCAAAAATTATAATTTATATTTATACTACTTCTAAATATCAAGAAAAATGAAAAATATTTGTTAGACCAAAATAACCTTAACAAACTAACTAATGTCTAATTGTCTATCCTATTTTTCTGTAATTAATAACATTATTACATCATAATAATTGTCACAATTATTTTGTTGTTGGCTACTATTTAAGTTTTAGAAAAACAATCTTGTATGTTGGGTTATTAGCATTTTAATATCAATAGCAATGCATGACGTGCGTTGCACGTGTCATATTTAAATTATTTGTATTCTCTTCTTCATAACTATAAACATCCAATGAACTCATTTTCCGTTATTATTTCATTCGAGCTACCAAATAATAACGTTTATATATTTTTCTTTTCTCGATTTTTTTTCTTTTTATCTTTCTTATTTTTACTTTGTGCATCAGTAATTTTTTACCAAATTATTTTAATTGTGAATAAAAAGATAAGATAAATATAGCAATTTTTAGGCATTAGAGATGATATTGTATCAATAGAGTTGTCAACATGTATTAATACTGGGGTTTTGAAAAAAAAGAATAATATTATTCTTCTATATCATTTTAAGCATAACATGACCATTTAAAAGTTTTGCAAAGATAGAGAGATTTGTATAATATATTAGCTATTAGTTTGTTATTTAAATACACAGAGATATAATGATAATTTAAATATCTAAATAAAAAAGGACATGTTAGCATTTATAGTTTTTTATAAGGGCAAAATAGTAAATCAAAAGTTTTTCATGTTAAGGTATTTTTATTAGTAGTATAGATAATGGATAATTACAATATCAATTTTTTCCACATCCTCACTTTTAAAACCTACAATCAGTGACCTTTTGTTTTTCTTCCATAAGTGTCTCTCTTTATTTATTCTCATTTTGCATCAATTCATTAATCGAACTCACAAAGGAAGATGAAAGTAATATAGGAGAAATGAATCATCATTGGTTGTTTTAGCTTTCTACCCTTCCTCATCTTTGACCTGATTAAGGTAATTACTTTTTTATAGTAGTAAAAATGTATTCTCTTTCTCTCTTTTTTTAGTACAGATGTCAGGATCACCATATTTGCAGCTCACATCCTTAAAAAAGATTTTCCTCCAATATGCTTAGCTTGAAGTCTTGAAGTGGACTTGAGTGGAGATATGGATGTGTGAATACAAATTTCTTGTGGTTTCCATGTGAAATCTTAAAGGATTTGTGTCATTTTTACCCGTGCAAGAGGTGTGGACACTCTTGTTGAGATTTCATGTTTTCGTACATATCAAAACTTATATATGGTATTAGTATATTACCAGTAAAATTTCAGGCGAGAATCATAAAATTCTTACAGTGGTTGGTTTGATTTTATTGTGTATTTCTAATTAAGATCGTTCATTTGCCAGGTAAATGGATTTGTGGATGTGATTAACACCAAAAACTGTTGTATTTTCCTTGTTCATCCTAACTATTCATTTTCTTAGTGGGTTGAGAAATCTTAGTTATACATAAACCTCTTGGTATCATGAGCTTGTGAGGCTGTGCAAATATAATCATGGCCATAATTTGTTAGCATGCATCATAGTGTTTACTGAGCCACTGTCGAATGCTTCTAAAACTAGGTCACTGGATTTATTTCTCCATTTTATGAAATAATAAATCATAAAATAGGCAATTTTTTTAAACAAAATAAAGTAGGCCATTGAATATATAGAAAAATATATCTAGGTAAGAGAAACCTATCTTTATTGTTAATATTTTGATTCTTTTTATTTATTTTTTTGGTTATAATATGACAGTATATTACATAACTTCAGTAAACAACATTATATAAAGATAATTCTAGAATAATATACTCCCATCATATTAGCAAGAAGCTTCATTTTATTACATTACAAAGGTTATGTTTGATACATTTGAAAACATCAGTTAGAAGTTGGATTGTAATTCTATATTTTGATTCATAAGTATATATTGGATAACATAATTGTTATATAATTTCAACAAAGTTAAAAATATAAAAATAAAATTATAATTCAAAATGCCCCATGTGCAACAACTAGTTATTTTAAAAATTATATAACTCTTTGATGTCACATTTTTTTTTAAGTATGTCACACTATTTTTTAATTATTTCACTCTTTATTATGTGAATTCACTATTTGATGTCATTTTTTGATGTCACGCTATTTCTTAATTATGTCACTCTTTTATTTACGAACCCAAATTCATGAGGTTTTTGAATTTTTTAGGGATTTGAGAGTTAATAAGTATGAATTTTTTAGGAAAATTATAACATTTTAATATAAGAAAATAGTTGTTTTTGAAATCTAAATAGTTGCCTTTTTTCATAGAAAGAATTTCGGTTATACATTTTTATGGAATGATTGCATCTATTTAAAAGTTTTCCCCTTTAATCTTGCATGAACATTCTGTGATTGAAGGAGTTTGAATGAAACTCCGTTGAAATAACAACTTAGTTAATGAATTGATTTTGTTTCTTAATTCGGTTTAGCTAATTCAATAAATAGATAATTAAGGGTATTAGAGTCCTTTTAATCCGAAATGTACTTCTTAACAAAAAAAAATTGGTGATTAAATTTTTTGACAAATAAGTTATTAAAATTGTACCGACCCACAAATAACCTTTTTTTAATGCTATTGAGCCGCCCCTCTTTTGGCCAAATCTTTCCTGGGTTGTGAATATCTGATTTGGGAGATTCTATTTTGATTTGATTCCATCGGTTTATTATTGTAATATTTTTGTGATTTGCGTTGTCGGATGGTGGGATTTGTTTTGCTGGAAAAGAGAAACTTTCAAACAATTGTTATTATATTTCAGAAAGCAAATTGGTGTTTGTCCTTCGCATCTCAATTACCCTATCATTTTGAGTTGAGCTTCTCTCTCTCTCTCTCTCTCTCTCTCTCTCTCTCTTTCACACACACAATCTGTTGTGATTTTTTGCATGGGTGGTTGAAGCTTTTGTGCATTCGTCATATCTGTGTTGTACATGCTAAGGCCTGACATATAATCTAGGAAGAATTATATTTAGATGTTATGAGGTTTGTTACTTAATCATTTAAACTCATAATATTTTAAATATTATATACAGACTCTTTGATGTTTGTAAGCGCATAACACTTAGACCCTTACCGTCTGCTAGTATATCCGTTAGTAAATTACACTTAAACTTTTTGAAATTTAAAAGCGTGTAACACTTAAACCCCTCAAGTTTAAAATATTATATTTAAACTCTTTATTAGTTAGGAAACTTAACGGAATTTACTAAATGATCAAATTACTTCAATTAAAGATAGAAGATATTATGTCCATTAAAGTTTGACCTATTGTTTGGTTTTTTAGTTTTATTCCAATAGATAGTATAATTGTATACTAAATATGATTTTTTAAGAAAAATTTATATTTTTATTGTTGATTTTATTTCAATAATTAATATAATAGAACATGAATTTTAGGTGTAAAGTTTGAAATATTTGATATTCTGTCAGTGATTACAGTATTTTGGTTTAAGTGTAATATTTTAAATTTGATTAGTCTAAATATTATACGCCTACAAATTTCTGGGAGTCTGGGTATAATTTACTAACGGACATTGACTGCAGGGGTCTAAATTTTATACGTGTACAAACTTTAGGGGGTCTATATATAATATTTTAAATGTCAAAAAATTTAAATAATTAAGTGACAAACATCTAGAAGTCTTAGTTTAATTTTCCCTAGAATATCTACTGTCAGTAAAAGAATAGGAAGGGAGTGAGAAGCTCTAGATATCAAACAATTTCTACTATATTGGTTTGGCACTATGGAAAACCCATACCAAGCATATATACCCATTGCCCATTTCTATTTGGTCCACCCTCACTTCTATGATCAACTCTTCAAGTAGTTTTGAATTGGGTGGTTTTGATTTGTGCAAATTATTTGGCTTATTGGAATTTTCCAATCACCTTTCCTGAGAAATTATTAACAATTTTTTTGAATAACTGCTATTAGTTTCAACTGTCCACTGTCTAGGTTTTGAGACAGAAAATTTTGTTCTTTTTTTTTTATTTATTTATGGTATGCTATCTATATGTTATGTTTATTGTACCCGCACCTAATAAATAATCCCTACCATCAAATTTGTTTTGGTTAAATTGCTGCCACAAAATTCTTCTTTGTACTACCCCTCTACGAATATAATTTTTACATTCAAAGAGTTGCAAATGGTGGATTACACTGAATGTATTATACTGTTGTTGTTGCTAGGTGAATGGTTTGCTAATTTTTCTAATTGTAGAAGTTGAAATATTTATGGATTCAATTAGATTTTTCTATGTTGTTTTTATTTGTGGAATAGATTGTCAGTTTAAATATATTTGTTATCCACCTTAAATGCTTCATATGTTATTTTTGTAGCGGTCTTTTAATTGATATGCCTTCTAATTGACCTTTTTTTGTTCGTGACATGGTATCTTTAGGCACGGGCAATTCCTAGTCTATATAATAAAATAGGTGGAGTTTTGAATTCTAAAGATAAAGAGCTATTCATATCGTTACAAGACAAAAAAAGATATATCTGACGGACTACGTTACCCCAACATAAAAAAAATGGTTCAAATCATTTCAGATTTATTTGATCCAACGAACCAGAATGAGTCCTGAAAATTTTTCCAGCCCACAAAAGTTTCCAATTTTATTACCATCATTCACGCCTATAATTACTCGGTAAAACTCTCACCAAATTATAGTTAGTAGGATCCCTAACCTCTCATTATTCCATAGTGTCCCTCCTGGCCCCTGGGTAATAATAAGTTGGGCTTGATGGCACATAAGCTTGAATAGAAGTTGGACCATGTAGCAATCTTTGTGAAGGACCCTACTACTATCCAAGCCCAAGCATTTTTGCCAACCCAAATCAGTTATTCTTGGGTTGCGAATGAGCAAGTAAGGGCGACAACTAAAGAGATAATGAGACTGACCACGATTGCAGGAATACGTTTGACTTTTTTTCATTTTGGTTATAGATATGTCACCGCAGCTCCTTGAGACTAGGGCAAGGCATACCAAAAAAAATAAATCTTTGAAATTATGCCAAAAAATAATTTTAAACTGTAGATCGCAGTTTTTGTTATTTATAGTCATTGATCATAAGAACAATAAAATAGAATAAAACAATATAATGACGTAAATTGCCACGTGTCATGTTCTTATTGGGTAAAAATAGAGACATTGGAGCAAAAAAACTGTTTTTGGGTACCAAAGTCCTGCCCTTAAGATTAACTTCTTTCATCTCATAGTATTTATGACAATGTCCTATCTCAGCTAACCCACCCCAAGCCCAAAAAAAGGTGAAAAATAAGAGTTGATCATGTTATTCTTTACGTGTTTGGAGATGGATGGGGTAGCTATTAAATTTGTAGAGTTCAGTATTTTATTTATAATTATATTATTAGATGGTAATACTATGTGATATTATCGTTACAACCTGTACAAAATTATATCGAACTCGTTAGGATAAAGACCTGAAGATACAACAATTAGGAAAAATGAAATGTTTGTCATTTGTACACATACTATCTAAACTGAACGCGGAGTGAGATTTTTTCTAACATATTTTCTCTTAATTTCTATTCTTGGTCGATCTATCTTGAATTCAAGTGGGACACATCATATATAAGTAGACCCTCACGTTTTAGTGAACTTAGAGTAACTCCAAGGGGGAGTGGCATCAGGGGTGGCAACTCCATAACTGCCAAAATGTCATCCCAAATTCAAAATTTTTCACTCCAAAGGGGGTGGCATCAAAGGGTGAAAAATGACAACAATGCTCTTGGGGTGACAATTTTGGCAACTCTGGAGAGAGAAAGGGAGAGGTTACAAATGGGTTGATGAATATAGATTTGTTAAATTGCTGAATGATTCAATGATGAATATAGATCTAACGATTCATGTAAATTGATGAATGAAAATAAGAAAATAGCACCTCATTTTGGCACCTGCCATTGGAGCAGATTTACAATTCAGAGATATCAAAAACACTGTTTAAGATTATAAATAAGTGATTTGACACCCTAAAATGACAACTCCCTTTGGAGCTGCACTTATCTTCTCTTGAAGCTGTTAGAGAAAAGGCCACTCAATGGCTGTGATGTAGGTTTGTGTTGATCACGGCTATCAGACTGAACTACAAATCGAAAGTTGCTTGAAAATTTCCATTGGGGTGGTGGCGCAGTTGGCTAGCGCGTAGGTCTCATAGCTTTCTGAGTTATCCTGAGGTCGAGAGTTCGAGCCTCTCTCACCCCAATCCTTGCTTTTTTTGCTTTGATCTCTTCATGGAAATGGAATAGGTGGCACTTGCTTGATTCTTCCAATTACAATCAATTCTTTTCCTATAAATGTCCCCCCCCCCCCCCCCCCCCCCCCCCCTCTCCAAAAAAAAAAAAACACATTATTCTCCAATTGATCAATTCATTGTCAGTTATATTGGCACTTTCAGGACAGCAACTCAATTAAAGTTTCAACCATCTAATTTATTTTGGATTGAGAGGCCTTGTTGTGCTTTGCTGTATTTCTTTTTATGGCCGGAAAATCGTTCCAACATTAAACTCATGGTTACAACGCAAACTTCAAATACTAATTTCTGTATCTATTAAACTCGGGTTGAATTCTTATATAATAGGAGGTACGAGTTCATGCGTCGTCCCTTGTTCGAGCACTATGGTTTCCTTATTTTTCCCTTTATTGATTGATCTTAATATCTTAAACTGGACTAATGCTGGATCACTTCATCCTCTTGTCAAGGGAATGAATGAACAAAAGCCATATCTATATTGTGGTCCTGGATGGAGTTGTCCTGTTTCTGTCATGGAAGTTCATCATCATCCCCACACACACTTTAATGTTACAAGTGGGAACAAGACTTGCTGGGAAAAAAAAACACTGATTTTTTGTGCTTAATCCTATATATGTCTACAAAAAGTAAGTGATCTAAATTTCTGCAATTAGTTTTGTGGATTTAAGATTTAATTTGATTAATCTTCATTCCCTTTCAGTATGTTTGGTTAGCAAGAAAAAGATGATGAAAAGTGAAAGAAAATATATTTTCATGCATGCATTTGATTAGCCTGAAAAATTTCTAAGAAAATTTTAAAACAATTTCATTCCATTGTTTAAAAGAAAGGAAAGTTACAAGAAATTTTTTCTAATTGTCTAAATTATCTTTAATTATTTTAACTCGGTCTAAAAAAGAAAAAAAAATTTATTATTCAAATTTTAAAAAAAAAATGGCTTCTAACCTAATTTAGGGACAAGAATCGACTCGAACCCTGATCTCTAGATCAAATTATATGATTAACCTAATTTGTACAAATTTTTTTAAAATTAATAAATAATTGAATATTTTAATAAAAATAAAGGTAAAATAGAAAGTTATGTTATTAAACACAATGTTCTTGTTTTTACTTGTGTGTTTTTGTAAGAAAAAAAAAAAGTTAGTTAGATATGAGAAAATCTAAGCATGTAAGAAAATCATTTTTTTTATCATTTTTTATTTCATACTAAACAAATGCATGTAAAATTTTAAAAAAATTTCTTTCTTGTATTTTCTAGCATTATCTTGCTAAACAAACATACCATTTTGTTTTTTTTAATAATACGACGTTGCACGATGAATGAATTGGACATTTTCCTCTTTTAATTGCAGTTCATAGTAGCTTGTGTTCTTCTCTCATCATCAACATTGATTTATTTATTTTTTGAGTTCAACGGTCAGTCGTGTTTGGGGTAACTTACACGCACCTCGAGTAATTATCTCTTCAGTCCAATCAAAGACAAGTCATTTACACCAAAACTAAAGTATTCATAAGGAATAAATCTCTCATGACTTGATCCGAAGAAGTTACCAAAATTCCAACAGAACAAGAAAAGTTCAAAACACAGGCGAAAATAAATTGGTTGAGGAAGTTGAAGAATAGTAATAGGGCTTAGGTCATAAGATATTGTGATTACGTCGGTGAAGAGATGAAAAATGAGAGCCCCCACTAGTGATAATCGAACTCACTCACTGTCACTTGGACCTGGGTTGCTATGAAGGACCCACAAACTGTCAGTGGCCCACAAACTGCCATCCATGTGGGTCATTGGTGGGGATGTGTCAGACTCACGAAGGGGAGACCCTGTGTGGCCCTTTAGTCTAGGGGGTGATGACCCACAAGAGCGTAGCTCGCTAATGGCCTATTCAGACTGCCTCGATGACAAACCATGGGCCTTATTTCTGTCAAACATTTGGCCCATGGTCCAGCCCATGAATCATAATAGCCTGTTAACTAATGGGTCGGGTCACCCTTTGGCAGTCTGGCCAAGGTGAGTTACCGGTTGAGATTGGTAAGTAAAAGTTTGTGATAATTGGGGTCACTCTTATTTATGAGACTCATAAGGCTTAAAGTCCAAACTTTAAACATAAGTGTCATTAAGTCATATATTAGTAATATTATTTAGTAGTTAAGTCCATTTTGAATTTTTTCTTCAATTCTCAGACCTAAAATTTAAAAAATTTCGAACTGCTTGCTTCGGGTCGTCCCTTGACACTCTAACCAAAGTGAGTTACCAGTTGAGATTGGTAAGTAAAAGTTTGTGATAATTGGTGTTAGTTTTATTTATGAGTCTTATAAGGCTTAAAATCCGAGCTTTAAACATATATGTCATTAAGTCAAATATTAGTAATATTATTTAATTGTTAAGTCCACTCTGAATTTTTCCTTAATTTCTCCGATCTAAAATTTAAAAAATCTCGAACTGTTCTCTTTCAATTTTTCTTCTTCTTCTTCAGAAACCTCACCGTGCAATCAACGGCCACCGCACAAAACGCTACCTTCGTAGCCTCAAAATGTTCAAGAAGAAAGAGGTGGTTCCGGAAGGACTCTACATGTGAAAATAGCCTTGTTCTTTGTGGACATGGTTATGTATTTTACTTGTTTCTCCTTATCAAACGTCGCGTTGCTGTTTTTTCCTTTTTGAGCTCCAAAGTGTTACAATGATGTTGCCATCCTTTGCAAAAGATGGTAATATGGAAGTTCTGTTTACAAATCAGTCGCGTTGCTACAACCCATTTTTGGATTGAGTACATGGCAACTGTATCGAAACTAAAAATTAGGGACAAGCCAAACCGAACTACAATAGCTCGGTTCATACTACTGAGCATAAATGCACAGCTCAACTTGAAGGCATGGCCTAAGCCAAACAACAGGAAAATCACCTATAATTAGGGAATTTAGGTGCAACAATTAAGCGAAGTCAATGACTCAGAAAACTGCAATCAATGGAGGTGTCTAAAAGATTTCAGCGATCCACAACAAAAACATTCCTGAATGAAGGAAGATGTGTCATCTCCCCCACTAGTAAAGAAGCCCTAGAAACAGGACGAAGTCTGTATAAAGCAGGCAGGATGCATGGCGAAAGGGAAGTAGAATTCTCTTTGCATACATATTCTTCCAATACAGTTACTGACTTAAGCATTGGAGTCCTTCAATCGAAGCATTTCGGTCCTAAGCAATTTGTTTATTTTTGCAATAGGGGATTTGAAAGAGGAACACAATTTTCTTCATCAAACCTAGGAGGTATTGCAATTTTACCACCTACAACAACTATTGGATTGGTTGCGGATCTCAACGAATATTAAAGATTACTGTTAATCCAATGATTATAAATAATTAGGTCAGTAAATTAGATTCAAGTAGGATTGCTCGGCATCAAATGAACCTGAAGACTCAAGTGAGAGAGGAAAATAACTTCTCAGTCTGTTCTCCAAGCATGGTTTTCCATGTTTAGGCCTCAACTCTGCAAGCTGAACCCGAAAGTTGCAAACCAGAAAACGTAGTAGGGACACAATTAATGAAGAAAATGCATGGTAGTTAAATGATATTCATAAATATATGTTGGTGCCCATGCATTTTTTCCTTAGAATCGCATCATTCCATAAACACTCACACCTTCACACGTGAATTTAATACTACCACACCTTTGATGGTGACATACCACCATACTTTAGAAAAATAGTAAATATTCGAGTACCGCCACATTTATTAAAAATAACAATTTTATCAAATATGTTTACGAAATTAATATAGATTATTGAACCAGTGGATTTCATTAATTTCTTCTAATAGGATCCACTGATCTAATCAATATTTGAGGATGCTACGTACCTTGATCTATGGATTGATCGTTGAATCTTTCCTCTAGTCCTTTCGTTGGTATAGGGATCTCCGATACCACCAATCCTATTATTCTTTTGCATTTATAGAATTAAAAATATATATATTTGTTTTCAAATTAGTGATCATAATTTTTTCTTGTATGGCATTAATGATATCAATTGTGGTTGCTAAACCCAAAAATTTGATCTCCTTATATCAAAAATCGTCAAAATCGCAAAAATCTCCAGATTGTAAGACATTATTGTCTTCGCTGCACTGGAGTATATTTTTGTCATTTCTGAAAAGTGCGGGAACAGTTGTTCTTTACCCTTTTCACAATGTTCTTGAAGTTGCTCACGAATTAAAGTGTGAATAATGGTTTTCTATAATTAGATGAAGGGACCAATGACACTTCCCTATGCTTAGTCACCTAAAGATATATAGAATGAACGTGCCCTCATTTATGCAAGTCACATGCATGTCTTGATGTTTTTGAGTCTCTTGTGGATGGGAGTGGGCCTTATTACCTTGTCATGCCGTGGTCACAATTCATAGTACGCATTCGAATCCGTCCACAATCTGGAATCTGATTCGATCCGAAAAACTATTTTTTAACTAAATTTTTTTAAATAATTACTTAATTTCTTTAATATTTATACAAAAATATATAACTATTTTGGATCGGATATCAGTATATCCAAATTCGAATCTGTAAAATATAAAATATAAAATTTAAATTCGGGTTCAAATAATCGATAAAAAAATATCAATTCATATCAAACTCAAGTTCTAGTTCGAATCAAAAATCGATCTATTGACGGACCTAATGATATGTCATCAAGTGAAAACTTTAGTGTTACCATCCTGGTTTTAGACAAACTGTTACCTGGGACCATACAAAGTGTTACCTGGGACCATAATGTTATCAGCACATGCAAACTTGATGTAATGTCCATTTTTAGTGTTACCATCCTGGTTTTAGACAGAGTGTTACCTGGGACCATAATGTTTATCAGCACAAACTTGATGTAATGTCCCTAATGGTCTCTCTCTCTCTCTCTCTCATATCACAATATATGCACAACGCAGTATGCCGGTGCGCGGCCTGGGTAAGTGCAATACAGATAGACTCGTGACGACCTTTGTGCCCAACTGTAAAGCATATTTTACATGTATTGACATTTACACACACACAAACACGCTCTTAATAGCATTCGTCATGTCTCTGTGTGTGTGTGTGTACGAATAATTAAAGGAGACTAGTGATGCAATATGTTGCAAAAGCGCGTTGAAAAGTGATTCGCCGGCCCTTTGCTTTGAGACATGTCGGTTGGCTGCTCTGCTCTCCAACTTTGCGCCAAATGGCACAGCCAAAAATATAAAAATATAAAATAAAAACTTTCCACGGAATTTGTGACACTATTAAACCGACATTACCCGACAGCGTGGCTCAAGGATTATGTATCAGTCATTGATTTTGAGGGTTATGTGACACATAAGTTACGGTATTTATCAAGTCATGTGAGACTCAAGTTTTATATGTAATATGTAATGATAGCGATTTAGAAGATGTCGAATCAAATACTACTCGTGTAAGTATTGATCGATATTTTGAACTTTGCCCGACAAAGACATGGTATTGAATCCTGTAACTATGGACCAAAATTTAAAGGTAAATTTTCATCCAATTTAAATGTATGATGTATTCAAGATTTAGTCAACTAGTTAGCCTAAGGGTTTAAGTACAATAAGTTATCGGTAATAGGGACGAGTTGTAAACACATATGTCTTGACACCTATTGAAACCAAAAAAAAAAAAAAAGTGGTAGAGGTAAATCTTCACCATCTTTCGGCTATTTTGACCCAAACAGATAGATTTTTTTGAGAATAATTGACTTTGTGTCTAAAGCATAGCATAATGAAGCCAAATTACAGGTACAAAAAAGGACTACCCTGGTCTAGGCTCTACCTAATTCTCTTGGCCCTAGCTAATTCTCTTGGCCGACGTTTGACTATTGCTAAATTGTGCCAAAAATGTTCCTAAGTTCACAGTACACCACCCAGAAAATAGTATTACTGTAAAATTTAAGTAACAAAGAAACAAGTAAAACGGATCACATGAATTAATTTTAAAATTAAAATGTTATTTGAACTTAATTTGAGTGTCGATGAAACCTACACGGGATAATTCCTACAATCAATTTGAGATAGCAATTGAGCTGCTGATGAACCCTGAAACAACCACAAGGTTAGGAAAAGGAAGTCAGGCGCACGCCCGGCTTATCCCCTCCGAAGCTTAAATCAGTAAGAGAGGGAGGATGAAGCTCAATTGAATGTGTTCTCAATCCAGTTTGCGTACCTTAGTTCATTTTTCTGAGGGGTATTTATACCTGGACTTGAAATGATTGCTCTGACACAGAGGTCATCTCAGCATTTATGTCCTTCACGATTACCCATGCGCAATGAGTGATTCCTACCTGGATTCCCGTGTTATCAATGCTTGGAGGATGGGACTAGCCCTCGGGGTCACGCCGAGAACCTCTAGCTACCTCCGAGTACTTGAGTGCCTATGAACGGCGTCTGACACCTACTCCCGAGTAGTCGGCGTCTAGGGGGCAAGCACCCCTACTTCTGTGCTCGGCGTCTCAGCTATTAATGCACCCACTCATGATTGTCAGTTTGGGTCTTCGAGGGTTTAGAGACTCATTAAATGTTTTGTCTGAGTCACTCACGTCTTCATAAATGCTGAGTCACATCGCATTAATTGCTGGTGTCAGAAGTTCGTACTCGGCTCCACGAAACCATCATTCGTCGGCTCTCCTCCTTGTTGTCGGCACTGACCTCACTACTCGGAGTCGGCTCCATTCCTCGGCATCGGCTCCACGGTTTCATAACAGTTACACCTGTACACGTGTCGCCTTGGGGTCTACTGAGCCGCCTTGAGTCCCTCCAAAACCTAAAAATCCCATCCCCAAGTCCATCTCAAACAATTAATTTTTGTTATTAGGCGTTAATGACCATTAAAGAAATGTCACCATGGAGTCAAACATTGAGGTTAAGATCCACTTAGATTTGATGACTGTTGACTTTCTAGTATGGAAAAATGCTATATAATTCAAATTAAACCCAAAAATTAAAACTCAAATGTATATCATCCCTTAGATGAGTGTGAGATGAGTGGACCCCATTGAAAAAATTGATAGGACCCACTCATCCAATGGATGATATGCATTTGAGTTGTAACTTTTTAGATTTTATTTGAGTTTTGTAGAATTACTTTTCTAGTCTTTGAATATTTATTTGTGAATTTTGTACAGCTGTTAGGCATTTAATAACAGTAGTCATATGATTTTTCCAAGAACCAGCCTAATCATCAGACTTAGGACATGAGAGTTTTTTCCCCTCTTTTTTGGACAACAAATTTTAAGAGCTTGACATGGTAAATTAGCATAGTGCATAATATAAAGTTCACTTCCTATGTAAAGTCTACTGCATTTTTTTTTTTCAACGGTCAGGGGTGTCTAAATCAGTTTATGCGTACCTCGACTAATCTCTTCTTCAATCTGGTCAAAGGCATGTCATCCACACCATAACAAGAGTATTCATGAGGGGTTTATCCCTTATGGTCTGGTTTCAAAGAATTATGAAGATTCAAACTCAGAACGTCTGAATTTACAGTTTGTCCTTATTATCACTTGAATTCCCCCTCCTCTCTTTTGAAGTGCAGTTGAGTCGAGGAAGGGATGTTTAAAGAAAAATAATAAATAAAAAAAAAAGTTGAACTCAGTATAAAATGATTCATGCTTATAGGAACGTTAGGGAGAGATCAATGGTAAATAGAATTACCTCATTTTGGAGAGCTAATTTTTTGACTTAAACTTGGGACTTATACATTGTTTTGACGGGTAAAAATTTATTATCGTTTCATTGGGTAAAACAAAAAAAAAAGTAGACTAAAGGGAAGACAATTAAAAATGGTTTATTTTATTATTTTTATTGTCTAATTAAGTTAGAGATTCCTTATGCTTGAGTGTCTAATCCCCCCTTCCGCCAAACAATTGACAAAGGGTGTGTTTGATTTAAGCACTAGGAAAGACCAGATTAGATAATGTTGTATATCCCTTATCCATCCATTCGGTCATTGGACTAATTATAGTGATAATGTCTCCGTATCCCATGTTTGGTTCAAATATTCAGAAATTGTGAGCTCCACATTTATTCCTTTCAATACTTTATTTAGATGGAATATGAAATGGTGGTATAAACACTAAATTACTAAAGAACTCTCAAGATAAAAAATGATATTTATATCCTAAAGATATTTGTAGGTTTATTTAAGAGGTTGTATGTAGTATTAAATATACTATTCATCTACCCCGGTATTATTTTTAAGTGATAATATCAAATTCAAAATTTATATTCAAACATGGGTATAAGAGGAATAAGATAGGTCGACGTTATTTTTTTCAATCCCTCATTACTAATAACTAAAACATACACACCCAAAAAGGTGAAAATGTTGTAGAGGTTAAGCCACCACACAAACAAGCCTTTGCAAGTTTACTCTTGACCCTACACACTAAGCAAAATGGATTACCATTTTAGCATTAGAATATGATATTTTGTACGGATACAATTGGTGTTTTTTTTAGGTCGTTGGCTTGCAGTCCTTTCAGGGATGAACCGAGAATGTCGGTCATGCATATACGGAGAAGGCTCTTTAGAACTTTATCGCCGGTCTGATAACTCAGAAAAATGTAGGCCATTATGCATTATCATGTGTGTGATTATTCTAATTTTCTTCTTTCTTTTTTTTGGATAAAAATATAATTTTATAATTAGGTCTCTCATTAAATGTGATTAGTACTTAAAAATTTTCCCTATGGAGGAAAAATCCAAAATTCAAAATTTATTGGGTTTATTTAATTTAGCCATAATTAATTTTTGAATTTCTTTTGTGTATATAAAATCAAGAAAAACTTTATTTTAAACTCAAATTTCGAGATATTCAAATCCCTTACTTTTTACCAACGGTCATACTTTCCATTGAATATGGTCTTAGAACAACAACCATTCATCAAATCCTAAGACCCAAATTTTGTTGTTTACAAGTAAATATTGGATGTAACGATTCGATAAGAAAATAATAAAAATGATAAAATAACAATGTTAAATTCACCAAAATTTTTATAAAATTATATATTCTAAATTAATGAGATCTATAAGATCAGTAGGTCCCATAAAACTCATAACTACTCAACCACGTTGTTATAAATTGCCTTGTTTATCTATTAGTGACGGTTATATCATATAACACTATTAACGTGGTGTAACGGTTCATTGTAATTTTTTTTCGTCATTCACACAGTGACAAAGCATTGAACCCATAAAACTGATACTCTGCAGCGCACGCGCATCGCCAATTTTCACAGCCTACCGACACGTCACCCACGGTCTTCACTACCGTCAACCGACATAAAGACGCGGCGGCAAAATGGGCCCCTCTAGTCTAGCCTCAAAATGGACCAAAAATAAAATAATTGACTAATATCTGCATTGTGACCACATATTACATTATTATTATTGAAAGCATGGGGAAAAAAAGTGAGAGGGCAAAGCAATGTACAACTGCAAAAATATTTAATATAATAGTGACATCATATTAATATTATTATACAGTATTATAATCTAATAATAAGTCGGTATATAGACAAATAAGTTTTTAAAAAATCGGTAATTATTTTATCCACGTAACGTAATAATTATTCATGTGAAGAAGTGAGTTTTATTTTATTAATGTACAGACTTTTTTATTGACCGACAATAATACATGTAGGCCTATCAATGAACTGAATTTTGATTTGAATTCGATCTAAATTCGAATAACAAAATAAGAATTGTTTATTTTAATTGATAAGCTGAAACCAAATATGTTATATCATGCTTAATAGATTCGAATTTAAATATACCAATATTCGATTAAGTTATAATTCGATCCGTGTATGCATTATACGCATTCAAATATATGATTAAAATTATATTTAATTTACTAAAATACGACTTAATTCAATTTTTCGAATCGAATCAAATTTTGAAATTAAATATTTAATTCGTAACAAATTTGATTATATATTGTAAAATTAATATCATTAGATAATCAAGTCGAATTTAAATCGATACTTTTCAATCAAATTTAAATTCGAATCACCCGAAATCCAATTTATTAATATGCCGACAGCATTGAGGTGATTACATTGAATATTTTACTCGATTGGCAGACATTGTTATGGCTGATCATCACAAAAATTCTCACCGCGTCGAACGTAAGAGACCTGCTAAAAGTTGTTATTGTAGGGTGGGCCCCAAATACTATTATTTATTTATTCGTTCGGATATTTTATTATCGAGTAATACTATATAATTAAAATCTGTAATCCAAATTTGTATTTCAAATAAAGGGAAATCATTAGATCAGTGAGTCCTATTTAAAAAAGTTGATGAGACCCACTGATCAAGTGGTTCCCTTCATTTGGAATGCAAATTTGAGTTGTAAATTTGAATTACATAATATTTTCTTTTATTATCAGAGTCAGATCGTTGCCGGTTATCTAAAAAATCCTCAACCTAATTTTTCCAATTTTTTTTTTTGAACGCACCTTTATTTTGTGATAATACTAAGTTTTATTTTGTTTATATGGGTCCCAAGAGTAATTGAATGGAAACACTACCCTACTTTTTCGATATTATATTAAAAAATATAAAAATATTAAATTCTATTCAAAAAATAATAAATTTTTTCCTAAAATAATAATTGAACCAAAAACTAGTAAGTGATTCTCAAAAGTGGAAACACTTTGAAAGTTAGTAAACTTCACTTAAAAAGCGATATAAATACTCAAAAAAATAATAAATAGTACGGAATTAAAACCACAAAATTACTAAAGCATTCATATTAGTTTGGACTTAATTATGATAATGGAAAAAAAAAAATTAGTACCATACCTCTAAATTTTATTATATTAATAAATATTTTTATAATTTTTATAGATCATTTTATAACAAAAAAAATTACAATATTTGTGAGTAATTTATTATTTTGTATGTGTTTTTATCATTTTTTGTGATAATTATTTTTACCATTTTTATGATATTTTTGTAATACACTAAAGTTAGGATCAATCGTAAATATCACATAAAAATAATAAATAACAGTACGGTAACGAAATTTTTTTTTCCATGTCGTAAACTTCTCGCATGAGTTTACATGGTGAAATGACTATTTCACCCCCCAAAAGAGAAAAGGTGGTCAAATGATTATAATAAGTAATTAGAGTTGAAAATCTGTCATTTAAAAACTTAAATGTTACTTAACCCCTTTTCGTCGCCTATAAAATTGATTGTCTGGAAATTAAGCATAAGAGTGAGTGCGTCACTAATTTTCAAAGATAGAAATAGCAGCAAAAACCATTCAAAAGGATTAAAGCAAGAATAATTGGCTCCTATACACATGTATGATAATAAAGTAAAGTTTTTCAAATCTAAATTATTAATTTAATTAATATTTGTTATTGAATTAACGGTAGACCTTAATGTTGGTTGATATCCACTAATTTAATATTTGTAATGAATTAAATTAATAAATTAAGTCATCATTTAAGTTTAAATAATATTAAAAATAAGAATTAAATAACATAATATTTTATTTTTTATCGAATAAAAAAAATTAAATCAGAACATAAAATTAAGTGTTAATTGCATTAGAGGTCCCCAAAGTATGAGATTTGTCTTATTTTGTTCCCCAATATTTTAATTGCATTATTTTAGTTCTTGAAGAATTGAATATGTTTCTATATGGTCTCTCAAGTAGACAACGTCCAGATTACTAACGTTTTTTTATCAGAAACTTGTGACGTAATACCTAAATATAGACAAAAAATAATTTTGATAGCTCTTGACAAAAAAGTGTAATATAGATAACTTTTGACCAAAATTAGGATAGCTCATGATAAAACATATAATTTGGATAGTTATTTAACCAAAATTTGAGTAAAAATTTAGTCAAGAGTTATCTAAATTATTATTTTGTCCATATTTAAATATCACGTGACAAGTTTATGATAAAAAAAATTTAACAATCTAGACGATATCTGCTTGAAATACCATATAAAAACATATTCAATACTTCAGAGATTAAAATGATATAATTGAAATATTAGGGATCAAATAAGACAAATCTCTTGAGAATTTCCTGTACAATTAATCCATAAATTAATGCGAAACAATAAAAAAAAAAAGTGCCAATTTCTAGGTACATAACCCCCTAACTTTTTTTTTTTTGGGTCCAAGTATAACTTTCATTGAAATAAAGGGAATACCGCTTTACATTATAACTTTACCCTATATCTATTCTAAATTCTTTGAGGAGGATCCGCACCAGTTGCCAATATCCCCATGACTTCAAATTTTGTATTTTACCACCAGAGTCCAGAAACATAATGGTTGTAGTTTTGCCTTTGAATTGACATGAATGCACTCTTAGTCTCCCTCAGCTCATCACGCCATTGCAGACCATCTCTCTTCTCTATCTATCACAGTTCTATACTTGTATACGCAATTGTAATAGTCATCAGCGTCCGGAAATTGCGGCGGAAGATAGTATAATACGATGTCCCCGAATCCCTCACACAGATCTACATGTTCCTAATACTTCTCCCTCTCCTAGACAGAGAAAGTGAGTGAGTGAGTGAGAGGGGGAGTGTATATTCATATTGAGCTGATCCAAGTCAGTCATGTGCTGTGTATAGGAGAGAGAGAGACTGTGTATTGGTATTTGTTTGTAAGCAGGCTTTACTTAGTGCTATCAAATCGGGCTTCTCTCTCTGGAAGCTGTTCTATATTAATGGTTAATTGGAAGTAAGAACTACAGTTGGGATCGAACTCTACTGCTATTGGGTGTTTAAATACTCAACTACTTTATTCCTCTATTGAATATATCAACTGAATCTATATAGTATTACATTTATATCCACCGAAGAGAAGAGTCCTTCACGAGCGAGCTCTGTCGCCATTTGGATCCATACGGAACAACCCCACAATCCGAGGGTCTTTCTCTCTCTAAACATTCAAGCCGAAGTTAGAGAGGGAGAGTGAGAGAGGAAGAGAAGAATAAGAAGAAGAAGAAGGGAAGTGGACGGAGGAGCGAGAGTAGATAGAGCTGGTTGTGCTTATGGTGTAGCAATTGGTGAAATTGGTACTATTGTAGGCTGAAATTGAGGGTTCTGTTTTGCTCACTCTCTGTATCTAAAGGTACTGTCGTTTTCTGCAACTACTTTCTCTGTTGTTTTCTGTATTGCTCTGATGGTTTTGGTTTATTAGTCACAAGATGCCATTTTATCAGTTACCTATTCAATTGATCAAATGGGTTTAGGGTTTTCATAAATGCGTGTCCTTTTATGCTTCTAGCCGGTGGTAATTGAACTGAACTGTATTTCACTTGAAGTACATTTTCTCTGTATTTTTGCTTGGTGGGTAAGGAAGGAAATCAAACTGATAAGATTCAATACTATTATTAGCTCTAAAATGTATCTGCTTAATCTGCCTTTTTTTTTTTTCATTTTTGGCTTACTTTTTTCTTATAGTTGGAATGTTTGTTCCATGGTAGACATATGATAAGAGTGTTTTCTTGATGCTGATATACTGTATTGTTTATAGATCTGTATGCCAAGGCACCCGTTTCCTTTTTTTTTCCTCAAGTTTTAGCTTATTTCAGTTACCAATTTTTCTGGGTGATTGTTTTTTATAATTCGTTTGTGTGGGGTTTTCAGATTGAAAATGTCGAGGCCCCTCCATCGAGGTGTTTCTGGTGGGGGGAGATTCTCTGGTAATGGCCATGAGTTCTGGGATGGCTCTCAGACGAAACACAAAACGGAGAAGGAAGATGTGGTTAAAAATCGTTTATCTTCTGATCACACGTACTTATCAATCAGATTCCCTTTTCAGTTTCTTTTTCAGGATAATTCATCTTCACAACACAGTTTAGCTGAAAATGGTTTTGTATCTGATGCCTTTAGCACTGGAACTTCGAGAAGCCGGCATAGATTGATATTGCTTTTGCTCAAGTTCAGCTTAGTTGTTATAGTAATTCTGGCTCTTGCTGGATCTTTTTGGTGGACGATCTCAATTACAAGCTCTTCAAGAGGTCAGATAATTGGTGGATATAGGCGCCTTCAGGAACAACTTGTATCAGATTTACAGGACATTGGAGAGCTCTCCATTGGTAGTGCAAGATTAAAAGAATTGGGATATTGTTCTCCAGAGTCTGACAATTTTGTGCCATGCTCCAATGTTATGGAGAACCTGGCCTCTGGATTCTATGAAGGCGAAGAGCATGACCACCACTGTGGGCATGGGTTGAGGCAAAATTGCTTGGTTCTTCCACCCGTCAATTACAAGCTTCCTCTTAGATGGCCAACTGGAAGAGATGTCATCTGGTTCGCTAATGTCAAAATTACTGCACAGGAGGTGCTTGCTTCTGGGAGTTTGACCAAGAGGTAGGTGGATACTGGAGAGCGCTGGTTTCTTTTGTTAGGTAACAAAATTCTATCAGGTCTTGAGCTTCATTTGGTTTTCCGTCCATGTTGTCGCAGGATGATGATGTTAGATGAAGAGCAGATCTCATTCCGTTCGGCTATGTTTGATGGTGTTGAGGACTACTCACATCAAATTGCAGAAATGATTGGGCTTAGAAATGAATCCAACTTTATACATGCTGGAGTAAGTGGATGTTGCTTTCGGTGCTGCTCATTCAATATGTTTGGTTTCTTTACTTTTTCCTCCCTTCTCCACTGTCAGTTGGCTTTCAGTTTAACTATGCCTGTTGGGCTTGTTGATTTATGAACATTGCAATTAAACATTGTTTATAACATTTGACCTAATTGACATAGCATCTAGTTAATTAATAAACTTGCAAAATTTTACCTTTTGCCCAAACATTGAAATTCTGATGACTGCCTCCTGAGCTTGTAATTTCTGATGTTTTCTATGGTGCATAGTTCCTGCCGTACTGAAAGTTCTCCATTGATTTTGTAGGTTGCACTAGAATTATTGAACCTTTTATTTCACAGCGAGATTGGTTCTGATAACTTTGTTCACAACGATAATAACATTTCCTTGCTAACTATTCACAATAGTTATGTGCCACATTAGATTGCATACCATGGATATAATGTTATGATATTGCTTGGATAAAATTTTCTCATTGGGATTTGACCAAATTGTGAAAGGTTTTTTTTACAGCTCCTTACTTTGTTGTGAAAGGAGATACAGAGCTGACCAAAATTATTGGACACCTCACACCATATTCCTAATTTTTCTGCAATTATTTATCTATCATCTATGCAATGATTCACACATACAGACATACTGTTTGGGCAATAGTAGATGAATCTGGGCATTTTTATGCCTATCCTTTTTTGAATCCTGTGGACTAATGGCATATAATTTTACTTTGTTTTCCAGGTTAGAACCATCTTGGACATAGGATGTGGTTATGGTAGCTTTGGAGCTCATCTTTTCTCCAAGGAACTGCTAACTATGTGTATTGCAGATTATGAGGCTTCAGGCAGTCAAGTTCAACTAACTCTTGAAAGAGGTCTTCCTGCAATGATTGGTTCTTTTACTTCAAAACAGTTGCCATATCCATCACTTTCATTTGATATGATACATTGTGCACGATGCGGCACCGACTGGGATCAGAAAGGTATCAGTCATAATCTTGTCATGAAAGTGGTACTTTATGTAGCACAGCCATACATGGTAGATGCATATTTACAAGGGAAACATATGCCTGCATTGGATGCTTCCCCTCGAACTCCAATTGCTGGGATGGATCTTATTTGTAAATTAAAATATAGCACTGGGTTGATTAATATTCATATCTACTAGTGGGATTAATGAGAAAGTTTAAATTTTTCATAGCATTTCAATAACATTGATTAACTGGACTTTAGGAGAACTTTACTTGTATATAAACCACCAAAAAGTGAGTTTCTACGGATAGGAGAGCAGTAACTGTGGAGTTCTCGAACTATGTATGTAGAAAGCGCCATTCACCTTCTTTTTCACCTTATAGATATCAGATATCTTACACTCATTTCTCAATATTTTCTTCCTCAATGTAAAAGTTGAGACTTGTAAGGAAGATGCTGCCCTGCACCCTATCAATATTTTAAGGTATTTTATGAAGCCAGCCCTGAAAGTGGCTTACAGTTAAGGCTTTTTTAAGGTACATCTGATTAGTGAGGAAACAGTAAATTCAGTTTCTTATGGGTTTGCTGAAGCAACTGTCAGTTTTTTTTCTTGGCTACTTCTTATCACTGAATCTAATAAACCAGAATGTAGGTAGTTTTTGTAAAAGTATCCTAATTATGTCTTTTTAGATGTTTGACCATAAATCGTGCGTTTTGTCCCTATAAGCTAAATATTCTACCTTGCAAGTTGACAATACTCGTGCTCTGCCTC
Organism: Ilex aquifolium; assembly: GCA_951799425.1. Taxonomy (NCBI): domain Eukaryota; kingdom Viridiplantae; phylum Streptophyta; class Magnoliopsida; order Aquifoliales; family Aquifoliaceae; genus Ilex; species Ilex aquifolium. The sequence continues at coordinate 8,885,784 of OX637406.1, forward strand.
TTGTTATAGTTTGACCAAACAAAACAAGTGTAATGTACAAATATCTTATTCACATATCGCGCGCAACAAATTCTTATTAAGTAATGGTTTTTTAAGGTGGCCAGGTTACGGGCCAGGCCTCTTTCTGACCTGATAACTAGTATCGCCTAGCCGCCAACTCTATCAGTAGGCCCTTTCTTTTGTTGCAATACTTAAAAATGTCTCTCATGGCAGAATTACAGAATGGTTTTTTGTTGACAAGTGGACGTAGTTGTGTCTATTGTAGGACTGGAATGTCGTAGTTGACAAGCTGTGATTTGTGTTGTGGTACAGATGGTATTTTACTTATTGAAGCTGATCGAGTACTGAGGCCTGGTGGTTACTTTGTCTGGACTTCACCACTTACTAACGCTCAGCGCTCACTTCGCAACAAAGAGAATCAGAAAAAATGGAATTTTGTGCGTAATTTTGCTCAAAATCTCTGCTGGGATATGCTGTCACAACAAGATGAAACTGTTGTGTGGAAAAAGACTACAAAAATAGATTGTTATGCTTCTAGGTTGGTTGACCTTTACGATAACTTTTGTTTTTTTTTTAAAGTTCTATTCAACATTTTATTGCTACTATGAGCATTCAGTTGATTTGAATACATGTTGAGATGGTCATAGGACCATGAGAGTGGTAGCTGATCCTGATCTGTGGTATGAACTGCTTCTATCAGGAAACCTAGTTCTGGTCCTTCTACCTGCAGCAAGGGCAACGATGTGGAGTCCCCATATTATCGGCCACTCCAAGTATGTATAGGTGGAACTGAGAGTCGCCGATGGATTCCCATTGAAGAAAGGGCAACCTTGCCTTCTAGAGCTAAACCAAATTCAAAAGAACTTGCTATTTATGGTAATTCTTAACATTCAAGATAAGCTTGTTTGTGGAACCTTGTCTGGGATGCATGTAAATAGAACTTGTTGGCCCAAAAAATGAACACACTTTCCCACTATATTTGCTGCGCTGCATCTTAGCGATCATATTAATGATTCCTGTGTTTTATCAGGTCTAAATTCAGAAGACCTTGCTGAGGATGCCCTAACCTGGAGCTCAGCAGTCCGAAATTATTGGTCTCTGCTCTCCCCACTCATTTTTTCAGATCATCCAAAACGACCTGGTGATGAGGATCCTTCTCCACCTTATAACATGTTGAGAAATGTGATAGACATGAATGCACGTTTTGGTGGCTTCAATTCAGCTTTATTAGAAGCAGGGAAATCTGTGTGGATAATGAATGTGGTCCCTGCAAATGGGCCCAACTACCTTCCCTTAATCCTCGACAGGGGATTTGTTGGTGTGTTGCATGACTGGTAAATTCCATCTTCTCTCCCTCGTTAAGAACTAATTTATTTTTTGTATTCAAGGAACATTGTTTTACATTGACATTCTAGCTTGACACAGAATTTGTAAACAAAGAAACCTGTCAATGTGAGACACTAGCCGTCAGCATGTGAGGATCGGTTGGACTCTCTGTCAGTTGATTCCTTAACTGGTTCAGAATTCCTCCTAATCACATATCTGCTTGACACGAGCACTAAACATTTATGCTAGTAAGAAGACATTTTATGTGTCCTTTAGTTATAATTGGATTTGTTAGGACATTATCTTGGGCAGAACCCTAATACTTTGTATGATCCTTTTCTACTGGAAGAAATATGTTACATGGATCGTAGGTCTCTCTGATACATGGTTCGACACTTTCTTAGGTACGGATAGGCTCAACTAGTACGGTGTTTTGGGTCGCAATTCGTTTTGGAACTCTTATCTAGATTTTTTCACTATTATACATATTACATATAATATAACATCCATAAAAACTAAGTTACTATTTATCTTACATTTCTACTCGATTTTCTAACAATATATAATTATATATCTATATACACATAGTCAATTAATATGTATTTTATATTTGTGCTACATGTTCCAAAGTGAATCGATTTAGGGTTAGTATTGTAATATGGGGACGTACATTTTGGTGATCTGAATCGCAAACCCACCCCCGTTTGGGATCGATATACTCAGATCGTGGTAACTATGGGAACAATTTTATGATTAATCTGATTTCGGAGAGGTTTTATGTGAGTCCCATATTTCATATGTATATATATGCATGCATCCACATACACTTAAAAACATGCACATGCTAGGGGTAAAGTCCCATATTTTAGATAAAGAAGTCAACTGCACACGCCCCATAACATGGTGACAATGTTGTTGCTTGTGCTTCTTACGGCACTAAAATATCTTGAAATTCTTGAATTAGTCTGTACAGTTAAGGAGCAGTGCAATAAAATCTAGAATAAGCTTGACACACAAAGAGGCAATGGATGTTAAAGGATACGGGAAAAAGGAAATGCAGATCATGTGATCTTGCAAAGAACTTTTCAGAAACATCTCCAGGATTCTGCCATGCTAAGTTAGTTATCCAAACAAATATAGTAATTCAGTGTTGAGGTATTCACCAGTAAGTGAAAGGTTTGAAATATGATACAAATTATGGTATCACATGCCCTCGAAAAAAGTCAAATGTTATGTCCATGCCTTATTTTATATCCATTTCTAGATAATTTTGGGTAAAATTAATGGGTTCACCTGTATATGGTTCTGTGATTTATATATCATTTTAATTTCTCTTTTAGGTGTGAACCATTTCCAACCTACCCGAGAACCTATGATCTGGTGCATGCCGAAGGACTCTTATCACTTGAAATTGGTCTGCAGCGTAGATGCACCCTGATTGATCTATTCTCTGAGATTGATAGGTTACTTCGTCCGGAGGTACTTTGACCCTTTCTTTACTCTTTCTACATTCCACTTTTGAAGGGCGTGCATTGATCTATTCATTCTGAAACTAACAAAATTTAGAGGTTAGATGAGTGGTGAGCTGTCTGATATCAGTTTACTCAAAAAAGAGTTTGATGACTGCTATGTCCATGGAGTTTTTAGAAAATTGGTAAAATCCATATGGAAACATAATGCAACTTTAAGCTTTTGTAAAGACCATGCAAGGCAATATTGTAGATGTTACCAAAATTCGAGATAACATATGACCAGTTGGGTCAAACAGTCTAACCAATCATGATATAAAAAATTAACACTAATTACAAATAATAGTTGTAATGCTATATAATAGTAAAATTTTGAAAATTTTTAACTGTACATGGGTAAATTATGTTTCATCTCTCATCTTAAATATAACGACACTTTTTTCAAACAGTAAGATAAGTTTTCGTTGGTAATTTATAGTTCATTACAACAAAAGTGCAGTTCCCTTAGCAAAGTTAATAACGTAACAAGAACAAGAATATGGGAGTGATGTTTTTTTTTAATTGCTTGGAAAGAAGCAGTACAAGAAAAAAATTAAAACGTATATACAGAAGCTAACTACATGAATCTAAGTTCTATCTTGGATTCCTTTACTTCTATATACTTCGCTAAGCTTGGAAGATGCTCAATAGGGAGCAGGCCTTTATGCTTTAGTGTCAATCCCCATCTTGCAAGCTCGTGTGCTGCTGAATTTGCATCTCTGTAGGCATAAACCATACTCCAATCTGGGTGCTTTTTGAGAATCTGCTTGATGTCTTGAATAATTGGCCAGATTGTCCATGATGGTTTGATGTGTTCAAGCATCACTGCATTTACCACTGTTTGGGAATCACTCTCTATGGTAACATAATTCCATCTTTCCGCATCTGCCCATATAGCAGCCATTCTAGATGCCAAAGCCTCTGCTACAAGTGGGTTCTGTGTTGGTTCTAGTCCAGTCTGAGCACTCACCACAGTTCCGTTATCTCTTCTAACAATCGCAGTTGTACATTAACATTCAGCTCCCATGGCATCATCCACATTGATCTTGAGACTTCCTTCTTCTGGTGGTTTCCATGTGTGGCCTAAAGAGGACATCGAAAAAGCAGAATTGAGTTATGTCTTTTGGTAGGTCTTTGAGGTCTTTAAACTCATTGAAATGCTGGTCAATGTCCAGAAATATTTTCTGTGGTTCAATGGGTGCATCATGGAACAGGGCCTGATTCCTCCAGTGCCAAATGGAAGTAACTGTGACTGCTGCATATAGTATCAGGATGAAGTAGTTTAGGACGAAACAAGGATGTAGGATTGAGTAGATGATGGAACCAATCCTGTAAGCTTAGATGTGGAAAGTGATTGTATGCAGGCCCCATTTGTTGAACCATATACTTCTAGCAATAGGGCAAGTAAAGAATTAAGTGTAGCTCTGTTTCAATGTGCTGCTTGCAAAGGGGACAGAAAGGATCTTCAATAGGGATTCTGGTAGCTGCTAAGCTCTTTGTTGGGAGGGATTCAGTGATGGTTCTCCATAGGATCATCTTGTGCCTCTCATGAATTTTCGTTTTCCGTAAGGTTTTCCAATCAAAATGGTCTAGGTAATGGCTGATTTGATCCTTTGTTCCTCTTGAGTGATTGATAAGCTGATTTAGCAGTGAATCGACCATTATTTGAGGGGATCCATGCCATCTGATCTTCTTTTGGATACTGAGGAAGTTGGAATTCTCTGATAGCTTTTATGGTTCGATCACCGAAAAGACTAGAGGGCAACTCCATGTTCCAGCTTTTATTGTCTTCATTCAGAAGTTCTGCTACTGTTGCTAATATGGGAGTGGGTTTGTGTTGTGAGTCTCACGACCAAATCCCATCAAAACATGAACAGTACAGTTAATGAACACAGTTCAAATGTCCAAGAACAGAATGCAATGATAACAAAAACCGAAACTCCAAAAAATCAGAATTCAACAGAATGAAGAGGAAAAAAATTCAGATCCGACAAAACAAACATCAAAATACCACAACAGAGATCAAAGAAATCAGTGGGTGGGGTTGCTGGCTTACTAGAGAATGAGATAAATAGGTGGAGAGATGAGTAGAGAAGAAACCGTGACGTGAGAGGGATTGGAGATTAGAGGAGTGACCAGTGTGGACGACGCAGACGATACTGAGACTGTGAGAATGGCCTGTGAGCCCTTGAGTATAAGGCTGAGACTGAGAGTGACAGTGATGAAGTGGATGACTCAGTCGGAGGAATCTGAGAGATGGATTTTGGTAGAGACTGGGATCGAAAGAGGAGTTTTTAGGGCTTAAAAGTTCAGCAAACACAATCCTTTTTGGGTAAGGTTCATAACCATCGGGTTTAACAACCCTTCCGGTTCACACTGTTTATAAAAGACCTGCCCTTTGTCATCCGGATTTTTCAAGGGTTTCATGCACAAACAGTGCAATTATTAAACCGGCCCAGTCTAGCACCAGGTCACCTGGTTCCCTTGTTGACCCGACTGGTCTGGGCCGGGATTGATAATACTGCAGCCACTACTGTATAATTACAAATGCATAAATTAATAATAATAATAATAACAGAAAACCAACAACAACAACATTGCATAATATGTTTGTTGACCTCCGGAAGTTCTTGTCAGCTCTAGGGCCATTAGGAAATCCTTCAGGTTTCCATTTCATGTATCCCAACAAGGTGACCTGTCATGAGCGTAGATGTTATAATATAATGTCAGACAATCTATGTCGAAAAACATCCTCGATAATATTTGCTGTAAAGCCTGTAATTATCTCTTCTAGCACTTATTAGTCCTGCACTTGCAAGGCTTATGCTCTTAGTTTCCATCACATTTGGTGTCGATGTGGAACTCTGGTTTATATTATCTGCTATTTCATAGTACTGGTGGGTTTACTGTATTCTATTCTATCCAATTCTCCTCCTATCCTGTGTTAGATTTTTGCTAATCTAGATGTGGTTCGTGCAGGGATGGGTGATATTACGTGACACAGTCTTTCACATCGAATCAGCTAGAGCTCTCACGACACAGTTAAAATGGGATGCCAGAGTTGTGGAGATCGAGAGTAACAGTGACGAGAAACTCCTGGTCTGTCAGAAACCTTTCTTCAAGAGAGTAGCAAGCTAATTATATGAAACAGTCCAAGGAAAGCCCAAGAATGTAGATGAGAGTAATTCATATTCATTTTGTGGATCTAAACTAGTCATAAAGTTCCACACCAACGGTGGAATTGGAGGTTTTGGACAGAAGAAGAAAGCAAAAACTGGAGGAAAAACAAGATTCTGCTTGAAAAAAAAAAAAAAGTCACAGCACAACTCCTATGGAGCCGTAAGGCGTAAATAGGGCCATGTAATTACTTTGATTGAGGAAAAGGGAGAAAGAGAAGTATAGGATACTTGAATTTCCTTGTGATGTCTCAATACAGTCCATACGACCATATAAGGAATTTACATTGTGAAAATTTTTACACAACAAGCCAGTGTTATTTGCTATAGTATATATAGACTCATTGGATTTGCACGTATGGGGAGGATTTGTTTTTTTTCCTTCATTGTCTGTCACAGTTTTTTTACATTTGAACATTGGCAAACATTAATTCATTTTTACTTTAGAAAGCACCACTTAAACATGTTGGACCAAAACAGTTTATAAATGTAAAAATTGAATTTTGGTCGACTTTGAGTCTAAATTAAAGTGAGATCAGTTCATTGTTTCGAGTAAATTTTCATGGGTTCGTGTTCTACTCCGTGAGAACAATAACGTAGTGTATTCACTTGGTCAAATTGAGTAAGAAATAAATGAGAAAATATGCACCAAAGTGACCTTCTTAGAATGTGAAAATAGAGGTTGTGCAATATGGGATTTGACAATTACACATTGGTTGAAGAAAAAGTTCTACATAGGCATATATAAATCAAGTTTGCTCTTGGGTAGGGATGTCAGTGGACCGAAGCGGGGGCGGAGGGTGTAGTCTCCATCCCCGTATCCGCTTAAAAAAACTCTGTCCATCCCCGGTCCAACCCCGTTAACGGGTATAATTTTCATCTCCATCCCCGTCCGCGGGTAAATTTCTAATTCCCACCCTCATCCCCGCTTCCTCTGTACCCGCCCAAGCCCAAGCCCAAACCCAAGCCCAAGCCCAAGCCCAAACCTAAGCCTAAGCCTAAGTCTAAGTCTAAGTTCAAGCCAACATAATCTAAAATTCTAAATAATCAAGACAAGTAATGCATCAGCAAAACAGAGGATGCCCAACTTCACAAGCTTAACATCAATTACATGGTTATTGTCTATGATCATCAGAAGAGGCAGACAAATCAAGCAAGAGTTTAAGCACATCAATCATAAAATATTATAAACAGTGTCCCCAACTATAAGTTCCCTCTCTTCAATTGCTGCTACAAATTGTGTTCGCTTGGGGCAGTACCACAAAAATCTTTCTTATAACTGTTACGAAGTTACCTTTCTATTGCTAATTTCTAGTTGGTAAAAATCTGAATTTTCAGTCCGACAGAAACCAGTTCAGTACACTACAAACACAACACCATATATCACAGTAACTTTTGGAGACTAGCATTTCATATCATCTTCAGCATGAAAGGATTTGAGTTGTGGCACATCACTCTCCAGATTGATGCAGGTATCAAGGGGTCATTCAAGCCTAAAGTACCAACGAAACCCATAACCACATTCAGAGCATCCGATACAAATAAAATGACATTGACAACAAGAAGATTTAAAATGAAAACAAAACTGTAAGTTAAATTCAATGCAAAAATGACAACTTCATCAAAGGCAAGTAATGATACCAGAGATCAGAGAGAGTAGGTTAGGGTTTTACTGGGAGTATTTATATATATATTTAACGGGTATAGCGGGGACGAGGCGGGGGTAAGGGTAAGTCCATCCCCACCTTCATCCCTGCACGAGTTTATACGGGTATCCCCGTATACGTCTACCGTCCAATACGTATAGTCCATCCCCGGTCCAAACGGGACAGGTTTGGACGAATACCCGTTTTTTCCCGGTCCACTGCCATCCCTACTCTTGGGCCCTAAGGGGTACCACACTTTTATGAGCGGAGAGAATGTCTACATGCTATCAGTTCGACCATATGCGCGCGTGCTCTGCCCACCACAACCCGACCTGGCAGGGCTTAGGCTCGGGTGTGGTTTAGACTAAACCTTATTTTTTTTGGAGAAAATTCGTTTAATGAATTGGGCGTGAATTTCTGAACTTGAATTTAATTTCAGTACTTGTTGGATTTGAATTCGTACTGGTTCGAATTTTGTCTTTCTTGCAGTCCGAATTTCTGAGTAGTGTTTGTTCATAGAGAACAGTTACACATTAGTGTCTTCTGGCTGTATGTGTGTCTTTTCGCATGGTGGCTATCCGGAACAGTCACCAATTTGTCTATATAAACTCAGGTTCATTACCATTCTACATCAATCATTTTTCGGAGTTAAGACAGACATTAGTATATTACATTTCGGCACTAAGACAGTTTACATTTGAAGAGTACACAACATAATTTCTGATTCGCTGAGCAAGTAGATTAGAGTGCTAATTCTATTCACGTGAAGATCATTGTATCCTGTGAGGCAGACGCTTTGATTTCCATAAGTACCGTGTTTGGAGGTGAAATCTGTCTTAAGGACATAGTGTCATACACTAACCTTAATCTACTTCAAATTCAATAACAGTTCCCGTTCTGCAAACATGTCAGTTTATTCATTGTTTAAATTACAGATTTCTTGTGATATTGTTTAGGTCGTATTTGTATTTGTTTCGTATCTGTAACTGTTTCGTATCGATAATTGTTTCCTTCTTCACTATTACTGTTTATTCTAATTGCATGATACAAATCAGACATTTCAACAAGTGATTTTAATATATTTGGAATATTACAAACAACAATCTTAAGACAGATTTTTATTTGTATAATTAGTTGTTGTGTTTCTGATTCATATTTTAAACTGTTCTAAAATATTGCAAATTGTTAAAACTTGTTTTTTACAATCTGTGGTATTTTGGAGATACTTACAAAATTTTGTGAAAAAAATGGTATGTTTTGTTTATGTGTTTGATTCAAACGGTTACACTAAACAGTTACACCAAACAGTAACTATGTTTATATGTATAATTTAAACAGTTACACTAAATAGTGACATTGAAACAGTGACACCATACAATAACGTTGAAATAGTAACTTTAAACAGTGACATTGGACAGTAACATATATTGTCTCTGTTTAGTAACTTCCTTTGTAAAGTGTTACTGTTTTTCTATTTTTGAATATTTGGTAATTTTGTTTATCAGAAATGGCTGCAAATGATAATAATGTTTCTACTACTACAAATCATGTGGTGCCTATTTATTTACCTACTCATGTGTCTCGTGGGGAGAAGCCTGAAAAGTTCAATGAGAACGATTTCAACAGATGACAATAGAAAATACTATTCTATCTCACTATGTTGAATCTTGCAAAGTTTCTTCGTGATGATGCTTTTGTTTGTAGTGAGAATGAGACTGATTGTTAAGTTATTGTTGCGGTGGATACATGAAAGCACTCTGATTTTCGGTGCAAGAATTATATCCTCAATGGGTTAGATAACACATTATATAATGTGTATAATCCAATCAAGACGACTAGAGAGCTGTGAGAATCATTGGATAAAAAGTACAAGACGGAGAATGCCAAAATGAAGAAATTCGTTGTGGGCAGATTCCTTGACTACAAAATTATGGATTTCAAGACTATCATAAGTCAAGTTCAAGGTCTTCAAGTGATCATACATGAGATTCATGTCGAAGGGATGGTGCTTAGTGAATCTTTCCAAGTAGTTGCAATTATTGAGAAATTACCACCGCATTGGAAGGACTTCAAAAATTATTTGAAGCACAAACGCAAAGAAATGAAACTTGAGGACTTGATCGTGAGATTGAGGATTGAGAAAGACAAGAGAGTCTTCGAAAAGAAAGTTGGTAATCATTACATGGAGTTAAAGACACATGTGATTAAAGAGGGACACAAAACCAACAAGAAAATGAAGCATGTTGGCCAACAAGGGGCCAAGGGTGGTGATTCCAAAAGGTTCAAAGGCAACTGTTTTGTGTGCAACAAACCAGGGCATAGCGCAAATGATTGTCGAAGTCATAAAGCATAAAAGAACCACAAGAGGAAGGCTGCCCAAGCCAATATAATTGAGGTAGAAAAAAATTTTTGAAAATGTTTCTAACATGAGTTTTTTTGTTGTATTACCCGAAGTAAATTTTGGTGGAAAATACCAAGGAATGGTGGTTGGACACTGGGGCCACTAGACACATATGCTCGGATAAGATGTTCTTTTCATATGAAACAATTAATGATGGAGAATAACTATTCATGAAAAATTCATCTATTCCAAAGTTGAAGGTAAATGAAAAGTTATATTGAAGATAACTTTCGGAAAAGAATTTACTCTCAATGATATATTATATGTTCCAGAAAATCGAAAGAATCTTGTGTTTGGATCATTGTTGAATAAGAAGGGTTTTAGGTTGGTTTTTGAGTCCGACAAATTTGTACTCACAAAGAGTGAGATTTATATAAGCAAGGGATATATGAGCAATGAACTCTTTAAAATGAATGTAATAACAATTATATTTGATTTTAATAATAAAAATACATCTTCTACTTATATTCTTTAGTCTTCCAATGTATGACATGGTAGACTATGATATATTAGTTTTGATACTTTGCGTAAATTAATGAATTTAGAATTATTGTCTAAATTCAATATTAATGCAAATCATAAATGTGAGACATGTGTTGAATCAAAATTAACTAGAACATTATTTTATAATATTGAAAGAAGTACTGAACATCTAGAATTAGTTCATAGTGATACATGTGATTTGAAATATGTTCAAACTAGAGGTAGAAAGAAGTACTTTGTTACTTTTATTAATGATTGCATAAGATATTGCTATATATATTTGCTATGGAGTAAAGATGAAGCATTAGAAAAATTTATGCATTATAAGAATGAGATTGAGAACCAACTTGACAAAAAAATTAAGACAATAAGAAGTGATCGAGGTGGTGAATATGACGCATCTTTCGATAGGTTCTGTCAAGAACATTGTATTATTCACCAAACTTGTGTGCCTTATACACCTCAGCAAAATAGGATTGCTGAATGTACAAATAGAATATTGAAAGAGATGATGAATACCATGTTGATTAGTTCAGGATTACCTCAGAACTTGTGGGAAAAAAATTTACTTTCAGCAAACTATATTTTAAATAAATTACCCCACAAGAAGTTAAATAAAACCCCTTATGAATTATGGAAAGGTCGGAGTCCTTCTTATAAATATTTAAAAGTGTAGGGGTGTTTGACTAAAGTGACGGTTCCTATTCCCAAAAGGATCATAATAGGACCAAAGACATTGACTGCATATTTATTAATTATGCAATAAGTAATAGTGCATATCTTTTTCTCGTGCATGAATCTGATATTCCTGATATACATGTCAATACAATCATTGAATCTAAAAATGTATCATTCTTTGAAAATGTATTTCCTTGTAATAATGCATGTGATGAAAGTTCTCTTAAAAGAACTCATGATACTGTGACTAGTAATGTAGACTATAAGTCCACAGATGAAGAAAGTAAAGAGACACTTAGATGCAGTAAAAGGATAAGGACTTTCAAATCCTATGATCGTGAATTTTTAACATATTTGGTTAGAAAATGAGTCTCCAAGTTTCAATGAAGCAATGTCCACTCCTGAAGTACCTATGTGTAAAGAAGCTGTAAATAGTGAAATTGAATCCATCATGCAAAATCACAACTGAGAATTGGTAGATTTTTCTTCGGTAAGTAAACCATTGGGGTGTAAATGGATTTTTAAGAGGAAAATGAAAACTGATGGATCAATTGATAAGTACAAAGCTAGACTTGTAGTTAAAGGTTACAAGCAAAAGGAAGATCTTGATTATTTTGATACATATTCTCCTGTCACGAGAATAACATCCATTTGTATGCTCATAGCTATTGCAGCACTGCATAATCTTGATATACATCAAATGGATGTGAAAATAGTTTTCCTAAATGGTGACTTAAATGAGAAAATTTATATGGACCAACCCGAGGGGTTCATTTCTCTAGGACAAGAGAAGAAGGTGTGTAGGCTTGTTAAATAACTTTATGATTTAAAGTAAACACCAAAACAATGGGCTTTCGCTAGGTGTGAGAATTTATAAATGCTAAATTCTCTAAAACACTCATGAAAATCAGGAGTTGTTCAAGGTCAAAATGAACACAATTATGAGAACCAAGGGCATGTTTGGTAGGAGTATAAGGGTGGTATAAAAGGGTGGTATAAAGAAAATAGTACGTGGGACCTACTTTATACCATGTTTGTTTGACTTTTTTTGGTCGGTATTAATTTGCGGGTCGCAATACCGACCCGCTATGAACAGTGTCGTTAATGCCTTGTACAAGGTGCTATTCAATACCACCTACCCGGTGGTATAAAATGTTGGAAGGAGGTATTAAAGTGGTAAAAGACTCAAATGCCCTCAACTACAAAGCCAGCCGCAATTGTTGACTTTGATTTATAAGGATAAAATTGTCTTTTTACACCCCAGCCGCAATTGTTGACTTTTTTAAATAGGTATTACATAGATAATATTTGTGATACACAAACAAGGGGAAGGATGAGATTATAGTTTAAGACCGGGTATAATATACTATTGGATTGGAATGGAATGGAGATAAATCTAATATCGGGCTTATTTTATACTCAAAACAAACGGGCCCCAATTGTATTAGGAAAGTGACTGTGTTAAGTCTATTCGATCTGATTTATCAAATAGCTGAATAGTTTAAGGCATCACGTTTACTATTTAGCTAGTAAGTCTAATGGGCTTTTACTAGGGAAGGTTAAAAGCCAAAAGCTGCCAATCTCGATGCATGATCTTTCCAAAAATGTACTCTCTATAGTGTGTCAGCATTATCATTTACATACTAACAACCAATTTTCAATTCATGTGGGGTATTTTGGGACCAAAACAGTTTTTGAATGTAAAAACTGAAATTTTAGTCGACTTTGAGCCTAAATTAAAGTGAGACCCGTTCATTGTTTCGAGTAAAATTTCTTGGGTTCGTGTTCTACTCCGTGAAAAAACTAACGTAATATATTTACTTGCTCAAATTGAGTAAGAAATTAATGAGAAAATAGGCTTCAAAATGACCCTCTTGGAATGTGAAAATAGAGGTTGTGCAATGTGGGACTTGACACCAATCTCACATTGGTTGAGGAATAAGTTCTACATGGGCCACGTTTTCTCTATGGGATTGGGCTCCAAGGAGTACCACATTTTTATGAGCAGAGCGAATGCCTACATGTCATCGGTTCGACCACACACGAGCGCACACGCTGCCGGCCCACACGTCACGACCCGACCCGACCCAGCCAGGTTGGACTTGGGTGTGGTTTAGACCAAGCCCTATTTTTTTGGAGAAAAATTGTTTAACAAATTGGGTGTGAATTTCTGAACCAAAATTTAATTTCAGTACCCGTTGGATTTGAATTCGCACTGGTTTGGATTTTTTCTTCGTTCCAGTCCGAATTTCTGAGTAGTGTCTATTCCTAGAGAACAGTTACACATTGGTGTCTTTTGGCTGCATGTATGTCTTCTGGTTTGTGTCCTTTCACATGGTGGCTGTCCGGAACAATCACCAGTTTGTCTATATAAACCCAGGTTCATTATCATTCTGTATTAATCATTTTTGGAGTTAAGGCAGACATTAGTACATTACATTTTGGCATTAAGGCAGTTTGCATTTGGAGAGTACATAACATAATTTCTGGTTCGCTTGACAAGTAGATTGGTGTGTTACTTCTATTCGTGTGAAGATTATTATATTATAGGAGACAGATACTTTGATTTCCATAAGCACCGTGTGTGAATGCGAAATCTGTCTTGAGGACATAGTGTCAAACACTAACCTTAATCTACTTAAAATTCAATAACAGTTCATGTTTCGCAAACGGATCAGTTTATCCATTGTTTAAATTATAGATTTCTTGTGATACTGTTTTGTTCGCATGAGCAGGTTACTCGAGGTAGAAAAAGATATCAACTAATCTGTATCTATTTTTGTATCTGTAACTGTTTCGTACCTGTAATTATTTCGTTTTTCACTATTACTGTTTATTCTAATTGCATGATACAAATCAGAAATTTCAATAAGTGATTTTACTATATTTAGAATACCACAAACAACAAAAAATTCATCCATTGATCGGACTGAAGAGGGAATTAATCGAGATGTGCGTAAGTTAATCCGGATACCCCTGACCGTAGAAAAAAAAAAACATTCATCAGGATTATTATTTCTCAAATCTGGTACTAAAAAATTACTTCTTATTATAATTATTATTTTTGAAACAGTTTCTCTGGATGCCGAGGTAAGATTGTCGATATCTAGTCATCTCAAAACTTACATTTGTCAGTGTCTCATAAATTGGTCAAACCGTTTATCATAGGTGGAAATAATGTGAAAAGCGATGATATGGCTGATTTAACTACAAGCATTGATTATAGAAATCAGTTATTTTTAAATTTTTTTTGAACTGGGTAAATTGTGAATAGTGATCATAAAAAAAAATTGCTTCCTCACCAATAAAAGAGGGGTGTTTTTCATCGTCCCGGTGATTAGGTTTTAGGCTTGACTGATTATTATATAGGATTCCTGTGAAATATGAATGTATTACACCAGACTTAGATCTAGAGCTTGGCCATATTTTCTTGCCTTGTTCACTTTTTGGTAAGTTAAATAATCATGTGTAAGAAAACAACAATATGGTTATCCATGCCTATTTACTGTAACTAACATGCTACTAGCGTCGTTTCTGTGCGATGCACGGGATTCACAGTTCTCCATTTTTGTCCCAAATTTTCATCTCACCCTTACCCCTCTCTCCCACCATTATTAATTAATGGAAAGTTTACAAAATTATAGGAAGTTGTAGAGGATAAAAACTATTTTTTTTAAAAGATATAAAAGAATGCTGGTTAATTGGTAAAAGAATAGAAAACTGATTATAGGAACTAAGTGTCGAATGGTGATTGAAGGAAATTTTATTTTATTAATAAAAAAATCAATATTTTAAGAATTTAGAAAATAAAGAGGAAAGATTTTTTAAACATTCTCTCTCGCCTATAATTTTTTTTTTTGTTTTGTAGATGGATAGATAAATAGGGATATATGAAATTATTTGCAAAACTATTCAATAGTGAAAAAAGTCAGAATCAATATAAATTTTAAATTCATATTTTTAAAATACATACCACTCCAAAATAAGGTTATGGTACTAAAAAGTTTCTCTTTGACTGCGACCGCCTAGGCCCCCACCATTATAAGGGCCCCGATTGTCAAATAAAGGCCCATAATATTTAACATATGAAAAGTCTATTAAAAAAATGTGAAATTAATTTTCAAAATAAATGTAAAAAATGAGTCATTTATTCCATTAAAGTCAAAGCAACTTTTACAGCCAACCCCTCCTACCCCTCTCTCTTCATTGATGACCATGCTATTTATGAGAAATATTATGTAACCCAAATTTACATCCCAAATGAACGGGAATTATTGGATAAGTGAGTCTCATCAATTTTTTTAATTGAGACCCACTGATCCAACCATCCTTATTAATTTGTGATGCACATTTGGGATATATAACATTGCTCGTCATTTATATAGCTGTCAATCTTACACTAATATAGGAATACTATATTTAATTAGCCTACACCATAGCTACTTTCTCTTTTTACATTAATGTGCTATCGTCTTTTTTTTTTCAAAATGAAGAATAAGATAGCAATTATATGATTTGATAAATAAAGAAAGCTCATTTACAATTAAAAGTTAAACGTTTTCATGATTTATTTATACTAATGTTTAAATTTTTCTTCAAGTTCATAAAATAAAAATACTTATACAGTATGATCATTTGTAGCATTAAATCATGAAAACGTGTAATTTATATCAAGATTCATTATTTTTTTACACTCTTTATTTTATTAGGAAGTATTTTTTTTTTTTAATTTTGTATATGTCAACTAAAATATAATGAATCTTGATATAAAGAGTGTAAAAAAAAAAAGAAATAAAAATAGAATCGAATATTTTGGAGGCCGATCCCCTTTTAGAAAAAAAAAAATTTGGAGGCTGGTCCTCTTTTGGGATTCAAATTTTCAGATCAAATCGGATATTCAATTATTAATGGATACATATATGGATAAAGATTTTGAAATTCACTGAGTAAATGGATCGAATTCAAAACTCGACTTTTTTATCGTATTCGGATCTGGATATATCGAGATCTGATTCGTTGACAACCCTACTTAAAACTATAAAACCCGACCCAAACGTTAAATGGCCTCCCACAGAATAAATATTCGATATAACGGTTACACAATCAATGCTACATGGTATAATTATTTAATAAGAAAGTTAAAAAATAAATAAAGTGGACCTCTTTTTTTTATATGGAGCAGGTTATTGAATTTTGTGATGCTCAAGTGATGTTTGATAAAACTGAAAACTGAATATTAAAAATTCAATGTTGAATTTTAAGTATTGAATACTAAATTTTTTAATTCACAGACTGTTTGATATCTATTGAAATTTAAGTATTGAATTGAATCAAATTGTTTGACAAATATAATGAGTTAAAGTTTAAAAATTATTATTATTCTAATTTTACCATTTTTTTATTATCTCACCGTAACTATCCCACCACATTCACAATGGTGGTGGCAACGGTCGCACAATGGTAGTGGTGGGTATTGAAAAGTTAAGAATGTAAAATTCATTGAAAATATATTTGATCATTATGAGAAATTTATAAAATTATTACCGACTAATATTTTTAGCATTAAGTGATAAGAAGATGGATTCCCACTTAAAATTTTAGCTTATTTTTAAAAAGTGTTTAAAATATTAAGTAATAGAAATTTTAAGTTATCAAACAAATTTAATTCATTAATTGTTTAAAATATTCAATTTTAAAACATTAAATGAAATTATCAAACAACTCCTTAAAGTATCTCCAAGAGAGTAGTTAAAGGACACAAAAATTTCAAAATTTAGTTATTTTGCTTTAAAATTTCACTCAAACAGAACATTTGTAAATCATCTAAAATAGTGACACTCTATATGTAGAGTATCACTATAACAATATATATAAATATTTTATAATATTTTATCTCCTCCTTTTATTTTCTCCATTCTTTCTCTTTCTCCCTCTTACTATTCCTAAAGAAAAATAATACAAAAAAATGAGAAATAATATTTAAAAATAATTAAAAATATAAAAAATTTATTAAAATATGTATTAAAAAATCAATAACTAAAATAAAAAAGATTACTTTTTGAATAGTGAAACTAACTTATTCCCTTACAACAAGGTTTTCCCCAAACCCAGTCTCCCTCATAACTTATTTCCTCAACCCAATAAATTTTAAACTTAATTCCCAAATCCAATTTTTTTAAAAAAGCGTCATTTGAAATGACACCTTCAGATATAGAAACGTCATTTTAAATGACGATTTGAAGTTGAATCTTTTTGTCATAAAATGTCATTGCTAATGACGTTTTTAAAGTCGTCATTTATAATGACGTTTTTTAACATGAATTTAACAGACGGTAGTTAACAGACGTTAAAAAATAAAAGGGGTTGAAAACGTCATTTAGAATGACGTTTTTAAAAACGTCATTCTAAATGACGATTTAAACGTTTATTCACCTGACTTAAAATTTCCCAAATCACTCGTTAGGTCAAAAATTTCATTCAACCACTCAGCTCTCCTCCTCCTCTCCAACGACTCTCTGAGCTCTCCTCCTCTTCAACCACTCCTAGCCGGGTATTACTCCGACGACCTCCAACCGAATATTTAACAACTCCACAGCTGATCCACCAACGACTGAGCAGACCATCGAGCACTGACTAAGCACCGACTGAGCAGACCAGCGACTCAGCTTAATCTACAGCTCCACCAGCGACTCAGTGACTGAGCAGTGAGCACAGCCTCCACCTGCGACTGAGCAGTGAGCACATCCTTCACCAGTGAGTATGTCCATTCTCCATTCCAGCCTAAATCGAATTTTTCCCTCAATCGAAATTTGCCTAAATCCATTCTCCATTCTAGCCTAATCACTCAGTCGAATTTTGCCCAAAATCGAATTTAGGGCAAAATCGATCCAAAACTGGCGATTGTTGTTAAAGTGGTTTTTCTTTTTTTCTTTTGTGGAAAGCATTGTGCAAAATATATATTCTTTATAGTTGAGCTTTACGAATTTTATGACCAGTGAACATTGTTAATCAGATCAAAACACTGACAAGAGTTTATTGAGTGATTAGTTTGCTGATTCTTGTTAAAGTGATCTTCTTTTTTTCCTTTTGTGGAAAGCATTGTGACAAATCCTGGCTTTTGTTGCATTATGGTGGTGGTAAGGCAACTGAGCTGATCATTTTCGTTATTCTAAGCTAACAACATCCAAGTTTTTTCGTCTGATATGCCCAGAATTATTGATTCACTAAATTATATTATACCCTAGCAGCATTAAAGCGTTGAAACACCATTTCAGCACAAAGAAAGGTCATTATAACTAACCAAGGCCTGAAATGAGTGTGAACCAAACAGTCTAACTAGAATTAGGGACTATCTCAAATAAATTGCATCTCTAATCACTATAATATGTACTTTCAACATTTTTTTCAGTATAAACCAACCATAGCAATATGCAGCGGAAGTTATTTCAACCATTTGAAACTATTACCTTAGAGGGAGCATAGCTGCATCTATCCGACAATTATGTTTGATTTTGAAATATTTCATGCATGAGACAATTAAATGGTTAAGAAAGAGTCGCATAATAGCCACAGACATGCCAGATAAAACCTTGATGGATTTGAGTTTCTTGTGGATTCAAGGGTATGTCATGTATTCTGTCATCGTTGGGGTGCAGGGTATTTAGGGATGGTTCTTTCAGATAAATGTGATTTATTTGTGTTCATTATCACTGTATCAATAATAGTCTTCAATAAGAATCTAATAAATACATAATACAAGTTTATCCAACATCCTAACCCAAGACACATGAAAATAGTTTCAGATAAGCTATCATAATCTTTTTTATTTTTTTTTTTGTTATCATGTAGATTGAGCAAATCATTAGAAAGGGAAAAAAAAAAAAACCAGTTCGTTCAATGGAATTGTATGCTATTTTTTGACAAAAAACAATGAGTAATTTTGTCACCCCCAATCAAATAATCTCACAATAGATTTCTGAGTACAAAACCAAGACATAATAGATTGCAGGTAGTATGTGGTTTGTTTGAGACCATGGGCTGTTTCTCTGCATTGATGGCTGGGCAGCTGGACTGTGTTAGATAGATATTGGGTTTTAGTCCTTTTGAAGGATTAAAGCCAATTGTTGGTACTTAGATTTTTTTTCAAATTTCTTTGCTTCTTGTAATTCATTGATTCATGGTATAAAATTTTATTTTTTCCAAAAAAATAAGCAGAAAATGGAATGAAATAGGGTTGCTGTAAATAACAAGTCAAATGATTTAATCCCAATTTGGTTCCTCGTACATCCGGAAGATTTGCAATGATGATATGTATTGTTCTACGAAAAATTAACGTCGAATGCCATACAAAAGAAGCATTGCATGGGCTTAAAGTATCTATATTTTACATATACATGAAAAGGAACCTTAATTTATAGCATTTCTGGTCCAAGAATAGACATTAACAAGCACAAGTGTTTTGTTTTTTCAATTTTGGGTGGATAGTTTGCAATTTAGGTGTATTCTTAGAAATTTAGGAATTAAATTTTAGTTTTAATGCTAGTTTGGATGTTTTTTAAATTAAGAATTTTTTTTTTTACTAATTTATAATGAATATATGTTGGGTGTTGCTCGATGCCAATAATACTATGCATGTAAGGTGTTTGATAAAATGAGTTATTTTAATATATTGGGTTATGATGGGGCTTTGAGAGTGGTTGCTATGG
The DNA here is from genome assembly GCA_951799425.1 of Ilex aquifolium. Lineage (NCBI taxonomy): Eukaryota > Viridiplantae > Streptophyta > Magnoliopsida > Aquifoliales > Aquifoliaceae > Ilex > Ilex aquifolium. Next base: position 8,905,707 of record OX637406.1, read on the forward strand.
ATGATGATGAGTGCTGACATGTAGACCAATATTTGGGTGCAATTTTTATACGTGTCTTGCGTATTGCATCTGTATAAGATTGATTGTAGTGGACATTACTAACTTGCATCTGTCTAGAACAGTCTTTAGAACGTTTAGAGCTTGTGAAATGTTATAATATATGAGAAATGTTATAATATTGGTGCCTTTCTTTAGAACGTATAGAGTTTGTGAAATTATTCTGAAAACTTGTGGAAAGTTGTGGGTTGATTATTGGTGTGAGCTTGTGAAATTGAAAAGTGGAAATGGGAATGAATTATGCTTAGATTGATACATTGTCGAAGAGTTGGACTTAAACTTGGAGCCTTGTGAAATGCATGTTTATATGTATTTGTGTAGCACTGATTTGTGGATGGGTGATTGAAATATAGAACGGGCTACCCGGTTTATATACATTTGAAAGCATGAACAAGCAAAAGTTTCGATGAAAGCATGAACAAGCCCCATTGATATTAATGTTTTGGTTGTGTATACACACTAACTTTTGATGTATTTATTGTAGAATTGTTAAGAATGGCTGGAAGACGTGCTTCTGTGATGGTTTATTGGGGTAGTACCATATTCAAGAACCATGATGTTTTACGATACGATAATGGTTATAAGCATGTGATAAAGGTTGCGCATGACACAACTTACTCGGCATTGGTGGATAGGTTGCATGATGTGACAGGGATAGATAGGAATAAATACAACCTCAAACTTATATGTAGGTTTCTTACTGCATTGGGAACTAACATTTTTACATATATTCCACTAGAAGTTGTTGACAACGATGGTGTGGAGGCAATGGTGGATGTTGTATTTGACAATCAAGGTGTTAACAAAGTGGATTTGTATGTGAGCGAAGAGGTTAGGGCAGATGACATTGGTGGAAGTAATGAAGGTTGGCCTGAGGGTGGTTCATACTCTTCCATGCTCAGCCAACAACCATATATCCCAGTGCTTGACTCTTCTGCCATGGTGGGTAATTATTACACCCTTTTAATAATGCAGTGTATGGAAGAATACAATCGATATACACATGCACAGTCTGAAACATGGCCTAGTATTTTTCCCGAATGCTCATCCCAGCAAGACTACAGTGCTACACTGGGTAACGAGGGGATGGCAATGATTGCAGTACCCCCGACACCGGCGCCAGTGGACCCTGTCCAAGCACTTGTAGTGTATCAGATTGATAATAATACATATGAAGGAATGTGTGCTAATGACCGGAATGATTACTACGAACAAGAAGAATTGACAGAAGATTTATTTAGTGATGATTCTGATAATGATGATTACGATGCCGAAGGTAATTCTGTTGAGGATGATGGTGAGGTTCCTATGCATGAGTCGGAGTCAACATTTTTCTCAAACGTTGAATCGGGAACTCAGAATGAAGCTGACAGCTTGTGCATTTTGGATGGAATTAAAACATGGGATCCTACAAGACCAGAACTGGCGAAGGGTATGGTGTTCAAGAGTAAAAAAGAGTTGGAGATGGCAGTTAAATTGTATTCAATTAAGATGCACCAACAATATGTTGTTGTTGATACAAACAAAACACGATAGGTTTTGAGGTGTAAGATGTATGTACAATGTGGATGCAAATGGAGGTTACGGGCGGTTTTGAAGGCGAAGAATGGAATGTTTGAGATCAAAAAATATCAGGCACCGCACACTTGTTTCTACCCAAGGTTGAACCAGGACCACTGTCAGCTTGATGCAGGTTTTATTTCTCAATGGATTGAGGGTGTGGTTCGGGGTACACCTGATGTAACAATGCCGGTCATCATTGAAATGGTAAAAAAAGAGTATCACTATTTGATAACGTACAAGAAGGCGTGGAATGCGAAGAATAAGGTTATAGCCAAGGTTTTCGGTGACTGAGATTGTTCCTACAATATTTTGCCAAAGTTTATGGGTGCTCTTGTTAAATACAACCCTGGGATAGTTGTAAAGTGGCAATATGAGGCTCGTGCTCCCGAATTCGACATATTTGGAAAGGTGTTATGGGCATTCAAAGCGTCTATTGATGAGTTTGTTCATTGTCGGCCTGTAATCAGCATTGATGACACATTTGTAAATGACAAGTATAAGCATAAGCTTCTTATTGCCACTAGAATTGACGCTCAGAAGAATATTTTTCCTCTAGCATTTGCCTTTGTTCATGAGGAGACTAGTGAAAGTTGGGGTTGGTTCCTATATCATCTACGCTACTCTGTTGTGCCGAATAGAGCTGGTATATGCTTAATCTCAGATTGACATAAAGGTATAATCTCAGCAGTTAAGAAACTTGATTCTGGGTGGAATAAACCATACACCTATCATCGTTTCTGTCTTAGGCATGTACAAAATAATTTCAACACACATTACAAGAACACGTATTTGAAAGATCAAGTTTGGAAGGCTAGGGCAGCACATCAGATTCGCAAGTTTAATTTGATAATGGAAGAAATTAAAAGTATAGAACCATTGGCATGGAAGTGGTTAGATGATATTTCAGCGCAATAGTGGACAATTGCCCATGATGGTGGTCGGCGGTATGGAACAACCACAACCAATGTTTCTGAGGTGTTCAATGGTGCATTGAAAGGTGCTAGGATGCTTCTCATTACTGTATGTGTGAAATTCATATTTTATTGGCTCGCAAAATACTTTTGTGAGCGCCGTGAACATGCAAAACGCTGCATAGAGGATGGTATAGAGTACTCACCTGAAGCAATCGAATTTATGCGACCCAACCAGGTCAAATCAGGAATGTGTATTGTTACACCATTTCACATGTGACGTGCAGTTGCGGAGGTGGTCAGTACTAACGGTAATACCCATGTTGTTTGTATTGATGACCTGACATGCAGTTGTGGGAAATTTACAATTTATAAAATGTCTTGTTCTCATGTTATGGCCGCATGCTCGCATTTCCATGTTAGTTCTTGGAATTTAATCGATCCAGTATATAACATCCATGCACTTGAATCCACTTATGCACCTGATCTTCATCCTCTGCACCACCAAGATTATTGGGATAATACCGGTGGCTCTACATTATGCCCTGATAGGTCGTTGTGTCGAGGCGTTAAAGGACGTCCACAGACATCGCGCATACAGAATGAAATGGATTTTCCGAGAGAAGGACGCAAGACATCACTACACTATTTCACTATTGACTGATATGACCTGTCTAACACAATAGGCTTGTGACACTACTATTTAAACACCATTTTGTCATTGATATGACAAACACAACATTATGTCTACATCAAATTTCTCTACGAGCTTTAACAATCGCAGACGTGAACGAGTTTGGTTGTTACAAGAGCGGAACGATGATTACAAGAATGAGATATTTTCCGATCCAAAAGAGTATTATGCAGGAGTGCGACGAGAGTGGGCTTTTTGTGCTAAAGAATCAGACGAACTATTTACACAAGTAAGAGAACTTGGCATACCAGCGCCTTGTAGACGATCACTAACAATGCAACGCCGGAATAGAGAGGACTATAAATCAGCAGTAAAACAAGTTCGAAGAGAAAATAATAGAATGCTGGTTCATAGGTCTCGCTATTATATGCTCCAACAAGCAAAAGACATGATGAGAACTGCACATGGACGAGAGTTGACACCAGTTGAGCAAAACAATATATTGTCTAATGCACAATACATGTCAGATGATTATATGTCTGATGAACCTTAACAAAGTCTGCATTTGTTCATTACTGAGATAGCAAGACTTTCTAACCAGTGTAGTGTCAAGTCATGTCAGTCCTTTGTATTTGAATTGTTATGTTTTTACTTTTTCATTGTAAACTCATTTCATTGCTTTGTTAGTGTAGTCAGTCTAGTGATAAGTCATGTCAGTCCTGTTTTATCAATGTAATTAGTCTAGTGACAATTCATGTCATTATTTTATCAGTGTGTAGTCATATCATTACTTTATCAGTATGTCGTCAGTCTACAGACAAGTCATGTCAGTCTTTTTGTCATTCACGAGTTGTGTCATTACTTTATCAGTGTTGAGTCATATCATTACTTTACCTGTGTCAAGTCATGTTACTCGTACCCAGTAATTGTCTTGTCAAATTTATATATATTTGTATTTTGTGTCTATATAAATCATCATTATTAATTGTGTATATCATAACCCAAAATATGACTAGGCGCACATCTAAGAGGCAATCCAGTCAAACCACCCAAGGTTCTTCATCACGCAATGAACAACAAAGTTCATCTTCACCCTACGAACGTCAACGCTCGACTGGCCGAGCAACATGTGGTGTAGACGTAGTTCGTTCAATTGAATTCTACACAGATTTTACCGGTGTAACTTGGTATGGACAAAAGCGTGAGTTCCGTAATGAGCCCATCGACCCTTATCACTCATTCGGTCAAGTTGGACACGTATTTGTGGGGCCTGCGACCGACTCTTCGCCTCCGAGTGTTTGTATCGAACCCACGCCAAGATGACGACAATTATATGACAAACATTGTGAGCTTGAAGTATGCTGTCGTTGACATGGATTAATGGTACCGAAGGCACGTTCGGCTGATATATATGATCCACAAAACTCTACTAACCATAGCGAGATCATAACAAGGCTTGAACGTGAAAATGATCAAATGCAGCGTAGACTTGATCGTTTGCATGCAATCGACCATGCAAAAATTGAGCATTTCGATCCAGATTATGCTGAAATTCAAATTTTACAGGATCCGTTACTTGTTTCAGATACAGAACTTTCTGATTATTTTGATTTAAGTGATGATGCGTCTGACACTTTTATTCCATCGAGTTTATGTATACTGGGCAACCCTCTATGTTGTTTTCTACATCAACCAAAATATTGACAGGCTATATTTCTTACAGTGTCATGTAATAAATTTGTTTTGTTTTAATGTATAAATATCTTTTTCCATATATTGAAGTTTTCCACACTTTTGTAGGTCAACTATAAATGTTCGATGAACTTATAACATAAATTTGGAATACATAAATTTTTTACCATATACAAAACAAATTTCTAAAAAAAAACGTTTTAAAAATATACTGAGTTTGAGAAATAAAATTTTAGGGCCGACTGAGTTTGGGGAAAAACTCCTCCAGATTGAGATGCTTTTATGACATGAGAACTGAGATTATAATATTGAGATTTTTTTATAGCATCTTAGTAAAACATGAGTTTACATACTTTTTGATATAAAAGTGAGCTTTCAAAACACGCTTTTAAGTTTTTTTATTAAATATATGTTTTACAAATATGTTTTTATATTGAAAAATATGAAATTAAATTATGCTTTTATGAATTTTATTTTCAATTATAAAATAAGTTCATAATTATTATGAAAAGGGAATTAAATTTTAAAATTTATTTATTTATTTTTTTTGTCTGGTGAATCATGATGTGAGACATAAGGTGGAGTTATTAGTTTTTATAAAATTTTATTACAAGTTGGTGGTTGGAGACTTTTGACTAAAACAACGTCATCATAAAAGGCTAAGGGGTAAAAAAATGGCATTGGACAGAAAGGGACAGAAAACGTCATTTGGAATGACGTTTTCTGCCCCTTTATCTTTTTTAACGTCTGTTAGGTCCCGTTTAAAATTTCAGGCTAAAAAACGTCATTACTAATGACGACTTTAAAAACGTCATTTAGAATGTCTATTTTAAAAAACGTCATTTATAATGACGTCTTCTTCCCTTAAAACATCATTTAAAATGACGTTTTGAATTAGAAATGTTTTGTCTGAATCTGGGAATTAAGTTTAAAAATGATTAGATTGAGAAAATAAGTTATAAGAGAGACTGGGTTTTTGGGAAAACCTCCCCTTACAACCGTTAGAGTCCATATTTTCAATCTCCGATCAGTGAGTCAAAACATAAATAGTACATTTCCAGGGGCCATAATTTAACCCCCAAGATCCATAACAATTACATAAACACCCAAGGTCATGTTAGTCTTTTCAACTCCCCAAACCTCCTCTGAGTTACCAATCAGTTACATCTTCCCCTTGTTTTCTCTCGTGCCGTACTTCATACAAAGTCTCTCTCTCCCTACTCTGAAAACAACCCCCCAAAAAAAAACACTAATCCATTCCACTTCCGATGGCCTCCGCCACCGTCGATCCCACCACCTCCGACCACCTCCTCCAACTAGACTCAATCCCCACTGTCGATCTCCGTCTCCTCTCCCAATCAGAACTCTACTCCCTTTCTCTCTGCTCCGACTCAGCATTCAATCCCCGCCGATGCGACGACGTCGTTATCCCCAAAATCGATCGCTCCGTCTTCAACGAGTCCGCCGGCAGCCGTAAACAAACCTACTCCCGCCTCCGCCTAGCCCCCGCCGCCACCGCCACCACCACCAATTCCCCCACCTCCACTTCCACTCTCCACCGCCGCCGCACTGCGCATCTCCGCTCTTCGAAACCGCCTCCACATGATACAACCGACCCTGAAAAGGCTGAAAATTCCAAAATCATTGGCCTATTGAAGGAATTATTCGCGGCCGAGAATATTAGCGATGAATTATTCCCCGTTCGGGTTGATTATAGCGATTCGGTGCCTGTTCTATCGAATGCAATCCCTTTTCAAGAAAAAAGAAAGAGGGGTAGGCCGAGAAAAGACGAAAGAGTGATGGTTCCTGTTGAAACCGAGACTGAACCTAATTTGATGAAGGACATTGTGGTGTATGAGAATGTGGCGGATAGGGATAAGGAGATTGTGAATAAGAATGAAAATGTGGTGGATTTGGTAGCTTTGGGTGGGTTGGAGGATCCGTATGGGGAGGAGTTGAGGAGGAGGACGCAGGGGTTGCAGAGCGAGGAGGAGTTGTTGGGATTCTTGAAGGGATTGAATGGGCAATGGGGTAGTAGGCGAAAGAAGAAGAGGATTGTGGACGCGGGCGAATTTGGAGATGTGTTGCCGAAAGGGTGGAGGATTTTGCTGTCTGTCAAGAAGAAAGAAGGACGTGTGTGGTTGATTTGTCGCCGTTACATAAGGTTTTTGTTGTTTGTGTTTCTTGTTGTCATATCATTGTTGTTGTTTCTGTCTTGTTTTATGCTTTTATATGCCAATGGATTAGTGGTTTTTATTAACGTCTTATCTATTTGGGATTGAATAAATGGTTTCTGCAATTAAATTGAAATAATGTGCACTTACATTAGACAATAAAGAAACAGAACACTAGGAATGGGCGATGTAATAGAAATTCATGTTCAACTTGCATGATATAAGTCTTGCACTACATTTGGGATTGCTTCTTGTAATTTCCTTTTGTCACTAGGTTCTGGGGTTGTCATGGAGAGGGGCCGTTATTTGTGTAAAATTTGGCTCTTAGAGGTTGAAGGATCCATACGAAAATTCTCTAACTGCTGGAATGAAATTCTAAATACCATATATTTGGGGACAGTTTCACAAATTGTTTAGCCCCTAAGTAAAGAATAGAACAAAGGTAAGGTAAGAGCTAAGCCTGATCAATGGAAACTGTATTGCTTATTGAAATTTCATACAGAGCATGAGCATCCTATTACTCAGCTCAATCAAACTTGTTTTGCGCCTAATAGCTCATTTATGATCAACTTAATAGCTCATTTAGATCTTCATCATACCATATATTTAAGTCGATAGATCTTTGTATTGAGGCCCCTTTGCCTTCACTATGTGCACCTATGTCAAGAACTTAGCATATCTTAATGTATTTAGGTTTCCATTAGACTCTGTGACTATTGGATGGTGTAATGGGTGAACCAGGGGACATAATGGGTTAGATATTGGTGAGAGTAAATCTTTGGTGGTTAGTGTAAAATGAGGAAAAAAAAAAGAGGTGGGATCAAAACGAGCTGAATGGGTTTTGAGGTGCTACTTGCATTATGGAATCCGCTACTTTCTGTTGCTTTTACCTGGTTGAAGCTGATCTCATTTTGCTAGTTTGATACATGTTCTTTGCATGCCTGATATTGTCATCATTGGTTGCTATTCTTCATATACTTCTTCTTGATGGCATAACTGATGAATCGACATTACTTTTGTAGTTTTATTTATTATGTCATCTAGGACAGCTTGTGCGGAAAGTTGAATATAAGAAATTTTTTTTTACTTGAAATAGGGCTTTTGATTGTTAAAAAAATGCATGTTTTATTCAAAAATCATGTATTTTGAGATTTTAGATCAGCATATATTTTGATGCAATTTTGGGTAATGTATCACCGAGCATATATTTTCATGCTCCATGTCACGTGATTCTCTCTCTCTCTCTCTCTCTCTCTCTCTCTCTCTCTCTCTCTCTCTCTCTCTCTCTCTCTCTCTCTCTCTCTCTCTCTCTCGTATATATATGTGTGTGTGGGTGTGGGGGTATGTATGTGTGTGTGTGGGTGTGGGGGTATGTATGTGTGTGTGTGGGTGTGGGGGTATGTATGTGTGTGTGTGCGCGCGCCTTTTAATGTGTTATTGTGCTTGTATGCATGTGCGTGTCATGCCCATGCAAAGACTATATGTACTTTGTGTGCCCTCTCCTCCTTTTATGCTTAATTCTATCTTCTGAAATTTAAATGGAAATATCTCTCTTGTGCTTAACTGCCATATTTGAACTTCGATTAAAACAAATCCTATTTTTGATCTTATAAGGAGGGAAAAACTGCTTCAAAAATGGTTGTTATTTTGTGGATTTCCAGACAAAAGGGTACTAGTCAGGTTGTTTGGGATAATTCTTTGAGGATTTATAATGGATGAATCTGTAGGTTTAAGTCTTTTCTATGTAGTGGAATTTGACTACTTTCTCCTCACCATTATGAGTAGCACAATCTTTAGAAGGTTGTAATATGGTGTTGGTTTTCCTATCATCAACACATAATTCCGAGGCTTGGGTTTTACTATCATCAAAACACTTTTTTTGAAAGGCTTCAGGAATGCTTATTTTGGTTAAGAAGGATTATTGATCTTTATCAATTAGCTTGGGTGGGGATCTCAATACAAAACTTTGTGAAGTAGACTCTCTCTCTCTCTCTCTCTCTACCTACCTATCTTTTTTTAATATATGTGAAAGTCTTCTTATTAGAATGTCAAATTACTGTTTACACCTTTCTGTTTTATAGGCCTTTCTTTTTGGGTTATATTTTCAGCTCACCACTTTCCCCTCTAATAAAGCTCTATAAATAAGAGATCTAGGGAGTTTCCCTATATGGTTACTCGGTCATATTCATTCAATGCTGCAGAGTCCTGAAGGATTATGTCATCTAGTTAGGATTTTCCATCGTGTATTGCACTTACAGACGGTTCTCCCTTGTATCAGAAGGCTGAATTCTCAACAGTGATCATCGCAAACATTTTTTGCTAACACATTTGCTTTTATTAAGCCACTATCGTTTTTGTATTGTTTTTTATAGTTTGTGCAGTGCTTACTTACATAGTTATCCCTAACTTGGTGAAATCCAGCCCTAATGGGAAGCAGTTTGTGTCATGCAAGGAAGTTTCTTCGTATTTGCTTTCTGTCTTCGGGCTACAAGATGCGCACCCGCCAAGTTATGCTCACAATGATGGGAATATTCAGTTCACCTACAAAACGACTTCTGGAAGTGTAAGTTGGTTTTAGCGATATATTCAGCCTTTTATTTACCTAAAAATATATATTCAATTTCTTTGTGCAACTAACGGACATATTTAGGCTTTTATACTAAGAAATGTATTCATCCATTTTTTAGTCCTTAGTTTGTTCCTTTTTTTTCCTTTTTATATTTTATTATTCTTTTTCTTATTTTTGGATAAACTACAGGCTGCAGAACTTTCCATTCAAGAAGATAACAAGAAGGAAAACCTTGTTTGCTATTTGTCACCACCAATTACTTCTACTTCTAGTAATAATGAAATGCAGGTCACCTTCAAGATTGAGGATGCAGTGGAGGTTCAAGTAGGAGAGATATTGAAATGCCACAAATGTACCTTGTCATTTGATGAGATGGATGATTTGTTGCACCACCAGGTAACACGTCACAGGAGAAAGAGATCGAAATTTGGTTCATCCATCACCGATGGGGTAATAATCAAAGATGGAAAATATGAGTGCCAGTTCTGCCATAAGAGATTTAATGAGAGGCATCGTTACAATGGCCATGTTGGTGCTCATGTAAAAAACCACGCGAAGAATGCTGACGCATCACCAGGTGAAAATGTGGGAATGAGTGTTGACCCTGTATCTTCATCTGATATTCCTCGAAGGGAATATTTTTTGCAAGGGTCAAATGGGGGTGAGAGCAATATTGTTACAGAAACTTTTGGTGCCATATGTGATGATGAACAGAATTCTGATTCCCGTCAGAGTAATTTTAAATCAGGTTCTAGTTCAGAAAATTTTACTGGCAAGAAAGATCATGAACCGGAATGTCTGGATCATTACCAACAGCATTTACAAGCGAACAGAGACAAAAAAGCTTCAACTGAAGAATCTGGTGATAAGCAGGACAAAGATTGTATGATTGATGGTAAAGTGGGAAGAGTAGATGATGCTACAGATGTTGTTGCAGCTAAATCTAGTATATGTCTAGATTCCGAAGCTGTAAGGTCTAATAATGAGAACAACAGCAACTGTGAAACATCTGGCGGAACACATGTTACTGCGTTTGTTGCCAACGGATTCAACAGATGTTTCAGTGGGCAGGGAATAAGTTCTGAAAGTTGCTTGCTTTCTCAATCTCTAAATGACCAAATATCTAATGTTGACAATGTGACTGGAGTTTCTACTTGCACAGAGGAGCCCAATCAGGAAGCAGTTTCTGAAAGTGGTTTACTTACTTCAAATTGCAAAGATAAGACATGTGCTGGTGAAAATGTGGATGATAGGAATGTTATAACCACTATCAATAAGATCAATCTTGATGGGAATGAATTTGCAAGTAATGAGTCAACATTTGGTAATGGCAATGGTCATGCTGGGCTGGATGAAAACAATGTGACTGGAGTCAAGCAGCATTGTAGCTCTGAAGGACATTTACTTGTTCCATATGAGGATGAGCTGAAATTGAGCGATGTTGATACTGTCAAGCAGCAGAGAGGTTTTGAAAGCAGTGTACTAACTCCCTCTAATGATAAGGAAACATGTTTTGAAGACAATTTGAATAGGGGTTTCCCTTTGGTGGGTGAGCACAAAGTTAATGGAATATTCTATTTGGGGAGCGGTGATTGCAGCGGCTATGCTCGATCAAACAAGGATGCTCTGACTAGCTTTGAGGAGGAAAGACAACTTCAAGGCTGTTCAATTGTTCCATCTCCGAATGCGCAACCATGTGTTATAAAAAATCATGGGAATGATGTTTCCACTTGCCCGGTCGAGGAGCGCAGGCAAGTAAAAAGTTCTGAAAGCCGTTTACTTTCTCTCTCTGATTATGGGCAAAACTGTGGTGTTGAGGATTATCTGGATAAGGTTTCTACAAGGAAAATGGTGGGGCCTGACATTGACGAAGTCCGAACTTCTAGGAACAGTGCACTGACTATTCCTTTTGGCAGCAATCATAGTGCACTGAATGCAGACGTTGTGACTAGTGCTAAGCAGGATACAAGTCTTGAGTTTTGCTCACTTTTCCCATCTGGGAATGAGCCGACATTTTCTCCTGAAGATAATGTAACTGGGGCTTACAGTAGTGCAATGAATTGCAGCAAGCAGGAAAAATCTGCAGGCGGCTCACTTAGTCAGTCATGTATTGCAGAATCGTCTTATAATGCATATACACTGAATAGGATTTACTCTACCCCACTGGATGATCCCAAACTTGATGTGGTCCAAAATTCCAGGAATCATGAGCTAAGTCTTACTTTTGGCCACCGACACACAGGGATAGATGCAGATCCTGCTAGTGTTGGGCAGGAAAGATATGTTGCAGAAAGTTCCTTTGTTTCATCTGGGGTCAAGCACACATTTGGTGCTCAAAGTAGTTTAAATAGGATTAACGATAGTACATTAGAAAATCCACAGCAGGGAAGAGGTTCTGCAAGTGATTTACGTGGTTTCAACAACCAAACATATGGCTTTGAGAATAGTTTTAATATGGTTTACCCTGGGAGAGTTTGGGAGGGGCCTAGCATGGATGAGGTTGGAAATCCTGGCCACTGTAAGTTTTCAATTGGTTTTGGTAGCAGCCATGCTCAGCCTGCCGAGAATGTCATTGGTGGTGGAATTTGGAGATTTGGTGAAGAAAATGGGTTACCAAATGGTGTAGCCAATACTTCAACCCCACTGCTGCAATCATCGAGCACTTTTCGCAACTTTGATATAATTTCAGATAAGGTATGTGTTATAATTACCACTAGTATACAGTCTGGTGATAGGAAAACTGTGTTCTGACACCTAATTAAATGACACTGGGTGGTGTCATTTGCTCCACTTTGTTTTTCTTGGCTTTTTCTGATTCCAAATTACTCCTGAAATTTGGGTCCCTCCTATTAACTAATCATTATTCTTCTCTGTATTTCTGTTCTATGTGGTTTAGTTTCTTGATTCTTTAACTGATATTGTATATCTGGGGACAGGGAGACAATGGATTGTTTAGAGTCAACGAGAAGTATGACCGGAACACGGGTTTTGAAGGGTTGAGCTCAGGTAGAACTGAACCTGTAGAATACAGCTTCTTTACCACACAAAATTCAGATTCTCTTCCTGAGGACTCCAAGGTTTTTGCATATGATGCGGAGATGGAACAAGGATTTGATTCTTCCTTTTGGCTTGGAAAGGATGCTTTGATGCCTAATATAGGTGGCAGGAATCAAGTTACTACGATATGTGTCTGGTGCAGAAGTGAGTTTTATCATGAGCCAGTCCAATCTGGAACACAAACAGGTGAAATTGGTTCCATGTGTCCAACTTGCAGTGCAAAGATCTCAAACCAATTCAATGTATTTTAGTGTGGTTGGTCCAACCCCTATCATTCACCATGAGAAGCATCTCAAATTTTTATGTTCATACCAGGATAAGGTCTCACATATAAGGTAATTTCTGCATCGAGGTAGGCTTACCAAACATAGCGCGGGTGGGGGACAGAAAATATGCATCTGAACAAAAAATTATGATTCTAAAAATGCCCATTTGTAACTGTGAACTGATCATTTTATTTCCTCATTTGAGTCTGATCATTTCTTTCTGTTTAGAGGACAGATGCGATTATAAATAATCTGTTTGGAATTGAGATAGCTCTCTTTACTACTATCCAATAACTACAGGCTGTTCTCTGAAAGGGAGTCAGGAGTTCATCGTCTGTCCGGTATGTGGTCAGACTAAGGAACCTGATTGAGTTCTGATAATTGATGAACTTGACTGAAGCAACGGGAGTGATTGACAGAAACTGGCATTAAGTTGGAGGTGGTGAGCTTGTCAGGTTTGTGAATTGGCAGTTTTATTAGTCCTGCTGGTACGAGACGGAATTTGATCACATCATTAACAAGTTCATGTTGTGCAAAATCCTCATATCTTTTAAAAGGTTCATATGCAAAAAGCAAAATCCTTGGCTGAGGCACCCAGTAAAGGGCATCTGAACCCTGAGCTCCCAACCCAAACCGCAGACCTCACCAACTAACTGCAACCAAATGCATCCACTGCAACATTTGTGTCAAAAGTCATGCCTCATAGGAAATTTTTTCTCAACCAAACGACTAAACAGGAATGCACAGGTGGAAATCCAGGATGGTGAGATGGACACATAAATCTTCATTTTTACCAACGATGAGCTCAAACAAAGAGTATTCTGAACGAGTCTATAGACAATCAAGGGTCAGCTTCTAGTTGTGAAGGAATGGAATGGAACCTCTACCATGCTTGAATTCCAATTTGATAGAACCCCCTTCTAGATCCAAGCACACGGTCTACCACCAGACTTAATCGATCCTGAAAATGCTTTGAAGCTTGCAACAACCATCGGTGATCTTGAAAACTCTAAACAAGAATCAAACCAGGTTCAATATGGAAGGATTATCTCCGAACTAGAGTAATACTGGACCTCAACACTCCTCTTCACAGTTACTTTTGGCTAGGGGTGCAACTCGGGCGGGTTGAGAGGTCTATTCTAACACAACCCTAAGTATATAATCTTCAACCCTAATCCTAATCTTAACCCTACTTCAACCTGAGTACTGCCCGAGTTTAATTCGGGTGGGTCGGGTTGAATTCGGGTTATTTAATTCATGCTGATTTCGGGTTAAAAGTTGGGTTGGACTTGGATTACTTAATTCGGGTTGATTTTTTGAAATGTAGATTTGATTTTTCTAAGTGTAGATATGATTTTTTCAAGTGATCTGAGATGAAGGGCGAGGCGCAGATGAAGAGAGAGGGAGTGAGAGAGGGAAGAGTGATGAGTGAGAGAAGGATCTGCGAGTGATGGAGGCACAGAGATGAAGACTCGAAGTGAAGTGAAAGTCTGAATTCTGAAAAGTGAAGATAAATACTAACTCTAATTAAATATATTTATGTATATTCAGGTTCAACCCGATTTAATATTCGAGTTGAACCCCACAACCAAGGCCTCAACTCGAGTCTTGCCCAAATTCAATTCGGGTTGAAATTTTTTTGCCCAGGTCCAACTCAAGTATTAAAAATTCTAACCAAAGTCCTATTTTTTTCGAGTTGAGCTCGGGTTAAATTCGAGTTAACCCGTCCAAGTTGCACCCTTACTTTTGGCTCCCTCTATCTGATAGTCTTCGCAAACTCGTTACATTAAAATATGAGCGATTAGTGCGCTCGCCACTAGAAGATTCTGTTACAAAGGACAACACTCTGACCCTAAACCTCCTAAACCTTCACCCACCATATCCCTCCCTCCTGACCTTAATCATGCCCCAAGTAGCTACAAAACCCTAAGCACCCAAATCCCTAAATCAACCCCGCGAATACAAAATCTCACACAAATACAAGACTCAACCCACTTTAGCCCAACACACACATTCCCCAAAAGCCCACCCGACCACAACCATCATGTTACCCCCACAAACCCAAAACCATTCCAAATCCAATCCCAACCACAAGGTCCACAACCATCATGTTACCTCCTCACAAGCCCAGACCCATATCAAATCCAAACCCAGCTACAACCATCATGTTACCCCACAAGCCCAGACCCATCCAAACCCCAACCATCTCTATTCCTATACAACCCCAGACCATGAGACCCTTGACCCAACAGCCAACCCGATACCACAAATTAACCCAAAGCCACCCCTAAATGTCATCAATGAGAACCCCTCCAAATACCTAACTCAACCACCTTTTGATAGAAACACACCAGGTCAGAGTTTCACACCTCTAACTTCCCTTCACATTAACATCCCCGAACCCTTCACCCTATTTGCCTTCCAAATTGCTCACTGTAATTGGTCTCTTACTAAAACAAACAGCCTTTGAAGACCACCCACACAAACCCTAAAAAACCAATAAACAAGAAGATGTTGTACTTGTATTCAAACACACCAGTCAATCCTACATCAAATGAAGAATTAGGCCTGCTAAAATCCAACACGACACGATTAATCGACACGAATTAAGCGGGTTTGGGTGAGACCTTAACGGGTTGACCCGCCAGACACGTTTAATAAACGGGTCGTTTTCGGGTGAAACCTGTCAACCCGTTTATCACCCGTTTAAATAAATTTAATATAATAATAAATTAATAATTATTTTATATATATATAAAATAATGAATGAGTAAAGAAAAAATAGTAAAGAAAACATTTGAAAAAAAAAAAGGGTAAGGAAATCAGTTCAAAAAAATATAGGAAACAAAAGCTTTGAGGCATTGAATTGCCTTTTATTTGAATCCTACATCGACAGGAGAGTGGAGAGAGGGGACTTTAGTTGTCTATAAAAGAGATAGTGTGTATCCTCCTTTTAACTGACTTTTGTGGTGTGGCTTATCACGTGGACTGTTGGTTGTTGATTGGAACTCCTCTAATTGAGGAAAGTACAGTTGAAAGAAAAAAAAATAGTGTAAAAATTTGTTAAAATAATAATTTTTTTGTTTTTTTTTTGTTATTTTTAAATGGGTTAAACAAGTCGTGTCGTGTTATCCGTTTATTAAACGGTTCGTGTTCGTGTTAAAAAAATTTACCCGTTTACTAAACGTGTCGTGTATGGGTTTATATGTTTTTCATTTATCACCCGTTTAACCCGACACGATTGACACCCCTATGAAGAATCCGGAAAAACCAATACAATAATTGAGGAATCTGGGCAATCATATGTCATGACTAAACCAGTTAGAAAATTCTCTTGTAAAAGAACAACACGAATGATAAAGGAAGAGTACAGAAGGGATTCCCATGGAATTGAAATTCAATGGACTGAAGAAATTCCCACAATGGTTGAGGTGGAGGGCCTTACCATGCCCCACCTCCCTCATGATTGAATATGTGTGGAATTGTCGTGGGCTCGCTCATGCTTCAACAATTCATCATCTAAGGGTGAAAATAAAGGAATATGAACCAGATTTCCTACTCCTGTCAGAGATAAAATTTTACACCCAGAAAATCAAAATAATCCTCTTAAGCCTTGGGTTCTTACACATGGAGATTCAAGAGTCAAATTGTAACACCCCGCATTTTCGTTTATATATGTATATAGATATATATTAAATAATAGTTGTAAAAATGTGGATGTGTGTAGTGATGGTAGGAATAAAAAAAAACTAGAGATGCAAATTAGTTTGGAAGTTGAAGTTTTGAAGGTGTGTAAGCTTGAGAAGAGAGATTAAGTAAGTTTCTAAATGGATTTAGGTCAAAATAAGGTTTCCATTGAGTCCGGAAGGTCGAAAAACCTTGGGAGAGGTGATATGGGGTGTATTAGAAGTTAGGAAGTATTTTGGAGTTAAAACACATTTTAGAGAAAATTTGGGTATAAAGGATTTTGGACACTGTCTACTATTTCGATCATAACTTTTTATTCCTAACTCCAATTGATCTGAAATTTGGCAAGCAGATATTAGACATCTAGGGCTAAAAAAGTGTCTCTCATGAAAATTTTCCAATTCGACCTCTAAATGGGTCAAAACTGCACTTGAAGTTGAAGCAGAAAATATGGGCAGTGACTACCGGTAGTCAATGGTCCAGTGTGCCCGAGCTACCGGTAGTCAACAGGTAGTCGAGTGTCCAGTGTACCCGAGCTACCGGTAGTCAACAGGTAGTCGAGTGCCAATGTACCCTAGCTACCGGTAGTCAAAATCAGCTACCGGTAGTCGCTGTAAAAATCCGAAATTTTCAACTCGCGAACAGTCGGTCCTAGCTCCACTATAAATACTTAATGTCAACTTTTTTAGCCTCATTTCACCCATCCAAACCCTAGGCACCCTTAGAGAGCAAAAGAGGAAGAGAGAAACTCAAGACCCAAGGGAAGAACACAAGATTAAGAGTGAGTCAAGATTCAAGCCCTAGATTTCAAGAACACTAAGGTAGGGGTTTTCTCTCACTCACTTACATTGATGGCTAGGGTATTTATATATGTATGTTTTGGCTATCAATGGTATATATATATGTTATGGAATCATCCTCTCTTAGGCTTTTTGGCAAAGATTACATGTTTTGAACAAAGTTAGGGTTTAATACCCATGAAATCTCTTTTCTAGTTTTAAAACCCTAGTTTTTGGGAGAGTGATGTATTTCTTCTTAAATGCTTCTTTATTATGAACTTCAAAAACCGTAGTTGTTTGTGTTGGGTAGAAAAATGATGTTATTGTGATCTCATGTATTTTCTTTGTTGGTTGGGGAATTGTTACATAATATATCTTGGGGATTTTGGAGAGAGGCTTGTAAAATGATATAAATATTGGAATGGTATGCTTGGTTGGGTTGTTTGTCATGTCTTGAGGGTGAGAGGTTCCTTATAAGGATGCTCATGCCAAGAGAGGAGAGTATGTGATTTCCCTCAAGAGGTTCCTTATAAGGATGCTTGAGTTTGTGATGCCTTGAGGGTGAAAGGTTCCTTATAAGGATGCTCATGCCAAGAGAGGAGAGTATGTGATTTCCCTCAAGAGGTTCCTTATAAGGATGCTTGAGTTTGTGATGCCTTGAGGGTGAGAGGTTCCTTATAAGGATGCTCATGCCAACAGAGGAGAGTATGTGATTTTCCTTAAGAGGTTCCTTATAAGGATGCTTAAGAAACTAAGCCTTGAGGGTGAGAGGTTCCTTATAAGGATGCTCATGCCAAAAGAGGACAGTATGTGATTTTCCTCAAGAGGTTCCTTATAAGGATGCTTGAGTAACCAAGCCTTGAGGGCGAGAGGTTCCTTATAAGGATGCTCATGCCAAAATAGGACAATATTATATAATGTGTGGGAAATGGTTTATATTTTGAAAATGGATGTTTATTAAAATGGGTTATTATTGTTCATTTCTAGTACTATTGCTATTTAAACTTGAGATCCTTGTTGAAATGTCACTGCCTTATTTCAAATTATGTATCTATGTTATGTTAAAAATGAGACCGGCCATTTTAAATACGTTTCTAAACCTTGTTTGTGTTTGAGAGAATTTTTCTACAGAGCTTCGTGCTCACCCCTTACCGCTAACATTTTTCAGATTACCCTCTCGAGGAAGAGCTGGGAGTCGAGGAGCCCGCACACTGGGAGATTCCGATAGACGGGAGCGTGGATCCCGAGGTGGACGCCTAGAGCGACACTTCCTTTTGTTCTAGACTAGGATATTCATTTTGAACCTTGTAAAGTCTAGTTTTATTTTGTTATTTCCGCTGCGCTACATTAGTTGATTTTTGGAATGTAAAGGCCAAAATGGGTCTATTCTTTTGGGGATAATGCTGTAAATGTTATGGATGACTTGATGAAGTCTTATTTATTGATGGATTATATTAGTGCTCTCATGATATGAATGTTTGAGAATGTAATGCCGTCCATGGTGTGTTTTGGGGTGTTACACAAATGGATTGTCTAGAGGCATCTGCCTTGCATGGAAAAAAGGTGTGGACATTGAAATCATATTCTCCTCCCGAAACATGATATTTGACATGCTCTTTTCAGACCCACCAGAAACCAAATGGATCCTAAATGGTGTCTATGCCCCCCTACAGTCAAGTACCAACAACACCATCTCTGGCACACTATGGAACAAATTCAAAGTGAATCAGCTGGAGCTGCTCTCTTCATTGGTGATTTTAACAACATCACCTCACAAACAGAGAAAAAATGAGGGAAGCCTTACACTTGTCCATCCAATGGTGGTTTTGAAAGTTTTATCAATGATTAGGTTTAGTTAAATTGGGATATGCTGGAAATCCATACACATGGTCAAATAAAAGGGAAGGGTTAGCTAACATCAAAGAACACTTGGACATAGGGATAGTTAGAATGGAATGGAGGCTTGTTTTCTCCAAAGAAACCATTAAACACCTTCCCTCAATTGATTCAGACCATGCACCCCTCTTGCTCAACACCTATGGAAGCCAAAATTGGACACCAAAACCCTTTAAATTTGAACCAATGTGGATACGAGATCCTACTAGCCACCACTTCATCAAAGGCTCCTAGAAAACTAGCAAGACAGGTTCTATGGCCTTCAAATTCTGTAGGAAGCTTCTAGCAACAAAGTAGGCCCCACTAATCTAGAATAAACAACAATTTGGGAAATGCATACAAAAAGCAAAATCCATCAGAAGCACAGGATTGATCAACTGCAATAGGATGAGCCTACATCAGACAATATCCTTGAAGAAAAAATACTGAGACATGAGTTGAATGAGCAGCTCAAAAGGGGAGAAATGCTATGGAAACAGAGGTTCAGAATTCAATGGATGGGGGATGGAGATGCAAACACTAGATTCTTTCATTCAACCATTGTGATTAGTGGGAGGAGGAACTCAATTGACTGTCTAAAGCTCCAGAATGGTACCTGGTCTATTGACCCAAAAACAATTGGTAATCAATTTATCACTCACTTCCAATCCCTTTTCACCACATTCCATCCACAATTTCCACACAATTTGGAGGACCTTATTTCACCTGTTATATAGCCAAAGCCTTTGATAGGATTGAATGGCCCTTTCTTTTACAAATCTTAACCCTACTTGGATTTCCACAACAGTTTAACAGCATTATTGAACAATGCATAACTACAGCTTCTTTCTATGTGCTGGTGAATGACACCCCATATGACAATTTCAAGGCCCAAAGAGGACTAAGGCAAGGGGACCCCCTTTCTCCACTTATGTTCATTATTTGTTCTGACATCCTTTCTAGACTTCTCAATAGGGAAAATGAACAAGGCAATATCAAGGCATTAAGATAGCTAGGAACCGCGTGCAATCAACCACTTCCTGTTTGTTGATGATCTCCTAAACTAGGCAGAGCAAATGCAAAAAAAAAAAAAAGCAAAAATAATCTCCTCATGTCTCAACACATATGAAGAATGGTCAGGTCAAGCCATTAACAAAGAAAAGTCCAAGGTCTTCTACAGCTCAAACACACACAGGGCAGATATCTCAACAGTCAAAGGCATCATTGGCCTCAATAAGGGTTCAAACAATGTCAATTACTTAGGCCTGCCCATGATAATAGGAAGAAACATAACTAGGGCATTCCAACCTATCCTTAACAAGCTGGAAAACAAATTGCAAGGTTAGAAAGCTAAAATGCTTTCTTATGCTGGAAGATCTACCCTCATTAAGTCAACTGCATTATCAATGGCAGCATATGCAATGCAATCTTTCATGCTCTCCCAAGCGGTCTATTCCAAGATTGACAAGAAAATTAGGAGCTTTTGGTGGGGATACTCTGAGGAACACCCTGCAATGGCGCCACCAAATCATGGGATTTCCTATGTAGACCAAAATCAGTGGGTGGCTTAGACTTTAAGAAAACGTATGATATCAACAAATCTCTTGTGGCTAAAGTTGGATGGCGACTAATGACAAAACTCACCAAAAATCTGAACCACACAGTTTAGGAGGAAATATTGTGCCAAAAAACTCCTTTCTCTATGTTAGAAACAACCTCATGATTCCGCTATTTGGAAGCAAATTCTAGATTGTAGGTAGATCATTGAAGCTGGGGAATGCTATATAGTGGATAATGGAAGATCAATCAATATATGGACAGAACTTTGGGTCCCTAACATGACAAACTTTCGAGTCTAACTTGACCAAGAGTGTGAAGATCTCCCAATAATAGTTGTCGACCTATTAAATCAAGACTGCAAAAGCTGGAACACTGATCTCTTTAATACCCTTTTCTGCAAACAAATTGCTCAAGCTATCCAAGCAATTCAACTACCCCAATATCCTAAAAAGGACCAAATGCAATGATCCCCTCAAGCAAATGGTCAATTCACTGCCAAATTAGTATGCCAGACCCTCAGAGAAGCACAAGACTTAGGTAGTCCCTACTTAGATACTGCTGACTGAAACATTCTATGGAAAGCAAAAATCCATGAAAGACATAAGATTATGCTTTGGAGAACCATTACTCAAGCCCTTATGCAAACGACAAACTGAGACATGTATTCATCTGTTCTTTTTATTCTCCATTGCTCACAATATTTGGTTTAACAAATGGGGACTGCACACTGATCATTACCCAACCCTAAATCTACAAGATTGGTACCTTCTCCATCGTACAACATTATTTGGCCCTGACTCTCCACACAACTCCATAATATTACTCTTTGCAGCAGTCACAGTAACATCCTTGTGGGTGGATAAGTTGGAAAGCAAGTTGCAAGGTTAGAAAGCTAAAATACTTCCTTATGCTAAAAGATCTACGCTCA
Organism: Ilex aquifolium; assembly: GCA_951799425.1. Taxonomy (NCBI): domain Eukaryota; kingdom Viridiplantae; phylum Streptophyta; class Magnoliopsida; order Aquifoliales; family Aquifoliaceae; genus Ilex; species Ilex aquifolium. Next base: position 8,927,459 of record OX637406.1, read on the forward strand.
TTAAGTCAATTGCATTAGCAATGTCAGCATATGCAATGCAATCTTTCATGCTCTCCCAAGTGGTCTCTTCCAAGATTGACAAGAAAATAAGGAGCTTTTGGTGGGGACACTCTGAAGAACACCATGCAATGACCACCAAATTATAAGATTTCCTATGTAGACCAAAATTAGTGCATGGCTTAGGCTTCAAGAAAACACATGATATCAACAAATCTCTTATGGCTAAATTTGGATGGCAACTGACGGGACTTTAGGCGGCTCAGCAGCCCCCAAGCTGACACGTGGATTGATACAGCTGTTATAAAACTCAAAAGACGTCGGGAAATGGCGCCAAACAGTTATTACTCAGAAGAGTCGAGTACACATACCAACACCAGCATTTAAGAAGACTTGACAACTCATTAATGAAGGCTTGACTGACTATGACAGGGCCATTAATGAGCCCCTGCATCATCGAGACCCAAACTGACAGTTATGATTGCAATGCATTAATGGCAATTGCGCCGAACATATGTCCTCGGATCACCCCGAGGTACTATCCCCCCGAGCATCAAATACTCGGAAGTAGGAGTCCGGCGCCGATCAGAGGAACTTGAATGCCCAGTGGTAGCTATAAGTGCTCGGCGTTACCCCAAGCACTTGTCCTATCACCCGTGCATTAACGACACAAGGATCTGAGTGGAGAACACTCATTACTCATGGGTAAGAGTGCAAGTCATTAAATGTCGAGATGGGACTCTCTGCCCTTGCACTCATTGTTAATTCAGGTATAAATACTCATCAGAAAAATGAATAAAGGTACGCAAAACCGATTCAGAAAAAGATATACACTGTACTCAAGCCTCCAATTCTTACTAACTTAAGCTTCGGAGGGGATAAGTCGGGTATTCACCCGGCCCCTTTTCTGACACTTTGGTCGTTTCAGGTTCATCATCGAGAGGATCGTTATCCGTGTTCATTGCAGGAAATCTCCCGTGCAACAACTCATGACAAAACTCACCAAAAATCTAGACTACATAATTTAGGAGGAAATATTGTGCTAGAAAACTCCTTTCACTATGTTTAGAAAAAACCTCATGATTCCCCTATTTGGAAGCAAATTCTGGATTATAGGCAGATCATTGAAGCTGGGGAATGCTATATAGTGGACAATGGAAGATCAATCAACATATGTACAAAAACTTGGGTCCATAACATGCCAAACTTTTGAGTCCAACTTGACCAAGAGTGTGAAGATCTCCCAATTACGGTTGTTGAACTATTAAATCAAGACTACAAAAGCTGGAACAGTGATCTCCTTGATACCCTCTATTGTTATGGGAAGGAGAATCCGATGTGAATCTTGCCACACGATTATACACGTAAAACAATAAACACTTTTACCTATACGAGGGTGAATAAATTTTTCAATCTAACCCTCAATTGATTACTAACAAAAACTTAAATTACTGCAATTACTTCTTCTCACACAAATTGAACAATGAATAGTGAGAACCCTTTTTAATCTTTACGACCAATCCTTACTTTTTGGGTTGTAACGAAACTCTGAAAACTTATATTGTACTCAATAAGAAATTTAAAATTCGATACTGCATCTTGCCACACAATTATACACGTAAAACAATAAACACTTTTACCTATACGAGGGTGAATAAATTTTCCAATCTAACGCTCAATTGATTACTAACAAAAACTTAAATTACTGCAATTACTTCTTCTCACACAAATTGAACAATGAATAGTAAGAACCTTTTTTAATCTTTACGACCAATCCTTATTTTTTGGGTTGTAACGAAACTCTGAAAACTTATATCGTAGTCAATAAGAAATTTAAAATTCGATATTGCATCTTATTTGATATGAAAATCAAGTTTCTATATCGCATATCGAAAATTAAGCATCAAACCCTTCATCAGCGGTTGTCAAAAATTTTATTTTTTAAAGATTAATCTTAAAATATTAAAATTGATCCTCAATTTCTTGGTTGTACGTTGTAATTAGGCTTCAACAATTCATATCTTAGGTCACAAAAATTGTAAGCTTTAATACGCCGGTCACCACCACAGCTAGGGGTGCAACTTGGGTGGGCCAACATGAATTCAACCCGAAAAAAATGGCTTGGGTTAGAATTTTTAATACTTGGGTTGAGTCTGGGCAAAAAAATCTCAACCCAAATTGAATTTGGGCAAGCCTCGGGTTGAGACATTGGGTTGTCGGGTTCAACCCGAATATTAAAATCGGGTTAAACCCGATTATTAAATTGGGTTGAACCCGAATATACACAAATATATAAATATATTTAACTAGGGTTAGTATTTATCTTCACTCTTTAAAGTCCAGACTTTTACTTCACTTAAAGTCTTCACTTCTGCGCCTCCATCACTCTCAGATCCCTCTCTCACTCATTACTCTTCCCTCTCTCAGCCTCCCTCTCTCACTCTTCATTCCTCTCTCTTCATCTGCGTCTCGCCCTTCATATCAGAATACTTGAAAAAATCAAATATATGCTTCTAAAAATCAACTCGAATTAAGTAACCCGAATTAAACTCGGGCAGTACTCGGATTGAGGTAGGGTTAGGGTTAGGATTAGGGTTAGAGTTGAAGATTATATATCTAGGGTTGACCTCTCAACTCGCCCAACCCGCCCGAATTGCACCCCTAACCACAGAAGGATGCTTCGAAGTTGAGAAGTGGGTCAGTCGTGGACTCACTTTGGAGAATTTGATGGATCAAGTTCAAGAGGCCAACGAAGCCCAAGCTTTCAATTATGGGCTTTGTCACCTTTATATGCTTTTATCTTGTGAAACTTAACTGAACACCCATTTGATCGGGCCTTACCCTGGACCTGTAATAGCCGGAGTTGGGCCTTCTTCCAAAGCAGCCAAGTCCGATCAACTAACCTTGAACTCTGATTGTTGCTTCAACACAAACATAATAAACAGTAATTCATAGTTAATGCAAACTGATGTGGGATTAGGGTCATTATGGGCTCGTTTGGTAACGTTTACAATTTTAGTTTTTTTTAAAAATGAAAAACAGAATCAGTCTTAGATTTTCGTTAGCAAAAAATGAAAATAAAAAACGTGTTTGGTTGCTTTTATAGTTATAAAAAAATCTGAAAACAAAAACAGAAAACCCGTTTGAATGTAACACTTGAATATTTTTTTTTTTTACTAGCTTGTATACATTAACATAATTCCATGATATTAAAAAGTTAGATCAACAATCCATAACTGAACAAGCTGCTCCAAAGCTTGAACCAGACTATGTTTGACAGTGCAACAAATGCACCCATTAGCCAGCTCAACCCATTCTTCGACGAGGGCATCTCCTTCCCCTTCGTTGATCATCGCTCTTTCCACTCCAATCTCCTCACCAAACTCATTCAATATCATAGCTATCCTCTTCCCATGTTGGGCATTCAATATATAATTCACCAGCTGAAATCAAATTCAATATTCCAATCACAAACCTTACCCAAGTACCAATCATAATCGCATATACATGTATATGAATAGATATTCAGAGTGTTGAGGATGGGTTTGTACTTACAGTGGATTTACCAGCGCCGAGATAGCCTGTGATGACAGTGACGCCGACCGGTGAAGCTTTGGTGTTTTCATGTCGTTGATCGGACGGCTGTGATTCGATAATTTCGTTGATCTCAATTGCGAGAGGTGGTTCTTCTTCTTCGTCCTCCATTGTTTCAGACCTTTCGGTGTAAACTGAGTTTGTCGGGTTGAGGGGTTAGGGTTTGGGAATTGCTATTTATATGGGTGCCCAATAAATATGTCTTTTTGGTGTTAATAAGGTTCGAATCCTTGATCTCATTAAAAACAAACGCGCGTTAAACGTTTTTTTTTTTTTTCGAAAACGTCTTTTTTTGGTTTTTGAAAATCGTCCATTGTTTACAAAACGATGGCAAAAAAAAAATAAAAAAATCAGTTATCAAACGAGTTTTTTTTTTTTGTTTACTTTAAAAATCAAAATAAAAACAAAAAACATAAACGTTCCCAAACGGACCTATATTATCAAATTATATTTAACAGTTTGGTAGCTCTCTCTCTCTCTCTCTCACACACACACACCCCTTGAAACACCCTGGACGCTAATATGCGCTTGGCTCTCTAGACCCCCACCTTCCTCCGCACCTCCTCTCTTCCTCTTTTGGGGTTTCTTCAGTGGGTCCCAATAGTATCAGATTGTATCTATCATCATATCATCGTCATCGTTACATATGGAGAGGAGGAGGAGGGTATGGGGAACAGGATTGGTGCTGTTGGTGGTTTTCGGGAGATTAACGTGTGCAGAACCCGTTAGGGTTCCGTTACCTTCCGTTTGCCCTTTAAATTCAGTTAAACACTCGATCTTTGGGTTTTCAGATTCAATATGTCACTTCAATGTGGTCGAATCTTTTGATGTCGGTGTTATTGAGGTATGCAAAGCTTCCCACGCTTATAAAATGTTCTCTGTGGTTGTTTTACGTGTGATTATTTCTGAACATATCCGTACGAATATATTCGTACAAACGTTGCTTGTTATGGTTTATTTTTCTCTCTGTTTTTCAATTTTTATGTTAAATGATTGTTTTTATTTTGTTAAATTTGGTTAATAATGTTAGGAATTGAGGAAAATGGGTTCATTTTTATTTTAATTTATTTTTAATATGATTTTGGATTGGGTGTATGAGTTGTTTTTCATGTTTATTGTTTGGCGAGAATCTGTGATAGAACAATGTGACCTGGAGATTTGGCAATTAGTATTATGAGATTGTGAATAATACAATTGATTTTTTTTTGGTAACAAGGAACCCCTCCAAGCAGGGTTATTTTGGACCCATTTTTGTGCAAGTAAACCGGCCTAGATACCTATAATCACCCGCAAACTATGGTGATTAGTTAAGTCTAAGCAGTGAGTGTCGAACTCTTGACGTTCGGGTCTACAGTATGTGTAGGTCTAACCTGACACCGCTGGGCTACCCTTGCGGGTTAATACAATTGATGTTAACACTTGCAAGGTTAAGCAGTTTTGATAAGAAAAGTGTGGCCAGAAATGGTAATGTGTACTCTATGGAGGATGAGCTGGTTAGGTTGCTATCCATTCTGGTGGTTCCAATAACTGTCAAGTTTGGCAAGTGCTCTCGTTAAACCCTACAGTTGGCCTGCTTATACTGTCCGTTTTTTTTTTTTTCAGTTATCATAGGAAAAATATGCTTGCTACCACTGAAAATTTTGAATTGTTTCGATTTAATGGACAAATGAACTACCTTAAAAGTGATTTGCATAGAATATTAAGTCAACTTTTAATATAGGAAGTATTCTTCAGTTCATTTGCCTGTTTGAAGCTGCACTTGTGTTCATAGTTATTGAGTTGCAAGCTTTGTCTAGAATGCCAAGAACATGTAGGACATCTGATGATCGTGGTTTAGTTTGCGATAATGGTGCTGTCAGAAATTCTATAGGATGTATTCTAAGTTGTGTGTTGTTTCATATTCTTTTGAAGCATCCTTGTTGGCTGACAAAGGGGAGTAGAGTTTGATTTGTGTTTTGGGAAATCACTTTTGAGGACGATATATATGAGACCAATGGGCTGCATGATGGCCACATAATGCACGTTATACCATATGTCACTATGCCCCTGTATTTCCCCCTTTAAAGTGATTGGGGCTCACGGGGTTAACCTGCATACCATAAAATTTAGAGGCAGAAACTATTACATTGGAAAGGTGAATTTCCTCATTTTATATGCTCTGTTGAAGTAATAATGGTGTTTAAACATTGTTGTTATGAAGGGAGATGAAGTCTCACTGCAGAGGGCACTGAATATGGTTCACAAGAATACTCATGATTACGTTGCAGTGCTTTTCTATGCGTCTTGGTGCCCATTCTCTAGATCTTTTAAACCAAGCTTTTCCATCATCTCTTCCTTGTATCCTTCCATTCCTCATTTCGCAATTGAAGAATCAGCCATAAGGCCAAGGTTTGGTCACCAATATCTTCTGTGGATTTATCTTTCACCAATAACATGTGTTGTCAATTGAGTATAACATTGATGACATATTTTCAGCATATTTTCAAAATATGGAGTCCATGGGTTTCCTACGCTTTTCCTTTTAAATTCCACCATGCGCGTGCGCTATCATGGCTCCCGATCCCTTGGTTCTCTTGTCTCTTTCTATGGTGATGTTACTGGTAAGGCCCCTTTCCTGGAACCGCTCTGCAATGAACTTCTCTTTGTTTCAAATCATATAAATCTTGATTTGATTTTTATATCTTTTTGATTTCCCTTCGTTTCTTGTATTGCTTGTCCTTTTGTAAAGTTTTTTTTTTTTCTTCTTAATTCTAAATGCAAATATCTGACGAATGGTTTGATTCGATGTTTTCTTCTAAAAGGTATATTACTGAAGATAATTGCTTTATTATTTGAGTAGGAAATGGTTTTTAGCAGATGGCCTCCAACTCAATCAGAATACTAACATTTGATGCATTTGTAAACATGGTTTGGTTGTATTATTGCCCCCCCCCCCTTTTTTTCTTTTCTCTACTTTTTAAATCATTGGATGTATCTATTGTGATTCTTGTTAGTGGTGCTGTTGGTTTCACCTGTTCACGGCCCTTTTGTTTTCAAAATTCTTCCTCCTATATCAAGTTCTGATTATCTCCACCTACCCCCTTCTGTTTCCCCGGAAAACTTATAAAAGACATACACAGAGGGGCTGCATCAAACCTTCATTCTTTGTAATCATGGTTCCATGTATTTACTTGCAATGAGTTTAAAGAAACTACTTATCAAGGGATTTCGATGGGGTATATATAGGTCTCGACACTGCATCAGTGGATGGAGCATCCCTGAACAGAATTGGTCACTCATCAGACCAGGAGAAACATGATAACAGTGAGCAGGAAAGCTGTCCATTCTCATGGGCTAGATCTCCCGAGAATTTACTTCAGCAGGAGACATATTTGACCTTGGCCACCATTTTTGTTTTGTTAAGGCTGCTCTATTTCATTTCCCCATTTCTTCGTATATGTGCTCAATTTGCTTGGAGAAGTTACATTGTATGCGTGAGGTTGAGGAGCTTGTCGGAGCATCCTCTGGCCTACCTGGATCGAGCAATACAGTTATTTGATTCCCTAAAGGAGCCTTGCAAGAGAAGCAATTTGCAGGGAGGAGCCATGAATGCAAAGGCATGGGCTTCCAAGTCTTTAGCTTCAGTTTCATTTGGAGATGCAAGCACCAGCCGCATTGTTACGTGAGGTTAAAACTCACCAACCCTTTCCCCATTGATAACAGTTATTTACATTGCAAAGGTTTTGGCTGCAGTATCATTGAATTTGGTGAGGGGGAAGTTCTCTTAGAATTATATTAACAACCTGAATAAGGTTTTTTGTTTGGGGTTCATTATATCCCGATGGGGCGGAAAAAAAAGTTTCTTCCTTGGCTGCTGAAACATGTAACGTAGATTAGAATTTGTTTGGCCCATTCAAAAGATAGAAATGCTGTTAAATTTGTGTATAGCTTCTACTTTAGTTTTCGGATCTTTCTCGTCATTTTGAAAAAAATTGGCAGTGGTAGGTAGTACTTTTCCATTTCGAAGTTTTATAGTCTTTAATGTTCGTGATGGGAAACTATTTTTAGATTGCAGATTTGTTAACCTTTGAGGAGTGTTGACAAACCTCTTGAATGATCAATGTAAGTGAAGTGTGGTTAGACTCTTTGTAAAACTGCTTCGATGATGTTGAAGGAGAGCTTTTGCAGGTTTGACGAAGGTATTAAGAGAACCAAAGCGAAGATGTCTGTCATCCAAACTCTTTCTAAACCACTTAGCAAATCCTGTTGAACCTGTATTAAATATCAGGAATTTTTTATAACTATTCTCAAGTAATGGTGTGAACGTTTGTAGATTTTTGACAGTTAAAGATTACTATTCTAACAAGTTCTTGAATAAACCCAAAGAAAACAAAGGAAAAAAAAAGAGGGAAGAATGTACATAGGTGTTGTCTTGCTCTTGTTGCATTAAAAAATGATGGTTGTTTACCCACAAAAAGAAATTTTTTTTTTTTTTTGGGGGGGGGGGGGATCTTGCACGCTGATTTTTTTTTTAGTTCAACGGTTAGAGATGTTCGGATCAGTTTACGCACACCTCGATTAATTTCTTCCTCAATCCGATTAAAGATAGAAAATCTTACACACTGATTTATTATCATTGTTATTGTTACTATTGTATTTAATACAATATTACTTATAAATGCCATGATCAAATCTATAATCTTTTTTTTGAGAAAAAAAAATTGTGGGTACCACCTTGACTGCCCAAGTCGGTAATACCAACATATTATTTTCGATACGACCAACTAATTTATAAATCAAAATATAAATATTCGTGAAATTGTTGATCAATGGTATAAGGTCAAGTGCATGCAAATTGAGTTATTAGCTAGCTGGTTGAAGTTTGACAAGTGATTCATGGCAATGGCACCCACATCACATGCAGCAAAAATGACGTCTCCATTGTTTAGAGTTAGGAGAGAAGGTGAAGGAGATGATTTTTGGGACCATTTCGCTGCTTTTTTGCGTGATCGTGGAAAGAAATTGGCGACCCATATCCGGGGACCTTTTAGCCACTTGGTGGGTGAAGCAACAACTGGTGGTAGACAATAGACCCCTGGTTGGGTCCCATATCTCACGTCTACTTATTTTTTTTCTTAAAAGAAAAACGCGTAGTGCACGAGATTTGTATCGGTGCACATTCTGATAAAAATCTTATGTTTATAGTTTTATGATTGTAGGTAAAGAGAATGATTCTGTTACTAAAACTCATAACATTCATATTAATGATGCATAAAATTGACTATGCACAATAAAATAAATCGAATGTGTGGTATATAGCAATTAATAATAAAAGATAAATATTGAGTGGTTGGGTATAGATGATCTAACCACGGATGACGATAATGGTGGTCGAAAAATTCTATTAATGAGAGAGTAGAAAGTAGTAGGAGAGAGAGTAAGAGTATGCTCAAGGTGAGGTGTGAGGTGAGGCGGTCACGTGAAGGTCAAGGTACTAATTTACCTAGGAAGAAAACTACAATTAGGGATAGACACTATCTTAGAGTCATGGTTATCCCGATAATTGCTCTCTCATGTAAGTTGACTTGTGGACTCTTGAACTTTAAACTGGACTGAAGTCATGAGCTAAACTTGATCTGTCTTTCGATAGTTTGGGCTTAACCCATGAATTGAGCGCAGACTTGATCTAAATCTAGGCTCGTCACATATAATAGTAAAATAATTTTAGCATTGTATTAAGGCTTACTCTCATACTCGTAAAAAAAAAGAAAAAAAAGCTTAACGATGAAAGAGAGAGGATACATTGTGAATCAACAACAAAGCCTACAATATGAAGGGAAATAAGTTAGTCATGGGAGTCAAATCTTACTTCACATAATGATTTTCATCCTCTTATTATAAATATAATATAATAGATCCCTAATTCGCTTGGGCGATATGAGATGTAGATGTTTTCTCATGTCTATTACAATCTAAAATTAATTGTATATTTGTATGTATAGTTAAATTATAAAAGGCACAATAGAATATAAAAAAAGATAAAATGATAAGTAAGCGCCTTTAGATTGATTTTCAAATTCGGATTTATAATATATCAGATGAACATTTAATACCCTTTAAATCTAATCTTTAATTTTTTTTTTTTATTTTGATATCTCACTTTTCATAAAAGATATTTTAATTTTTAATTTACACCCTCAAACATTAAAAAATTTAATTTATACTCTATGAATTGGTAATAATATAGATCTCGCTCATACTGTCATTCAATTTTCTATCATAAATTGAAACAAGTGAGTTTGCAAATACTTCAAGCATGAGGATGAGGTGTGTCCATTGCTACAGATCTTCGTCTGCGATCATTTTGACATTATTTTATGTTTTGAAAATAAGATTTCATTAATTAAAATAGATGCTAAGTCTATAATGTGCAATTCACATGAGACACTGTGAATTTATATATAAGTTTATTAAAGCAGTTGCAATTCATGTATTTCAATTTATGACGAAAATTAAAGGTAGTTTGGACAAAATCCACATTGCTATCAATTCGTAATATTGAGGTATAAATTGAGATTTTTAATATTTGAGGGTATAAATTAAAAATTCAATCATCTTTCAGCGTTCAAAGTGACATTAACAAAAGAGTCACCGTCCTTTCAGAGAAAGGAGAGCGAGCGAGAGAATCATAATCAGAGAGAGCGAGGGAGAGAGAGCACCAGGTATGGAGGAGAGACAGCAGCAAGTTTACTTGGCTAGACTAGCAGAGCAAGCTGAGAGATATGATGGTATTCCTATGTATTCCTCTTTTTTTTACCTAAAAGAAGAAAATGTATATATAGATAGGTTTATGCAACTATGCAAGGGTATACCTTTTTTCCCCTTATTGATTTCTTGATTGTTTTATGGGGTTTATGGGTACTGGTCTTTTCTGGGTATCTATTTGATGGTTGCAGGATGGGAAGCAGACTACTGGATTGTGATTATATTATACTGTTTAGGTTTATGAATGAATATTTGCTTATTTACTCGATCAATTGCAAAATGTTTACTTTATTGTAATCTTTTCACTTTTGGATTGTATTATGTTATAACTTAATTAGATGAGTGGGAGAGGTCCCAATCTTTTGATTAAGTGATAGTACCTGTTGGGGACTGGATTTTGCCTACATAATGTTGGTTTGATATGTTTTTTTTGTGTGTACAGAATTCTGTGCGTGGGTGTAGTTATAGATTTTTACCATTATTTAGTGCAGCATGGTCATAATAGTTTCTCATCCCAGTGGGTGTGACTAAGAGATCATCTTTATTACTAAGTACCTATATAATTATATTATATGTTAAAATTCTCAATTAGGTTCTGAATGAATACCCCAAATGAAATTTTGGTGGGATTTATCTTTGATTGGGTGTAAAAGAACTCATCAAAAACATATGAAAGAATTTCATAATTACAATAGAATGGGTTCATTACAATATATTGTAGTTTCTGTACCCACTTAAATGGTCCCCTGTGTTTTTTGAGCTTTTGAAACTAGTCTAGTCATAGCTCTGTATGTTAAAGTATGTCAATGTGTATTTGTGAAAACATTCTGTGTGTTCAGGTATTAAATTTTGTATATATATTTCTCATACGTGACACCATCTCGTAGTATTCTTTTTGGCATCTTTTCCTTTCATTTTTCTTTTGTTAATACTTTCAGGTGTCGACCAAACACTCATCACTTTCTTTTACTTCTGAATTAAGCATATAAGAATGTCAAATGGTTTTATTGACTGTAGGTTAGTTTTCTTTATTATGTTCTATTCATGTTTATATTCTTTCATTTGCTAATTCTCCAGAGATGGTTGAAGCAATGAAGAAAGTTGCAAAATTGGATGTGGAGCTGACTGTGGAGGAGAGGAATCTGGTGTCAGTTGGGTATAAGAATGTAATTGGGGCAAGAAGGGCATCATGGCGTATTTTGTCATCCATTGAACAAAAGGAGGAGGGTAGGGGGCACGAGCAAAATGTGAAAAGGATAAGGGATTACCGACAAAGGATTGAGGATGAGCTTACAAAGATATGCAGTGACATTTTGTCAGTAATTAATGAACACCTGCTCCCATCATCCTCAACTGGAGAATCAACTGTTTTCTACTATAAAATGTGAGTAATTTTTGTCTTGTTCGCTTTCTTATACCCCTTGATCTTTTTGATTGAGGGATTTTCGATTGGAATGGATGTCTAAGTAGGATATGTGTTGTCAACCAAAACATCAAATCCTGGGCAATTAGATCAGTAGATTTGGATCATGTGGGTGTAAATATTTAATACGCACATGTGTGATTTGTCTGTACATAGCATGCCTAATGGGGGCTTTTTGATCTACTGATGATTTGTCTGTATGTGAGCTTCTCTTAAATTTTTATTGATCTCTTTTCAAACTTCTATTAGATGAGGATGAGCATTCATTTTAGTTTCTAACACGATTAACTCTGAGATCTCTCCTTTTGAATTCACTGCCATTGCTTGATTTAGTTTGTACCAATATTCAAAGGCCTACAAGGTTTTCTCTTCGTTTACATCATTAATTGATCTGTGAATCTTTCTTCCTTTTTTTTTGCAGGAAGGGAGATTACTGTCGTTATTTAGCCGAGTTTAAAACAGGAAATGATCGTAAAGAAGAGGCAGATCAGTCAATCAAGGCTTACGAGGTTTCTTCATTTCTTTTTCTTATCTCCTTTTATCTATGATTGTACTACTTCTTTTTTTTTCATTTATTTGGATGATTTTCATTATGTCATTTATTGTTCTTGTTTGCATATTATATTCGCAGCTCTAGAGTTAATCAAATTATTATTTCTGCTGCAGGCTGCGACTAAGATTGCTTCCTCTGATCTTCCCCCAACCCATCCAATTAGGCTTGGTTTGGCTTTGAACTTTTCTGTTTTTTACTACGAGATCTTTAACTCCCCCGAAAGGTTGACATCTCTCTTTCTCTCTCCTTTAAAAATTTTCCTTTTAGCAGGATTATAATTGCAATAAATAACTAATTATTCTTTTGTACTTTTACATCTCCTTCTTTGATAAAAATATTATTAATTTTATGTTCATTTTATTGTTGCCTATTTAAGTTGCATTCAAACATTCTTTGTGCTGTGTAGGGCTTGCCACCTAGCTAAACATGCATTTGATGAGGCTATTGCAGAACTTGATAGCCTCAATGAAGAATCCTATAAGGATAGCACTCTCATTATGCAGCTTCTTAGGGATAATCTCACACTATGGACCTCAGACCTTTCAGAAGAGGGAGGTAAATGCTATGAGTCAAGTTTGTGCCTTTTGTTGATTCCTGAAGTCATGGGTTTTTTTTTTTGGGGGTTAAGTAGCTTTAAACATATAGGTCTAGAGCTGCGGTAGTACAAGAGAAGGAATTATCTTACTAATTTGGTGTCCTAAAATGTCTTTGCTAAAGTCTGCTTACTTGGGGCGCAGTGCATTGATGGAAGCCAGTGTTGTAAAGAAATGACTAGGTCAACATGAGGGTAAATTCCAGTATTAGTTTCTTAAACAGTCCGAGTTTTGTCATATTAGTCAACACGTGGTCTAGTTTTCCTGTCATACTTGAACTTTTTGCTGAGATCTTGATGAATTGTTGTTTTTACTTTCTGTTTTAGTGCACTCGCAATTGGTCCTTGTCTAATATCGGTCTTGTAGTTTCTAAGGCGTTTTACCCCTGGGAGCAGCGACGGAACCATCCTATGGCCAGGGTGGGCCATGGCCCCCCTCAGCTTTTCGAGTAACCTTCTATATACGTTGCCATATCTGCCAACATATCCTTTGCCGTTGATAGTTTTCCACTCTTTACCCAAATAGCCTTAGAAAACATCAATATTTCATCTTCACATTCTTAGATTGCCATAAGCCATGGGGTCCCTATAGTAATTAGAGTTGTCCCAGCTCTTTTGTCTTGTCCTATCTTGCTTGCACGTGATAGCTTTTTAAAATATCTATAGAAGTCCTTTTACTCAACTCCACTCCTATCTCTCCACCGGCATAGTAAAAAATGTCGTCTCCAGTCTCCACACACAAATTTTCGTATTGTCTACTGATTTGGTATTTGTTGGATCCCTTGATCAAACTCCAAGAGTGGTAGCCTAGTGTAAGGAATATAGATTTAACATGTCTAAGCCCTTTTTTAAGATAAGGCCTTACGCAATTGGATGTGTTATTCTTTCAACATCTCATTTAGTTATGTCACTTTCTCTCTTTTTGTAACAAAGACTTATAAATCAACAACAGACCACCGAATTTGATATCAGATTTCAAGGTAAAATTATGCTATCAAAGGTGTACAAGGGTTCAAGAGTTTGAGATTTAAACTTCAATTATTCAAGTTGGTACTTTTTTTTTTGCTTTCTTACGTAATAAATAAGCATCTAGAATCATGCCTCGTAAATATAACTATGATTTTTCTATTCACTTAAATTTGATGTTCTTGATATTATTTATGTTCTTATTAATTTGTACTTACCAATTTGGTGTGAGAATTTTTTAACGATATTAAAACATTGTTTGGCCTCCTTTGGATCATAGTTTTGGTTCCATCCCTGCTAGGAAGATAATAGTTTCCAAAGTAGTAATTTTGGTCTTATACAAATATAGTAGAAGCAAATCTATTAGAAACAAACAATTCCTATGGAATGGGGGAAATTTTTGTTTGAAGGATTGGGAAGCTAATTTTTAAATTGAAGAAATAATGCTAGTTTGTTGTGGATTTTTTAGTCTCCTAGGTTGAGAAATTATTCTTTTTGGATCTTGTCTTATATTTTGCCTCAATCTTTTTCAATGTATTCAATCGAATGTCGTAATTACAATATGTGATATGATGTGTGCATCATAGAGGATGAATCTCTTTGCTGTGGCCCGTTACACTACATGGAAGTGATGGGAGGAGACTTAAGGTTCAGGTTTCTAGGAAAAATATCGCCCTATTCACTTTGCAGAAGAAACCTTGACAGAGTTGATATTTTGTGTCAGAAGTGTAACAAAGAGATGAATAGTTCTTACCTTAAAACTTGATTGAGGAAGAGGACAACAGCAATAGATACACCATGTCGTGACCCCTAGAATGAGAGTGGGGTGGGGGACTAAAAAAAGAAAAAAGAAAATTCTATTGCATTTAGTTAGTCATGCAAACCCTTTTTTTCAGATGATATATGTGATCTAGACTCCTTAAATTGGTCCTTCGTTTGGACATCTTATGCACGCTCTTATCCTTTTTTGTACGATTCCCTATTAAATATTAATAATAAAATGTTTGTTTCTTATCTTATAAACAACTTAATTGATGTTTTTGTTCGGCAGGTGAGCAATCTAAGGGTGATGAACCTCAGGGGGAGGTAAGATTTTACTGCAGTATTCTTGTTTATGTATTCACAATATTAATGCATCGGATTTCTGCTGGTGGTGTCCTAGTTTGGGGTATTTGTCCAAATTAGATAACATCAACCATTGTTTTTGTGTTCCTTAATATATGACATGATAAATATCAACCTGGAAGTTTTCATGGCTTTATTCAATGGAGATACCAGGTGGTTGCCTTGATATTAGCATGCTAATGATTATTATTTTTTATTTTTTTCACATTTTTTTGGCTTCCTCCATTGTTGTATCTAGTGTTTTAAAACCCGGCCCAACCCGACCCGACCCGACAGGTTGACTAAGTGAATTGGAGCCTGAACTGGGTCGGTTACCATATTGGATCGTTCAAGCAACAAAACCACCCAAAACCCGTTGAACCGGACGGTTCTTATCCCAACCGTTCAACTCGGACAGTTTTTTAAAAACCAGGTGGATCAGTTAAAACCTTATAAAAGCAAAATTTTTGGACATTTTTGCCCTAATCGTTATTTGCTCTACGCCCCTGCCTCTTGAATGCTCTCAGTCTCCTTCACAGCCGATCGTCTCTCTCTCTCTCTTTCCCTCTCTTCGTCGATCGAAAGAACTACGAAGGCAAGCGTCGTCTGATTTTGCTTCTTTAATCGAAAGTAGTCGATCGTCGTCTCATCTCAATCGCTGGCTTCTTTAATCGAAAGAGGGGTTTATGATTTGCTCCACTCTCTAGTCTCTGCGCATTTCCTTTTCACTAGACACAAGTACATCACGGTCTCTCTCTCTCTCTGCTATTTCAGTTGATGATATTGTATAAAACATCTCAATCTCTCTCTTTTTGCTTATGGATGTTGGTTTGCTTGCTTTCAACCACCTATATGAGTTCGTTGTAGATAACGGTGATTGGTAGTGGTTTGGGTCATATGCTAATGACTTTTGATTTCAAACATTTTTTGTCATTGTGTTTTGAAATTCTGTTGACAGCTTGAAAACGTCAATTCAGAACGTGTAACTTAGTTAATATCAAGTTTAAGACTATCGAATTGTTTTTATTTGCAAATTGAGAAATTTTTTATTTAGCAAATTACACACAAGAAGGGGGATGTTGGAGAGAATTGGGTTGCATGGTTAGCTGCACGCTGGTTTGAGTAGACCCAGAACTTGCATTTCCCACTTCTTCTGAATGTACTTTAATGATTTTATATAGCAAGAAGACTTTTGTTCTTTTTTTTATCAATCTGACTTGTCGATTCAGTTGCTATAGGAAGAAGACTTGTTAATTATAAATATTTTTTAGCATGTTGTTTGTATAATTATAAATATTTTCTAGCATATTTATTAGCATTATTAATTATTTTTTATTTTTTATGATATAACCGGTCTAACCAGTGACCCAACTGTTGAACTAGTGACCCATTAACCCGGTCCCTTTGCCGAGTTGATGTCCAACCCGGGTTTTAAAACTATGGTTGTATCTTTCCTCCTGTTATAACATCAATTTTTTTATATCTTGCCATTGCAGAGTTAGTTGGAATAAACACATCAAGATTATTTTGAGACAGTGGGCTAAATGATGTGGAGGTGCCTTATTGTGAAAATCTTTGTCATTATAGGGACTATTGGCTTGTGTTTTATCCGCATTCCAGTTCTCCCAATGTAATTGTTGTCTTTACAGTTAAACAGATACACTACACTACGACGTTTGTGTTGCGAATTCTTTACAAGTTGAATATGAAACCATTCAACCATTTCTTTGGTTGGCTTTGAGTGGTAAATTTTGATTTCTTTTCTACGCATCTTCTTGTCATCATGTGCCTTTGGAAATTACACGATCCAGGTTTAACTGTTGTGTGTTTCTCTTACTGGGTATGTTTATCATGTTCACCAGTGCCTCCTGGGAAAGAAAGTTTATTTTCCTCACAAGGGATCATATACAGGTACCAAAAATGGTCGATTTCAGCAGTCTTCGGCCCTAGAAAACCGTAGAGAGTGAGAGAGAAGGAGAAAATGCAAGATTTGGAGAGATTTTCATGTTGGGAGTGGATTGAATACGCTAGGGTTTGCATCAACTGCCGATTAAAGGTAGGAGTTTCTTCCTAAACTCCTTCATTGAGACTAGGGTTAATATATATGTAACTTTTGATTCTAAATCGTTTGTATATGTTATATAATCATTAAATGTGTGTGTGGGGGGTTAGTAGAATGTATCTTAAATATGGTGAGAGTTTGCAAAAGCAATCTTTCGGTAATACTTGGTGATTGAACTGTATTTGACAGATTACAAAAAACTAGAGACAACAATTTCTGGGTTTTATATCTACCTTTCTCCCTTTGGTTCTGAAGAAAGAAAACCCAAGTTAAATATTCAATCCGCCATTGCTTCTGCAGCTGGTAATTCATTTGCCATTCTGCAAATTAGGAAGAGGGCTTGTAGGAGGAGGAGGGGCTGCCGAATGAATGAGGAAGGATTTCAAGTGTTTGTTGGACTCTTTGGGTTTCTCATAAATGAAAGCATGGCCTGTGTTCTTGATGACTACTAGCTGAGCTTTCTCTCCCAAATGCCTGCATAAAATCACCAACTACCCAACTTAAAATGTGCATTGGATTCATTGAATCATAAATGTTTTCTGGTGGGCACTTTTAGTTGGCAGAAAATAAAGGAACGGACAAATTACACTTTGACGCCGTCAGCTATGACCCTGGTCGGTCTCATTTTGTCCCAACTAATTGAGTTTCACGCGTTTTCTCCCCCAACCAACTGCTTGAAATGGTTTTACATTGCCTCACAATTAAATATTTTCGAAGTCCATGTGTAGTAAAATACATATTTTCAATGTCTTTATTTGGGGGAAGGCCATGGTACCAGCAGTAGTATGGTACCAAATATTACAAATTTTTAGGGTTAAGTTAAAGTTTTTTTGAGGTGTAAATTATAACTAGTAAAAGGCATGATTGATCATAGAAGGTTACAATCAATACTGAAAGTTACAGCTTTTAAAGTTAAATTGCAACTTTTAAAGGTTTACTTACAACTCATAAGGGAGAAGTTATAACTGTTCGAGGAAAGTCCATAATCGAACTTAGTTTTCACTTAAGTAGTTGTGATTTCTCCTTTTAAAGATGTAACTTTACTATAAAAATATGTAACTTTCAATATGGTATCAAATATCTTTTTTTTGGGTACCATAGACTTTCCCCTTTATTTGAGGCGCTATAAGTCCAACTACTAGAGTTAGTTAGAGGTCTAATCTTTAAAAAATGTGATAGTTGATGGGGGGAGATATGAGACCAATAACTATAGGTGGAGGTGTAATAAAAGAAACAAACGGGGGGGCCCACATGAGATGGAGGCGTAATTGAACGGGTCAAAGTGTAATTGTCCCTAAAACAATCAATGACTAGTAGTTGATTTTCAAGAGGATTACCTTTTTAATCTATGGCCGAGTTCTAATGGGAATACTTTGTCTTGATCTCCCCAGAGTATTAAGGTCGGCTGCATCAGAAGAAAGCAGAAAGAACTTTGCTCATTATTGATGAAGAAAGAACATAATAGATATGCTCAATGAACTAATTAGGATCAATACAATAGTGGTAAGAAAAATAAAAACCTGAGTAATCTTGGTAAGGTCCGAGAGTTTCCTGTCTTTTGGAATGGCTCTAATCAACTCTTTCTTCTCCTCTACGTATTGTGTACACATTTCCTGCCCATAATACTGTTCAGTAAATCATACCCACCAAGGATAAAACACATTGATTTTTCGCAATTTTTTGCAGTGAGTTTTGAACCTATAAACTCCCCCTTCATCGATACTTTAATCATAACGGGGTATACCAACTTCCATAGCTATACCTCAACTCTTATACTGCATCCGGTTCCAAAAAAAGAAAACTCTGATGCTGCATGACTTGAAACTAAATCAAGCCTTAATGTCCTAATCTCATTGAACAACTGATGGTGAACTATACAAAAATGCATGTTAGAAGCTACTCACCTGAATGAAGTCATTGAGGAAGAAAGTCGGCAATCTCTTGGGTGGCTTTACAAAAGTAAAACGCATCAATTCCCTCATTTTTTCCGCTGTCTGCGGCAGCAAAATGTCCGCCGCAGCCTCCACCTCCGCCACCGGAAACAACCCCTCCTTCAAATCGTTCTCCTCCAAACACACCCCGGCGCAACATATCACCACCCTCTCTATCCTCTCTCCAAACTGCGCCGCCATACTGTACGCCACAAACCCACCGTAGCTCAACCCCACCACAGTCATTTTGTCCACTGAGTTAACATCCATGACTCGCATTACACACTGAGCCTGGAACGATTCCGACCTCTCCGGCCGAGTCGTGAACGAGTCACCGAAGAAGATCAAGTCCGGAACGTAGATGTTGAAGTGGGAGATCAGAACTCGGATTGTTTCGCTCCATTGCCACATTGCGTTGGCTCCGAATCCGTGGATTAGGACCAAGTTAGGTTTGGTGGGTTTACGGGTCTTGGGAACCCAGCAGTGCATGATTGTGCCGTCGCCGAGGTCGGTGACCGTCGAGCGGAGGCCGGAACTTCGGAAAACGAACGCGAGACACCTGTTTCCCGATGCTGTCAAACTAAAGCACCTTGCCATTGGAAGACTCTACACACACGCACAGTGTGTGTGTGTGTGTGTGTGAGAGAGAGAGAGAGAGAGAGTTCTGGTGCTGGCGATGGATTGAAGTGATTTTTGAGCTTGAGATGCAGATATGTTATTGGTTAAATTTTGGACTAAATAGTTTAATATTTTAATAGGGAGAATTTCACTTTATACCCTAAAAAATTTAAGAATTTTTATTTTATACCATTAAAAATTAAATATTTTGTATTATATCCTAATGTATTAAAAATATTATTTTTTTCGTTATTTTATACTCTTAGGGTCATGCATACATGATATTCTCGTAGAAAAAAAAAAGGTGAAAAAATGAAAAAAGATTATAATATACCAATTTTGGTAGTTATGAATGGTTTAGTACAATTGATAATGTAATTAAAAAAAATATTATGTTTAATTAAAATAAAAAATGAAGGGCATAATAGGTATTTCATAAGTGGAGACAAAACCGTTATTCTTTACCTTTTATTAATTAATAGTATACATTTTTATAAACAATATTTTATGGTGGGGTAAATCACAGTCACACGCCTTATTGATAATTATAGTTACGTGTCTTGAATTTTTTGAATATATTTAAAAATAAAGGATGCCAATTTTATTTTTAGAAATTATAAAGAGTGCCTTCATAATTAATTATGATGTGTGATTAATAGGATGGTAGGGTTAGCAGGACTGTCGGTGCATCGTATTTTAATTTGAAATTAATACGAATCCAAATTTAATTAATGATGTACAAAAATAGATTTATATAAGATCAAATCAGTCGAGTGTGATATAAAATAATTAATAAACAGTTAATAATAAGAGATAAAAATTAGATGGTTGGGTCTGGGGTGAATTAATTACTGAAGGCGGCAATGGTGGCCAGAGAACTCTATTAATGAGAGAGTACAAGGTAATATGAGAGAAAGAGAGAGCGCAAGAGTACGCTCAATGTGAGGTGTGTGAGATCTACCCTTATGTGTAAGAGGGTTTACAAATTATAGGCATAGAGCCCTAATTGAGGCGGTGTCGTGAAGGTCAATGTATTAGTTTACTGGAGAGGATAGCTACAATTGGGGATAGACACCAACTTGGAGTCATGACTATCCCGATGATTGCTCTCTCACGTGCATTAACTCTTCTTGGACTCTTGAATTTTGGACTTGACCTAAGTCATGAGCTAAGTCTGATCTGTCTTTTGATTGTTTGGGTTCAATCTATGAACTGAGTCCAAACCTGATCTGAATCTGGACTCATCAACTAGTCTAATACGAATCTTATTTCATGTTCGGATTGGAATGTGTTATATTATATTTCACTGATTTAAATTTGGATATACTAATATATGATCTAATTATAATTGATCTAAAATTATGGAGATATAAATAAAAACTTACGATGATTACGTAAATATTCGATAAAAAATAGATAGAAATTTAAAAAGGATCAATTTTTTTGGTTAGATTTGAACTAGAATCAAATAAAATGGGGTTCATTGACTGACCAAAGGATTAGGTTACGTCCTTTATTGATTCCCCAGCACAACCAAATCGTACTCCAGTATCAATGCTTTGGCATATATGCAAGGAAGACGATGGGACCCCCAAAAATGTGATTTAAAATAGTAATATTCGGTATGTTACCGAAGGCGGTACTATAGACTTTTCTGATTTGAGAAAGGTTACGGTACTGAAGGAGGTACCGTACCGAAAGTTACAACAATTTTAAGTTAAGCTATAACTTTTTTGAGGTATAAGTAACAATTTTTAAAGGTAAAGTTACAACTCAAATGGAGAAATTACAACTATTCAGAGGAAGTCCATGATCGATCATGTGTATCTGTGATCGATCATGGACCCTTGATCGATTATAGACTTCCCTGAGTAGTTGTAACTTCTCCCTTTTAAGTTGTAAATTTACCATAAAAATAATAATCGTCGGTACGGTACCGAAGGCGATACCATAGATATTCCCGATTTAAAAAGGAGGTAGTTGTGGGGGTGCACCAAATCACCAATAAATTGTAGGCCCACCACATTAACTTTTTTTTTAAAAAAAATTAGTGAAAATTGGAAGTAAGTCCCCCTAGATGTACTTGTTTGAAGATAAGTCTTATAAGAAAACTTATAAGAGGCTAAGTCCATGTTTAAAATTATATGTAATGACTTAAGTCCACTTTTTTTTTTTATCTTAAAAATACCCTTCCTTGAAAGGAAGTTAAATTAATTTCATATTTTGAAAATTGTTATCCTTTAATTCAAGGTCAATTAAAATATGTCAATAAAATCTTCATCATAAATTTAAAATTCAAATTCAAATTCAAAACTCTCTCTCTCTCTCTCTCTCTCTCTCTATATATATATATAATCTCCATCATAAATTTAAAATTCAAATTCAAAGCGCTCTCTCTCTCTCTCTATATATATATATATATTCAAATTCATATTACTATTTTTTTTTATTATGTTATTGTTCATGTAACTACTTTTGTTGAGTATGTTACTGTTCATGTTACTATTATTTTAAGCATGTTCATGTTTTTGTTGAGCGTGTTACTACTATTATTTTACTAAATATTAATATTCAATGTTACTATTTATTTTGTTTTTGAATATTACTATTTTTTGTGTTTGAATGGTACTATCTTTTGCGTTTGAATTTGAGAGAAATAATTATTGTTAAGTATGTTATAGTTTTTGTTAAACATGTTACTATTTTTGTTGAACATGTTAATATTTTTGTTGAACATGTTACTGTTGTTTTTTTTTTTTAAATATTAATATTGAATGTTTCAATTTTTTTTATTTTTAAATGTTACTATTTTTTTGTGTTTAAATGTATTATTTTTTGTGTCCAAATGATAATTTTTTTTTGTATTTGAATGTTTCTATTTTTTATTTTTAATGTTACTATATATATATACATCTAACCTATATATGGATATAGATAGATAAGAGAGAGGAAAAATTTTAATGTTAGTCAAACTCTTAACCTATATATGGATATAGATAGATATGAGAGAGAAAAGATTTTAATGTTAGTCAAACTCCTAAGATTTAGGAGTTTTTAATTTTTAGTTTTATTTCACTTCTAAAGGGAAAGGATAGTATGGTAAAATTGACAAAAAACGGACTTCATAACAAATAAGTTTTCTTGACGGACTTAAGTCCAAACAAATCCATATAGGGGGACCGGCCTCCAAATTTCCCAAAAAGTTAATAGTGTTCGGATCAATTTATGTGTATCTCAATTAATCTCTTCCGCAATTCGATCAAAGATAGACAATTCACATCCGGACTAAGATATTCATTAGAAATAAATCGATCTGACATCAAGAAATTGTCAAGATTCAAATTCAGAACGTCTAAATTTACGATTCATTTTTTTTATCACTTAAACTATTCTTCGGTTATAGGTCCACCACATTAATGATGATAAAAGTAGTCTTCCCAAGTAACTTGGATTTTGGGATAGCATCCTGTCCTATATATCAATTGGACTAACTAGATTCGAACTTGAAAACTCGTATATAAAATTAAATTTTTTTTATCTTTTAATGATGCCCAATGAGATTTTTTCACGATAGTGACAAGACATCGATAGTCATTGTAATTTCAGTATTTGTGTTCAACCACGGGCTAGCTACCGTAGTGGCCTTATCTATCTTCTTACTTCTCATTAGGGATGACAAGGTTCAACATCTTTTAGCTGGGTTTGATATTAAAAAAGAAGTTGAATGTAATGAGTTTGCTTATGGGTGTTAAACGATCCGAACCGAGAATCCAAGCGTTTATAGATAGAGATCAGACAAGTCGTTTCAAAAATATTTATTATCGAGGCATAGAGGAGATTACCATACTCACTGGAAGGCCCATTGTGGATGGAGCTAAAACGATCTGGGCTCTTAAGAATGGAGACTCGGCTCCGGCCTTTGCTAGAGGTGGCCACGGGTTAGACAGCCCAACTAAAAATACATAGGGGCCTGGCCAATTTTTGGCCCGAAAAAGTAATTTTTAAATTTAAGACATATTATTGTTACTTATTTATTTCTAAAATATTGTTTAACATATAAGAAACAATAATTAGGTGTTAAACCTATAAAAAATTCAAAAGCGAAAAAAAAAAACTAGCCTTTGGGCCAATGTATATGCCCAAAGGAAAACTCGAGCTCAGGTACTGAATTGCACTTTTAATTCTTTCCATGGCCCGGTTCATGGACATCTAGTCGTATGTTAAACCTATAAAAAAAGCAAAATGAGGGTTTTATGATTTTGTCTAATTTCAATCAACAAATCTTACTCAACTCCGTATGTTCCATTGCGATATTTAATAAGACTTTTGGTATTGTGACAATCCGAATCTAGAATACTAGCAACCCGCACATAAATTAGCAACCCGTCCATAAATTAAAAGGTTGGGTACGATATTTTTTTTCATGGATTGCATAAGCACGAGTGCAATAATCTAACTAGCTTATAATGGAAAATCTTAATTTCCTGCTGTATAAGCTTTATCACTGAATGAGGAGTAATGAGAAAAACATAATCCATAACATAGAATCAAACGAATTACTGGAACACAAAGTTAGGAGTACCACATAAAATGAAATATATACATATAATACTTGCCCCATGATAGCCGGGAAGAGCTTTAGACTTCCACCGGAGTTCCAGGGTAGGGCAGGAACTTCGCCAGTAAACTCCACACCTCAACCGGCTTGACAAACAGTCGAGCCGCTCGTCATTTTCATTAGGGCGGGTGCTCACTTCCAACAATAAGAAGTATAAACATGGAAACTTTTTTGGCATTTGGATCGGAGAATTTATGGAGAAAATCCGATTTTAAAATCCCAGAAACCACAGGGTTATATAGCCAAAAAAAGGAAAAAAAATATATTTAACAAACTAAATAGATGTTTTGAAACAGGATAAAAAGAGTTGCATCTCTATTTAGGCTTGCATCCAATCTAACAGGGAGCTGTTGCTAATCATACCGGTTTTCTCTTCGCTTTGCCGGACATGTTGGCAAGGGTTTTCACTATTCTATTCATCAATGTCCTAACCAATCTCCACCCTTTTCTGATCGTATTTTCTTTACCACCTTCCTTAGCCTCCCCGGAACAACGTTCCTCCGCCACGGCAGCAACTTCTTCTCGATCATCATCGGCACAAATTTCATCATCCACATTGCAAACTTTCCGTTTATGCGAGTTCAATAAGCAAAGATTAACAGTGCAATCACAACTGGTTTTTCTCTTTATTCTTGGCTTGGCGAGTAAATATGGCGGTGGCTGCAACATGAATCGTTGCTCGTATTCTTCAATGGTGAGGTTGCAGTCTTCATAATCCACACCCGCCATTGCCAGAGCTTCCAAAGCCGCCATAGCTCTCTCTCTCTTCCAATGTATAAGAAGAAAATATTGGAAGCCATTGTATGAATTTATAGTAGAGGATAATATAGATTCGTGGGAGAGTTTGTCACATGAAGAAGTCTTGTTAGAGGAGAACTTCTAATTCTAGTAACAAACTAGATTATAACCCAACAGAAGATAAAGAGGCCTAGAGGGTTAGAATTAGTTTGGACTTACAAACTCGGGAGGACTCTGAGAAGTCCTATAGGCAGTACGATTACAAATGAGTAGTCTCTATCTAGAGTGGAGAAAATATCGAATGTCAGGGTCATAACACTTTATCGGTAATACGTGATATCATCGACCAATGACAATATACCATGTGTATAGTGAATCCTATTATTTTACTAACTTCAAATAACCACCCTGCAGAATAACAAACACATTAGAATAGTGTAATACAGTTATCTATACGGAATATTATTATTAATTTGTGATACTACGTGTTATAAAAAACGTGATATTATCCTTACATTGAATATTTTCTCGTTCAAGTCATATTAGAATTTACTCGATATATATCCCACTTTTTGATAATATGCTCAATAAAGTTCATATCGGTTTATTTATTCATTGAATACATCTATCAGTTAATTGAACCGTTAAGATCAAACTCAAACCGACTATCTCCATATAGTTTTCCTGTCAGGTCCAACCCTATGAATTAAATGACACATGTGCTGAAGCAAGGAGGTTATAATTCCCCAAATATACTGAAATTGAACAGAAAATATCATGGAATTCATAACTAGAGAGCCCCCAATCTATTTTTTTTATAATTTTTTGGCCATTTATTCTCTGCTAATTTCTTATGCCCTCTTAATTTTTTTTTAAATTGGCTGTAAACCTGTAAGAATTAATAATTGCAGAATATCTTTTCTACATTTTCTTTCTTCTAAAACCAATAGACAAAGGCAAGAAAGAAAAAGAGTTTAATGAATCATGATTGACAAGAAAAGACATTCCCCAATCCTAATTCCATTCAATTCATAATGTTAAATAAAAAACTGGGCATTAGTGAAACTTTCTTTGACATAAAATAAAAAAATAAAAACCATTTCAATTCATGATAAATGATTTAACGACGGAATGACTGCTAAAGTAAATCACGATCTTAATATAATGTCGTTAGGGGTAACTCGGTGTATAATCATGAAACTACGTCTCAATTTCATCAAGAACCACAGTTATATGACAAAATAATACCTTTTGATCTACCAAACCCTAATGCCATAATGCAGTATAATGCAACATTACTACAGTTCTTGATAACATTGAAGAAAAATAGAACATTGTTACAAGAGATAACTATCCAGTGCAGCATTCCAAGGCAGAATGTTAACAAAGCTCTCCTAGTTGTAACTTCTTCCCGAGGAGGTCTCAGCGATTGAACATGCTCTATTGACACTGCCACTGGGGTTGCGAAAAATGAATACTGGGATCCCTATACAAGCCATTCAAGCAAACTCCTAAGGCAGCATCCACTCATATCTGATTTCAGGGAAAGCTTTCTGTGGACAATCGTAATAATGGGGGGCTGCCA
The DNA here is from genome assembly GCA_951799425.1 of Ilex aquifolium. Lineage (NCBI taxonomy): Eukaryota > Viridiplantae > Streptophyta > Magnoliopsida > Aquifoliales > Aquifoliaceae > Ilex > Ilex aquifolium. The sequence continues at coordinate 8,953,984 of OX637406.1, forward strand.
AATTATGCCAAATTACAACCACTATCTTCAACCTCATGCTTGCTTTTGGAACAAACTGATAATTTTCCTTCTGGTAACAGTAACAAACTGGTAGATAGGAGGAGTGATTCTGAGCAGTTGCTTGGAACTCATAAATGTCCATAGACAGTCGATATACTGCTCTTACGAGCCAGGCTCTTGCAGAATGCATATAGGAAGTAACCATACAAATAATATAATCAGAAATTTGAAAAGATAAAATGACCATTGCAAGATAAACATGCGCCTCAGATCATCCAAGGTCACTGACTTTCACCATCCAGAACAGGCTGAAGACACCAAAATGGTTGTGAGACCACAAACTCTCACGGGACAATCACTGGTCACCTCATACCAGTATGCCAGGTAACCCACTTCCTCAAATCCATTTCACCTCCCAGAAACTAGATGCCTTGTGTTCAAGTAATGCCATAAATGGAAGAGAAGAAAATAAGAGTTGTTACTTTATAACCAAAAACACTTGGTTTGACAATTACGTCAAAACTTGGGATCATGACTTTTTACATCGTACCATTGTACAAAATTCGTTCACGATCCACAAATCTACGGTGGCAATTATTGAAGCATGTGAGACATAATAAATGTAGAGACAAATGTTATGTGCAATAGTGTCAGGCTAATGTGGAGATGAGCATGACCGCAAGCATGTCAAACATGCATTTGATGTGAAGATTCACATTTAATGTGAAGCTTTTGCTTGAGTTGCAAAAATCTGCAAAACATATCTACTACACGGCATACATCTTATACAAGCCATTCTTTGTTGCCAAAGAGCCAAAAATGCAAATTGTTTTGTCAGAGATATACAACATTACATTGTATATAAATTGTACTCCCCTCATTGAGTAAGATATAGAGAAAGACATAAAGTATAAATATTTCTTTCGTATTAAGAAGTTTCTAACAACTTTATGATATCAGAGTCTACCCTTTTTGTGAGGGCGTTCCTTAGCTTTACTCCAACTTTCTTAATGGCTACTTCATCCTATCCAATCAAATAGCCTTATAGCCTTATTATACATGAACTATCAATATCAGTAACTTTGTTTCTCTCAAACAAAATCAGAAGTACAAAAGCTTGACATTAAATGTCAATCTTCAAATTAAATGCATGTTGGTCATGTGTGTCTCCCTTGTAACATGACACTATTGCACATGACATGAAGTAATAGGCTTAAACTGTGCCAAAAGTCCCTTTTCGAAATTTTGGTTTTCAATGTAATTTAGTGAGATGCTAAAACTACCAAGGACTAACGTAATATATTACCCAAATTCAAAGGGAGAAGATAAATTTATCACCAATCAGATTAGATCAAACTATCTGTCCACTTTCTCAAAGATTTGTAATCTTACAGTTAATTGGTGTTATAGTATTTATCTCTCAAATTTTGGACTATGATAAAATTTAGGGATATGAAAAATATGTTTTAGAGAAATCCAAAACAAATCTGTCACAAATTCATATCATTTAACAAGGAGATATGACAAATTTATTCCAGAAATCCCTTTCACTAAAATTAAACTATATCTACTAAATTGTTAATATAGTGATATGATAATTTTTGTTCTGGATTTTAAGTGAGATGAAAACAAAAAGAATCCGAAACAAATCCATTGCAGAATACAACTAACCATAAGATCACATGACTCTGTGTGGGAGAGATGGGAAAAGAGAGGTGAACAAATCACATCTAAATTTCAGTGTACATCCTAAATCTATGAGCAATGTTATGCTTATTAAATATTTTTACAAGAAAAATGTTATTTGGACATAATTTGGGGACCTAACCTGGGGACATAATTCAATACAACCATTGAATAGGTAGTGAGCTCCATCTAACAAAGGAACTCACAACCAATTCAATGATTGCATTGAAACCACATCATTAGGTCCTCAAATTAGGTCCCTATAGCATTGCTCTTTTACCAAATCTCCATCCTAAATGAAGTGACACATATTTCACTATTAAATAAGTGAATCTCATTGAATATTTCAATGATGAAGATTGTGTCATATCATTTGAGATAAAAAATTTGATAAATAAATTTGATAAGCATAGCTTTATTATAAATCTATGTTAAGATTAGAAGCATGGCATTTTAAACTTTTATTTTGTACGATTTCGAAAAATAATTTGTAATATCATCTTCTATTTTACATTTGATTAAAAGATTTTAAAATTGTTTCTTTTTTTCCAAAATAGTACATAGAATAGTGTTTTAAAATACCAAAAATAGCCACACATTTCTCATCTTAAGTTAAATTCAAGATGTTTGCAAAAATTTAGCTTTAAATGTAAACCACTTACAAAATAAAATGCCTAATATAAAGCTCAAAATATTAACCTTGTGTTTGGTATGATGGAAAGAAGGGTGAAAAATAGGAGTAAATATTGGGTATAACAGTGACATCACATCACCATTGTCACGTGGTGTTACCATCCTATAATAAATCTACAAGTGAACAAGGTGAATTACTAAATATGTGAAATCCACTTGCTGAGTTGTTATGTTCTTATTGGATTGTAACACTACGTGACGATGATGACGTAGTGTCACTGTTACACCCAATATTTTTTTGAAAAATAGGGAAGAAGGAAAGTTTTTCACTCGTTTGGTTTGAAAGGAAAACACAGTAGAAAAGAAAATGGGAAGGAAAACACATCCCTTGCGACTACCAATTTTTTTCCATTCATTTTCAGGCGGAAAGTGGGAGAGAAGATGGCGTCATTGATTAGGGTTAAGTCAAATTACTATTCTAGTTCCCTGACTTTCATCTTCACTTATATGTGCTCAAAACTCTATTCTTTCTTGTGTGTGATGATGTTAGCCAGTTTTTTATGATGTTAGGCATGTGAAACTCATCAATATTTTGGAGATTTGACATAATCAAGGAAAAATTTGATTGGACCTTTTTTAATGGTTCTAGTTATAATGTTGAAGTATCCTTTTTTACTATCTACCTTTATTTCCATTTAATTAAAAGGGCCAATTGTAAAAAAAATTATATTAGTATTACTTTATTAATATATATTTTTGCATATATTTATTAATTTTTATAGCCAATTGGAGGGATTTTAATATTTTTAAATCTTGAAAAGTCTATTTGCAATAAAAAAAATATTTTTTATTAGTAAGGGTATAACAATAAATTAAATTTGCATGTGTTTCCTTTCCTTTCATTTTTCCTCTGATACAAAATAATAAAAAATTAATTCATCCAACTTTTCATCCATCGTACCAAACAAAAATGAGAGAAAATGATTTTTCTTCCTCTAAGGATGGAAAGTCTATCCCTTATATTTTTCCATCCTTCCTATTTTTCATCCCTTCTACCTAACAGACCATGAGAGTAATAAAACCAGATCTAGATATAAATCAACCAAACAGTTACCATCAAACTCAAGAGCCTACTCTATATATTAATTAACGACGATACAAGTACACTTAATTTCACCTAATTTAGAACTATTACATTGAAAACTCAGTAAGCTTGTAATGACTCTAATTCTAGAAGATGCAGATCTTGTAATAAAGTTCATTAGAGTGATCAAACTTCTAAGCTTAAACCTACAATTTAATGTCGAATCCTATTAACTCTACATTCGTTACTTTGTGCAACCTTCCTACATAAATGTTTCTTTACTTTCTACTGCCTAAGAAGAAGCACAATGCAATAGATGCGCACAAGACATTCTGTAGGAAGATATATCAGCAAATAACAAAACAATATCAACGTCAAGGATTCAGAAATGGAATCTGTTCATTTAATCCACTATCTATTTTCCTACCCTGTCACAACCTCTCCGCAAATAGCAATAAAGAAAATGTATCAAGCTTATGCAATGTATGAGCTATGAAGATGTTAAATGCCCCACCACCGGGATGATTGAGATTCAAAGTTTGGAGTAAATATTCAATGCAACGGTGATATCAAATCAGCACCATCACGTGATATCACCATCCAATAATAAAAAATAACAAATAAATGAAGTGGAACCCACTTTTTTTACATGGGGGTAATGGTAGTTACTTAATTTTGTAGGATCCACTCATTTATTTTCTTTTATTATTGAATAACGATACCACACGATGATAATCATTTGGTATTACCATTACCCAAAATATTTTCTACCAAGCTTGCCAGAGACAAAATGTGTATTTGGTGAAACAAAGACTAGTCACAAGCCGCTTAAAGACTCTCATACCTCCTCCCCTCAAAGAGAAGGTTAGACACATCCACACACACATATATATGAAAAAAGCAAGTAGATAAATCTACAGTAAATCAGAATATGAAAATGTACCAAAGAGAAGAAACCCAGAAAAAAAACACCAATCTGGGTAACAACAAGACCCTCAACGCTTTGGATGAGGTTTTATTTATACCTCCAGAACAAAGCCATGAAGAAATCGATCATCAAATCTATGCCTTTGTAGCCGAAAGAAGAGGCAATATATATATACACATATCACATATTAAATCACTACAGTACTCAATTTCTACCTGGTTTTACCTTGTTTCAATCCTCAGAAGCTCATGAGCACCACTGTCAAGTCCACGAGATATGTATACATATATACAGAACAAATGAGGTTTAAACTCCAAACCCTACCATTTTGGGCTTCTGCTTGTTGAACTATGGTTACCGTCTAGTAAAGGCTTAGCAGGCCTTGTGGCCCAGATCTTAGTAGCAACGAAGTTTTTTTTAAAAAAAAAATCAAAACATAATATAATTTTCGGGTTTTTGGAAGAAAAAAAAAAAGAGGAGGTTTGACGAGAGGTAAACAATTATGCACTTTTAAGATGAGAAGTTTAACCTGGACACTTGCAAAAGATCCATAAAATACGCAATTGAAAAAAACATACTCTTAATGAAGAAGGTTATTTAAAAACTTTCACCACCACCACCGTCGACAGTGAACTCTACGACAATAAAATAAAAGGCAGTGAACTCAAAAGCTCAATGTATTTTATTATATATTGTGGATGGAAGAAGAACTGAATTTTTTAGTTCACTATTTTTAGTTTATTGTCTTTAGTTTACCGTCGGTGGTGGGTGGTGGTGAATTTCTATGGAAGAAAAGTTAGATTTACTCATGAGAGAAACAATGACTCTCGTTCGGCTTTGGTTGGGCAAAGTGCAAGGCACGAGGAGTAATATTATCACATAAAAAAAAAAAGAGAAAAATTAGATTAGACTACATAACAAAAAAGTTCAGTTGACGCTTTAAAAAGTAGATATCTGGACTTATTTACAAATTAAGTACGGAATTTGTAGTTTTTAACAATTTTTTTTTAAAAAAAAAGACTTACATGCCTACATGGATTTATCGTGTTAAATATACACAAAATGAAACATAGAAACCCCCCTGTTTTCTAAATTCTAGAACAGCCCCTTTTTTAAAGTTTCTCTGGTGGTCTCCTTCACCCGTTTATCTCTTCATTCCTTGCACTTTTCGCTATTGATGAATGTTTGGATTACCATTTGGAAGTACGTTCAATAAACTTGATTTTACAACATTGGAAGTTGATTTTATGAACTTGATTTTGTAACAATAATATGTTAAGACTCTCATAAATTTTGGTGAAATATGTATTAACTAGTAATAGCTTCGTCCCTAAAGACACTTTGCAATATAAAAAATCGAGTGGGATGTAGTTATTCCCGGGAAGTGCTGACGAGTACAGGGGATTAGGGGGGAAATTGGTGGGATGGAGATAGGGAATCAGTGTGGTTGATAATCCAGTCTCACACCTGCTTTCCCTTCCCCACCCCACCCACACAGATAATTTCAGTAAAAATCAGAAACCATCACCAAAATTCACAAAACCGCAATCTTCTCCTCCATGGTGATCTCATTTAAGTCAAATGAGAATGCTATTCAAGACCTTTATAGAAAGTTACAGGTGAACATGAGCAACTTATTTTGATGTAAAGTAGGCTATGAAAGTATGGCACTTACCCAACTTCAGCACCAAGTTTGAAGGAAAATTTCAAATTATACCTTCTACTCCAGCATGTCAAATGGAATTCTCTCATGGCATTCCATTTGAACTGGTTTATGCAGTCAAAAACTAACCCAATTTCATCATCAAATTCCAATCCAAAGGTAGAACGATAGTTTGTAATTCTGAACAACCATATGAAATGTACCACAAAAAATCCCTCCCTTCACAGTCAAACTGGCATTATTATCTACACATGGCTGCTCCATCATTTGTACAAAAATACGATGACATACAATATATGCTAATAAGCTTTGACAAAGAAACAAAACAGATATAAAACGACACAAACGTGGTAAAGAAATGAAATTTACAGAGGGGAACCTTTTCTTCTTTTCGCGTTTCTTCTGGCACACTGGTAGTTTAACCATCCTGAGAGGTTCTCTCCAATTGGGTATAAATTTTCAGTGTTGCTTTACTTTTATCCAGAGACTTGCATCTTGTGTGAGAAACTCTTATTTCCTAATATTCTCCAACTGAGAGGCAAATGGTGGAAGAGGTTTTATCCCCTAAATCTAACCACGACGCAAGATATATCATCTTTACTGTCTCTTTTTAATGCTTCAGCTGTCAACTGCTTTGCTGCCTTCTGGGGATTTCTTACTCTTCTTGCAATATCAACCGCTTCTTGATTAGTCAGCACCTAAATTAATCACATGTCAAACAAAGGGGAAAAATTAACTACTTCAGCAATTTCTTTTTGCTCCTCTATCAAATCACTTGTCTAGACAATCATTTGCTGCAAGTGTATGAACACGCAGCAGCTATTACCAATGGACCAAGAAGTTAAGGAAAATATGCATCACCTTCCAAAGACCATCACTAGCAAGGATAAGAATATCAATGTCCAGATCCACGTTAATATCTTGAACGTCAGGATCTGATTGCAGATGTAACTTAAGGCTTTTATCTCCGAAAGCACGTGAAACGGCCAGCTGTCCATTCACTCTAGCGACATCCCCTGATAAAAATGCACAAAAGAAATCAAACAAACTTCTGCCCATCTGTGAGTCTTGTTTGATAAAACTTATTAACAGCAAAATATTTAAAATTCCTCTAGGATTAGAGATACCAGAGACCTGTTGCTCATTTATACATATGCACGCCATGCTGCCTTTATCAGTAGAGACAAATCAGAGATACCAAAAAATGCTCATATTCATTGTCAAATTAGACAAATTTCATATAAATATCTACACAACCACAACGTTCTATCCCTTAACAAAGATGATTCAAATTTGCAGCCACTATAAGGAATCGTAAATTAAGACAACAGTAATCTGCTCTGAAAAGTTAATCTCTACTCATTTCATTATCCACTTTTTAGCAATTTCGTTGAATTAATGATCACTGGCCTTTTTTTAGTTATTTCTGAAGTAAAATAGCACATTATAAAGTTAAAAACTGACATCACTGTTACAATCCAAGTCCAACTAAGTGAAATTAGGGCAAAAAAAAATGAATGCCTCTACATATTCTGTGCCCAGTGTGGAGCACCAATACATCATCCAAAATGGAGTTACAATATTCGAAAGAGAGTCACCCTCAAAATCTCACCAGCATAAAAAAATCTCTCTTATTATGCAGTGTTTTGTTGCATCGAGATGTGACCTTAGTTGACCTCCCACTGATTTAAGGATAAACCAAAGGTAACTACATTCATTCTCTGTGGAAAGAAAAAGACAACCATCAAAAAGATACAAGCTACATAACATAGTACATATCAACCTCAAGGAATCCTCTATTTCCGTTGGTTAATGAAATCAATTTCTACCAGAGCCAACCGAGGAAGCCAAGATGATGGGTGGAACAAGGTTCAAGAAACATACAGGACTGTTACAATAGGAAATTGATCTCTATGAGAGGCAAACTAGGAAGGGCAGACCAAAGTCAAAAAATATTTTCCAAGAGACTCAAATACACCCATATGCCTCCAATTCCAATTCCATCCCAAGTCCAATGTCTCTGATGGCATTACTACAATATTTCGCAAAGGATAAATTACATTCCTGGTCTGGCCCTCAAGAAAAATGGACAGCACTATGTGCATCCCAATTTTCAAAAGGGTGTCTACACTGAGTCAAGTTGACCAATATGCTCCATAAAATACCCCCATTCCTGATTCGATAGAATACGCAAAGAGCGTCCACTTGCATTCCACTGAAGTCCTGCTTTGGCCCCCTAAGCAAAAGTGGACAGTTTTGATGTGCATCCCACCAGTCAAAATGGCCTAGAGATAGTTAAAATCATGGTTACCACAATTCACTAAACCCTTAACGACTCACGATTTGGGTACATTGATCCCAAACAAGGTGAGTTCGCAATCCAAATCACCAAAATGGACAACCCCAAATTGTAATACTAACCTTAAATTAATTCACTTTAGAACATATAGTACAAATATAAAATACATATTAATTGACTACATGTATATAGATTTATAATTATATATTGTTTTAGATAATAGAAAATCAAGCACAACTATAAGATAAATGGTAACTTAGTGTTTATGAATGTTCTGTAACATATAATGTTGTATAATAGTGAAAACGATCTACATAAGAGTTCTAAAACGAATTGCGACCTAAAATACCAGCTAAACCGACCCCCATCGTACCGCGTACCTAAGAAAGTGTCGTACCATGTAACCGTGCCCATACCACGTACTAAAGCGACCCACGATTCAGGTAACATTGGTTAAAATTCACCAACATGATCCATTAAATGATTCGCTTCTAGATTGGCTCGAATTCCCAAGGGCACCCCATCCAAATGAAATTCAATTTAGCACCACACAAAAAAAAAATAATACCAAATCTGATACGAGGGAGAGCATCAAATCAATGCTCATAAGACAATTAACAACTAAGGATGGAAAAAGGAACTAACTCATTACTCCTTCGTGATATTTTTGTTGCATTTTAAAGCGGTTGCCATTTAAAATTTGTAACAACCAGTGTACTACTCTATTAAGAACTGGAGCTCTGCTCCTATTTTATATGGTTTAAAAAGACAGTTATGTTACAGCAAGGAATCAAATCTCCAATTGATAGCACTATCAATGTAGCACTGGAAAATTCTCCCTCCAAAATGACAAACAAAAAAACTTTAAGATCCTAGTGCAAGATTATTTGTTTTGTACTAAATGGCACTCTCAGTGACATTATTCTGAAAATTAAGACATAAGAAAGAGCACCTAAGAAATTTCAAGTCAGTTTATTTCCATGGATCCTAATCAAGACATAAATGGTGACACAAACTATAAGACCAAGCAACAAATTTACCCAATTTCTTGGATAAGAAATGAAGAATGTCCATATTAATTCATTAAGTATTTTTTTTTTCAATCAATCAAACAATTGGGAAATGACTTTTGTGAAGAACCTGGCAAATTTGAGACAAAGCCTCCTTTGTTCTCAATGATTCGCCGTTCCGTGTTAGGCTCATGGTCTGTAGTCATCTGAATAGCCTGACCTCCCCTAGAAAGAACAGCTCGTGAATCACCCACATTGGCTACCCACAACCTTCGGCCATTGATTAGAATTGCTGTAACAGCAGTAGACCCACCTCGTCCCAGGTTGGAACTATCCGAAAGAATTGCTTCGTCGGTCCTCTCATAGGCTTTTGAGATTGATCTCCTTGGGTCAGCCCAAAATTCTCCCTAGAGTAGTCGAACCAGAAGTGTATGTCACGAAATGAATATCGACTACAATATCCACAACAAAATGAATAAACAATCATTACAATCTTGAACTAACAGTCTACCTCCTTTAGGATGTTGGCAAACAAATGCTTTTGTAGGTAGGAAGGTACACCATCCCCCAAATGGCCATCATAAATAGCAAACAGCCCAAGCTCATGTTCTTCTATCTGTACAAACTCAGCAACATGGTAATCCTCCATGGGATGATTAGCTTTCCCCTTTACTAGGCTGAAACCATACTTGATTTGACCCTCATGGTTTTTTCCCTTACCAGCGCTATACGAGGAATGCACTCCTACACACTAAATCATAAAATTCTTCCCAAATCAATAAAAGAAGAAAAGGAAACTAAGAAAAATACTTTAACACCAAGAGTTGCATGATTTAGAAGCTGATAAAGATTCAACAAAGAGCAGTTATAATCCGTCACACTTTGAAGTTGACTTATTCGCTCCGCCAATCATTGGAAGGATAGAAAAAGCAATGTATTGGTTAATATTTACTTCCATAGACAATGAATCCCCAAGTTACCTTATAGAAAAATGAAGGCAGAAACATGCTGTTAGAAGCTATTATATGTCATAAAATATTTGATTAGAACAATTGTGCCAAAACTGTAATAGCATGGTGGCAAAGTACTAGCACAACATCTATTCTATACAGTACGGTGGGATGATGAGATCAATTCTTATTCATGTCAAGTTGAAAAACAAACAGAAGTTGTATTGCAATAATCTTCCCAATCCTTAAAAATATTTTATTTTCATCCGTATATTGGACCATGGGTCCCTTGCTTGTTGCAATGTTAAAATGGTGCGATGCTAAGCATGAGAATGCAGGTCCAAGTATAAGAGTGGATACTTCAAACAGAAATATATCAAAGGCTAGGTATTTGTCCAATCCACCTTTGAGTGCCATGTATACTTGTATAGATATCATGAGCACAACATAATAGCCAAATTGGTTGGTATTCAAGGGATAAAGACCATATTTCAGGAATTTTTCCAGCCCTGGTTACAAAGTTTCTCATTTTCCAAGTTCTGAAATCGGTCAGGTAAAAGAAACCACATATAGGATCAAATACACAGAGATATGGTGGAGCTTTCAATTTTCCTTACTAGCACCATTTAGGGGATGAACTTTTATTCTATTAACAACGACAAGAGTACATTAAACATGGCTGAAGCTTAGAACACCCAACTAGAAAATTAGGCTGAACCTCGAAATCAATCACAAAAATATTCCAATTCCAAAAAACAAAAAAAACAAATCACAACAATATCCCTATAATTACATGATTCCCATGTTTGCTTCATCCTATTGATTAAACTTCAATACCTAAGAAAATCAACCAATCAAATAAAATATCATAAATAAACAAAAGAAAAGATTACCGGAAAACAAGCTGTATTAAAACAGCATAATTTATCCATCAAGAATCTGCCTCCAAGACACCTGGGACTTACTGAACTCGGTATTCAGCATCCACCACTTTGCAGTCCTCTAATCGCAAATCCAAGCAAAACCCACGTTAAAAAAAACAACAAAATCTCCCAAGATTCACGGACTACAGCATCAAAAAACAAGACACCAATCATTGAATGCTCTCAAGCAAAACCCTTCAACGCATGAAAGCAAAAAAAAATTCTAGAATCAAGTAAATATACGAATTGGGTTTTCCAGTATTCCTCTTACCAATTCAACGATTGCTAGAAATGGCTTAAATTGTTGCTGATATGTAGTTTGTTGCTCTTTCTTCTTCTCCTGAGTTCCCACAAACAATTAGATACATAAAAAATAGTAAAGAAAAAAAGGTTGAGAATATTGATGGTGGTGATGATGATGATTGTTCCTCGATGCCCTCTGGTTCCTTTTGCAAGCCTTAAGAGCAATGAAAAAGGGACAAAAGTAGAAGACTTGTTCCTTATTGTTGACTCTTATTAACGCTGTTAACTTTCTTACGTTCTTCTAACTATTACGGCTTTGGCTTGGTCTAAAAAACTCTCTCCTATTCAAACAACACCGTTATAATGGCGGCAAATTACAATATCATTCCCTATAAAACATCTTCTCACATTATTGTCTAACAAACTTCTCAACAATTAATGTCGGTTACAAATTTGAAGACAAGTTGTTTCACTTTGCATTCTAGAGAGAGAGAGAGAGAGAGAGAGAGAGAGAGAGAGAGAAATGATGATTGAAAAAATGGTAAGTTTAAACTTGATTTTTTTTAGGGTTAAAATTAGATTTTTTAGTAGTTTTAGTTTTATATTTAATTTTTTTTCTTTATTTAAAAAAATAATTTTAGAACCTTTTAATTTTACGGCTGAATTAATAGGCTCAATCTATTTAAGTTGAAATATTTTGTTTAGGCATGGATTTAAATTTTTTATTTGGACTATTACTGTACACCCATAAATTATGGGTCTTCCTTGAAAATGAGGCCTTAAATTTTTTTTTTTTGGTTCTTTGGAAACCGGTACACTAAATTAGACATAATTGTAAAAAAATACACAGAACAAAATATTTTGGAAAAAAGTACACAATTGAGATACAAAGACGTAAATACTCATTTTGTAAAATTTTATTTCCTAAAAACTGTAACAAGACATTTATCTTAAGCGTTGAAATTTAGGGTCATTTAATTCGAAATGTCTAATGCACCTTGATTCATGCGTATTTTTTTTTAAACGTGGTTTTGTTTTCAAATTATATTTATGTATTAAATATCTCCAAATTTTATGGGAGAACATTAATATTCCGTTTATTTTAGGATATATCACTTTGTTTGAATTTCAAAATTTGTTAATTATTTTTTTATATAATTTGAAATATAAAATTATTTACACTGTAACAAAAACGTAACAAATTCATTAAGCATTAGTGTAATAAAGACAACGTAACAATACACTGTAACAAAAACAGTGTTCAGTAGTTTTGTGCATGTGGTAACAAATTCAAAACATAGATGGACAGTTTTGAATGAAATTATATGAAAATATATGTTTGATAAAATGTAATTGTATAATATTTTGTGTAAATGTCTTGTTATACTATTATTATTACACTGTTATGGAGTTCGGATATTAATATAATTTGAAAATAAAACCACTTTTCAAAAAAAATATGCATGAATCAAGGTGCATTAAATATTATTTGAAAACAAAACCACTTTCAAAAAAAAAATACGCATGAATCAAGGGAGGACATAAAAATACAAAATATTAAAGTTCTCTCATAAAACTAGGAGATGTTTAATGCACCACTTTCCAAAAAAAAAACGCATGGATCAAGGGATGATATAAATGTCAAAAGAAAATATGAAAATTTCAAATAATATACTTGGAAACAAATAAGTATTAAAATTAAGGACTTTTTTAACCTACAATTTTTTTTTTTGTGTACTGTTTTACAATTAACTCTAATTTGGTGTACCTCCTTCCAATTTCTCCATTTTTTTTATTGGACTTGTATTTTTATAAGGCCTTTTTGTAGAACTTAAAATATTTATAGATTTAATTTTTTTACATAGACTATTTATGATATTTAAAAATTTGGGGCCTTCTTTAAAAATGTGACCTAAAACTCAAGCTTTTTTCATAACACTGTTGAGCAGCCCCTGCATCCAAATTCGTTTCGTTTGGACCAAAGATGGACCATATGTATTAGACGATGGACGTATACGAGAATATTCGTATAAACTTGTGGGAGGATGAAGGTCGGGATGGACTGGCACTTATCTCCTCCCCGCCCCCCGCCCCCGCCCCACTTTACCCGTTATTATTATTATTTTATATATACACATGTTACGGTGAATACAAATTTACATATTATTGAATATTTTTTTTCTTTTGAAAATTGTTTTGTTTTTTGATTTTTTCATATTTTTAGCCTGTAAAAGAGTAGATCTTTGTTTTTTTTTATCTTAGATTATGTTATATTACATTATGCTGTGTTGCATGATATTTTGTTAGATTTACATGGGAGACAAGCTTTTAATTATACTAGCAATGCACGACGTGTATTGTACGTGAAATTTTTTGTTAAAACATTTAATAAAATAGATAAAAAATCTAATTATATAGTTACATTGGATATTATTTAATATTCATCCTACTTGAATTGTTTGTATTTTTTTCATAACTATAAATATCTAATGGACTCATTTTCTATGATTCTTTCATTTAAGTTACCAAGTAGTGAGGTTTATAAATTTTTTTTTCTCGATTTTTTTCTTTTTGTCTTTTTTGTTTTTACTTTGTGCATCAATAATTTTTTAGCAAATTAATACATCCATTTTTTAGCATTGGAGATGATATTGTATCAACGAAGTTGTCAACGTGTATTAATATTGAGTTTTTAGGAAAAAAAGAATATAAAAACATGTAAAGCATAACATGACTATTCAAAAGTTTTGTAAAGATAGAGAGATTTATATGATATGATAGAAATTAGTTTGTTATTTAAATACAAATGGATATAATGGTAATTTATATATTTACATACAAAAGAACATATTGGCCTTTATAGTTTTTTATAAGGGCAAAATAGTGAATCAAAAATTTTTCATGTATCATGTTAAGTATAACATGATCATTCAAAAGTTTTGCAAAAATAGAGAGATTTATATGATATGCTCGAAATTAGTTTGTTATTTAAATACAAAGGGATATAATGATAATTTGTATATTTACATAAAAAAGACATATTAGCCTTTATAGTTTTTTATAAGGGAAAAATAGTGAATCAAAAATTTTTCTTGTTAAGGTATTTTTATTAGTAGTATAGATTATGTTGTAGACAAAGTTTTAATTATATTATATTGTAGAGGACAAACTTTTAATTATGTTATGATATTCTATAATTATGTTGGATTGTTTAGAATGTTAGATTTATTTAGAATTTTGGATTATGTTGGTTTGAGCTTGGACTGAGGCGGGTTAGGTGGACGGGGGCAGGGGTGAAGGCGGGGGACAGGGCAGGGGCGGGGATTACAAATTTACCCACGGACAGGAATGATGATGAAAACTATACCTATTAACGGGGGTGGACCAGGGATGAACGAAATTTTTTTAAGCGGGTACGGGGATGAAGACTATACCCCCCCCCCCCCCCCCGCTTCGTTCCACTGCCATCCCTACGTGGATATATTCTCTCTGATGATTAAAATTTTGTATTGATGCGTTGTTTCGACCACATAAGAAGCGAAAATGTTTCGACTTGTTTTGAAAATAGAATGAAAAAAAAAAAAAAATGGTGAATTATACTTTTCACCCTGAAAAATTTCAAGTTTTTCATTTTATAGTCTCAAAGATTAAATTTTCTACATTACACCCTCAATGTATCAAAAGTGTTGTAATGTGACCATTCTTATAGCTTTTCCTTAGTTTTTTCGTCAATGTCAATGGGTTAGCTTTTGACGAAAAAATAACAAAAGCTAACAGAAGGGTCACATTGTAACACTTTTGATATATTGATGGTACATTACGAAAAATTTAATCTTTTAGGGTATAAAGTGAAAAACTTGAAATCTTTTAGGGTGCAAATTGGGAAAAGTCCATAAAAAAAATAAAAATTATTTTTTTAAAATATTGGTCGAAATATACCAAATTATCTTGAAATATCTTGAAACATTCTAAAATAATTGTGAAAACTGCAAATGCATTGAAATATTATAAAACATCTCGAAACATTATTGAACACCTCGAAATATTAGAATTTCGATTCCATTACTAATTCATTTCAGTCTCCTTGAAAACAAAAATATTTCATTTGTTTCGAAATAAAATTTTGATCATTAATTCTCTTGAAAGATAAGAGACGCTTATTTTTAAGAGAATGTGAAACTAATTTAAATACTTAAGTAGATATTTTGACTCCCCCTCCCCTTCCCCTTCCCCTTCCCCCTCCCCCTCCCCTCCCCTCCCCTCCCCTCCCCCAAAAAAAGAAAAAAAAGAAGATATTTTGAGGAATCTAATAGTTCAGAACTTCTGATGATAAAATGAAATTAAAGTTGTGGTTTAAAGAACCAAATGTGTTCCATATAGGAAATTTAACCGAGGATAATTTAAATGGTAACAGAGACGCATTGTAAAATCAAATGTCTTGAGTTTAAATCTTGACAATATTTTAGGGTTAGAACACGAGAGATTTATTCTTCATGAATACCCTAATCTCGGAGTTGATGATCTATCTTTGATCAGATCAGAAAACGGATTAGTCGAGGTGCGTGTAAATTAACCCCGACACTTTGACCATTGAACCCAAAAAAAAAAAAAATCGTGCCAACATTACCTAAAGAAATGCAAATTTTTCTTGGGTAATTTATAATTTATGCCCTTCAAGTTTAGATGCAGTTTCAATTGAAACAATTAAATATTCAAAGTTTTAATTGAATGTCAATTTAATCCTTTATTTCAGATCTATTAATTTAATCTAGAGGAATTGAGTCAAATGGTCAACATTTGATTTATTCTGAGTGGTATACTTTTCTTGCGAAATAACAAAATCTCATTGAGTGGTTATTAACCCTTGTCTACAATTTCGATTGCTCTTAGTCTCTTTTTTGCCTGTCTTATTTTTAAATTAGATAAATCGGGTTAATAATCACTAGATCGTATTATATTTTTTAGTAGAACAAACATATCTCTCTAAATATGTCGCATATTGGTCACATGACTCTATTTCATCGATCAATTTAACAAATTGAGATCGAAAGACTGAATCAAAACTCAATTAAGATTTTAAAGATTTGATTGTTATAATTGAAACTCCAAAGTCCAAATTGAAGGGTGTAAATTATAAATAAACCATTTTTCTTTCTACTTAAATTTTGGGTGGATATTTCTATCATTTTAAAGCTTAAATATGTATCAACGTAGCGAGAAAATATTCATTGCAATGGTGACACTATGTCATTACCGTTATATGGTGTCATCTTCTAATTAGAAGACAACAAATAGGTAAAGTGAATCCCACTAATCTTATGTATTGTTGATTGGATGTGGTGGTTACAAATAGTTATTTTAATAGTGAGATTCATTTTACTTATTTCTAGTCTTTTAATTGAATGGTGATACCACATGATAGTGATGACGTAGCGGGGGATGGACCGGATGTTGGGATTTTTATTCAATTTACAATGTTGTCGTTTGGGTCATGACCTAGTCTCGAGCCCCATACAAGTGATCTATTTTTTTTAAATTTTTTTTAGGGGTGCAACACGATGACCCTCCGAAAGATTACTCATCCTAGTACTACTCTCATCAATTAAGTTGCAAAGGCAAGTTATGACGAGCAATTGTTTAAAGCAATTTGCTCAAAGTAATATATTGATTTTTAAAGCCATCATAAATGGGTAGATGATCATAATAATTATTCCATTCAGATTCCCTATAATATTTTTTTAAATTTTTTTTATATGGATCATCCACCATTGATGAGTAAGATAGTCATTTATATACAATACGTCTCACTTGAATACATGATAGGTGAACTGTAAAAAAGAGAATTAGAGAGAAAAATATAAGGTAAAATACATTCTTGATCCCCAAATTATGAGTTTTGTGTCAGTTTGGTCCACAATTTTTTAATTGTGTCAATTTGATTTCTCAACTTTTCAATTTATGTCACTTTGATTTAATCGAAAAAAACAGTTAGAATTTACTAACGGAGATCATCACATGTATCTCACACGATCACAGTTGAGGCGCATTTTTTGGAAACTTTAGAGACTAAAGTGAAATAAACTGTAAACTTAAAAGACTAAAATGATACAAGTAATAAATTTGAGGAATCAAAGTGACATAAATTATAAACTTGAAAGATCAAAATGATACAAGTTACAAATTTGAGAGATCAAACTGACCTCTCAAGTGCGGTCTCGTAAATATCTCTGTTAGTCAGTTCAAATTATAATCAAAGTGACACAAATTAAGAAGTTGAGAGATCAAATTGACATAATTCAAAGATTGAAGACTAAAATGACACAAAGCGCATACTTGAGGAACTATCAATGTATCAAAAATATATTAAAAGGCATCCAACTCCATAAATTTTAAACTATTTTTATTATGCCATATCTTATCTAGTGAGATTTCATTCTCACTAAATAATTTTCATTATCTAGTTAGACGTTGAAAGTCAAATGAAAAATGATAAGAGTTTGAAAAATGAGGAACACTTGGTTTGAATGGGCATTTTGATTGATTGTTATTTTATGAGTCATGAGGTAATAGAATGTTGACTTCGTTGGTGGTGGTCACTGGTGCCTTATCCAACGTTTTTTCCCTTGTAAAGTGGTTAGGTAAAATGCCAATAGCAACACTAGTTGGTGGAATTTTACATGCTATCTACGAAATTGCCATGAAGTTAATAAGTTTGAATAAAAAAATGACTGAATCCGGTCTCGACATAGATAACCTGTTTTTAACCAAGTCGGAGAGAGGATTAGTCGACGTGTGCGTGAGTTTACCCGGATACCCCTGAGTGTTGAACCAAAAAAATAAAAAAAATGTTGACACGATCCGGACTAAATGCAATACAAATATGAATAAACATAAGTTATACACGATATAAACTCAATTATGCACGCTTATAAATGAGTTAGATATAAAGTAAGCAAATTTTGTGACTAACAAGATTTGAAAATAGGACATTACCCAGCTCATTAACAGCAGTAATTATGTCCTAAAAGAAGCAAGCTTTAGAGTATTTAACTAATCTTAACCTTTACATGTACATATAGTCACTGTGTACCATATAGTTACTAGGAAAAATCATTGAGATGGCACAAAAGTAAAAACTCAAACTCAAGGTTTTGAATGTTATAGTGTGAGTTCCTAACTAACACCATATTTTTTTGTCTAAAGTGAAAAATAAATTGTCCCCCTATTTTTGTTTAAAGTAATTGCGAAACACCACCTATATATTTGTCTGAATATCCATACTCGAGCAAGCCATGCTCCTTTCCCTAGACATTCCACAGAAGGCATTCCCATCTACTATAAATTTCTTATACATAATTTCAAAGATAGTTCAAGTAATAAGAGAGACGAACTGTAAATTCATACGTTTTAAGTTCGAATATTTTCAATTTATTGGAGCTAAGTTATGAGGAATTTATCCTTCATGAATATCCTAGTTCTAGTGTGGATAGTTTTCTTTTGACCAGACCGAGGAGAAGATTAGTTAAACTGCGCATAAACTGACTCGAATACCCTGATCATTGAACCAAAAAAAAATTCTTATACAGCCCCTTTCCCCAAACATTGTCAAAGAAGGCATTCCATCCACTACAACATGCAAGTTTAGAAGGATCCTGGCATAGGATTTTCTCTCTCTCTCCAACAAAACCATAAAAGTAAGGACTAAGGTTGACAAATTTTTATATCTACAATTGAGAAAATTAGGGTATTTATTTATTTATTTTTGGAAGGGGAAGGGAAGAAATGAGGAAATGAGGTTCAAACCTGCAACCATCTACGACCCTCACCTAAAAAATTTAAAAATATGGTTCTTTTTTTATTTGTTTAGTATGAATTAGCAATAAAAACCTTCTTAGTTAATTTATAAATGTTTTAAACAAAATATTTCGAGATCTCAATACACCCAATGCCAAATAGCTGCCAAGAAGCACAAACCAGAAAACACAATGTAGTGACCTATATACCTAAGATGATTCTTTCGTTTATTTAACTTAGGATTATTATAGTTAAAATAGAATTAGAAATTAATCCGTGAATGACTCCTAAATAATTTTAAAAGAAAAGATTTTTTAAACTGTTTGATGTTTTGAAAACATATATTGAGTCATTAGCGGACCTCTCTTGAGCAACACCTTTTAGTGCTCAAGAGGACAAATTTTTATTTGATTTTAGGCTTAAAAAATAAGTAGGAACCGCTTTATACTCACTAACCTTTTTTAGAGTGGTCTTTTTATGACTTAGGGAATAAAAGGGAAAAAGGTCATGAAGGGAGAACAGGGCTCGCTCGAGCGGTCCCTTGACCTCGCTCGAGCAATTTCATAATCGCTCAAGCGTTCTGCTCTCCTAGTCAGGATTGGAACCTCATTTTGATTCCATTAACAACTGTCCTATAACCACCCTCCCACCGATTGAGCGGTCGTTCGCGAATATCAGTTTTCTTGTTGACCAATATTACCCTCATTCCGGACCTATAAATAGGGAGAGCCTTTCCTACAGCTAGGTTAAGTATCTTGTGAGTATTTTGAAAGAAAAACCTTATCTTCTACTTTGAGTGCTTCAACCACAACCTTAAATCCCTAACCCAAAGGCTAACCATCTTGTGATTCTTATCCAACCTCACAACTTGGAAAAGAAGAACTTGTTTCAGTGAAGACCAAACCTATTGGAGTGTGCAAATCGAGAGACTTGAGTGTGAAGCTTTGAAGATTGCTCGACGCCTAGAAGATTCATTGTAGTGGAGAATCCAAGTGAAGGTACCCATAACGTTGAAAATAGAGTTTCAACGGAGATATCTATTTAAGGAAACGAGCATCTAGCCAGTGGATTGATTCAGGTGTAAGGGTCGAGTACTTGTAGATTGAATTTGGGTTTAGTGGATTATGCTTTGGTGAATTGAGAAGGTTCTCTGCGGTTTTTCCTGATAAGAATTTCCGCGTCAACAAACTACTTGTGTTATTTATTACTTTTACATCTACACTTGAGATTTGATGTATATACGAACACTATTTATTTGATGGATTGATTGTTTGAATCTACATATCACATAAAGTTGTTTGATTGAGTTTGAATTACCTTGGTTGGAATCATCATGTAAAATTGAATGTTAATCAACAAATTAATAAAATTAATACAATAATCTACATGGGTATTTTGGGTTACGGTGTTTGAAGAGGGGTTCTCACACTTACTTTTCATATTATTGTGTGACGAGGTAATTGTGGTAGATTTAAGTTAAAATTAGTGATTTTCTGAGCTTAAGTTTTAATTAACCTATTCACCCCTTTCTAGGTCTAACGTGCGATTCCTCGTGTATAATCGAGTGGAAAGATTCTACACGTGAAGTATTACATTTTCCCCACAACAACATTTCAATGTCATATTTTTTGTTCGAATGAAAACTTGACACGTGTAACAAATACGTATTTTATTGTTTTACTTTAGTTTATTCTTTTTATGATTAATAGTCATAAATAAATTAAAAGAAGTGTTAATAGCACTTTTAATCGCTAAAGTATATATTTTTTGTTAATTTAGTTTTCATTATATCAATTTATCAATTTGGTCCTTAAAATATTCAATTCATGTCATTTTGGTCCCTACATAGATGGACTGTTAAGTTTTTGACGAAATGATCACGTGTTTGACATTTTATGCCGTCTAAAAAAATGACGCGTGGTCACTTCCGTCAAAAAATTTAGCGGCTTGTCTTATTAGAGACCAAAATGGCACGGATTAAATATTTTTTTTTTTTTAACTTTTACATATCGTAGTACTATCCTTAACAGAGAAATCAAAACCCAAAATGAATTGCAAAGACCAAAAAAATTGGAGAGAGGTTTCTTTGCTGATTGTTTGGGCCACTTAGTTGTGAGATTTCACATTTAATTCTTGAGTATTGCTCCTCAGAAGAATAATAATTAGGTAAAATAGATCTCACTCCTTTAAATAATCACATCTCCATGTAAGATAGTAACCGTCACATATTCAAAAAGTAAAATTCACTTGCCCACTTGATGGCATTATGGTTGGGTCGGCCCCTACTCTCTCTCTTTCCCTCAAAACCATGTTTTTCTCTCTTCTATTTCTATCAGATTAAGCAAAATTTTTCAGTGAATATGAATTTTAGGAAGAAAAAACTTGAAGTACTTTAAAAAAAAATGAAAAATATTACTGTCTTGAACCACAGATGAGTGTTATCGTGTTAATTTTGTAGCCTATGCTTCATGGTGAAGAACAAGGCCAAATAGTTCCGAAAAACATCTAGTCTAATTCTAGTCGACTGTGAAACACTGGACCAACAAGCAAATTGTTGTGAATCACGAGAGTCCCTCCTGCACTAATAAATTTATCCATTTCACGGGCTCATAGATTCTTTTTTGCTGCAAATTTTTTTTTTTTTTGTGATTTAAGACTATATTTAAGGGAAGAAAAAAGGTCGGTCTTGCTTATAAGGAACGCTTCTTTCTAATTTAGATACATATATATAGTTGCATTCAAAGATCAATGATGTAGAAAAAGCATATAACAAACTAGTGTGTAATGGGTCATATTTATGGTTTAAAGTATCGGCTAATATCGATAAAAGTTCACTAAGTCGTACCAGACTTCCCATGTTCATTTTTCGTGTAAATCACATATCTAACACAAATAACGACCGAACGTTTTCTGATTTTGGCCCCAATTCGTTCGAGTCATCATAATTTAATAGATTAATGCAATCTCACGCAACACCACGACATAATCTGGAACTCTCGTCATGTTTAACTTTTCTAATTTAACATTTCGTACTCATAACCTAATACCGTGTCGCAATCGAAGAGTCTTAGTACCCTCCGACATTGAACCATGGTCATACTATGTGCAAGTGACCATGACATTGAGAATCCAACAAGATGAATCGAACTGTAGTTTAGCATTCTGTTTGGCATCAAACTTTGCCAGAATCCAAAATAGAAAGTCACATCTTGAATTGGGCCGAAATCTCTGATGCAAACCTTTCGAAAGGGATGTGCCGATGAGGCCAACATGTTTTACAATTACAAAGTGCAGACTAACATGCTTCCAACGCCATACCCACCCAAAAGAGTAAAAACAAGGACTAACCCCGTGTTTGGTAGGATTGAAAATGGGTGGATGCAAAAATGAGAATGAAAAATGGGATTTTTCATTGTTTGATTAGAGGGAAAATTGGGATGGAAAGATGACTTTATATGTATCAAATTTTCAATGGTTGAAAAAGAGAGTGAGTATGCATGATATCAAAAAATAATTTTTCGTTATTCTAGTTGGCTCCAAAATTGTTGTAGATTGGTAAATAAATTACAAAAATGATGCAACACGTATAGTAGAGGATTACATGACAGATCAACATCGTCGAAAGCAGCACTGATTGGGCGTCAATTAAGATTGATTCTGGGCGACAGTGTCAGAAAATTTCGGAAGACCCCATTTTAGAAAGCTCTCGATGATATAAGCAAGATTGAAACATATATTTTTTAATCCGTCGTTTTTAAGCCAAAAAATAACGTTTAGGGCACTTTTATCCCACCATTTTGGGTATTTTCGTAATATTACTTATTTGCTTGGGTTTTCTAGTAATTTAGGACTATTAGAGTTTTGTATTTATATTGTGTTGAGGAACTAAATTCAGCAGCTTGCTATTATTTTGAATAAACGTAGAGATAGATTCTCTTTTTTTCCCAATTGACTTAATATTCTTCGTGAATCAACAAGGCTTATGAAGGCTTTAATTTGGTATTATTGCGATAATCAACAGGTTATAATTTCTGTTATTTAATTCCGTTTCTTTATCCGTGCTTTCCTACATCAAAAAGTAAGGTTAATTCCCTATGTTTTGAGTTCGAGTATTCTATGAAATTCTTTTAAATTCTTAATACAAACATAGGCACAAATGTGATACAACCAAAAATGACAATCCCTAAATATGATTAGCTACCCTTGAAATGACATAAATGATAACGTGGTCCAAAGCGAGATTAACCGCTATTTTATATTTTTCGGATCTATTTACAATACCGTATGACTGAGAATACCTATGATTCCCAGCCGAACCCCTTGAATAATTCCAGAGGAATGGCAACATTCGAGACTCCAGCTAACAGACATTATTGTTGTGTGCAACAAAAAGGCTCACTGGTAGCTGAGAAGAAAACTCCATTGTTAGCTAAAGGTGACTGCTTCACTGTGGCCTGCACTTCAAAGTTCTGCAATGGCTACCACACCTTCAACTACTTCTAGCCTCTCCCCTAACCATAATTTCCCGGCCGAATCCTCCATTGTGGAGGAAGCAAAATCTCGTCGTTGTACCGGAGAATTCACCAGCGATGTTTCTGTTCCTTGGTCCAATTTACAAAAGGTAAGTCTCAGCAGGTAGGGATATTAATCGCAATTAGCTACTCGGGCTCGACTCGAACTCAACTCATTTTTTTGAACAAGCTAAGCTTAAAATTTTTTTAGGCTCGTTTAGAAAAATGAGTCTTAAAGGCTCGGCTCAAGCTCGCAAAGCTTGACTCGTTTATATGTAAAATAGTTGAGCTAGTTAGTCTCGGCCCGGACTCGGGCTTGACTCGAGTTCTAAATAAACCAAGTTTAAACAATTTTTTATACTCATTTAAAAAAACGAGCTTGGCAAATTCAGGCTAAAACTAGCAAAACTCGGCTCGATTAACACCCTTATCAACATGCTATGATTTGAGCTCCATTATCCTAGCTACCTTTTCTTTTATTCAAATAAAACATAGTTTTGGTCAACTTAGAAACACAGTTTAGAAATTTGTTTTTGGAACATAGTGTAAACATTGAAAAATATGAAATATTGATCCTAAACATCTGAAAAACTATCCCAGAACAATCTGAAACATGGGAAGCATGGTTTTGGTCAGCTCAGAAACATAATCAAAATAAGGAAATACTTATAATTTTAATCCGAAAACGTCTTTTAATTCGGAAAAAAACGTCTTGAAATATCTTATTTTGAAACATGTGGATACATTTCGAAAAATGAGAATTTTGAAATGAAAGAAACGCAACAAAATACATTATCCTTATTCCCATCCACTAACAATGAATTAGTATTGATTTCTTGTTTGTAATGAAAGATTGTTGCAGAGCTCATCGGCACCTACATTCTTGTGTTTGCTGGGTGTGGGGCTGCTCTTGTTGACAGAGAAAGGACACTGACTATAGTGGGTATAGCAATGGTTTGGGGTCTGGTTTTGATGGTTTTAATATATGCAATTGGTCATGTCTCCGGTGCCCATTTCAACCCTGCAGTAACCCTTGCCTTTGCTGCATCATGCAGATTGCCACTAATACAAGTGAGACTTCTTCAAACTCATCACTGTCTTGAGTTACAATGCACTATATCTGTAACTCTCTCGACTCGTATTGTATGATATTGTCCTTTAAAATAGTTTACATGGGTTTAGAACACTTGTATAACATCCATAACTCTCTGGACTTGCATTGCATTGTTTGCATTCGGCTAAACGCACACGACTTCAAAATGCATTGTACAACGAATGTTCAAAATTCAAGTTATCAAACACTTCACCAAGCAACGTACGTGAGATTGGAGTCACCAAGCTACACATGAATTTGATTTTTCACTTGAATCCTGTATTCATCTATTATTATTATTCATTGAAATACGCCTAAAATTATTATGTTGCAGGTGCCCATGTACGTTTTGTCTCAGTTGATGGGTTCAACACTTGCATGCCTCACCCTGAGGATTTTGTTCCATAACCAAGGAGACATACGGCCAACAGTCACCCAGTACTCAAGTTTAACCACTGATCTGGAAGCTATTACTTGGGAATTCCTAATCACTTTCTTTCTCATGTTCACCATCTGTGGTGTTGCCACTGATGATAGATCGGTATGAATATGATGTTCTTCAAGTTCTACCATGCATACTTGCCTTGGCTAATTATGGCCCCACTCGTATGCCAAAGTTCTACCATTTCAAAACTTAGTTCTCGTAACGAATAGGATGATTGATAATCGAGTTGAGCCTGTGGAACTCGTTTTTATAAACGAGTTTAAAAAATTATGAGTCGAGCTCAAAACGAGTCGAGTTCGAATAGTTCGACTATTTTACGTATAATCAAACCAAACTTTTTAGGCTCGTTTTCTAAACAAGTTTTAAAAATTGTTCAAACTCGAGTCGAATCAAATCCAATCCAAAACGAACCCGAATAGTTCGGCTCAATTATCAACGCTTGGAACGAATTAGTTTTGAGTGATCAGAACATTTGAATCTCACCTTAAAACGTCAAAAGTTCGCGTGTTACCAGGTCAAAGACTTGAATTTGATCTTCACATGTGGCTTAGCGGCTTCCACATTCCCACTCCTTCCTCCAACAATAAGCTAAATCAACTATATATTTTTTTTTAAAATGAAAAATTACATTTCAACCCCTTAACTATGGCCACAATCTCATATTAGTCCCCTCTACCATGGAGTTTTTGACATTGTCTGTCAACTACTTAAATTGGTTTTGGAAAATACAATTTGTACTTAATTAGGACCTAATACCTAATCAATTACAACAGTTGGATTAAAGGTGAACTCCATTTACCGTTGAAACTCACAACTAATCTAATAATTAAAATAAATTAAGTCCCTATAAATTGGATAATGTGTAATCAACAACTAAAGTTTGACGTACAATATGAAAAACATGATAACTGAGGGGCTATATAACACTATAGCCTTAGTTAGAAGTGTAATGTGGAAAATGTGATAGTTCAAAGAACAATATGAGCTATGGCCATAGTTAAGGGTCCAAGTGTAATTTACCCAAAATAAATAGTTTCCCATTACAAATCTTTCTGAAATCTTACTCTTAAGATTTTTCCCCAGCTCTTTTTGGCTTTTTTTTTTGGTAACACACTATTACAGAGGGAGGCGACGACAAGGTTTGAACTCGTGACCTTAAGGTTCAACGCCCGCTGCGTTCTTTCTCAACAGAACCTTAGGAATTTTCAACAGTAAAATCATAAGAAGTTGATGCAACCCTTTCTCTTCTTTTAAACCTATGAATTACCACATTTCATTATGTTAAGTTTTTGCTCTCACCTAGCACTGAAAGGCACTACTGACTTAATGCTTCTCCTGATGAAAACAGAACAAAGCCCTCTCTGGAGTTGCAATTGGAGCAACTGTCTGTTTTAATGTCCTCATTGCAGGGTAAATGAACTCCCTAAATACTTCAATAGCCACATTCTTCGTCACCACCGCCACCATCATTCTACCACTGATGTTTCCTCAAAATTAATCACCCAAACAAGATAATAGTGTTCAAATATGTTTATAATTGTTGTTTTTATTTTTTTTGGCAGCCCTATTACCGGAGCTTCAATGAATCCTGCGAGAAGTATAGGCCCTGCTTTAATCTCCGGTATTTATAAAAATATCTGGGTCTTTATTGTAGCTCCCATCCTTGGAGCCATGGCTGCAACCATGGTGTACAGTGTTCTCCGTGGCCCAAAGCCTGAGAAACATGAAGAACACTCCAAAAGCATTTACAATGACATGTACCTACATTCAGAGGCCTAGAGAGGTCATGTGCTAGTTTTATCAAATGCTGGAGAGCATGAGGTAGAATGTGGAGAAATGCTTCTGCAGAGATGTGTTTTAGGTAAACAGTTGTCCGGGCCTGGTCACTGCTTGCAGTTTATTTCCAAAGGGAACCTATTTTACAGATTTCAATTTGTACTTGCAATATTCCAAATTGTCTCATTTAATCTTACTAATGGGAGGGTCAGATTGAAAAACTGCAGAAAACAGTTGCTAATTCAGGGAAGCAGAATCCATTCAACAGGTCACTAAAACAGTTACGGTTCAAACTAGAAGCCACTTTACAAAGTTCTCAAACTTGTATAGCCCACAGTCAAACATACTGGCTTAAAACAAGAGCATCAAGTGATGTTGCAAGAAGGATACACAAAAGGTGATAACCGAGGATTGCACTTATAACATCTGCCTAATTAACAAAAATGAAAAGTTGCAAACCTGGGTTTATTAGGACTGCACATCCTATATTTCAACACTCTTACCTTCCGTTATGAGAACAATATTTACTATACAGCAGAGCCACAGATATAGAACAACAGGCGATGAGAAAAGGACACAGATGAGCTGTATCCTCTGGT
Organism: Ilex aquifolium; assembly: GCA_951799425.1. Lineage (NCBI taxonomy): Eukaryota > Viridiplantae > Streptophyta > Magnoliopsida > Aquifoliales > Aquifoliaceae > Ilex > Ilex aquifolium. The sequence goes on from OX637406.1 coordinate 8,981,621, forward strand.
TTGAAACTTCAGACACAGAGGAACTCAACTGTTTCATCAGGTCAGACGAGTGAAAGGGAAGCGGAGTGAATAAAGATGTACAAGGGGCGATTTCTTGTCCTACTGCGCGAAAGGATTAGATGACATCTTGAGTCTTCACCACCAGGCTCATTGCATTGTCATGGTAAATGTTTACCTATCAGCAAACGGGAGATTAAGAACTTCTTGATATTTTTTGAAGAGTAACTGAAACCATGCATATTACGTATATATGTAGCGTGTATACACTATATGACTGCAGCTGCATGGCTTTGTTATTGATAAACAATCATGGGTTAGTCAAAATCCTATAAATTGAGCATTTCCTTCATGCAAGAGCCATGTGTAGAACTTCAATATAGTAACCACAGCACCAACTGTTCATGGCTAACATGTTCGAAAAATCTCATAAAAATTATCCTAGCCTTGTTGAATACTTCAGCAGTTATAGTATACTTACCCAGTTTGAGAAAGCCGCCTCCAGTTCATAAGCTGGTGAGACTGCGGATGACTCTGCAAGTAAGAACTGGTTCCTATACCATTGTCTTCCCCAACAAACTGCTCCGAATAATTTGAATTTGAGGGAGACCATACCGGAACTAAACCCCCATCCCTTTCTCTCCTACTACCACTGGAAGATTCTGCTGTTGACTCTTCAGAATTTCTCCGCCTTCTAGTAAAATCAAATTGTGGCAAAGAGTTGTTGCTCTGACCTCTTTGCATAGAAGGTTGATTAAATGTCTCTCTCATTTGTTCTTGATTTAGAGTGATATTTGTTGGCACTTCTGCTCTACTTTCTGCTGCTGAATGTCGGAGCTCCAAAGAAGTTTCTTCCTCTTCAACCCTCAGCAGCGAAGAAGTCATGCTTGGAACCATCTGATCCTCATAACGTCTGGTCATAGTATTAGGGTTGTTCCTTGCAGGTTCGTGATCCATTTCCATTTGTATGTCCTGAGGAAAAGCAAAGGTGGCTGATTCAGAGGAGTCTCCCAGCCCTTCCTCAGGTCCATTCTCAATTGCAGCTCTAGAAGCTGCCTCATGTTGCCACATCTGAGCAAGTGCTTCTTGCAACCTGGCTTTTGCTGCATCAATTTCAACAATGGGAATAGGGTAATTGGACCCTAGCTCAATTCCAGCAGCTTGAAGTACAGATTCTGGCGCATTCCAAGGGTGGTGTATCCAATCAGTAGGCAGTCTAGCCAGTTCAGGAAGCCATCGCCGTACATATTCTCCATTGGGGTCAAATTTGTAACCCTCGAACTGTCATAAAACTATGAAACATTAGCTAACATGAATATTTTTCTGATAAAGATTCATTGCCTTTAAGTTGTAGAATAATTGGACTCATGGGGCAAACAAATTTGGAGAATCAAGACTCAAATTTATGCTAAATTTTCTTTGAGACCTGCAGACTCTTCAAAAGTAGTTTTAAGAGAAACCGAATATAGCTTGCAGTGACAAATTTTCTTTTCTGAGTTATTCAATGTTGTACGTTAGAGGCTTTGCTTGGTGCAATAGTGAAAGCTTGAATAGGCAAGCATGAGAACATGCGTTCAATCTGAGAGCTACTGCTTTGTGTAGCTAATGCCAATGGTTAATTTGCATCCAGTTTACCCTCCCAGCACCTCACATTGACTGGGCCAAAACTAAGTGATGGCCTTTTCTAGTTTAGCTTGTTTGTAATTAGTTCAAGGTAAATGCCATACACAAACTCTGAAAAATTGGAACAGCGAAGCATAAGAAAGGTATATTTTTTATTTGTCAGAAAGTAAAAGAGAGGTATAAATAAAGCTACAATACCAAGACATGGTACTGCAAGACCATCTAGGTTGCCATGTTAGAAGTCTCCATCAAAACAGAACCCTGGCAGAATAAATGTTTCTACAGAAACTGCTCGGACTTCCAAGTAGCAGAGATGTACCACATTTCCCATCTTGGTGGTATATCACCCTTTTTGTACTTTCAATTTGTATTTGCATTGAAAAGAAAGACACCAGCAGCCCACAAAACAATTTGAAGCCATGTACAGTCAAAATCATAGCCAAGTCGAATACAAGATTAGTTTAATGCTTCATCTAAGTATTGAGACACTAATGGGAATGATAGGATCGGAATTAAGGCTTTTGGCGAGCTGAGTTACTAATACTACCAGCATGCTGATAGGTGCAGCATATATAAGAGTACACATAGACTTATTACAAGTATTTCAATTGGATAAATTGTGCAGGTTTATCAACTAGTCACGAGAACAGTGACGAGTGCAAATGGAAAATACAAACTAAATCAAACTGTGCTGGATTTTATAAAAAAATTATCATCTGTACCTGTGGATTATCTATGCGGTCCAATTCCCGACCATCAGGAAGAGTGCCAGAAATATATTGCCAACCAAGAGCATCACTCTCTAGATCTGCATCTAATAGGGTATCCCAGAAGTACTTCATTCCCCATCTCCAGGGAAGCTGCAGTACCTTCACAAAGAAGCTTGACACTACAACTCGTATTCGGTCATGCAGCCAGCCAGTGGCCCACAGCTCTCTCATTCCTGCATCCACCAATGGATAACCAGTTCTACCTTGTCTCCATGCCTTAAAATAGCTCTCATCCAGTACCCAAGGGAAAAATTTTAGGTGCCCAAGAAGAGGTCTTTCATGGCTGTAAGGATGGTTAAAACTCATGTATCTTGAGTACTCCCTGAGACCAATGGACTTGAGGAACAAGTTGACACTCTCGTCCCCTGCTCTGTTCCCTTCATTAGCCCATAAAACTTGCTTGATGCGAACAAGATGGAAGACCTTTCGCACACTCACTTCCCCAAAATGTAAATGGGGAGAGAGAAATGAGGTTGTAGCACTATCAGCCTTCCTACGGTTCATAGAGTACTCAATCAATGGTCCATTGATAAAGGTTGTTAGGGCCTTATCCGCATTACTCCACCCTGGAGACCATGCCCGAGCAAGAAGTGCATTGCTTCCCTTCTCTAATTCATCTTCAAATACTAATGTGTCTGAAGGGAACCTAGACACATCACCTGAAGTAATGGAAGCGATGGTTGAGTGCATGTTGCATAAAAAAATTATATTTAAAAAACTATGATTTGGGTTGTATGGGCTTGTAAAGAATCAGCACAGATTATACACCAGATTATAATGCTACATGGTTGCCGAATGGGACCTTGTTTAATGTCTTCAAGCATGTGTGCAGTTGCACACACCCAAATGCTTGCTTTTTTAAGAGTGCTAGTATGGCCATTCTCATACATACATTGTCAACAACTATAAATTACAAGCAAACATACAGCATTCATCTACAAGAGTCACTGTTTGCGTTAAAAGTAAAACCAAGGTTAATCTCATGTAATACAAAATAAGAAACTTATTGAATAATAATAATAATGAAATAAATATATTGGAGGAAACAGACCAGAGATTATCCTCTTAGGTGGAAGAAGAGGAGCCTCGGGATCGTAAGGCATGCTAAGGCATCTCTCCCAGAAAGCTGAAAAGGTTGTGAAGGGGCGACCATGGTCATCCTGAACATCCCACGGTTCATAGAGCAAGTCTGCGTTGAATGATCGCACAGCTATGCCTTGAGCAGTTAAAACTTCCTTTGCGCGGTGATCCCTTACCAGTGACAAGGGGTCTAAAATGTAGAGAAAAGGAATGTAGTCAAAACACCGAGGGATTAGACATTATTCACAAAAATTTGTTTTGTTTCCTACGCTATGCAACAGGACAATAAGGGGTTACGATACTCGAAATTTAATTCAAACATGAAGAAGTTGATAAGAGTATCTGACCAATCTACACTATGGTACTAAGGGCACCACATCAAATAAAGGGAAATTTTTTGAGCATGCTAGGATCCCTATATCACATATGACTTACATCCCATACATCTAGCCTCAAAATGTAATAATCCAAAACTGTAGAATTTAATTAATAATTAGAAGAAAAAGCAGCAAGAAAACAATCACTAATCACTTAATTACAAGATACCATATTGCTCTAAACAAGAAGCAGCACGGCCAGCAGTCACAATTAGAGAAAGATCACCAAGGAAACAACCAAGTTATTAAATAATAAAAAGATCTTCTAATAAAAAAAGCATCAAAAGCAGCAATCTTGGAGTTAAATAATAAAAAGATCTTATAATAAAAAAACCATCAAAAGCAGCAATCTTGGAGTTAAATAAATAAACCAAACAGCATCAAACAAATTTTAATCATCCACAAAACAAAAAGTCAATCTGCATAACAAGAAGAAAATGAGAGTACAAGAAAAGGTCAATATATATATATATATATATTCAAAACAAAAAATAAATAAATAGTAAATTAAGACTGACCATATAAGTGGTTGAAGAAGAGCTGAGTAGCTCCAGTAGATTTGATAACCTCAAGGAGAGAAGAAACACTATCTGTAGATCTCTTGGTGATGAGAGAAGTGCCAAGGCTCCTCAAAGATGAATCAAGATGGGCCAAACTCTGTTTAAGCCACCACCTTGACACCCTACCAGGATAGAAGTGACCTTCTTCCTCAGGAGCCCATATAAAAACAGCAACCACAGCTCCTGCTCTCACCCCAGCAGCTAGTGCTGGGTTGTCTTCTACCCTCAGATCTCTCCTGAACCAGACTATACCACATCCATTACTAGACATCTCCCAAAGTTTCTACAATTCAAACCCTACAATCCTTCCTTATACCATCCCTCTATGTCTCTCTGGAGAAGAACAATTGTTTTACTGTAATTACTCTTATCCTTTCTGGTATTCTCTTCAGTTTTAACCAAAATTAATATGAGAAGGATGATTTTAGGCCATAAATTTGAAAAGGTACATCTGAGGGATGGATTGTGAGCTTATCTCTGACTTCTCTGTATATTACACACTTGTCTCCCATTTTTTTGGTGAATCTTCTTTTTCTACGCTTGGTATTTACACAATTAGAACCCAAATTGACCAGAGAGAGAGTGGAGGCGATTGGCTAATGGAGTGGGGTTGAAAGAAACCCATAGACAAATTGCAGCCACAACTTCTGTTTTGCTTGGTTTTTTGTTGTAATATCTAGTTTCTTTATATTATGCAGTACTTTTATTAAATTTTTTTTTTATCGGATCAAAAATAGATCATCTATGTCAGATAGTATTCATGAAGGATAAATTTTTCATGACCTGACTCTAAAAAATAACCAAGATTTGACTCTAACCGCTCATCCTTATTACCGCTTAAAGAACTCATGGTTCTACTCTTTAGTGCCTTCCATAATCCTATCTCTCTTTGACAGGTGGACAGAAATGAATGGAAGTTTGGCTTCAGCCTAATCTACGTGCATATTCAATGGGGCTATTGAATGGAATAAAGTTTTTCAGAATAATATAACCAATTTTTTTTTTTATTATTGACTTTCAATTGATTATTTGCAGCCATGGGTTAAAAAAATATTAAAATAATATAACTTTTTTTTTTTTTTATTGTTCAGCGGTTAGAGGTGTCCGAATCAGTTAACGTACACTTCGACTAATCACATCTCCGGTCTAGTCAAAAGTAGGTCATCCCATGTCGACATTATAGTATTCATGAGGGATAAATTCTCGTGATCTGGACCAAGGGGCTGCCAAGAAAATTGTACGGAAGTTTATATTATCACAAGGGGGGCACCATGAAAATGAAATGACATTGTATTCCTTTTCAAACATTGTCTTTGTTTTGTGACAGAGAATGACATTTCTGTTTTTTAGCTTGCATCTGATTCTGGGCACCTTTGTGCTACTTGGAGATTATATACGGATTTGCATACATCAAATTGGGATGTATGTGGATTTAAGCAAGTTGGAAGGGAACAGCAAGCATGGAGAAGATAGGAGACAGGTGTGCTGACTTCTTCAATTTGGCCTTTTAAAGAGGTGGGCCTCTTTTTTTTATACCAAAAAATAATTATTTTTATATTTTACTTTCACTTTTAATCTAATAAAAATGTGTCACGCATAATTTTTTTTAATCAACGATTATTAACTATTTAAACCAAAATGTACAAATGGGGGACCTTTTCTTAAGAGATCCTCAAAATGCTTAGATTCCATTCACACTTCACATGTCACTATTAAAAGTGATTTGCGAGGTGGGCACCTTTCTTTTTAATGTTGTCCATACTTATGTTTGGTATGCGTAGAGATATATGACTATTATGATAATATATTTATATATAAATGACTATTGTACCCCTTAACTAATTTAATCCAAACATGAGTATAGATATATGAGGGGTATAAATGTCATTTAAATATGAAACCTCTAAACCCAAATATGAAACCCACCCCCCATTGGTTTCATGAAACCCATGAACTTGGGTTTCATGACCGAGCCGGATTTCAAACCCTAGACTACATGCATAGTTACCAAATATGAGTTTAAGGGGGTTTAGTTCTCAACTCATATTCCAAAACTCCCCCAAACCCACATACCAAACAACCCCTTCAAGTAGTGGTTTATAAGATTTGCCTACAGTGTCGAAAAAACATAAAAAAAACTTGTATTATTGACAAATTTTATTATTTTAACGGGTATTTTTATAATTTTAATGGGTCATTTTATAACATAAAAATTTATAACTTTTATGGGTAATTTATCATTTTTGTGGGGTTTTTTATTACTATTATGATAACTATTTTTATTTTTTATAACACCTATAAAAATGATAAATATTAGTACGGTACCTTTTTTTTTTTCCGGTACCGTAGACTTGTTTCTATATTGGCTTTAGTATGAACTACAATAGTCTAAATTATAATAATCTATGCCTTGGGCCATGAATGCAAGTTATATTGTTTTCAAAAAATATGGAATAGTATATTAGAGAGAAAAGATATATTATTTTCAATCAATATTTATACAAGTTAGAACATTTGACATTTGTTTTAATCCATTCGAATATAAGATATTTGGCTTTGGAGGTTAGTGGATCATGAATTTCCTGAAAATAAAAAAAAGATCATGGCCACTAATTAATTTTCAGAAAAGTAAGGGGCACATATGTAATTCAACCTACGTAAAATCTCATGTCGGTATACATGTAAGGACGTACAAAAAGTTCGGGGGACGGGGACCCCGGGGTCAATTTTCATAGTTTTATCTAAAAAATGTACATCCATAATATAAATAACTCCGAAGTACTATAATCATTTTCATAATTAAATATCTAAATTATCAGTATATCTTTATATATTTAAATCTCTAAATTATCTATAACATCTTTTTTAATTATCTATTCTCTATGTATAAATATCAATTTTTATAAAAAAAAAAATTGATTGACTATTTTACTCTTAAAAAAATATGCATCATTATATTTTCAATAAAGTGTTTAAAAGCCTTCAAAAATTCCATCAATCTAATATTACTCATCTCATATGGAAATATAACATTATGCCTATATATGTGTATTTTTTTTTTATCGAAAAGTTTAATCTTTTTCATTTCTAAGATAAAAAATAATCGTATATATAGTTTTTTAAAATCAATTTAGATTACATTAGTATAATTTTTCAGTCACAATAAATTGTTTAAGTTATACTAAGATTTTATGTAAAAATAGATACTGTAGTCTGTATTTTTAAGTAAAATTTGATTTTTTTTTTTTAGAATTTTAATATGTCTGATAATATATATTATAGAATAGTATATTAAATTTTATCTCAATTGATCTAACTAATTTCTAATTACAGTAAAGTTCCAATGTGATTAGTATATTGACAATTATTTTTTATCTTATTCAAGGAATTACAAGTGGAATCTCAATTAAATGAATTTCAAAAAATTAAAAGTTTTAAACATTAATAGAAAATCAATTACAATCACAAAATTCTAAAAAAAATAGAACTTTAACTATTTTTTTTATAGCTAGAACAAATAATTTTGAAAGTAGACAAAGTTTTCATAATCTTATAATAGAATATAGACAATGAAACTGTGAGTGTGGTGGAGTCTCACTATGAAACTGTACTGGAAGAGACTTTAGGTTATGTAGGCATTAGTCGTGATATCTTTGGATGTACATGCGACTTTATAGGACTATCAAGATAGAATATGATAGTGGACTAGACATGCATTATTGAAGATAAGATTTTAAAGCATTGAGACAACAACAAAATTTACGGATATAATAATTGTAGTCATTAGATTATCAGTGAGTCTCAGCATTAAATATATTTTAAACTTAATCAAATGATCATAATACATTATGTTCAGTGGTGGAACCACTAGTGGACTAGGGGGCATGGCCCCACCCTGAATTTTTTTAAAAAAATTATTACCTATATATTTCTAAAAGTTTTTGGTATATTTCATGGTGCCCACAGTATATATTTTGTGTCTAATTTTAATTAACTATGAATTTTTTGACACACTTTACATTTTACGGACAAGTCTAGACAAGATTTTGATATGTCGAATTTATTTTTTTAAGTTATGAAAATTGTGAGAATTAAGTTACATAATCAAAAGAGTGAGTTAATTATTTATATAGAGAAAAATATTCCCTATACTATGGATAATGAAGTTATCATACAACGTTTTTAAAGTATGAAAACTCATCAAAATCAATTGTAAATAGTATAATTAGCCTCTAATAAATGTTTGAGTATCAAATATCTATATAATAAAGTACAATACAATTCAAATCTCAAAAGATAAACAACATGACTTTTGCTATTCGCGGTTGAGATTTTTTTAAATTTTACTTTAAAGTTAATTCGACAACTAATATTAACACTCCAAATTTAATAGGAAAAATAGGTCTCTAAGGATGTGTTTGAGGTGACTTTTTAAAAGTATTTTTAATACTTATAATTTCTCATAAGTACTTAAAAAAAAATAGTGTTTGAAACCGCCCCATCAACACCTCTATCACCACCACCACCGCCGCCGCCCCACCACCATAACTACCCCCACTACCACTACCACCACCACCACCGTCACCGTCACCGGCACCTGCACCACCACTGTCGCCACCCTACCACACCCCACCGACCCACCACCACCATTGTTGTCCACCACCACCCACTACCAAAATCCACCACCATCTGTCGTCGTCCACCATCGTCACCAGCCACTGTCACTCATCCCCACCACACCAACCACCATCACTTGTCATCACCCACCACTGTTGTCACCTACCGTCATCCATTCCCACCACACCTACCACCACCACCATTCGTCACCTCCCATCATACTGTCTCCTACAAGTACTCATAGTCGCTCATCACCACCATCGTTATCGCCCACCACCACAACCCACCATCGTCGTCACCCTACCACCACCACTGTCAACCGCCATCATCGTCGTCCACCACCATCACTGTCAACCACGGTTGCCACTACCACCATCGTCACCTAAAACCCACCACTGCCATCACTATTGCCACCCACGGCTTTCACCACCACCACAACCATCGCCACTCACCATAACCATCACCGTCTCCCACCATTATTGCCGCCCACCACCCCCAATACCATCGCTCACCCCCACTACAATTGGTGCTTAAATTCATTTCTCTCTCTTATATATTTGTGATTTAATTTTGGATGTGAATACAAATATGTTTATTGTTGACCATTTTTTATTACTTCGTGCCTTCAGATACGAGCAATAACTAGTAATATAATAAATTTAAATGTGTTATGTTACCTTTATCAAGTGAAAAGAAAATTAAGTTTATAGTTAAGGTGCCCACCTCGAACAAAATTTCTGGCTTTGCCATTGATTATGTCCCAATAGCATTAGTGTAGAAACAATATTCCGTACCAAATTTGATCTAGATGATACACATTTTGAATTCTCAAGGTTGGATCATGAGAAATTTATTTCTCATGAATACTCTAGTTTCGACGTGGATGGTCTATCTTTGACCGGACTGGGGAGGGGACTAGTCGATGTGCATGTAAATTGACTCAGACACCCCTGACCATTGAACTAAAAAAAAATAATTTGTGGTGGTGAGATAGTGATAGGCTTGAGGTGTGAATAAGTGTTCTAGATGTTTTATAAATAATTTAATTTTAACAAGTCAATAATTGAAAAAAAAAAAAAACCTAACCACCACACGAAATCATTGTCTACTCACTAACACGACAATTTTAGTGTGTGAGAGACACAAAATGATCCACGTAATTGTTTGGTTGTAAGTTCCGTCGGTTCTAATTGTCAAATTGGATATCTTTTTTTTGTTAAAAACAACAAAAATGATACCACCGAGTATGGTGGTCTAGTGGTGGTATTGACATTACTCCTCATTCAGAGGTTGAGAGTTCGAGTCTTGGAGTCCCAATTAGGGCTCGGTAGTTGGATGCTATACTAGCCTAGTTAAGTCTGGTCCCGAGAGATGTTTTAGGCGCGGTTAGGCAACAAAAATGATGAGTTTGGTGGGTTGTGTTGGTATTGGTATCGTTAGTCAAATTCATATATTGTAGGTTATAATCATGTCTTGCCTTTCTCACACTATTTGAAGGCTAGTCATCCTTGTTTTTATAAGAACATGCTCTAACCCAGCTCAAATTATAGTGATCAGTCACTGAACTCAAAAAAATAATCAACGTAAACTTGAACACCCTGTAACAAGAAAAAAATGGTCTCGAACTGCACCACTATACATGTAATAATCATCCGTCCAAAAAAATGTTCCACCAGCTCAATCAGCAAACAACAAAACAACAAACATTGATCTGAAATCCTATCTTACATCATGTTCTTAGAGAAGGAACCTTATGCCCTGATCTTTACATCCACTTTCACGTGGTTGGTCTGTGCTTCTATCATTATACATTGGATCATTGTCTTCCTAGATGCTATACTTGGAAAATTGAATTATACCCATAAATCTGAATGTTTTTTTTTTTTTTTAATAAAAAAAAAAACTTTTGTCTGACAAAGGAGAATTGTCTTATCAAATGCGTTTTGAACTCGTAACTACACCACTTATCTTGAATTCAAGCAATTATCCCTAACTAAATGTATCGACTTTGAAGGAGCCGTCAATACCGAGTATAAGCCTTCATCTAATAAAATAGTTCAACAAATTATGCAGTTTTTAAGTATACGAAACTCTTTCTAAGACAAGTTAATAATATGTCATCAAGATGGATCGCCCTTATGCGGCCAACGAATTCATACTAATGCTAGAACTTGTCGCAAGCAAATTCAGAAATGAAAGAAATCTACCGAAAGTCCTTGGTATTTGTCTGATCAATCAGATTGATAGCTCCAATAGTTCAGTGAAATTTTTTGTAATTTTTTTTGGTATTTCATCGGTTGCTAATCTAGTATAGGTATAATAGGCCTCTTTCGCCACTCCACTAGTGGCTCGACATCGTCCTAGAAGCTATTGCTTCTGCCTCTCTAGGCTTCGCTGGTATCCATGCCATGTGGTGTGCCCCATTTGTTTACTGAGCAGCACAGCTTATCTGGTTGTCAAAGTGGTCATGGTCCCTTACCCCACATTCTCAGCTAATTGAGGAAGAATTGTCGCTCAACCAGACGGTCAATATGGATAGCATATTGGCCTGCCTACGGCCCGTCAGGTGGTAGGCCAATCAGGCTCATGGCATGGTGGCCCATCGTGATATTGGGTCAGGCTATGGGCCTTGAATCATTTGTGGAGACTTGCACGCTTAATATTATTTGATTGAATAGAGACAATTGCGTAATCACATAAAAAAAAATTGAAATTCATATTTTGGGAACTATTAAACACAATTTATACATACATGTAATTTTTTTTTAATTTTGACACAAAAATCCAAAAAAATAGAAATTCTCCACGGGCTTTTCCAAATTTATTAGGTTTTTTTTAGAATACTCCAAACGATTCCAACAAAATTTTAGAGGCAGACTTTTTTACTACATTTTCAAACATATATTTTACACCCAAAAAAACCAGTTTTATGAAATATAAACCCACTTTATTAAAAATATTATGTTCCTATCCTATCTTATTTTTATTAAAAATGATAGGAAATTCATACCATTGTGTGCTTATATGGGATGGGACGGAACCTGTTTATATTAGAAGTCAAAATTTGGATGGTCACTATATTAAACAACTATATATTTTAAAAGTTTAAGTTTTTGGAAAGAGTATAATTTAAGTATTTATATTTTAACGAACATAGCATGCGATTTTTTTTTTAATAATTAGGATGACAACGATATTTAAACACAAGACCCATAAATCTGATACCATGTTAAACAATCATTCACTTTAAAAACTTAAATAGTAGGAGATAATGTAACTTAAATATTTATATTTCAACAACCGCTACATTCAAAATGAAAAATATTACTCTTCAAATAATAAGGAGGTTTTAAAAAACCCAATTGAGCATGGTTCTCGTAGGCCACATCATAGTTCTTTCCATCTTCAGTCTCTATCTCCCAAGAAATTTTTCAGTGGATTTAACACACCAAATGTACATCACAAATAAAAAATTGTACGTGCCTAATAAATAGCTGTCACCTATCACATTGTTAATTTATTTTTTTCTTTTGGAAAAACTTAACTTGTGTGGCTCACAAGCTACATTTGTGACAGCTTCTCATTGGGTATGCACACCACATGGCAGTGTTAAACCTATGCAAAATATTCTCCTCTCTCCCACCAAACATGATGAACAAGTTGCTCCACCAAGTGGAGAAAATAATCGATGCTCACCCGACACCGCATGACAATATTTTGTGGTATACATCACCTATAAAATATTGTACCGTTTTCAATCAATTACTATCACTTATAAAGTTTTTATAAATTTTTTTGAAAAAATAAACTTTTGAGTATGACAAGTAAATATTGTGGTAAATTTTCACCGAGCATAGGCACCATATAACACTGTCACTTAACGCCGTATAATCACTGAAAATTTTCTAGAATAGGTGAAGGAAGAATGGGCCTGCGCCCTGCCATAGTGATATCTGGGCCATAGTGGGCTCTGATAAGGTGTTTCAATGTTTACGATTGGATTTAGCCGGGTTTGGTCCAAGTTCAAAATTAAGGTCTTTGGATTTAGAGAATTATAAATACCGTTGAACTTAAAGCCATTCAACTTGACAACTTAGTAATGGCCTTGCTTTCCTCTTATTAAAAAAAACAAGTAATGTTATTTGAAACTAATTTAGTAATCTATTTCATTGTTATCGTTAGATTAGCAACAGATTAGCTACAGTCTACTGTCAATCCAACAGTAATAGTGAATTAAGTCGGTAATTATTTCAATAAATTAGGTCTGAATAATATTGGGTCTGAACATTGAATTGAGTTTCCCGTCAGTCGAACAGTAGCAATATTAGGTTAGCAAATTACGTTAAAAGTATTATTATTTTCTTTCAATTGGTCCTATAGAATCAATTAAGCTGGTATATATACATGAAGTCTCCAAGGACTTGAACCATAAAATAATGTCATCCCAAGCATGAGCGACTGTTAACGAAAATCACAACGGGGAAGGAGAAATAAGAGGCTTTAATTTTTACGGGACGACTTGTATTTTGTACCCTAAAAAATTTTAAACAAAAATATTTTGCACTCAAGAATTTTTATTTTTATTTTTTTCACGTTGAATCCTCAATGTGTTAAAAGTGTTGCAATGCGACTTTTCTGTTAGTTTTTGTTACTCATTATGTATGCGTCAATAGGGTGATTTTCGACGGAAAAAAGCAACGACAACTAATGGAATGACCGCATTGCAACACTTTTAATACACTGAAGATGTAATGTGAGAAATTTAATCTTTGAAGATATAATATGAGAAATCCTAAATTTTTCGGGGTGCAAAGTGAGATTCCCTCATTTTTATCTGCTCTTAATGATGTGAAAATGGTTCCGGCACCATAAGAACATCTCTTCATCCATGTTTAAAATTGCTTGAAGCTTGGTAGTTAGGACTTACTGCTAAGGAAGGGCTCAAGAAAAGAAGATCAAATAAAAGTCATGGATCCTATGTTTTCAAAGATATAATTCATTTGGATCCTATGTTTTCCAAGATATAGTTGGAATTTGTTCATTTATCGAGAATCATCCCAACCACGTCTTCTTTGGACTAATAGTTGGGCACAAATTTGAAGGTACGTAATCACTCGTAAATTATTTGCATTCAGTCAATTAAGGTGTAAACCAATGTGTCTGTTACAAGACTTAAACTTTAGTAATTAATACAAACTTGGATGCAAATAATCACTTCTAAACTAATTGCATCAAGTCTAGGAAGTACGGATATGGATACAAGATATGAATACGATACAATACAGATACGATAAAACTTAAAAAAAAAAAAGATACTGGTACGATTAGGATACATCTATAATAAAATATATGTTATATTTTACTATTATTTAACGACTTAAAAATTATATTTTTTTGTAATTATGTAACAATGGTAAGTAAAATTAGCAATTTTTTGTAATTATTTGACAATAGTAAGCAAAAAAGGTGTAATATCGTCTCATTATAATATATTCATAAAGTGAATATGATCAATTAAAAGAATCAGAATCAATATTTAACTAGTTGATTTGTTTACAAGAATTTGTTTATAAGATTATAGTATAATTAACTCATTTTTTTATACTCTTTTGGTATGTAATAGTAAATAATACTTAAAAAACACTTATGTCTTCAAAATCAAATGAAATTTTGTTGATGTATTGTATTGTTGGTGAACTTGAAATGAGAGGGTATAGATTAAAATTAACAATTATATATTTTACTCCATGTATAGAAGTATCCGCAAAGTATCAACATATTGTATTAATTATTGGATATTGTTTGGTGTTTTTTTGGATTGTGGGCGTGCCAAAATTCAGTTGGACTTAAGATTCAAATACGTACAACCTTACCTATTCGAACCGGTGTGAGGTTCTAAAATCATGACTATTCAGGCGATTGTAACGAAGAGTAAGGTTACTTCCGAGTTATTTTCTATGCCTTAGGGTTCAAGAACTTTAAATAATTTATCAACTAACAGCGTAATGTAGGGATGTCAGTGGACCGAAGCGGGGGCAAAGGGTATAGTCTCCATCCCCGTACTAGTTTAAAAAAACTCTGTCTATCCCCGGTCCACCCCTTTAATGGGTATAGTTTTCATCCCCATCCCCGTCCACAGGTAAATTTCTAATCTCTCCCCCGGCCCCCGCTTCCCCTGTACCCGCCCAAGCCCAAACCCAAGCCCAAGCCTAAGCCCAAGCCCAAACTCAAGCCAACATAATCCAAAATTCTAAATAAATCCAACATTTTAAATAATCCAACAACATTCTAAATAATCTAACATAATCTAACACAACATAATGTAGCATAACATATTCCAACATAACACAAACAACAAATGTCCAAAATAGTGAAATACTACTTAAATTTGATATAATTCAACATAACTTGAATTTGATACATTGTCCTTTGAATGACTTTATGCAATACAACATGAAATTGGTAATTCATGCAAGTCTTTGAAGAGGACAGAGAAGATCGCAAAAAAGAGTGAAAATGGGATGAAGATGATCCAGAACAGTTATCACACCTGGATCTGCCATCACAGGTGTCACATCTTACAAATACTAAAAAAAACTATGTAGTTTCTTCTATAACAAACTATGACTAGGGCTTCAATTCAATCAAGTCCCTCTAGGTCCCAAGCTAAAATAAATTACATAAAAAAAAAGGTGAAACCTAGTGAACCAGAAATCATTCATGCTCTTATTAAGGACCCTTCACTATACCCTTCTTCAAATCATCAGAAGATAAAAGGAATAAGTCCTGAAATCAGAATCCTTGTGATATGCCTTGACCAAAATTGAAGAAATAGAAGCAAGACCAATTGATGACCTTTAGAAACAAGCATAATTGCAATTCCTCATCATCAATTACAAAGGGGGGAAGCAGCTTTGAAAGCAAAAAGTTACTAGCATGTGAAAAAACCACCTCGAAGGGAAATCTTACAAAGAGTCAAAAATTCAGATTTGAGTAAATGAATTTGATTCCATATTAACACCACTCCAATACACAGCTACAGAAGAAAAATTACAATCGAAGCGACAAAGAAACAAAACACCAACTAATACATACAGATGAGCCTTTCATTCTCAGATGTCAAATAAAAAAATTAGAGAAATCATATAAAAAACCCAACTTTGAAAAGATATTCTGAATGATGAAGATCTGTGTGTCGAAGAACTGAGTCGAAGATCTGCGAGCAAGTGAGAGATGTAGCGATCAGCGAGGAAGTAGTCGGCTGTGAGGAGCTACTGAGTGCAGCGATCAGTGAAAGCGATGGAAGCGGGCGATGGGTGTCTGTGTCACTGTGTGTGTGTGTGTGTGTGTGTGTGAGAGAGAGAGAGAGAGAGATGGAGGCGGGCGGCTGATAGAGGAAGAGGAGAGTAAGTTAGGGCTTAAGCCTTTAACTGGGAGTATTAGTATATATATATAACGGGTATAGCGGGGACGGGGCGGGGGTAAGGGTAAGTCCATCCTCGCCTTCATCCCCGCATGAGTTTATACGGGTATCCCCGTATACGTTCACCGTCCAATACTTATAGTCCATTCTTGGTCTAAACAGGGCGGGTTTGGACGAATACCCATTTTTCTCCGGTTCACTGCCATCCCTAGCGTAATTGACTGAAATGTAAAAAAGACAACTGGAATGCAAAACAACAAATAGACTAAGTTTGTAAGATGAAACACGTACTATACTTAACATTAAATGACAACAGAAAAATATCACCGGAGTGATGGGTTACAAGAAAAGTAAAGTTCCTTGGAAGTAAAAAATAAATAAGTATAAGATAGGCTGGCTCCGTGTACAGTTTATTGTGTTTAATTGTAGATCTTTTCTTTGTGGCCTGACCTTTGTTATTTATAGAAATGACCTTTAACTGTCCAAGTCATCTTTTTCGGCCATGTGTTCCAAGAATGGGAAGGAGGAGCAATCGATGTGAGATTTCATAGGGGTTGGACTTTGTCTTTCTGGGCGTTAGTCAAGGGAGGAGAGCGAAGCGACCAAAAGAGACTATAATCATGGCATTTCCCTCGAGATATATAGACGTGTGTTGAACCATCTCCAATTGGCGGCTCATGATGTCACGTCTTTTCACTTCTGGAGATTCTTCGAGTCCTACTTCTCTAACTACTTTGTCAATCATGAACTCTCACAGATTCTCTTCATGACCGTTGGATCTCTTACACGTGTTACCTTCTGATTTTACTTATTTTTTGGTGTAAACAAATACATATAATATATATCCAATAAATATCTTTGAATATTCGATGAATGTTATATCCGATACAACTACGTCGATCTTAACGAAATTTCCGTACTTCATAGCATCCAGTCAATCAAGTGGTGTGTTGAAAGAGTTGAGCTTAGTATTTGGTAGTTAATGTATGTGTCTATAGCAAAGCAGCCATTTTAGTTGAACGCTTCACGAGAGCAAATGTCTTTTAATTTGAATTTTTATTTCCACCTCCACCCCCTTCATTTTCTCACATTTTCGCCACTTTCAACTTCTTAGTCTGCATTAGATTTAATCATACACACAATGTTCAGAGAAGATGCTTTCTTGTAGAAATAGTTTCTTATATGATGCTAATCTCAACAAGCAAACGACCTTAAAGTTACTTGGTATTAAAAAAATTGTGAAAAATTATTGGTCGGGACCTAAAAAAATTGATCTAATGATGTGACAGTGATGTGGTCGTTATTGTGATTGTAACTCTTAAATTTTTTAATTAGGATTTCATCACTTGACGTACCATTATGTTAACAAATTAGATCAATTTTTTAGATTTCAACAACATTACTCTTAAAAAACTGTGAAAAAATCATTGCTATTTCCTCAAGTAGTTAGATATCATGATTCCTTTTCCAACAAGAGATTGACTGTTGGACCTTCAAATTTAACATAAACAAAGTCCTCATTGTGAGCTAATATCAAACATTTGTCAATGGCTAAATGGCCTCCATTGGTTTCTTGCCCCTTTTGAGTAAACCTTCAATCAAGGTTATTAAGTTAAAGTGCTTGATTAAAGTCAAGTTGGTCATGGTTGTCAAAGCAACATTGGAAAATACAATATGGTTAGGTTGGGTAAGATTATTGCACAGAATGAGTACCACGCCAGAAAAGTTATAATATTTTTGGGTCGAGTTATAACTTTTTACGTCAAATTACAATTCAATGGGGTCAAGTTACGACAGTAAAAAATCAGAATCGATCCTAACAAATCATTTTATTGTAATTTAACCAGATTGAGTTTTAATTTCAGCTTTATTTGGTAATAACTAGAATATGATAATGAAAAACAATTTTTCGACACCGCAGTCTTATCTGGTTAGGTTTTTACTCTCTTCTATTTCTTCTAAGAAAGCGAAGTAAATTTTAACCACCTAATCCTACCCTATTTCTGGTACTACTCTAAGTTTCTTATGTCATGGTAAATATATTTAACAAGACTGTATATATAATTTATGCACCAGACAGTGAGTTTGATACTTGGATTTCCATGGCGTGGTCAATAGAATATGTAGTTGGTAGTAACTATATGGAAATGATGGCCACAAGTGGCAACATCAGGAAAGAGATGTTTTGTTTTCTGGAACAATTTTGTAAAATCATATGTTTTCGTATTCCACAAGTAAAAATCAAAAGTTAAAGCTATGTCCATGAGAATCAGTCGTAAGATTTATCCATTTTGATTTAAACGTCATAAGTTTAAGTCGTAAGGTGATCGAATTAGCAAAGTAAATTTGACGGACTTTGTAATGATGAAAAACTCGTGTATTAAACTGCTTCTATCCTCTATCCGTAAAAGTAAGTATGTTTTGATGTAAGCTGTGGAAATTTCATGCACAAATCCGCTTCTAGAAGCACCAAATTACATGGCAATTGATTTATCGAGTGTTCCTCTCGAAATCCACAACTCATAACCTCATAATTGATTGAAATATGTGGCTTTTTTTTGGGTAAATCTCAGTTTGCCTCCTGAAAGATATAAAAATTCTCAATTTATCTTCTGAATGATTAATTTTTCTACACTGCACCCTTAAAGAAATACAAATATTGCGATATGGTTCATCGTTTTATTTTCATTTGATGTCCGTTTGTTTTATGATTTTTGATTGGTTGATTTGACTCAAAATAGAGAGACGACTAAACAAAAATAAGACGGTGGACTATATTGCAACGTTTTTTTTTATTTTTTGGGGGGACAATGTGAAAAAATTAATCATTTAAGGGATTAGCTGAGAATTTTTGTTCATGGACAAAATGAGATTTTCTTGGTTTTTTTAAAGCACATTTGGTAGCAAGGAAAACATCATGTTTTGTGATGGAGTAGGGAGCTTTCTCTTATCATTGCAGCCCCTAAAATATCATGACCTAATGGCTAATGGGGCATGGCCACATTTGTCAACCTCTTATTTTGCCAGGCAAGTTCTTTTGTAGAAACTTAGAAGATTCCCTAAAGTTTCATTTGAACTTGTACAAAAAGATGTAGGGAATCGCACAAAGGGAACATGCATGTTATGAGGTGAATGCAGTCAGCTAATGGGAACATGTCATGTGAATATGAATTAGACACTGGAAAATGCTATTTGTCTTTTAATTTAGAAACCTAAATGAGGCGTAATCAATTATAGTTGTTAGATTCAAAATAAATTCTATAAAACGTTTAATCTCCTCGGACCGGACCTTCTTCCTTGCTTTAGCCATGCCATACAAAGGATGAGCTTCACCCTCATTAGAGTTGGATTAAGCACAAAGGAGAGGATACAGGGTTTATACCCACCAGAAATTAATGGAAATGGAGTGATATTGCATACCTTGCACATAAAGCCATGAATCTCATCAAAAGCTTATGTTTTGAATGTCAAACTAGAATTTGGAATCAATTGATGCAAAAAGGTGTGGCCATTCCATTGCAGCTGTTGCTCAGAATTGGAAAGGGAAGTCATTGCTCAAGCATTGCAGAAACTTGTGCTTTCACAATTCTCTTCTGAAGATTATTGTGACCATTAATGAAAGTCTAGTTTCCTTTAAATACAAAAAATCTGCTCAAAATTTGACTCTAACTAGAACTGAATGCATAAATGCAAAAATTTAAAAAATAAAAATAAAAAATCCCCACATCCTTCCTTTCAAAGCAATCTTTACATGTTGAGAAAATAAAAAATGAGTCTCACAGTCTCACAAGTAAGAAAATGTTTTGTATGCGTTTAACACACCACTTGGAGGTGTTGTGCACAACTAATGTTATACAATTTTTGATTGATTATGTACACCATTTAGACACTGTCAAGTGATATGTTTAACCTTGGCAAAAAATTTTTACAATTAGGGTTGTGGTTGTGCACTGTGCTGTCTTTTAAGTCTAACAAGTGTTTTTTTTTTTCAACGGTCAAAGATGTTCGGGTCAATTTACAAGCATTTTTACTAATATTCTCTCCGGTCTAATCAACGGGAGACCAACTACGTCGAGACGAGAGTATGCATGAGGGATAAAATTTCTCATGCCCAACCCCAAAGAGTTGTCAAAATTCAAAACATTTGAATTTACAACTTATCTTTCTGAGCAATGCTACATGGATTTAAAAAGTAGATTTAAAAACTAGACTTGATAATTATAGCCATTGATTTCACTGTAAGTCCCAGCGTTTATTGGGACCCACTACCTATTCAATGGTTGAGATTATCAAGTCTAATTTTTAAGTTTATTTAGCATTACTCTATCTTTATTGCCATTTGAATTTAGTTGGTTAAGTCTAACAAGTTTGGTTAACATAACAATCAGATTAAGATCGTATAATGTAAATTAATGAAGAAAAAACACAAATTCCTATCTAGGAGCTTTGAATTTTGGGTCCGTTAGAGCGTTTATATTCTCCTTACATTACCGAAAAATCTTTTGGTAATCAACTCTCTCTCTCTCTCTCGATCAACCATAATTATCTTTATCTGTTTGCAAAGTATCATCATTCAAAACCATCAAGTGAATGATACTGATTCAATCGGGTTATCCTTTGTAGATGTAAGAAGCAAGAAAGTGAGAATCACAGAGGTCGCCAAACTTTTAAGTAATTAGAACTTCACATTACAAGATCAAATCATATTAACAACCCTAAACAATATTTCTGAACCCAAATACAGTAATTAGTAAAGAACAACCCAAAAACCAAACAGATTTATCTAGTAGTGATCCCAAAATTATGTACAGAACATGTGAATATGTGCTGTGCGCATATTTACCTATATACATGCCTGCATGTATCGAAATGGCTGTCTGTACTTATAAATCTACGTCTAAGTAGGAAAACACCTACTTGAATAACTCAATACTATGACAAAGATAAAAATTACAAAAAACACTGACTTTTATGACTAAGGTATCTCATGCATGATAGGTTCTTCAAATAGTAGTTCAGGCCACCAGGAAGAAGCTGATCCGCCATAGCTAGAAGGGCTGTTCTCATCTTCTGGATTGCTTGTTGAACTCTCTATCAGAGGTGGCAGAGTAGAAGAAGACCCAGAAGAAATAATCCATGGAGAGTTAGGTGGGTTATCTTCCTGGCTGACCATTGTGAAGTTATTAGAACCTTGGCCCATTTCACTATTCAAAGGTGTTTGGAAATTGAAAGGGACCTGTGGGTCTGGCAATGGAGAAGAGTTGATGGGCTGGTGGAGTAGTTGAGAAATGCCATTTTCAATGGAAAATTGTGTTTGATTCTCCATTAGAGAGGAATTTAAAACTGGATTTTCTTTGATGGAAGGAATCAAATTCAGTAAATTGAGTGAGTCTCTCTCTAAAATGCCAAATTGGCTGTTTGGACTGGGATTTAGTGGAGCTGTGGAGTGAAGAAGATATTGTAAGTACTGAAGCTTGGCCAATTGAATAGCTTCTGCTTGTAACTTTGCAGCATGTTCTTCCAGTGGATTGTGATCAATGAGATTAGCAAGAGCAAGGAGATGAGGCAAGGTGGAGAAGAGGTCAGTTCTTGGCCTGTGAGTCATTGGGTCAAAACCCATCTGAATCAGCTTCTTCTTCAAATGGGTGTTCCAGAAATTCTTGATTTCATTGTCCGTCCGGCCCGGTAGGTGTGAAGCAATTGCTGACCATCTTTTAGAAAGAATTAGACAATTATGAGTTTCAATAAAAAAAAAAATATGTGAATTTAGGTCTAACTTTACTTCATGGGACCAAAAAGAAAAAGTTGATGAACTTACTTGTTTCCAAGAATGGAATGGAGATGTAGAATTGTTTGCTCTTCCTCCTGACAGAATTTCCCTCTCTTGATGTCTGGCCTCAGATAGTTTGTCCATCTTAGCCTACAACTCTTGCCACACCTGTTCAGGCCTGCAGAAAAGCAAAAAAACATGTTAGGGAAACATGCATCCATGTGTGTGTGTGTGTGTGAGAGAGAGAGAGAGAGGTGGAGGTGTTGTTGGACCTGCAAGCTTAGGTAGGGCTCTCCAACTTCCATGACCATGTTTTTGGATGTGTTGAACAAGCTTCTGATCTTCTTCAGGAGTCCAAGGACCTTTCTTGAGGCCATTCTCAACAGAAGGAGACCTCCCCATTCTATCTTAATGTTTTTTTTTTCCTCACTATGATCAGTTAGCTGCTTCTATCTGTTACTGCCAAAGCCAAGGCTTGTTATTTATACAAACTTCAGCCTTGCCTCTTCTCCTTAATTAATTCTTAAAAAAATGGTAGGATTTGACATTTTCTCCCATTTGGGTACATAACTGGAGATGCTAAAAATACTTTAATAATTTATTAAAGTATTTAATTGTTATTAATTTAATAAATCACTATCATTGATTTAATTATGGGTCCTAGTAATATTTTAAATTATTGTCATGAATTTATTAATTTAATTAATTACTGTCATTGATTTAATATAATATTTTAAATCTATATATCATTACTATTTATTTATTGACATATTTAAGCCCCTTACCCCCAATTAGCATCAAATTAAGTATAAAATAATAGAGTCAACAGAAGCAGGTTTGCAAAGGCAACGAGAAAAATCACCCAGTTTTATCACCAACTATAGTTGTCATAATCTTTTTGGTATGTAATATATATATCTATATAATAAAGTAGCTTACAATTCAAATCTCAAAAGATAAACAAAATGACTTTTACTATTCGCGGTTGAGATCGCTTTAAATTTTACTTTAAAGTTAATCTAACGGCTAATATTAACACCATATATTTAATAGGAAAAATAGGTCCATAAGGGTGCGTTTGGAGTGACTTTTTAAAAGTACTTCTAAAAATTATTTTTCATAAATACTTAAAAAAAAAAATAGTATTTGAAACCGCCCCACCACTATCTCTACCACCACCACCACCGCGGCCGTCGCCGCCACCACTACCGCCGCCGCGCCCCACCGCCGCCGCCGCCTTCACTACCATCATCGTCACTCAAAACCCACCACCACCATCACCATTCCCACCCATGACTGCTACCACCACCACGGTCATCAACTTATCCACCACAACCATCACCGTCTCCCACCATCACCATTGTCGCCCACCACCGCTCACCCCCACTACAATTGATACTTAAATTTCTTTATCTCTCTTTTATGTTTGCGATTTGATTTTAGGTGTGAATACAAATATGTTGATCTTTTTTTTATTATTTCGTGCCTTCAGGCACGGGAAATAACTAGTATATCTATATAATAAAGTAGCTTACAATTCAAATCTCAAAAGATAAACAAAATGACTTTTTCTATTTGCGGTTGAGATCTCTTTAAATTTTACTTTAAAATTAATCCGACGGCTAATATTAACATCCTAAATTTAATAGGAAAAATAAGCTCCCTAAAGGTGTGTTTGGAGTAACTTTTTAAAAGTACTTCTAAAAATTATTTCTCATAAGTACTTTAAAAAAAAAATAGTGTTTGAAACCGCCCCACCACTACTTCTACCACCACCGCCGCCGCCGCCACCACCGCCGCCGCCCCCGCCACTGTCGCCATCGTCGCCACCAACGCCATCGCCACCACCACCACCATCGCCGCCGCCGCCGTCGCCGCCGTCGCCGCCACCACCATTTCCACCACCACCTCTCACCCCCACTACAACCGATACTTAAATTCATTTATCTCTACTCTATGTTTGTGATTTGACTTTGGATATGAATACAAATATGTTTATTGTTTACCATTTTTTATTACTCTGTGCCTTGAGGCACAGGCAATAACTAGTATATATATAAAGTAGCCCAATGTCTCTGTTAAAGTCGATAATATCCCTTGACATATCATTGATAAACAAAAACATCTGTCCAAATCTGACATTTTTTTATAACATCCCAAAGAAAAAAAAACAAAAAGAAAAAAAAAAAAAAGAAAAGGAAAGGATGGTATGTATATTATTTGGTTATAAATTTTTTTCCTTTTCTAAAAATTTAAAAGTAAAGAAAAGACTAATTTTTCTCACTTAAGTAGTCCTAATCCCTAAATTAATGTCATTGACATTAGTCCAGGACAAATCCAGTCCTTTCTTTTACCATATTACGAGCTTTATCTTGGACAAATGTTTGAAAAAAAAAAACATTAATCCAGGACACAGCTGGTAATATGGTAAAAGGAAGGACTAGATTTGTCTGTCAGTTTAGTCTAGATATTGACCTCTTAAATAGTTGTATGCAAATAGCAAGAAGATATGACACGTGGTGGAGCTCTACTGGTCAGAGGAACCTATTTCATGCACGCAAACAAGAGCTCCTCCCGTCATCTCTTACATGTCTTCACAATATTACTTACGTACGCATTATGTATATATAATGTATTTCTGATTTATTAAACTCCAATTGTACACAAAAAAAAAAAGAAGAAGAAGAAGAAGAAGAAGAAGAAATCTATATAAAATAAAGAGTATATTGCATAATATGGTGTTATTTTGTGGGTCTAATTTGATTATTTTATCTTTCCTTATTTTTTTCCCCGGTAAGTAAACGATTTCTGAAAGAAAATATACTTTAAACTAAGTTTTTTTTTTTTATATTTTCAAAAAAAAAACTTTAGTATAAAGTAGAAGTAATTTGAAAATATCAAACATTTTTTAGCCCATCGAGCAAATTGTTTTTATCACGTACCTCGCTCTTCTTCGTTAAATCTCACGAGTCACGTGATTTTTCGCTTTGATTTGATGAAAACAAGCAAGTAATTAACAAATTCAAAAAAAAAAAATCATCGATTTTTTAATACAATTGTGTCATATATTTTTAATACATGTTCATATGTATGCATAAATATATTTTATAGAAAATGAGTGTATGACTAAAGAAGAAATTAACAACTTGCTCTCTTGGAAAGAGACTGAAGGGAGATGAAACTCATTTGACCCAAAAGGAGGAAGGTGCGGTTTAGAAGGGAAGTTGGTGTAGCCAATGTACTAAAATCCTCACCGGTATTTGAAGACAATAAGACATTCTTATCATTGCGTGAATGAATGGATATATATGTATGTGTCAATCTCTATTTTCAATGGTTATCTTTCTTATAGTTCTTTGTCAAATCTTCTACCATTTAGAACTTTTAGTGTTTCTAAAGTTCAAACAAACTTCTAAAGGGCGGTTGCAGTGCTGTACAACCTGGATTTCAAAAATGAAAAATGAAAAAGACTGGCATACTTTGGTCGTACCGTTATATATATATATATATATATATATATATATATATATTGATATTGGGTGTACAGATTTACGCCGACTATTTACTCGAATTCGAATACTGATCACTTTAGCTCGAACGAGTCTAGAATATGTTCCCTGAAGAACAAGGGTCTAGTTAACCTTTTAAAAAGTATGAAAAATGTTCAACCTGAGATTTTTGAGTTATTAGAGATTAGATTTAACTATTGAACCACTTCTAAAGGTTAAGATCGTACCGTTATATTAAACTTTAGCTTATAGAGAGATTCGAGGGATGTAAATATTAAATAACCTTTCTCTTAGTGAGAATTCGTACATAAGACAATTCTCACTGTTTATGGACATCTAGGCGATGGATCTAATCTCTCTCTCTCCCGATCAGGGGCGGAGTCAGAAATTTTTTTTAAGGTGAACACGCTATCATATATATATATTTTTTTAATAGACAGTAAAAGTTCATAAATTTATATTTAATACTTTTTAAACATATAAGATTAAAAATCGATATACACATAAACAAAAAAATAATAATTAAAACTTCTTATCGAGAATGCGACTAATTATTATTACTTACAATTGACCCTAGTATGTTTTTATTATTTGAAAGTGTTACAAATTAATTTTATCTATAATATTTTTTTTATATATAAAATCGCGGTAACAATCTTCCATTTATAATCCTAACGAAATAATCCTATAATTTAAAAAAATTATAAAATAACATCAATATGTCCAAAACATATTCGGACATGTCTAAAAGTTAACAATTATATTAGTTGTACCTAATTTGATATTTAATTGATGGAGACCAATGGTTTGTGACCATTGAATAGACAGTAAAATTTATGAAATATTAATGAGATTTAATTGATGGAGATGCAATGGTTTGTGACCATTGGATAAACAGTAGAGTTTATTAAATATTAAGACTCACTATTATACTTGATATCGCAATGTATTAGGTTTCAATAACATTGTTCAAAAAGTTAACAATTATTTAAGTATGAGTATTTAAATCAATATCACCAAAACACAATATTATGGTGGACACAATTAAATATAGTGGGCCAAAAATTTTATTTTTAATAAGTTTGGGTGGATTGTGATTGGTCAAATATTTGATTTTTTAATAAGTTTTGGTAGATAATAATGAGCTCAAATTTTTTAATTCTTTTGAGTAAATAATGTGAACCTAATATTTTTATCTTAGATTTTGAGTGGACACAAATAATATATTATACAAATATATAATATATATACATAACTAATAAATTTTTTTTTTTTGAGGGGTGCACTTGGCCACCCTGACCCATGCCTCCCTCCGCCCCTGCTCCCGCTCAACAAGCAATGTTCTAGGACCATAAAACAAAACTAGATAAGAGGCAAAGCACGTGCTTCTCACGTGCATTTTTGGGGGTAATTCTCCTTCCATTTCTCTTTTTCCTTCCGAATATTCCTGATCAGAAGACATCAGATGGTAGTCAGGTGAGTCATTTCCCTACAATGAGATACATCTACTTATTCAGGGGACCAAATTGAGGGAGATTTTTAAAATTCTCGAGCAAAGTTCACTTCACATGGTATATGTGTTTTGCTTATAGAATGAGTTTAGACATGGAATGATACAAAAGTATGGGTCTAGCACAATGACAAAATTGTATCACTGAGACTTGTGTGTCATTGGCCCGAATTACGAAAAGAGCAGCTCGACATTGACGGGAATCTTGTGCACATTTCAAGATATTACTTACTCCAAGTCTCTATACCCATAACTTGATGAAGTATTGTGCCACCATTGTCTTGTTTCAATAAAAAGCTCATCACCACGAATATGCTTCTCTCCAGTTTTCTAGTTGACCAAATTTAATGACTTGTTTCACCATGAAAAGTCAACAATATTAAGACACAAACCCTGTCTATTTGATGATAAAAACTACTAGCAAATCCTGATTTGATTTAAGTAGATAAATTTTTAAATTTTTGGGAGTTTGGACGATTTATTTCAGAAAATAAACTAAAGTTGCTATGCACGAGATTACATATAAACAGCAAATTGAAACTGATAAATGCCATATATATACCATATACGAGATTACTTGGTTTGGTTCAAAAGCTTACATACAATTGCGAAATATAGCAGCAACGGTTCATTATTTTAAAAAAAATGAAACTATAAAAGATATCTAAAATCCCAATTTCTTAATTTGACCAAAGATTTCTAAAAATTGGTTACTTTTAGAAAAAATAGCCAACATGTACTCTACTCTATCAACTAAGGTTCATCAAATTTTCTAACTAAAAACTCAAAAGGTTTTTTGTCGACTCCGATACAAATTAGTATAGAATACAAGACATCCATAATAAGATATGTCGGCTCGTAGCCTAGTGTTTTCACCATATGTGGTTTACATTAATATCAACACTCAACCCCCACCAAACCACCACCTAAAAGGATAAAAGTCATAACAAATTTTCAGTGCATACTACATATATACTCCAGGTTACCTTGATTTTCATGTTTTTTTTCAAAGCTAGCTGCTCTTAAAAGTCTAAACACTGTGATCACCATACTTGTTTTTACTTTTTGTCCTATTTATGAAAGAGTATCAACCTACAAACCTTAACATCACTTCCCAAAAGAGTCAAAGTTACAGCTAAAAAGGAGAGAGAGAGAGAGAGAGAGATCCTTTAAACAAGGTCCTTGTCGGGTGTATCCCGTTAGATATGAAATTTGGTTTTTTAGGTCAAATAAAACTAATTTGCTTGCTGGGTTAGATTTCTAACCAATATGCATCTAAACCCAGACATCTTATATACTTATTTATTCCCTTCAAATATTATTATATACATTTTCCTCTATCTTTTCTAACGGTAACCCATTTTATATATGGACAATTGACATAAAATTCACGTCGACTATACTTAGGAAAAGTAACATTTATAGTTAGAATATTAGTTATGTGACTTAATAGTAATTCGAACACCAATCATAAAAATCTATTAGTCAATTAAAAAAAAATCTTAGAAGGGATGGAGGTAGTCCGTATTAATGACAGAAAGCTAAACTTAAGAAGTAATCTTAGTCCATTTATATATAAGTAAATTAGGAGAATACAGGTAATACAGTGATTAGAGGCAATTTTAGTTATACATAAATTAAAACCAACACAATTCAAGAATTTAGGATATTATTATTAAGAATAAATAGTAGACCCACCAATAAAAAGGTGCCACATAAGATTTTCAAAATTTTTTAGAGATGAGGGGTGGAAGGTTGGGTCTCAAAGAGAGCTACTACATTGCTATCTATTTTTGTATAGATGCGGAGTCTTTGTACAAGAAAAAAGCTTCTTGGCCTTGATTAATACGAGTATCGGAAAATATTGACTTTTGGATAGTTTATTTATTGTGATCTTTGAGCACTCTCCTACTTTTATTTGTTTATTTTTAAAATTATTTATTAGTGGTTGATTAAATTTGACAGATTCACCTTCCAAAACGAGTTTTTATCATATGATATCGACTACTTGGCATCCATTCAATGAATCTAAAAATATTATTTTTCCCTCTCGTTTTGGGGAGAGAGGATGGATGTATGGGCATTTGGATTCTTAATTTAAAAAATAATAAATTTTGCTCAAGTTCAATCATTATTCGTTTAATTAATCGGGTAATTTTTCCCTTTAATAATAGCAGATATACATTAAGGGAGATTGTCACACTATATAATTGAGAGGACCTAGAGCATGTCACATAGTATAGGTCTAATTAGTCTTCGACTAAATTCACCCTATGCTAGTCACCATATAATTCAATTGACCTCCCAAAACCAAAAACAAAAAAATCACGATATTAACGGAGAAAGACTGAAGTTAGCTTCAACAGCAAAAAATACAGACTTAAAATGATTGTATGAGAGGTTAGATGTTGGTGTAATGATCATCGTCCCGTTTTTGAATATTAAGATCGTAAATTCGAATGTCATCGTCTTTTCCTCGTAATAATGTCCGACAAAAAAAAATGATTATATGAACTTTATTGTGTATCTAGTTCTATCGACAAGGGCGGAGATACGTTGAAGGTAAGGGGGGCCACTTGCCCCGCTAGCATTATGATCCCAATATGTATGTATAGTGAGTAATTATGCATGAACTTAAAAAATAGACTTGATAATCACAACTATTTAATAAGTACTGAGTTCCAATAAATCAATGATTATAATTATCAAATTTATTTTTTAAGTGCATGTAGCATTGCTCATGTATATAGTATTACGTGGTGATACCTCTTCAATTTAGTACATTGACCCCTTATTTTTTGAAAATTTGTATAATAATTCGAACTTTTTTTCTATTTAGTAAATTAGTTTTTTTTGGGTAAGTATTTAATAAATTAGTTGGCCCAGTGATATTCTTAATCCAGTAAAACAAATGTTTTATTTTAGGACTATGTGAAACAAATTTGAAAAGCTCTTACCCATATAAATATGAGCAATGCTATTGGGACCTAAAAATCTGACATAAAAATCTGACCTAATTCACTGTGACCTTTGGATTTACTGTAGACCCCATTAAACATTGGAACTTGGTGTTGATCCAATGATTCCTATGAAGCCACATCATTATGTCAGATTTTTAGGTCCAAATAGCATTTTCCTATAAATATTGCCTAGAGATTATATCTCTTTATTAATACATTGCCATTAACTCTTTTTCGATAAGTTAGTGACACGTAACTCAGTGAAATATAACTACGTGCTAATGGTAAAATATCTGAACCTAAAAGAGTGTTTTCTAATTTTTTGGAAGAACCAATTTCTCAACAAATTGGATGATTATCTCAATTAGACTTGAGATAATCATCCAAATCTAATTGAGATAATCATCCAATTAGACTTGGTATC
Organism: Ilex aquifolium; assembly: GCA_951799425.1. NCBI lineage: Eukaryota > Viridiplantae > Streptophyta > Magnoliopsida > Aquifoliales > Aquifoliaceae > Ilex > Ilex aquifolium. Next base: position 9,012,241 of record OX637406.1, read on the forward strand.
CAAAAAAAAAAAAAATCTCAAATAGACTTCCCAATAAAATAAAGGACGATTTTGGCACATATTTTTATTGTGTAAATTGAAAGAAAATTGTCAAAAAAAATTTTTATTTTTCAATCAAAAAAAAATTCTTATAGCATCAATTATAGACAATTTCAAGAATTTTAAATAACGTTTTATTCCTCTTTGATATGATTTGTTACTGGTTTTATTCTTATAAGGTAATTTACTGTAATATTATTATGTTTTTATCTTAAATTGGAAAATTTTAGATATTAGTTGATGAATCTTTTATTCACTAGCAATAACCTCATGTCTGAAACCATTTTATAATAAAAAAAATTGAACATTGATCGTACAATATTTATGTTTTAAATCATAATTTATTTCTACTTTTATTTTTAAATTATGTAATTTAAAATTATAATAAACAGAGAAAAAAATAAGAGAGGGGAAAATAAATTTGGGAAAGTATTTCGTACCTTAAATTAAAGTAGATGAAAATTGAATCAATCTTAATCGTTGATATGTTTTTTATAAGTTGAGAATTAAACTTTCTAACCGTAATATTACATAGATGTTCTGCCCCTCTCAAATGAAACCTGGCTCCGCCCCGGTCAATTGAAATAAAAATATTTAGTCAAGGAAAAAGAAAACAAGGCAAGAAGTTATATGTTTTTCCATGTATATATGCATTTGTTACAAATATACATATACATACATGCCTTACTCTATACATAAAAAACAATTACTTTAACCAAACCAAAAAGAACATCAAAGTGGAGACCAAATACCTATGAACCTGTTCTTATAATAAACTACGTTAGTCCTTCATGGGTGACCTAATCAAGACTAGCACTGTTTTCATAAATCAAGTAAACCATATCCATTCAAGGATGATTAAAATTTGCGAGGAACTGAAAGAATCCCCAATTACTTACGATAGAATTATTAAGAAGTAATTTTCACGTTTGAACGATTCGTCGTGTTTGTGCATATATTTATATATATGCATATAAAACAAATGGCAAGGCAAAGCAAAAGGTTCCTCGAGTTTTATAATCGCAAGAGAGATACATAAGAATCAAAATAACTAAACTTGTAGCGAATAATCACACACAGTCTGAAACACTAATTAACTATCTTTTTCACATGTTAAGAGATTAGAATGCATTTGGTTGTTTCAATTGTTTTATCTTACCCTCTTTTGATATGCGAGAGGACATTATCAAGTCTCTCGGGTTATAAGTATTTTATTTCTTAGACTAGGTGTTTTGTAACGCTGAGCATCTTCAACCAAAAGCATGTTCTGTGCAAGGGCATTTGATGAACAATACTGTATATCTATATCTTTTTAAAATAATATTTTTTTAGTTTCCAAGAAAAAGAATACAGGTTTTTTGACTAGCATTCATGCTTAGTAAAATTTACAATCTAGTGATTGCTTGTAGACTGCTCAGTCAATGTTAAGCCATCAACCATTGCAACATCTCTATTGTTGGCTCAACTTCCTCTCGTAATGACATCATAAATATAGATTATCAGGATGATGAGAGAGACTGAGAAAACGATGGTTAAAAAGATGAATATAAAACCCCCATTATCAAGCATTTCAAAGTTAAACACAACAACTATTTTGTTGTCATTATAAGTCAAAGTCAGAGGTTCAATCATTAATTTCCAATGAGAAAGTCACAGCACCAAATACACCTGGAAATTGTTAGGTTAATTTAAGAGTACAAATTTTATGTCCTTGATTCTAGAAAAGCGTCACTTTCCCTCATGTTAAAACCCATAAAATAAACTCAAATAGTAGTTGAAGTGGTAATAAAGACGAGCTGTTAACTCAGACGTCATAAATTCGAATTTTAACAATTATTTAAGGTCAGGTCATAAGAAATTTATCACTCATGAATACTTTAGTTCCGGTGTAGCTGGCCTGTCATCGACCGGACCGGAGAGAAGATTAGTTGAAAGGTGTGCGTAAGCTGACATAGACACCCTTGACCGTTGAAAAAAAAAAAAGATCAATAAATTTTTCAATGTGTATAAATACATCACTTATAAAATATTTTACATTTCTAATAAAGAGTTGTCACTTATTACTTTTTTTTAAAAAAAAATCACAAACTTAACTTGTGTATCACATAAACTGGATAGCTCAAGTGGTAACATGGACTGGTTGTAAACTCAGTCGTCATGAGTTCGAATCTTGATAATCCCTTGGAGTCAAGCCATGAGGACTTTATCCCTAATGAATATCCTAATACCGGAATGGATGACCTGCCTTTGACCAGCCAGACATAATATTAGTCGAAGTACGCGTAAGCTGGTCCGGACACTCTTAACCGTTAAACCAAAAAAAAATCGATTTTGTGACCGACACTTATTGAATATGTACAACATATGATAGTGTCTTGTGGCGTGTATAACTCACTGGAAAATTTCTAGTCGACTCTAGTTTTTTCTTAGATTTTGTTTTTCTGGAATATCACAATTCAAGGAGAAGAACATCATATTGCAGATTAGGCCTGACAATCGTGTCGAGTGGAACGGTTTCGTGTTGGGTGGAACGGGTTTGTGTCAAAAAACCCTTAATCCATACCCCATTCGTTTATATAAACGAGTCCAACTATCACACTCATACACGAATCATTTATTAGACGGGTTACCCGATACAACTCGTGTGTCACCCGCTAAATAAGGGAATAAGTTAGAGTATTTCGAGTACACGCAAAAAATCATCAACTTGCTATGCATTACACATGTTTGACCTGTTTACTATAATAATAAATCATGACTGAGCAAAAAAATAAAGACAAAAAATAAATATTAAATAACTACTAAATTTAAATGAGTCTAAAAGATGAGAGGTGTGAGATGAGGTAGAGGCTGAGAGACCTAATATTTTTTTAAAAAAATTATAATACCATTGTTAACGGGTTAAAGGGGTTGAAACGAGTTTATGGGTTAAACACGAAATTGGTTCATTTATTTCACGGGTCTGTCGAGTTAATCCGTTAAGATTACACCAAAACCCGCTAAATTCGTGTCGAATTCATGTCGATTTTACGAGTTGTGTCTAAAATTGTCAGGCCTACTGCAGATAGAGAAAGGACAATACCCATGGTACTGGGTTAAACAAAGTGGATTCATTTCAAAATCAGATGAAACCCATTTTTTCATCTGCTCTTAGGGGGTAATTTGGGCGGGTTAACCCGAATTCAACCCGAGCCCAACTTGAAAAAAATAGGGCTTGGGTTAGAATTTTTAATACTTGGGTTGGACTTGGACAAAAAAACTCCAACTCAAATTGAATTCGGGCAAGTCTCGGGTTGTCGGGTTCAACCCGAATATTAAATCGGATTGAACCCGAATATACATAAATATATAAATATATTTAATTATGGTTAATATTTATTTTCACTCTTCAGAATGCAGACTTTCACTTCACTTCAAGTCTTCACCCCTGTGCCTCCGTCACTCTCAAATCCCTCTCTTACTCGTCACTCGTCTCTCAGCTTGTCTCAAACTCTCAACCTCCCTCTCTCCCTCGTCTGAGTCTCATCTCAGACTCTTAGTCTCCCTCTCTCACTCGTCACTACTTCCTCTTTAATTAACAAGAATTAAGTAACTCGAACCCAACCCAATTTTTATCTCGAAATTAGCCCGAATTCAACCCGAGTCCGCCCGAATTAAACTCGGACAGCACTCGAGTTGAGTCCCTCGAGTTGAGGTAAGGTTAGGGTTAGAGTTGAAGATTATATACTTAGAATTGGGCTAGGGTTGACCTCTCATCCCGCTCGAGTTGCACCCCTATCTGCTCTATCATACGATGTGCAAAAATCAAATTTAACATAACAAAATGTTTATAAAGCACAAAGATACATCAATTTATGCGTGTTGTTGTGATTGTGCAGCAATTATAGTAAAGAATCAAGAAAACAAGAGAAATAACACAGAGATTTACGTGGTTCGGCAATGTGCCTACATCCACATGAGCGAGCGGCCGTTCTTTCTTATTATCCAAAATAAATAGAGTTACATCTTAAGTATTTATATATAACTCTAGTACGGACGTATTTACAAAATATCTCTGTACCGTACCGCCGAGGCGTTGCCCCCGCACCCCCAACTAATCAACGTCCCCCCGATATATCAATCCCGCAAGGCAGATGCCGTCGCGGGCTCCGCTCCGCCCGCTTCGGAATCTGCCTCCTTGCCATTGTGCACACTGCAAATATTAGCCACACATGCTCTAACACGTGTCATAAAGAGTTATATATGTTAGTCGATGTGATGATTAGGTCCAAATAATATTATTCATGTTCAGTTATGGTGCATTGCGATTCACCACCTACATAGGCTAGGAGAACCACCTAGTGGGATTTTTCAGAGGGGTACCAGCCGAACTTTTCACCTTGAGATTGAAGGTTCGAGTCTTTAAGTATACATTGGGATTTAGTAGTTGATCGCTATGCTAACCTAACTAGGTTCGTTCCTGAGAATAGTCACGGGCGCAATCAAGAATCTCATGATCCTACCAGTAAAAATCTATCGGAGTGATATCTGGGTGCTCTCATTTATCTCCACCATTTTTTTAGTACACTTGAAAAAAAACATGATTTTTTTCAGTTATATGTGTTACATCATGATTTTCTAAATTTTGGCAATTAGGGGACCACATGCAAATTGCATATATGTTATCAACCCACTTGCTGGAATGACTCAGACATCATTTACTAACAAGTCATGATCATGTCCAAGAAGATTCTATGTACTCATAGGATTATGTTTGTTCATCGAAGATGTTGAAAAATCTAAAAATATATAATAAAATAATCAAATTGGAAGAGAGAAATTATGTACTTTTCTCCTGAAATGCTTAATCACTAGATTTTTAGAATATTTAATTAACTTATTTCATGTTACTACTACTCTCACAATTTTTTTAAAACTATCTCAAATTTAATTTTTTAATCATCTTTTTTTAACTATTTTTGAATTTTTAAAAAATATATTTTAACATATAAATATGTAAGTGCCTATAAGTCTATAACATTGATAGTAAAGAGATCGGCGAATTGAATTCCGTACATTACATGGAACTACACCTAGTTATATGAGTAATCTATTCAGCTTTTAGAATTTAGTTCCAAGACCCATAAAACCCGTGTTTGGACAATCTTTCCCAACCCGAGATTAGCCCGATAACGTAATTTGAGGCCCGAATGAATAGTAACAATAACCCATTCTGCGAGGGATTACTCCCTTGCACAGGTAATTGGTAAGGATGGCAATGGATCAGGACAGTAGTGGGGGTAATAGCCTCCACCCATATACCCACTTCAAAAATATTCATCAATCCCCATTAGCGAAAATTTTTTAATCCCCATCCCTATCCCGTGGATAAATTTTGATCTCCGCTACCATCCTCAATCATAACAATTAATTTCTATGATTTTAAGAAAAAAAATAGAAAAAAAAAACCATAAAAACTCACAAATGAATTTGTAAGAAGAATGAAAACTCATTACAGATCAAACATAAAAACTCACAAAAAAATATATATAATAAAGTAGCTTACAATTCAAATCTCAAAAGATAAATAAAATGACTTTTGCTATTCGCGGTTGAGATCGCTTTAAATATTACTTTAAAGTTAATCTAACGGCTAATATTAACACCTTAAATTTAATTGGAAACATAGGCCCCTAAGGGTGTGTTTGGAGTGATTTTTTAAAAATACTTCTTGAAATTATTTCTCATAAGTACTTTTAAAAAAAATAATAGTGTTTGAAACCGCCCCACCACTACTTCTACCACCACCGCCGCCGCCACTGCAGTCGTCGTCGCCACCCCCGCCACCACCACCGTCGCCGCAACCATCGTTTCCACCACCACCACCATCGCCGCCATTACCACCACCGCCACCGCCGCTGCCGCCACGACCACCACTGCCATCGTCGCCGCTACCACCGTCATCGCCACCACCGCTACTGTCACCACCACCACATCACCGCCGCCACCACTACCACCACCGCCGCCGCCACCATCACCATCGCTACTACAGTCATTGTCACCCACCACAACCATCACCGTCTCCTATCACCACTACCTCTCACCCCCACTACAACCGATGCTTAAATTCATTTATCTCTCCTATATGTTTGTAATTTGATTTTGGATGAATACAAATATGTTTATTGTTTACCATTTTTTATTACTTTGTGTCTTCAGGCACAGACAATAACTAGTATATCTATATAATAAAGTAGCTTACAATTTAAATTTCAAAAGATAAAAAAAATGACTTTTGCTTTTCGCGGTTCAGATTGCTTTAAATTTTACTTTAAAGTTAATCTAACGGCTAATATTTACACCTTAAATTTAATAGGAAAAATAGGCCCCTAAAGGTGTGTTTGGAGTGACTTTTTAAAAGTACTTCTAAAAATTATTTCTCATAAGTACTTTAAAAAAAAAAACGATTGAAACTGTCCCACCAATACTTCTACCACCACCACCACCACCGCCGCCATCGCTGCCTCCACCACCACCGCCGCCGCCACCACCACCACCACCACCGTCGCTGCAACCACCACCACCACCACCACCACCGCTATCGCTGCCGCCCCCACCATCGCCATCGCCGCCACCACGGTCATTGCCACCCACAACTATCACCGTCTCCTACCACCACCATTTCTCACCTCCACTACAACCGATGCTTAAATTAATTTATTTCTCTTTTATGTTTGTGATTTAATTTTGAATATGAATACAAATATGTTTATTATTTACCATTTTTTATTACTATGTGCCTTCAGGCACAGGCAATAATTAGTATATATATATATTACAAGTTTAGCGAGATGATGAGAGACAGAACGGGGATGAGTTTTAGTCCATCTCTGCCTCTATCCCCGCACGGGTTTATACGGATATCCCCGTATACATCTACCGTTCAATACATATGATCCATTCCCGATCTAAACGAGACGAATTTAAACAAATACTCATTTTTCTCCAGTTCAGTGACATCCCTACTTCTAACTCACACCATGCTTGCTATATCCATCCAACATCAATGGCGTGACCAGCAGCGTCCCCTTTTATAATAAAAAGTTGGAAAAATTTCAGTCACACCACTCCTAATTTACTATATTTGCAAAGACACCCCCTCTATTATCAAAAACATCACTGACACCCCTTCTAGTTTATATTTAAACATTACTAACACTCCTTACCATTAAACTACAATTTCTAACAAAAAAAATTCATCTAAAATACCAAAAATGTCCCTACATAAATCTCAAGTAATTTTCCTACATAAAATTTTATTAAAATTCAAGCCAATTAAAATTTATTTTTCTACATATTAAAATTTGAACCAATTAAAATTCGATTAAAGCTGATTAAATTTTATTTTTTTTAACGTATTAAAATTCGAGCTTATTAACATTTATTTTTTTACGTATTAAAATTTGAGTTGATTTGAACTCTACCCTAATTATTAGCACCGATTAAAATTCGCTTTCGAGTTGATTAAAATTTATATTTTTTTACTTATTAAAATTCTTGTCAATTAAAATTTGGGTCAATTAAAATTTATATTTTTTTATGTATTAAAATTTGGGTTAATTAAAATTCAATGCGAGTTGATTAAAATTTAATTTGATTCAATTAAAAATAATTTTTAATTGGCTCAAACTAAATTTTAATTAGCCCAAATTTTAATACGTAAAAAAATATAATTTTTAATCGGCTCAAATTTTAATATGTTAGAAAATAAATTTTAATTAGCTTGAATCGAATTTTAATCGGCCAGAATGTTAATACGTAAAAAAAATTAAAAAACATAGGGGATCTCATTGAAAATATGCTTATCTAGAGGGGGTGTGAATAAAATTTGTCCTCAAATATATCATGGGCAATTTAGTAAAATTGCATTATAGTTAATATTTTTAATCTGACAGGGGTGACAGTGAAGATTCAGAAAATAGAAGGGATGTCTTTGAAAATATGATAAATTAGAAGAGATGTGGTTAAAATTTTCCCTAAAAAAGTTCCTTGTTCTGAGGGTACAGGATAGGGCTTTGGAAAGAGAATAGCAGGGTATTAGGCTTTGGTGGTTTTATTAAGGGCTCTGGCATCTGAAGCAATCCATACGAGAGTCTTACATAAGAAAAAAGATTATTAGAGCTATCCATGTCCTGATCATGGTATTCTTACACCAAGAGTGAAAAAATTCTTCCCTCTTGAGATGGTTATTTAAGGGCAAGGAGGGATTTGAACCCCGCCACGTTCGTAGCTTCGTGCTCTAATTCACAGAGCTACAACTTGCACCCCATCTCCACTAGACCTATCTATTCTAGAAAAAAAAAAGAAACATTTCCTCTCCACAGCCTTTTGTCGAAGAGAATAGCTTTTATGAATGAATTGCAAAGAATGATAAGGAAAAATATGATAAAAGAAAAGGAAGCCAATGTTGAACATGCTGTATAGGATTAGCAATTGGATCATAAATCCTCTTATATAGTAGGTACTAATGAAAATAGATGTTTGGTAATGGATTCTGATGCTGCCATGGATGGAGGAAACCACCAAGGCACGTGGTCTTTTACAAATTTAGCGAAAATGGCACGATTGGTCAAGTGAGTCTACTTTGTCCCTGTGTAGAGGTGGAGTTTTCTGTAAAAATGACATAAACAATAAACACGTCACCTGGCTAGAAGGGATGCATGCGCCTGCTGCCCGTTTATCAGTAGGACCATTCGACTCCCAAAAGTTAGTGTTTTAGGCCAGTATCCCAAAAGAATTGACCCCACAAATATGTTATGGCGGCTCTGGCCTTCATTTCATCTGCAAATCCAGTTGAAGCTGAGAGTGCTCAATTAGGGAACTGCCACTGCAGCCCCCGACTTTTTCAGAAATTTAAACCTAATTTGAAACCTGTAATTTTCAGCATAGGGGACAGAAAGACTAGTAGACAAAGTCGATGGAAAACACTGGCGGAATAATAATGCTCCATGCCTCCCATCTCAAACATAACTACATACTCTTCCCCTCCTCTCTTTTGTACATAAACCATGTTGAATTTTTTGCCAGAACACATCTTCTCCGGAAGAGCTTCAAAAGAAACGTTTAGAAAACTAGCATAACAATACATGTGAAAACTAGTTGCATAACTCTGGTGCTTGGCACTGGCTGCCTGTGTTAGTCCATATCGTGCAGCAAAATTGACTGTGTTTGCAAGCAGGCGTGCACATAAGCATGTGTGTGTGTGAGAGTGAGAGAGAGAGAGAGAGAGAGAGAGAGAGTATCAACTGCTCGGTGCAAATGAATTTGATTCTCACCATTTTGAAACTTCGTCAATTGCATATTTGTATCATATTAGAACTTCTATGACCTAAAAGAGAATCAACATCTCAATTCACTCTACTTTGAGAACAATCTTCATGCACTCATAGACAAAGTAACTTATTGAAGCCGAAGGTAATACCTGAAGATTCAAAACATCAAGGAACAAGAGATAAGATTAGAGTTGAACCACCTTGGACACCAAAAAAATTGTAGAAAAGCACATACACAAGTTTGTGGAGCCATGCTCACTGTCTTTAATGACAATTATTATTTCAAACAATTAAAACAGCATTAAATCTCTTCCAAAGAAAATATGAAATTTCAGTAATCACTCTATATGAGGCTCACAATGGAAATATAAGAATTGCTTACATCATAGCAAATACAAAAAAATTGTCTATGTCAAGAAAGGATGGGTAATTGCTCTTCCAGAATAGCCATGTTTTAGAAAATTTATTACATGCTACCTCCTTTCCATTGTGACAATCAATTATGTTGTGGCAAAGCCGCAAAGCATTAGAAGAAAGTATTTTCAAAGCAAAAGAAAAATGGGAAAATAAAAAACACAGTTTCAAATGGAAGTAAATCTCGCACACACCAGCCTATAGTCACTATAGTTGAACAGAGAAGTGATTCAACTTGACATAATAAGGTTTCAAATACAGATACTTATCAAAAAATTACAAAACTGACTAAATCCTAAAAGTTAAGCAGAATGTTTCAAAGTAGGCCACAAAGCAGGGGCATAAGGATTTCACATATCCTACAAGATTTAGAAAATTTCAAGCCACTCTCCCAAATCCATTCGTAAGCTTAAAAACAAACACCCTTCTGTCATGCATTTAAGAATGACAATGATAATCAGGGGCAAAATGTCCACATACCTGTAGTAAACTAGGAGCTAGTCCCGCATAAAGAGCAGGAGCACCTCCTCGCTCAACTATCTTGAAGAAAGTTGCCAATGCGCTCAATTTAGTTGCACGGCCTTGCAGTTGAAGCTGTCTCCGGACAACTTCAAATGGATAGGTGGCAACTTCCGCACAAACCCCAGCAATAGCGCCATGCAGTAGAGTCCGCATTGGTCCCAACTCTAGCTGGTCCAATGCATTCAGTTCGTGTCCCTGTTGCTTCATGTTCTGAATTCTTTTCCGTCCTTCCGGTGAATGCAGATAAGCTGATTTCAGTATATCGTACACGCCATAAAAAACTGCACCTGAAGGTGCCATACTTAAAATGGATGGTACTAAGCCCTTGTAAAGAGAAAAGAACCCTTCACTGTGGATCACGTGGCGGAAAGCACCAATTACACCACCTAAAGATTCCCCACCAGGTGCCACCAACTTTGTTCGGATCTGAAAGTTAATCAATTTTTGTGTTACTCTATTTTAAAGATAACATAGAGACAGCCATACAGTGCACATAATTAACAGCATATTCCTGTTCATGAGCATAAAAAAAGTAGGAAAAGGGCAACTATACGGGCTTGGAACACTTTGGCCAACCTTTGCTTCTTGGCTACTGAATAAACATCCACTGGCTAATAATAAAGTTGCAGCTTCAGTATCCAACAAAAGGAAGAGGAGGCAAACCATAATAGAGGAGCAAAAAACTCAATTTCTGAAATGTTAAAGATTTTGTTTTTGCCAATGCTTAATAGTAGTTCCCAATTACTATTATGTAGCCCCGAAAGCAAAAAACATCCTAGTCAAGGGAAAAAGTCAGCAACTCAAAAAAAAATGGTCTATAGTGACAAAGGTTCCACAATGGCATTTCTATTGAGCAAGATGAGCAAATGACTTTTTTTCAGGAAGTTGACATAACATTATCTAATATTCATGGGTCATCCATTGCGTCTATGCTCAGGTCATATGATTATCCGTATTCATGGGACTTTGGCTTTCGTAGGAATTTGGATGATAGAGGCACCATTGAGCTAATTTCAGTTATAGGTACTCTTAATAATGTTTTTATGAGTCTCGAGTCTGGTGATAAAAGGAAATGGATGCTTGATTCTTTTGGAATCTCTTCTCGTGTAAATCATTCTTTGATTCTTAGTTGGATGAAAATAATTGTCCTTTGTTCACTCCTACTTTGATGATATGAAAAGCTAAAATCCCAAGTAAAATACAAATTTTTGCATAGACAATTGCGCATGGTAAGATTAATACTAATGATATGATTCAAAAAATAGGCCTCGTTCTTGTCTTTCTCCTCAATGGCGTGTTATGTGTAAAGGTGATTTTGAGTGTATTGATCATATATTTTTATACTGTCCTGTTGCATTGACATCGTGGTATCATCTGTTTCGCATTGTGGGTATGAGGTGGGTGATTCCTGTAACATCAAAATCTTTGTTTGTTGAAAATATGAAAGGATTGGGAAGAATTGATAAAGGTGTTACTCTTTAGAATTGTGCAGTAATGGGTACGTTTTGGGTTATTTGGAAAGAACAGAATGCAAAAAAATTTTAAGTTTGGAGTGAATGCATAGAAGGAATGTGGAATTGTATTCATTTCTTAGCATTTTTTTAGGCATCGGTTACAAAGGAGTTAAATGGAATTCCGTTTTTGCTATTTTATCGGAATGGAGAGCTTCATATGATCTATAGTTTGCGTTTAGTTGGATACCTCTCCAATCTTTTCTTATTTAATTTACATTGTATTCATTAATAAAGTGATTTGTTTCTTATCAAAAAAAAAAAGGAAGTAGACATAACATACACTTCCAAAGAAGCTCTTAGTTAATCAAAGCCCAAGCTTAATAATAAGACATAGTCCTTTGATGCCTGTAATTACTATCAGAAACAAACTGCATTCAATGCCAGTCCTGAATTGAGTATAACAGCAGATAGCAACATTAAAAAACATAAATATAAGGCTGCACACTAATTCATCTATTATGTACATTTGATTGCATTGTATATTCCAATACCAATAATTGTTATTCCTAGGAAACAATTGTCTGCATGTATATGAAACAAAGAAATCCAGGTGCAAATTCTTTTAGAATTAAGGGGGACAAAGGAAGAAAGAACATAAGGACAACTTCTCACTTACTGTGTCTAGTGGTAAGCAAAGTACAGTGGCAGTAATGCCAGCTGCAGCTCCAGCAATAAACCTCTCAACATGTGTGGTTTCCTCATTCCCAGATAGTTTGAGAAGTTGCTTTCTGTATGTATCAAAAGCACAAAAATTGACTGCCTTAAATGGAGCTGTGCGGAGAATGTTAACCAAGTTTCCCTTCCAGAAACCTCTCAAGCCTTGAGTACCAGCAATTGTTTTGATGAGTTCAAGCAGATTCTTCTGTTCACCACGAACTATATATTCCAGCTTTAGTCGCTCAAGTGGGGCAAGCAAAGTTCTGGTGAAACAACAATCATTTGTACATAGATGAAGTAGTTAAACAGTATGAAACCAACATAAATTAACGGCATTTTCATTTTGAAGCCAATTCGAAAGGTATTTCCCAAAACCCTAAAGCCAAATGTGGATACAACAAAAAAGTTGTTATTGCAATTATCATACTGGGCATGCTAAAAAAACATGGAGAAAAAAAAAAGGAATTTCTTTTGGTCCAAGAAATATTGATATCCATAACAACAATATCCGACAGAAGAAATTAAAAGGACCAAAAATCCCCTAATGAACATATATTTTTGGAATTCATAGATTGCCAAAATGGAAGAAAAGAGACATAGCAGTCAAATGAAAAACACAAAATACACCAAACAATCGCCTGTTTAGCAAACAGTGTCAGAGTCTAGATATCACAATGTTGTCCACTAGAGTGTATGATGATTGATATAACCACCATGCTAAATTAGCTACATTATAGTACATACATGCATCCATGATTTGTTAGATTTGTTGTAACATGAGCACTACATCCTTTCATGCTTTATTTGTCATTAATACAGGACAGAGTCACATAACATGTACACATCTCATGTAGGGCAAAACTCAGTATCAGATATAGCAATCGAGTTAATGAACCATCTGACAAAGGAAAATGTTTACTACCAGGTGTTTAAGGAAACTATTAAATATTGCCACATTAAAGTAATAATGATAAAAAAGACTCAAGAAGATAACAAGTGGAATTAATTGTATAGTTAAATAATGTACAACACACTGATCATTCGACGACAAAATATTATTCTTTCAATTCAACCAAACGATTATAGAAATCAAATTATACTTAAGATGCGCTTAAGATAGTTGCTTTGATCATCACAAGGGAACCTCATGTGTCTAAGAATTTCATATCTTCCATGTTCAAAGAACATCACATTTTACATTTTCGAGGTTACAGGGTCATGAATAGTGGAAAGTTTATGTGAAGTTGTGAACCTTTGGAACAACTGCAAATTTGAGCTTAATCCAGAAATGTTATAACCACAGAAATACAGGACCTTCAACTAATTGCATAAGGCTGACAACTGTTTAAGGTAACAAAGTTACTTTGCACTATGATGAAATTTTCAGCAACATAATATTGTGGCAAAATGTCAGACAAAGTTTAAAGAAAGGAGAAACACAATTACCGGACATGTTTATATGAAATATAAAAAGAAATAAAGAAACGCCAAAAGCACACCACAATGTCTAGTTGTAACGAATTCAGACCAGCCTCAGTACAGCAATTCGTTTGTACTATTAAGGAAGCAATTGGAAATTTTTTGCTTATTAAAAACTAAAGAAATAACATATTTACGCCAAACAATGCTAGTTTAATGCTTCGCAGCACAAAGTTTACTCTCAATCACCGTAAATTATACCAGTGTGACTAGAAAATATATTTTGGCTCTCACAACAAATTCTCTTGTAGAACGAAAGAAAAGGGAAATTATGAAGAATGATTTCAAGGGGGTTTTCCTTATCGCATTGCATCAAGCAGAAAGAAAAACATAAAGTAACTCCATTAGAGAAAACTGAAATCACAATTCTACCCCTTATTTGTTGTTCTTCTTTCTTATCTTGTTCTCAGGAAGGAGGGAGGGAGCACACGCAAATCTGAAGTTAACATAAACCCACTTCTCTTCCCTCCTAAATTTGACCAAAAAACCCAACAATCCGACAGTTCCCACGCAAGTCTCCAACTCCTTCAACAATCCCACAATTTTTTGTCCCAAATTTGCATAAGATCAAGCACCAATTCACAGCAATAACCGAGAGATTCAGCGAAAGCATTTTGAACAAATTTTCAGCAGAAAACCAGCCAGATACCTCACAGATCAAACTCCAAACCACTGCAACCAGTCAAAGAGAAAACCAGCCAAACAGCCCCAACGACCACAACCATCAGATAACTGCAACTACCACAGCCCTACTGCAACTACAAACAGCCCACCGCAACGCACAAAACAGCACAAAGTTTCCTCTATGAATAGGTGGGGTGTGTGAGGTATATATGTAAGTACACACACACACATATTGACACACATATACAGTTGTGCGTCAGTGGGAGCAAATGGAACTTTGAAGAAATGCAATCGGTGGTAGAAATCATGTGATCCAGGGCCATAACACGACAAAATTCTTGGTGGGACAAAATTCCTCCCATTTCCAGACCATTTGTGTCGCACTTGTGCTTCCCTTTTAGACTATATACATATATATGAAAAACCTAATTGTTACGGTGTTAACCCTAATAGTTTCAGTTTATTCCATAACACAGGGTTATGTATCTAACTTTAAACGTTAAGGAGATAATGTGTTCCTGGGAATTGACCCTAAGATAAAAGAACACAGGCATAGTAGTGCCCGCGTAGACAATTTTCAACGCAATCACGAAAAATGTAATTTAACCAATCTCTGTACTAGTTAATCCGATAACTACAAGTCAAATAATCTATAAATCCACCAGCATTTGTATTGCTTCTACAATGTTTATACTAAAAATAGCACTAATGTGACACAATTGCTCAATCAGCTATCTGAAATAAAAAAACCACCACCACTAGAAGCAAAATCAAGCTAAAGGAAGAGAGCAAACCTTGAAACCATGGCGGCTACCGCTCCGGCCCATAAATGCTTCGTGGTGTTCATCGCACCGCGTCCCCTCAACCTAATTTTCTGCTTCTTTGCCGCCTCAGCCACCGCACCAACACCAAGCTCCGCCTCTTCAGAGCTCTTATCTCCATTTCGGAACATACACTCCGTCGAAGTCTTGATAACGCAATCGCTTCCGTCAATCGATAAGCTCACCGACAAGAAATCACCGCCAATAACCGCCTGAACCCTCTTTTTTTTACGAAAACCCCCAAAACCCAACGGTCTCCGACGACAAGCTGATGAATGTAACTTATCGGAAGCACTACTAATTGAGGATAGTTTCGAAGAAATTAAATCAATAACAGAAGATGGAACATTGTTATCAATGAACAATCCGCCGCAGTAGATTAAGGAATTCGAGGTGAAATCGACTGACTTTAGACCTTTAGGTTCGTGTAACATAGAGTGATTGAACAAGACCTTCGTTCCCGGCATTGTAAGATGATAGGACGGAATTGAAAGAAGATAAATGGATAGCTGTGAGTAGTTCTTCGAGTGATGGATTTCTAGGGTTTTGAATTCCTCGTTAATTTATACTGTAATTGTAGCGGATAACGTTGTAGTTCGAGCATTACGGGAGGAAAATTGCAGAGCTTCAGCTTTGCTTCCATCGCCGCTCAGAGTACTCTCTAGACTCTAGTGGTGGACTGTCTGCATTTCTTGATTATTTATTTGGGTTAATTGCAATGGAGGTGGCAATATTTTAACTGTGTCCATTCAGTTTTTGAAGGATTGATGATATTTCTATGGTATTCAGTCTAAATTATTGACGATTTTTTATTATAAATTTGTCTCTAATCTATATAATAAAATATAATACAATTCAAATTTGAAAAATAAATAAAATAAATTTTATTTTTTGCTGTCCAAATTGTTTTAAATTTTATTTTAAAGTTAATCTGACGATTAATATTAACTCCTCAAATTTAATAGGAATAATAGTCTCCCTAAAGTTGTGTTTGGGATGACTTTTCAAAAATACTTCTAATAAGTACTTAAATAAAAAATAATATTTGAAATCGCCCTACCACCACCACTCCCACTGCCCCACCACCACCATTCCCACTGCACCACCACCCCACCGCCCCACCACTAACGCCACCACTGCTTCACCACCACCACTGTTGGCGTCATCCTACAACCACCTTTACTGTTCCACCGCCACCGCCACCATCACTACCGTCGTCCCACAACCACCACCACTGCCCCCACCATTACCACCGCCACGCCACCACCACCGTTGTCGCCACCCTACCACCACCACCTCCGCCAAATTCCTACCACCATCACCTCTACTACCATCACTGCCACCACTACCGCCACCTCCCACCACCATCTCCAATACAACCACCATCGTTGTCACTCCACCACCATCTCTACCACAACCACCACCACCACCACTATCGTCACCGCCACCACCCATCACTCACCACCATCGTCGTTATCCACCACCAATTGTTACCATTGTCGCCCATCGTCACTACCATCATCATTTCATTCTTATATTTAGGGAAAATTTCAACCACACCCCCTCTAGTTTACCATATCTTCAAGGACACCCTCTCTAATTTCTAAATCTTCAGTAACACCCCTTCTAGTTTATATTTAAACATCACTAATACCCCCTACTATTAAACTATCATTTCTAAAAAAAAAAAAAAATCTAAAATACCAAAAATGCCCCTACATAAACCTCAAGTAATTTTTCTACATAAAATTTTATTAAAATTCAAGCCGATTAAAATTTATTTTTCTACATATTAAAATTTGAACCAATTAAAATTCGATTGAAGTTGAATAAATTTTATATTTTTTAACTTATTAAAATTCGAGTCTATTAAAATTTATTTTTTACATATTAAAATTTGAGTCGATTTGAACTCTACCCGAGTTGTTAGCGCCGATTAAAATTCGCTTTCGAGTCGATCAAAATTTATATTTTTTTACTTATTAAAATTCGTGTCAATTAAAATTCGATTTATTAAAATTGAAGTCAATTAAAATTTATATTTTTATGTATTAAAATTTGGGCTGATTAAAATTCAATACGAGTTGATTAAAATTTGATTTGAGTCGATTAAAAATAATTTTTAATTGGCTCAAATAGAATTTTAATTAGCCCAAATTTTAATACGTAAAAAATATAAATTTTTTTTGGCTCAAATTTTAATATGTAAAAAAATAAATTTTAATTAGCTTAAATCGAATTTTAATTCACTCGAATTTTAATACGTAAAAAAAATTAGAAAACATAGGGGGTCTCATTGAAGATATGCTTATCTAGAGGGGGTCTCATTGAAGATATACTTATTTAGAGGGGGTGTGAATGAAGTTTGTCCTCAAATATATCATGGGCAATTTAGTAAAATTGCATTATAATTAATATTTTTAATCTGACAGGGGGTGTCACTGAAGATTTAGAAACTAGAGAGGGTGTCCTTAAAGATATGGTAAACTAGAGGGGGTGTGGTTGAAATTTTCCCTTATATTTATTATCACTACCACTATTATCCCACCATTACCACCCACCGCCACCCACCACTGTCGTCGCCCACTGCCACCACCACTGTCGCCCACTACCACCACCCACTACCATAACTCACCACCACCCACCACCGTCGTAGCCCCACCACCACCACTACCAACAACCATCATCGTCGTCCATCATCATCACTATTGCCACCCACAGTTGCCACCACCACCATAGTCGTCGCCACCTACCACAACCATCACCGTCTTTCACCACCACCACTGTCACCCACAACCACTACTACCGCTCACCCTCACTACAACCAGTGCTTAAATTTTTTTCTCTATTTGTAATTTAATTTTGGATATGAATACAAATATGTTTATTATTGACCATTCTTATTGTTTCGTGTCTTCAAGTACGGGGAATAACTAGTACTTAAATATGGATACAAAATTAATTTGGAAAACTCTTTATTAAATTTTTATCTAAATTTTGGTCAAATAACTACCCAAATTATACAGTTTTAATCATGAACTATTCAAATTTTGGTCAATAGATACTCATATTACACATTTTTTATTAAGAGTTACCCAAATTTTGATCAAGAGCTATCCAAATTTTAGTCAAGAGTTACCCAAATTATTTTTTGCTCCAAAAGGAGAGCAGCCCTTAAATTATATATTTATTTAATTATAAAATTTAAAATTAAAATTAATAGAAAAAAATTGGACATAGACAGAGGAAAGCGAAGAGAGAGTTTTCTTTTTTTCTTTTTTTATCATGAAAAGAGAGAGTTTGAGTGTAAATGAATGGGATTGTTTGGTATTTGAGAGTCTATAGGAGTTGTATAGAGAAGTGATTTTTTGAACTAAAAAAAATTTCATGAATTTTGTACCATAAAAACAAACTAAATAAAAATTAAATTAATCATGATCGTTATTATATTTTTATAATTTAAAATTTCAATTTGTTAATTGTAATTGTAGATAGATAGATGGGCTTTCTCACAAATATAAGTTTTTTTAATGGTTTTTTCGATTATTATTATCTATTTATTTATCTTATCCTCCTTTTGCAATTATGGCCCTCAAGTACTTACTTTGTTGCATATATCGCCTCCAAAGTTTTATATTACTACTCTGGTATGCTTATACTATTGGCCCTTAGCATACAGTATCACGAACATGCCCAGGTTCAAAATAAAGAAAAGAAAATTAACCACTAAATAGGTACTTGACTTGTTTATTTCGTGTCATTTTACATTTACGTTTCAATTAACTATATCAAATGATTGGTTCGCTAATACAAGTTGTGTAGTGTTGTATGCTAATTTGTACATAACCTTGTAACACGCTTTATTTCACCAGTTGTATTCATATAAACTCAACCCACAAACAATCGTCTAACAAAGTTGACTAATACGATTAAAGGGGCGGATCTTTCGTTTAATAGTACTCTTTATTTTGTAAAAATTTGTTTTCTTGAGGACGATGGTTCAAGTCTCCGGTGCGACAAAAGTATGGTTGATTGGTAGGATGAACCTCAGTTGCTTACACGGCTCATATCCAAGTCTCTGGTGTGGGTTCGAATTCCCACTGAAACACAAGTCTTGATTTAACTGGTGTACAAGTTGAGAGACCGGTTTTATGCACTCTAATGAACCAAAAAACTCTCCCTCTCTCTCTCTCTCTGTTACATGTGCACACCGAACCCTCCAAACCAACTCCCTTTTTTTCTCCTGAACCAACATGGCAACACCCAGCATAAAATACGAGGTGTTAACAAAACCTAGTATTGAAATAAACAAATGATTGAAATTGAGGTCTAAAAAACATATACAATCTAAAATTTCAAATTTCAATTGGTCACATTAAATTGGGTTCAATAAAAAAATTACATCCTTTCTTATCTATGAACCAAACGTAACCATGGAATCGATAGAATGAGAGATTACAACATTGTTTGAACATCAAAAGCTCCATAAAAATCAGGTTAGTGATGCTGAAGATAGATGCAAGCTTCCCCATTCTGAACCATACTAGTAGTCAAACTCTTGTGTACATGAGGAATAAAACGTATCTACATGTTTCAAACTAATTCATTGCTACAAAAATAGTGTGAATCCTTTCTCTACAAGGGATTATTGGAATGGTAATCCACATTTCATTTCATTCTTATCTAAAAACATTACTGTGTACCAAACGCAGCGTTGATTTGTTCAAAGACTTTGTATTAAGCAACAAAGATAGTCACTAAAACATGAAATGACTTCTGATGGTGCTCAAAAATCGACTAAACCTGATTACAAAACATTCTGGGATGTGGGCTAGAGAGTGTGTGAACATGTGTATATGATAGATAGTGTGTTAAATGTTAAATGCAAGATGAAGACAACAATATGAGTGGTTCACCCTAACCGAAGGACTAAGGTTACATCAACTATAAAGGAGGCTCTTGTTCCTAGGGAATTGTATTGCTTGAAGAAGAAGATTGTTGTTACAAGGTATTTGGCTCGAAGCCTTTTACATAATATTGCCTAAGTAACTATTGGGTGGTATTTCTCTCTCTATATCTCTGTAGTATCGTTAGCTATTTATACATCCGGTTGTTAGAGTTTTGTGGTGATTCTTTTTGGGCTATTGTTATTGGAGCTGTCATCCCTGACGTTTTTCTGCACCCACTACGTTCCGACTGAAATACATAAGTCATCTTCATTATCGGTGAGTTTTCCACCACCAGGATTGTCAGGCATTGTGTCATTGTCTCCTGTCCACATGTCGTGTTTTAACTCTTACTAACTGGCCTAGTATCGTGCTCACATTCCCCGAACTGGTACCTATACTGGGTTTGTCACCGTCGAACTGTCACATATTTCGAGTTGGTTTGTTTCGTACTTCTATGGAACTGGAATGCGATCCAGCTCGAGCCCAATGAATACTATCTGGGTGAGATGCTTCAGTCGCCTTATGTGAGCCCAAAATGTTTTGGACTTTAGAGAGGATCCCAGATTTAAATCCATCATCATCGGCTTCCAAAAAAACTCCAAATGACAAAATTCAAGATTAAGAGAAGAAAAAACCACAAAAGGATTTCAAACTAATAGAATTGGCTAAAAACTAAAATTTATCAAAACCAAAACTAAAAGAGAAATTGGAGGAATTTATATATACTAGTTATTGTCTGTGCTTGAAAGCACAGAGTAATAAAAAAATGGTCAACAATAAATATATTTGTATTCACATCCAAAATTAAGTCATAAACATAGATGATAGATAAAGGAATTTAAGCACCGGTTGTAGTGGGAGTGAGAGGTGGTGGGCGACAGTGGTGGTGGTAAAAGACGGTGATGGTTGTGATGGGTGGTAATGACCGTGGTGGTGGTGGTAGCCGTGGGTGGCAATGGTGATGGTAGTAGTGGCAGTCATGGGTGATGGCGGTGGTGGTGGTGGGTGTGGGTGGTGGTGGGCGACGGTAATGGTTGTTGACAGTCGTGGTGGTGGGGTGTCGACGGTGATGGTGGTGGTGGTGGGTTGTGGTGGTGGAGTAGTGACAATGGTGGTGGTGGGCAATAACGATGGTGGTGGTGGCCGACGACAGATGTTTGCTGGGCGACAATATGATGAGTGGTGGCGAATGATGCTGGTGGTAGGTGTGGTGGGGATGGGTGGTGGCAATGATGGATGATGAAGGGTGATGATGGTAAGTGTTGTAGGGGTGGGTGATAGTGGTTGTTGACGACGAGTGGTGGTGAGTGACGACTATAATAGTGAGATGATGGTGGTAGTGGTAATAAATATTAGAATGAGATGACGATGGTGGTGGTGGGTAACGGTGATGACAGTGGTGGTGGTGGGGTAGTGGTGGGGGTAACGGCGGCGGCGGTGGTAGTGGTGATGGTTGTGGGGCGGTGGGGGTAGTGATGGTAAGGGTGATGGTGAGACGACAACAGTGGTGGTAGGGTAGTGGTGGGGGTGGGGGGTGTAGTAGTAGGGATGATGGTGGTGGGACGGTGGGGGTGGAGTAGCGGTAGTAGGGATGGTGGTGGTAGTAGGAATGGTGGTGGTGGTGGGGGTGGTGGGTTGACAGTAATAGGGATGGTGGTGTTGGGGTGGTGATAATGGTGGTAATAGCGACGGTGGTGGTGGTGGTTGTTGTCGCAGAGGTGGTGGTGGTGGTGGTGATAGGGTGATGGCAGCAGTGGTGGTGGTGGCGGCGGCGGCGTCAACGATGATGGTGGTAGTTACTGTGGCAGAGGTGGTGGTGGTAGTTGTGGTGATGGTAGTGGTAATGGTGGTGGTGGGGGTTGTTGTGGGGGTGGTGGGGGTAGTAGTGGTGATGGGAGTGGTGGTGAGACGGTTACAAACACTATTTTTTTTATTTAAAATAGTTATAAGAAATTATAAATCTTAAAAGTACTTTTAAAAAGTCACCCTAAACACACCCTTAGAAATTTATTTTCCCTATTAACTTTGGGGTGTTAATATTAACCGTCGGATTAATTTTAAAGTAAAATTTAAAGAGATCTCAATCGCGAAAAGTAAAAATCATTTTATTTATCTTTTGATATTTAAATTGTATTATACTTTATTATAAAAATATATATATATTAATTTCTTTCCTCAGAAGAGATTTGCACCTATCAGAAACTTTCAGTTGTGAACTTCATTTACCTTAAAAAAACAAAAAAGTAAACAAGAAGTGGAGTTTTCATTATTTAGGATGGAGGATCGATCCACCTCTTTCTTATTGTGGACAGATAGGCTCATACATCTTTTCTTATTCCTCTACAACCTACATGATTAATGACCCACTCTCAAGGAAAATGACAAGAAGTTAGATTGAAAGCGTCTAGATTGAGAAGATCTATGTCTCCTCTAATACATCTTTCATTTATCTTTTCTTTTTTTTGGCAAATGATTCACAAGTAATGAGTAAAGAATTAACATATCTATATAATAAAGTAGTTTACAATTCAAATTTCAAAAAATAAACAAAATGACTTTTACTTTTTGCGGTTCAGATCGCTTTAAATTTTACTTTAAAGTTAATCTAACGGCTAATATTAACACCCTAAATTTAATAGGAAAAATAGGCTCCAAATGGTGTGTTTGGAGTGATGTTTTAAAAGTATTTCTAGAAATTATTTCTCATAAGTACTTTAAAAAAAAAATTGTGTTTGAAACCGCTCCACCACTACCTCTACCACCACCACCACCACCACCACCACTACCTCTACCACCACCACCACCCCCACCCCCACCACCACTAACTCTACCACCACTACCTCTACCACCACCGCCGCCGCCGCCACCACTGCCACCGCCACCACCGCCGCCACTGCCGTAGCCCCCACCGTCGCCGCCACCACCACTACCACCGCCACCACGGTCATTGCCATCCACCACAACCATCACCGTTTCCTACCACCACCACCTCTCACCCTCACTACAACCGATGCTTAAATTCATTTATCTATCCTCTATATTTGCGGTTTGATTTTGGATATGAATACAAATATTTTTGTTGTTTACCATTTTTTATTACTCTGTGCCTTCATGCACAGACAATAACTAGTCTATATAATAAAGTACATTACGATTCAACTCTTAAAAATAAATAAAATAACTTTTGTCATTCGCGATTGAGATCGCTTTAAATTTTACTTTAAAATTAATCTAACGAATAATATTAACATCCAAAATTTAATATGAAAATAGGCCCATAAGGGTGTGTTTGGAGTGACTTTTTAAAAATACTTCTAAGAATTATTTCTCATAAGTACTTTAAAATAAAAATGGTATTTGGAACCGCCCCACCACTGCATCTAATACCACCACCACCACCCCCACCGTTCCACCATCGCCACCACCACTGTCACCCCCACCACCCCCACCACCATCGCCCTACCACCATCACTATCGCCACCCTACCATACCCACCACCATCACTATCGCCACCTTACTATACCCACCACCCCACGACCACCACCACCGCCGCTGCCACCACCTTACCACCACCATCACTACTTCCATTGTCCCACCACCACCATAACCACTACCACCACCACCCCACTATCATTACTACCACCACCGTCCCATAACCACCATCACTTCCACAGCCCCACCACCACCACTGTCGCACCCTACCATCATCACCACCGCTGTCGCACCTTACCACCACCTCTATTATCCCACCATCACCCTTACCACCCCCACCACCACCTCCATGACCATCACAACTACCACCACGATCGCCACCCCACCATCGTCACTGCCCCACCCCCACCCCACCCTCACTGACCCACCGCCACCACCACCACCATGGCCACCCACCACCGATTGCTACCATCGTCGTCCATGGCCACCACCCACCACCATCGTTATCTTATTCTTATATTTATTATCATTACCATCATCATCTCACTACCACCGTCGCCCAATGTCAGCACCCACCACCACCCATCACCACCAGTCACTGTCACCTACCCCACCACACCTACCACCACCAACCACCACCACCTATCATCGCCTACCACTGCATCCACCCACTATCACCTACCCTCACCACGCTTACCACTGCCACCACTTATCACACTATCGCCTAGAAGCACCCATTGTCGCCCACCACCACCATCGTCATTGCCCACCACCACCACCGTCATCGTTCCATTATCACCATTACCAACCACCATCACCGTCGTCCCACCATCACCACTGCCAACCACCATCATCGTCGTCCACCACCACCCACACCCACCATTACCTCTGTTACCACCCATTGTTGCCACTACTATCATCGTCACTCAAAACCCACCACCACCACCACCACCACCATCACCATTGCCACCCACAGCTGCTACCACCACCACGGTCGTCGCCTTCCCCACCACAACCATCACCGTCTTCCATCATCACCACTGTCGTCCACCACCACTACCATCGCTCACTCCCACTACAATCGGTACTTAAATTTCTTTATCTCTCCTCTATGTTTGTAATTTAATTTTGTGTGTGAATACAAATATGTTGACCATTTTTTTTATTACTCCGTGCCTTCAGGCACGGGGAATAATTAGTCTATATAATAAAATACAATACAATTCAAATCTCAAAAGATAAATAAAATGACTTTTACTTTTCGCGGTTGAGATCTCTTTAAATTTTACTTTAAAATTAATCTGACGGGTAATATTAACACCCCAAATTTAATGGAGAAAATGAACCCCTAAGGGCGTGTTTGAAATAATTTTTTAAAAGTGCTTATAGGACTTACAACTTCTCATAAATATAAAAAAAAAATAGTGTTTGGAACTATCCCACCACCACCACTATTCCCACCGCCCCATCACCACCACCACCATCACCACTACCACCACTCTCATTGCCCCACCATCACCACCACCATCGCCTCCACCACCGCCACCGCCATCCCCACTACCCCCACCCCCCCACTACCACCTCCACCGCTGCCGCCACCTTATTACCACCACCACTGTCCCACCATCACCCCTATCATCACCGCCATCACCATCACCATTGCCACTCACAACTGTCACCATCACAACCGATATTCGTCACCTATCACAACCATCACCATCTCCTACCACCATCATTGTTGTCAACCACCGTTCACCCCACTACAATTGGTGCTTAAATTTCTTTCTCTCTTCTCTATATTTATAATTTGATTTTAGACATGAATATAAATATATTTATTATTGACCATTTTTTATTATTATTTCGTGTTTTCAGGTACGAAAAATAACTAATATATAATATGCACCGCTTGAAATTACAGCTGGTTATCTACAAAAAAGAAAGTAGAAAAAAAATTATAGCAGAGGGATCACATCTCAGATTGAGAAAAAGTTATGTCAACCAGTAATTACATTTGGATAACAAAAATTTAGGGTTAATTACGAATATTCCCTTTAATTTTGGATAATTTATCATTCACTCATTCGGGTTTCAATTTAAATAAATAGCTCCCTTAACTTTGAATATTTTGTAATTAACTCCAGTAGTTAATTTTTGATTATAAAAAGTTACGTAAGTTAGATATGAGAAATTCATGTAATCTCTACTTTATTAAAAAGATAAAATTACCCTTGAAAAAGAGTGTCTATGTGTGGATGCGCGTGTGTTGGTATTGGATAGAGATGGAGGTGAAAGTGAACATGGTGTTGTGTAGATTGTTGGCATTGGACTGAACAAATGTTAGATATAAGGTGTAATGGTACTTTCATGTTCCAATTATTATTGTCAATTAATTTAGTCTGCTTAAAATTTGGAGAGAATAAATTGTAAGATTTGAAATCACGAGACACTCATTACAACAAGAGATATAGTTGGAGGAGGTAAATTATAATTAACCCAAAATTTTAAAAAGGAACAACAGGAAATCAACCCCTACCCTACTAGACACCCACGTGTGCCTCTTCATATGTGCCGTCTACAGGTGATCTGACATTTCCCAACTGTTCAACCGCCTCAAATGAAGACGGCTATAAATATTGCATTACTTGGCGCCTAAAGTCGTTTGAACACTCCGTTCTCTCGACTTTTAGAGAGACCTCCTGAGAGAGAACGCTACGGCAACTCATTTCTAGGGTTTTCTCTTCAAATTTCTTAGATTTCTCAGTTCCAAATCCTAAAAGCTTCGGATCTCTTGGAGTCTAGATCCTCGAAAACCGATTTCTAGGGCTTTATTCGTTGAATTTTAACTGAGAATTCCCAACCTTGAAGAGTCGAAGGCATGGTTGGTGAGAGATTCGAAATCAAAATTGATCACCTTGAACACTGAATTTGGAAGATTTTTCTGATGTTGAGAGCTTCGAAAACTGATTTCTAGTGTTTACACCTTTACATTTCAATCGATTCACTAAAAACTCTGAGATTCGAAGTTATATTGATCCCTAGAGCTCCAAGTACGAATTTCGAGTGTTTTCTCTTTTGTGATTTGGAAATGAACAAGCTAGTGGGGCTACAAGGCTTGAAGAGCCTGGATCATTTCAAGTCCTTATCAGGATCTGCGAAAACTATATCGATCTCTTCGCGCGTATCCTCGGATTCGGCTTCATTTGGAAGCTTTGCCAATTTGAAGCTCACTGCAGGTTTTTGTCAGAATTTTTTGGATTTGTTATAGATATAGGCATAAAAAGGTGTTTTATTTGATGAATTGTGTTATTGATATGTTCTTGTGCAGAAAAATTGGTCAAAGAGCAAGCTTCTGCAAAAACTGATCTTGACTTGGCGGTATAATAACTTCTCTCCATGTGTGTGTGTGTGTTTGCGCGCCCGCATTTACACACATATTTTGATAAATATATCGATAAAACTGTTAGGCTACAAGTTTGAGGCTTAATAGCAAATTTTGTTCTGCATATAATATGTGAATTCTGTTAGAGATAGGGAATGATTTATTGAAGAACAATTTTGTTAATGCAGAATTCCAAGCTAAAGAAATTGACAGAGCACGTTCACGTGTTAGAAGAAAAATTGCAGAATGCGTTCAATGAAAATGCAAAGCTCCAAGTGAAGCAGAAAGAAGATGGGAAACTTTGGAAAGGACTGGAGTCAAAATTTTCTTCAACGAAGACCTTATGTGATCAACTTACTGAAACTTTACAGCACTTAGCTGGTCAGGTTCAAGATGGTAGGTACTCCATAGTGAACTTATAGATTTTATCAGTTGGATATGGTCCAAAGTCAGTAATTTATTATCGATTTCCATTCACAGCTGAAAAAGACAAGGCATGTTTTGAAGACAAATTATCAGGAACTTCAGTAGCTCTTGATAATTTGCATGACCAGATGAAGTGTCTGTCGTTGAGGTTGGAATCTTCAGAGGAAACCGTTAGAAATTGTAAGTGTACTTATTTCCTTATTTAACAGAGACCATTTCAGTTCTTCAAGTGACACTTGTCCAGTTAGGTACCTCCAACACTAAGTACAGTACTTGCTGCACATCTATCCCTACATGAAAATTGTTTGAATATGATGCAGGTGAAAAAGAGCTGAAGGAACTTGTCATTGAGAAACAGGAAAGAGAAAAAGCTTTTAGAGATGAACAGTGCAGAGTGACAGTTGAAGAAAAAGGTAAAAATCCCTCTAGTTAGGTTGTAAAATACCTCATGTAATTTAACTTGCAATAGATTGCACATTTATGGACCTCTTCTGTGGACTGGCTACTTTGACAGTATGTTAGAATACAAATTAATGGCAGACTGGTGTAAAATAATTTCACGGGGACAGGTATATTACCCTAGTCTTCAAAGAAGATCCTGAGAGGCAGTCATGAATCTCCTCAGCAAGAGGCTCAAGGAAAATGCCTTAATAACCAAATCCTCACTGATTCACGCATTATGGCTTCAACAATGAGGAAATTACAAAAAGAGGCACAGCCTTTTGTATTCCCACTGTATAGGAGGAAAGAGGAAATGACCTCTTAAATCACAGGAATTGGGTAGGTATCATATATTTGGAAATATGAAGATGACTTGCATATTTTGCTGCCAATTACAAAAGAGGCACATATATATGCATACTTTTCTCTCCTTGTATATGAGGAAGAGGAGTTGACCTCGAAAATTCAGACTTTGGGTTGGCATCATATATTTGGAACTATGAAGATAATTTGTGAATTTTGTCATCATTGTCGTCATCATCTCATCACTATTAGTATTTTCGGTTATTTAGGAGGATTATGAGTTAAACTGAATTGATTTTGTGTACCTTCTACTATTTTTGCAACTGGGCTTCTCCTATACTTGTTCCATTAGTGGTTGTAGTTATTGAATAGCATGCTTCATTCGCGGTGCTCAATGAATTTAAATTTGTAACATCCTTCTTTTCCCAGCTTCACGTTAAGGAAGGATTTTTTCAAATGATGCTCAATAATTTCTTTTTCTTGCAGTTCGAAAAAAGAAAAAAAGCTCTTATCTTTAGCAGGAACTATGTCCTGCCCTAATCTAGATCTAGCGGTTTCTTCCTCTGCTCATTTCTTCAACACATAAAATTCTGTTCACGCAGAATATTTCTTTCATCCCAAGTTGAGGGCCTTGAGGCCCATCAATCAACCTCTTTTTTCCTCGTTGCCAAATTTTGCTCTATCTTGTCCTTCCAGTAGCCCATGTCAACCCATGTATAGTTATACTCGATTAAAGGAATCAATTTGGTCGGGTTGGTTCTGCTGTCTCATCAAATCATGGAGCATAAAAGTTGTTGCCTTTCATCGTCTGATGAGTTACCCTTGCCAGTTTATTGGAGTCCCGTGATTTAATGGTGCACAATTGCTGCAGTGGTACAAGAGTTGAGCTTCTTTGTGAGGCTAGCGGTTGGCTACAACTTAGAAATGAAGCCCTGACACAAATTCTTATGTAGGTAGTGACCGGGGGATGGGGGAGGGTTGGGGAAAAGAAGAAAGAAAACTCAATTCAAACCTTTTAGTGGCCCTTCTCATCAATATACTGTTCCCTTATGCTTGGAAGTGGTTTGTCCTCTAGATTTTATCACTTTCCTATTGATAGACATGCAATTTTGAGATTTGCATTTCAGAATAACTTCAGTTTTTCTCATTCACATAAGATGATATATAATAAATTGATTCAGTTTAAGATTGGTGGATTGCGTCAATGCAATTTTTTTCTTTGAGCAGATTCTATGATCAAGAATTTTGAAGCGACAGTCACAGCTAATGGATTGACCATGGAGAATTTGAATTCTAAGTTGGAATTGCTGCATCTCGAGTTGAGGTCAAAGGAGGATGACCTCAACCATTTGAGGGACTTCAAGGAGAACCTGGAGAATGAAAAACGTGATCTTTTATCAAGCAACCAAGAGTTTTCTAACAAAGTAGAGATGGCACTTTGCAAGATAAAGAACCTTGAGGATTTTATAAATGTGCTGGCTGCAAAGTTGATTGAATTGGATAATCAAAGTTTGAGCTTTTCAGAGAAGGTTGTTCAGCTTAATGCTTTATATGACTCCTGCTGTAAGATGGCCCAGGAGGAGAGGCACGTTGCTGCTCAGAGTGCTCAGCAGAAATTTGATCAGCTTCATGATCAAACCTTGCGTATTACATCAGAAAAAGATGCAGCACAGTTGGTTAATCAGGAGTTGAACAATAAGGTTATTGAACTTCAGAAACAACAAGAATTTGCAATGGTACAGCATGCAGAAGAATGCCGTTTAGCAGAAGAGAGAATTCGTAGGTTGGAGTCCGAAGCAGAAACTCTTCTTTCTAAGAGGACTGACATGGAGATTTTGATCCCCAAATTGCAGGAGAAAATTGACACTTCAATAGAGTCTTCAAGATTATCCGAGGAAAAAATGGTACATTTTTTTTCTTATAATCCATGGTGCCATTTTAGCATGCTATGCTTATGCTTAACCTGCTTTTACTTTAACCTTGCAGCAAGAATTGTTGTTGAAACTTTCCGCATTAGAGAATGAGAACAAAGATAATACAGAAAACCTACAAGCAGAGATACAGAAGAAAAATGAAGAAATAGGTGTACTGCAGAAAGAGATTAGGAAGCATGAACAACATGTAGAGTCACTTGAGAAACAAGTCAGTCAACTTGGTAGTACATTAGAGGAGAAGGAACAGCTTGTTCTGCAATTCAAGGACAAAGAGAAACAGCTGAAAGATCAAAAAGCAGAGGTTTTTGAGTTATTAGTTTTATTTATCTTATCATGACCTCCTGATTAACTGTAAGAATCTATTTATTATCTTACTACAGATTCAGGCCTTGCTAGTTGATGCTGAAAGTAAGCTTACAGAAGCTAAGAAGCAATATGATCAGATGTTAGAAAGTAAGCAATTGGAACTGTCAAGGCATTTGAAGGAAATATCTCAGAAAAATGATCAGGTGTTTTTCTTTGTATCTTTAACCTTGTGTGAACTTTCAAGATAATGAAGCAAGATCCTTGAAACTAACATTGAGAGGAGTTTGATCAGGCCATTAACGACATTCGGAGGAAGTATGAGGTGGAGAAGCTGGAGAGTGTTAATCTTGAGAAAGAAAAGGTCTGCTCATCATATTTTGTCAGCTGATCTGTTTGTTGGCTGTGAGCTCTATTTTTTTACTTTTACCTGTTGGAACTTCAAGGCTGACAAAGTTATTGGAGAAATGGAAAGAAAATGTGACCAGAAGCTTGCAGAATGCAAGGAGGAATCAAAACAGTACTTGGTGCGGGTACAGGAAGAGCACGCTGCTTTGGTATGCATCAGAAAAATATGGATGTCTAAAGTTTAATGGTTGTTCGTTGTTGTTTCATTTCGCGTACTACACCTCTTAATAGATCTAATCTTTATCTTTTTCATTATTTTATCCTCTCTAACGCCTCTATTTTTTAACTTGTTTTTTATGCCATCAAAGTAATTCATGCCATTATGCTAGCAGAACTTTCTTTCCTATCACAAATCTAGGAGCTGGCTTTTTCTTGTCTATACCATCACCTGATTATGCTATAAGTCCATCTGCAATTTGGTTGTCACACTTTGTTTGACTTAGGTGATGGAAGTTAGTATGTTAAGAGAGAAAATAAGTTTTTCTTTGTCACCAGGTTGTACTTGGTCATTTTGACATGTACTGGTTTCGTATGTGGATTTTGCATGTTTTTTGACATTTGTTTCACCCTATCCATTTTTGTAGCTTAGTCGTCTTCAGCAGGAGAATGATAAGAAGGAATCCATTCTTATATTTGACCACAGTGAAGAGCTAAAGCGTGTCCAACTTCAAGCTGAAAATGAATTGAGAGAGGTGCATGTCTCTCTGAATTTATGACTGAATCGTCAGTTTTGATGTTACACATTGATCAAATTGCTGAGTGCCAATGATTTACAGAAAACAGCGACACTCAGGAATGAACATGACGTTCAGTTAAGAGCTTTGAAGTGTCAGCATGAAGATGAATGTAGGAAACTTCAGGAGGAATTGAATATTCAGAAGTCCAGAGTATGTCATTCTTGAAACTGCTTTAAGTATATATTTCCTGCAGCTTTCTGAAAGTGATCATTCTATATTACAGGAAGACAGACAGAGGGCTTTATTGCAATTGCAGTGGAAAGTAATAAGTGACAACCCACAAGAGGACCAGGAAGTGAATTCCAAAAAGGTCTGACTTTATTAGCAATATAGAATTAAAAATGTCCCCTTTCCAGTATACCTCCATGTGTGCGTGCTCACTATGATACAGATGTGTGAATATTCCCATCCTTGTTATGTGTCATAACGAGATGTCTTGAAGGTTATTTTTTAATGTTGTCTATCATGGATGGACGCGAGTTATCAGAAGGTTTGATCAACTTTACGTTGAAGTTCTCCGTTTGTTTCAAAGATAAATTTTTAGTCTTTCAAATTAATGAGTATCAAAAACTGGTCAGTGGCCACCATAAATCAATACAAATTTTAATACCTACACTCTGTTACAGTGTGCTATTGTAATTGAATTGCGGCATTGTGTTGTGTATAATAGAGTTTCTTTTATCTTTTAGCCCAGCTTAGCTAATATGATGATCATGAGAGCCAACCTATGGCGTGAGCCACATGTAGTTTATACATGGTTGAGATACCATCCTAATTGGTGTATCTTATGATCACCTTAGCAATACCCATGGGTGTGAGTGTGAAACTTATGCAAGGTTATTGAGGCCCTCAAAAGATTGGAATCTAACATGCTCCGTTAACGTTCGGTCAGCTTGTAGTTGTAGTGTTTGAAATCAAGATAGATTCCTTACTGTAGC
Organism: Ilex aquifolium; assembly: GCA_951799425.1. Lineage (NCBI taxonomy): Eukaryota > Viridiplantae > Streptophyta > Magnoliopsida > Aquifoliales > Aquifoliaceae > Ilex > Ilex aquifolium. The sequence goes on from OX637406.1 coordinate 9,044,875, forward strand.
TTTTTATACTGCTGATCTTTATAATTGTTACTGACACAATCCTTCTTGTTTCAATGGTCTTCTGATTTGCTGTATGGAATGCTGCATTTTCTGCAGTTTTTTAGCTTTGTATTTATGATGACCAAAAAAAAAAAAGCTTTGTATTTATGATCTGATGGTATTTATGTATAGTTCTGGGGATGATATATATGCATATATATGTATGTGTATATATATATGTGGCTTTGCTATCATTGGATGTCCTCACTTGCATAAAAACAAATAATGGATTAAAAGTGATGGCAGAAGTAACTGCACATAAAAAATTGTGAGTGTTAATTCAATGGAGAGTATCAGCATGATGAATTGCTAATAATAAGCAATTTTGGTCACTTCAAAAATTTCATGATTTCTCAGAATCACTCCATCTCGTCGACCAAGATGAGAAGTTCTGATGGTGGCAAAAGAGGTCAGCATGCTCTGGTCAGAGCTGAAGATGAAGAGAAGGTGATAGCAAAATGACAGATTATTTTCCCTTGGTCGCAGTTTACAAATGTTGCAGTATTAGTCTATATCTCTGTGTTTTTTGTAGGAGTCACCTTTCCTGAGAGCAACACAAACGCCAGTGTCAAACTTATTGAAGAAAGTGGAGAAGGTGAACTCAGGAAGTGTAATGACTATTCCTAAGCACAGTAGAAAGGTGAGATACTTCCTTACTTTCACTCCTATGTGTATGTATGCAAAACTGGTGCGAAATGTATGTCTTCTTATATAATTTGATGTGTTTTGAGTTGGTTTGAGAAACAGTAACCCTTAGCGCCAGAGCTATTAAGCTTATAGGGACAGGGATTGTATTATTGAACTCCTAAACCTGGGAAAAAAAGGAGAAATTTATTGGGAGGAAAAGTGAGGAATTGATTATTTCTCTTAGCATCTTACTTTCTATGTGATTTTTATTGAGGAGTCTGGTTCTTTCATCTCAAGCTTATCATATGTTCAAAGTGGACCGACGCCTTTATCCCACTTGCCTTTCTCAATTTTCTTCGTGGCATGGCAGGTAACTCGCCATGAATATGAGGTTGAAACAGCAAATGGTAGAACAATTACAAAACGAAGAAAAACAAAAAGTACGGTCATGTTTGGGGTATGTACTTTGCCCTTTGAAAGAAATGAACCAGTAGCATGTATCCTTATGTGCTTCATATAAAGAGGTTGGCTCGTTACTTGGCAGGATTTTTGTCTCTATATCTAATGATTTACAATATTGTTGGTGTTACACTAGGATCCAAGAAAGCATAAAAAAGGGGAAACGCCAAAAGCCAAGACCCCCAGAAATGATATCAAGGTAACTAAAAGCTGAATAAGTCATTTCTAGGCTTGCTATTTGGTTAAAGTCGTCATTTTTGGTTTCCTTCCGAGTTCCTACAGAGGTTCTATCATGGCTAGTTCTACGAAAAGAACTTTTGCCAGGTTAAGTGGGCAGTGCAGGTAACTGGTACTAGAAGAATCAATATATATGCTTGGGAAATTCTGCTATCCTCACATGCCGTTAAAGCTGTTATGAATCTGCATTTGGAATATTTTGATTCGTCTGATATATCCCATCTATCCGGATATAATTTGAAAAAGAAGCTTCCTTATTGATTACCATGAGCAAATTAAACTAGAATCATGAAATGCTTTAACTTCTTTATCTCTATGAATGATAATGGAGACCCTTCTGGTTTATGTTTTAATAGTGTTTCCGGTGCAATGCCACAGCATTTCCTTTAGCTTGTTTTGAGGGTTTTTTTCAAATATTATGCAGGGAATTAAAGGAGGGCGTCATCCAAACCCTTCGAACATAGGTGATTTGTTCTCAGAAGGATCTCTGAATCCATATGCAGATGATCCCTATGCATTTGATTAGAGGTATTCCTATTTCATTCCCCAAAACATTTTGAATATTAGTTCGATGCTATTTTCCCCCGATGCTGAGCCAATCACCTTTCCGACAAATTTTGCATGCTCCACATTTGATTTTTACACATATCATCATAGTCTCCTAGATACTGAATTCTATTTTCTGCATTTAACAATCAGGTTTTCAGACTGCATATCGCCGGACAGAGATAAATGAAACGAAATTTATAATAACAAAATAAAGAATCGACATTATTCACATAGTAGTTACCCAAAGCATATTCGCATCCCCACACTCCTTCAATTTGATGATTCTAATCTCGTGCTAGAACTTTTAATGGTCCTAACAAAAGGTAGGTATGCAGCACTAAGATCCTTCTATCTTGTTCTGTTCAGGTGAGAAAAATTTTCTGCACCCATGAAGAACTGATTTGCACATAGCAGTCCGGCATGAACTGTCCTACACAACACGTTGGAGTATATACTTCCTTTTCACTTCCAATATTACATGATTGTTTTTTGAAGCACTTTTCGTATCAATATATATATAGTGAAGGGTTTGAGCATTGCAAGTTGATGTCTGTAATTTCGGAAAATATAGGATAGGTACTGTGACTGTTGTAAAAAAGTACTTCATAGAAGCTGTGGTGATGCTTGTAGAAATATTATGGAATTGGATTTTGCAGTAGTAGGCTGTTAGCGTTACCAAACCCAACCATTAACTGCTCCCTAGGGGATTGCTGCTGCTGCAATAGACAGCTCGAAGGATTACAAGATTCTCAAAAACTTCATTGTTTGTGATGCGTAGGCTGACCATATATTGATGATTTGCATTATCCTGGCAGTTCTCTTTTTTCTTGCATACCAAGTTAAAACTTTGAATGTCTGCTTCCATGATTTATGCTTGCACTTCAGGTTCTCTAGTTAGACACCGGTTAGGGCTTTGGATGAATGGCAGTGATGTAGCAGAGTTGCAGTCATAACACCAATTTTTATTAGGGTAAATATTGTAGTTGGTCCTGAACTTGTCTATGATTTTAATTTAGTCATTAAACTTTTAATAGTCCTAATTTAGTCCTTAACTATCAATTTTATCTTAATTAAGTTCTTTCGTCCATTTCCACATCAACACTGAAATAGACCAAATTGGAATAGTCTTCGGTTAATCTAACGGTGGAAATAAATGGAAGGGTTTAATTGAGACAAAATTAATAGTTGATGGACTAAATTAGGACAATTGAAAGTTCAAGGTCCAAATTAAAACCGGAGGCAAAATTCAAGACCAATTATAATATTTACTCATTTTGTTACGAAAAAGATCAGTTTCAGATGAAGCAGATGAATACAGATTTCTCACTTTTTGTCAGGCATGATTAGGCTGATAGTTTTCAGACAATCGAATGAGAAATATTGCAAGTATTTGGGACCTGAGAAAACAAACATTACGAATAAATTCATTAGAGTTACGTAAATAACATGTGCGTCTCTGTATCATTAAGCATTATGAATTGGTGGTGGGTTCAGGCAAACATGGTAGGAACAAAAAGAATTAACATTTTTACAAACTATTGCTGGTGCCGAGTTCTATATAACCACATGGATTCTCCCTTCTTTCATTTCAGACTACTACATTACACTAGAAAGTGCTCCTGCCATATTCATCCAAGGCTTTTCCGAAAAATAAAGAGCAGAATTTTTCTGTATATCAAAACTCTCTTTAAAAGATAAGATCTAAACCATTTTACTATAATAAGTACCTCCATATTCCTTTGAGTAGGATTCAACAATAGATTTGAATCGGTCTTAGGGATTTCATGGAACACACACAGGAATGCGCATTCAACAAGTAGGTCATTCAAGGACCAAAGAAACCTAAATTAGGTGAAACATTTTCCAAATTTGTGGATTTTGTTACCAGCATTCTTTTTTTTCTCTTTGATCGAATTCATTTCTTTATTGGCTATGTATTCCTAGATAAAAAGGTTGTACAAGCTACACATATCCTATTGGCTTGCTCTGTCAACCTAACATGAGCCATAATATGAGGAACGCCTGCATCTCTAGATGGAGATTAACCCAAGCCAAGGTTGCCGCTATATTTCAAGCCATTTCTAGTGCATGAGACTTCGCTTTTGTAAAATTTGGAGAAAGTTAGATATATGCAATTTTATGTATAGTGACTTGAACCTATAATCATCAAGTCACAATGAAATATCTTTACCGTCACGACAGGCCCGCCCTCAACAAAGATTTAATGAAGAGAAAAAAATGAAGATTTAATAGCCCTGAAGCAAATACTAGTGGCCATATAGACGATAGAGAAATATAAGCTATAATCTGATGAGCCTAATCAAATCCAAGACTAAACGAAAATTTCTATATTTCTTCAACCTACCAGATAGGTCTACGAGTTAAGTTTCAAATACTAGTCAGCATTCGAAATAAAACGATTTTTACAGCACTTACTCCTCCAATGCAAAAAAAAAAAATTGATAACAGAAACAGAATGATAGAAGACAATGCGATGTTCAAGCAGAAATGATGAAATCGAATGGATAAAGTGGACGAGCAGTGAGAAAATTCAGAGGAATTCGAAGGCGATCATCAAACAGAGAGTCCAGAAAGACAGCAAAAGAATGATCTGAACAGAAAACTCCATCAAAGAACAGAGCCTCAGCTTCTTATTCTTCACTCTCTCCTTCAGCAAATCTCTCCTCAGATCTTCCACTTCGGCCTTCAACATCAACTCCCTTTCCTGACACCGCATTCATTGCAACGAAACAACAGGTTCGCAAAATACGAATTCAATTCATGCATGTATGATTCAGAAACAACACAACACACACACACACACACACACACACACACACACACACACACATACCTGTTGGCCGTTTGTTGAATTGAGGCGGTGATTTCGGGGAAGTTTCAGTGGCGAGAGTAGAATTGAGAGTTGGGCGCAACGAATAGCGATTCGAGATTTCCGAGCTTCATCTGTATTTTCTGTCGTCACCTCGTCCATACTCTCTCTCTCTCTCTCTCTCTCTCTCTCTCTCTCCAATTTTGAAATCTTCGCTTCTGGTTCTTTTTGGATTGCAAAGGCTCCTCGCAGGAAGCGTGGGAAAACGCAATTGCAATTTCCCGGGTGTTCTTTAAATAAATATTCGGTGTAACGGTAACGTTATGTTTTTTTTTTATCATAAACGGTAACGTTATGTTAGTATTATCTTGTGATAATGCCACGTATTACTATTACTCAATCAAAAATTTATGAGAAAAAATTTCCCTGACATCTCTTATAATTTATCGTATTTTAACGACACTCCTTCTATTATAAAAAATATCACTTATACATTTTTTAGTTTATATTTAAACATCAATGAGATCCCTTGCCATTAAACCTCCATTTATAACAAAAATAAATTATCTCAAATATCAAAATTTTTCTTACATAAGCCCTAAACAAATTTTTTACATAAAATTCAACTAAAATTTGAGCTGATTAAAATTTATTTTTTCACATCTTAAAATTTGAGCTGATTAATTTTTTTTCTACATATTAAAATTTGAGTCGATTAAAATTCAATTTGATCTGATTAAGTTTTATTTTTTATGTATTAAAATTTGAGCGTATTAAAAGTCTTTTTTTTAAGTATTAAAATTCGAGCCAATTTCAGCTCTACTTGAGCTGTTAGCCCCGATTCAAATTTGCTTCGAATCGATTAAAATTTATATATTTTTATTTATTAAAATTTGATTCAAGTTGATTAAAATTTACTTTTTGAGTTAATTAAAATTTATATTTTTTTATGTATCAAAAATCGGGCCAATTAAAATTTAATGCAAGTTGATTAAAATTTGATTTGAGTCTCGAATAGAATTTTAATCAGCTCAAATACGTAAAAAAAAATATAATTTTTAATCGATTCAAATTTTAATACATAAAAAATAATTTTTAATCAAATCGAATTTTAATATGTAAAAAATTAAGAGGGGGTGCAGATGAAGTTTTTCCTAAAATATATCATGGGCAATTTAGTAAAATTGTATTCTAATTAACACATTTAATATAACAGGGATGTCAGTGAAAATTCAAAGAATAGAGGAGATGTCCTTGAAAATATAATAAACTAGAAGGAATGTGACTAAAATTTTCCCAAAATTTATAAATAGATCACATGAATTCTCTTTTATTACATGTACTAAGTAGTTACCAAAAATAAATGGAATTCACTTATTTACATATCAATTTTTTATTAGACGATGATATTACATGGCATTGGTGATATGGTATCCCCATCGCGTTCAATCTTTTCTTATTTTTCTTGGGCCAAACTCACACGTGCGATTTATTATGTTTTTTGGAAAGTAATTTATTTTTTTCTCTCCTATTTTGGGTGATAATTTATTGCTCAAAGACAACACTGATTTTTCCAAAAGGACAAATTATACTTTGACCCCTCAAATATGATATTCGTCTTACTTTGTCACTTGAACTTAGGGGTGTTAATCGAGACGAGCTACTTAGGCTCGATTCAGATAAAACTTGGCTCGAGCTCGACTCGCGTTCTAAACGAGTTGAGTTTGGACAATTGTTTAAGATCGTTTAGAAAAATGAGCCTAAAAAAGGCTCGACTTAAGTTTGCAAAGATCGGCCCATTTATATGTAAAATAGTTTAGCTATTTGAGCTTAGCTCGGATTCGGTTCGGACTCGGGCTCGAGCTCGGCTCGAGTTCTAAATGAGCCGAGTTTGAACAATTTTTTAAGTTTGTTTAGAAAAATAAGCTCGTTTGGTTCAAGTTCACAAAACTCTGCTCGATTAACACCTTTACTTAAACTAATGAATTTTTCACGTTGCTCCTTAAACTACTTCAATTGGTTTTGTAGTGTCCTAAATGCAAACGTCCAGTGGTTATTTGATAGAAATTGTCCTAGTGTTAGAATAAAGTGAAACCAAAACACATCGTTTGGATGAAATACTTAGATAACTTTTTCATTAAATTTATAAGGGGCATTAATCATCGAAAAAATATAAAATTGATGATCATGGTTGAAGTTGCATTGTGAAAAAAATAATAATTAAGGGGCAAAGTAAAATAGAGTTAATTGTTGAGGGCATCAAAACATAATTTTATATATCTCGATTTTTGTATAAAACATTATCCATTAAATTGTGTAAAAGTAAAAGGGTAAATTACACCCAGACCCCCTCAGATTTGTCACTTAATCAGCTGGACCCCCTCACATTTAGAATATTACATCTACACCCCTTGAGACTGACGACTAATTGACGGTGGAAACAGAACCAATGAAAAGACCTAAAATGCCCCTAGATATTGTTGAAGACCTTAAAAATTACTGAACTACCCCTCTACCTGAGTATATAAACTTTCCCGCTTTTTACACCCACCAACACTATGGGTCTCACGTCTTTCTCAACTAGAAGAACTCTTTGAGTGTCTGATGTTCTTGACTTCTGGCGTTCCCAAGTGGATCCAAGATACTAGGAGGTGGAAGATTCCAAGGTGGTGAAAGGTACACATCCTGATTAGGGGTTTTAAAGAAAAATTAGGGTTTTTTTCCTTTTCGTTTTTAGCACAAGCAAAATATGATCGTTTTTTGAAACTCTGTTCATTTATTTGAAAAGTTTGTACTAATTGGGTCTAGATTTTTTGAAAACTATACTGATTATGTTTCGATTTTTTGAAAACACTGTATTGATTGGGGAATCACTTGGGTTTTGGTTTTTGTTTTGTTGAAAAGAACATCAAGAACTTAGCCACTAAATATTGGTAAATTAAAAGTCGATACTAATTTTGAGGTCACATGTCCTGATTAGGGGTTTTTTAGAGAGAATTTTTGAAAGCTTAGGAAGATACTGAGGGATATGTTACACTCTAGAAATCAGTGGACCAATGCCCATCCAAATATCATACCTAAAATCCAAATCTCCACCAATATCCCCCCCCCCCCTTTTTTTCTGAAAGTGAGTGTGGAACCTATGAGAAAACACAGGAATCCACTGAGAAATTAGGAATCTACATGTCCAGAGGCACTGATGAATTTGATTTCACATCTTTTTGTATTTCCTCTGCTATTGTATTTGGCTCCTCTCTGGTTTATAACTGTTCATTTCTTGTTGTTCGATTGTGGTCTTTTTTCAGAAACATATTGATTGAGATTTCATTCTTTTTTTGTATTTCAATCTAGTGTATGTATGTCATTGAGTGTTTATAATTAAATAGTTGTTTTTTTTTGTTCGTGTGTAGGATGGCCGCTTTTTGTTATCATGACCTGGTAGTGCATTACTTAGCAGATCAATTTTTTGTGAAGAATATCGACCCTGACAAGTACTTTTATTTGGATCTGTTAAGTGATGTGTGTGACGTGGCTTTGAAAGATGTTCCCTCTGGCATAAACACTTCTATAACATTGACGTGTTCTATTCCTGGATCTACTCAAGAAATGATATAAGAACGAATGCATATGTCCTACAGATGTTCAAGTTACACAACAAGTGTGCAATGATTCAATTGCATATCAAAGATGCTCAGTTTCAGCGGCCATTAGATGTGCAAGTTCCTAATCTTTGACCCTTTAGGAAAGCAAGAATTCATGGTGATGGGGAAGAAGTTGGGGCTGAGGATGAAGAGTACAAATTTAGTGATGATGATGGGTGGTGTGTGCACACTGAAAGTGATATTAGTTTGAGTGATTTGGAGTTACTAGATACTAAGATAGATATTGATGATATAGAAGACGGTGGACCTTTATCAGAGTCAAATGATGAGGGTGGCCAACATGTAGATTCTAATGATGAAGATGATGATCGTGAGGATGTCCCTTTGGATGGTTCACTTCATGGTAAAATGTTCAATGTTGGGGAAGGTGAAAAAATTGAATTTGAGAAAGGAATGGTATTTCCAAACATCAGTGCCTTTAGAGATGCGTTAAGGGATTATGTGATTCAGGAGGGATTCTCATTGGTCAAAGATAAAAATGAAAGGAAGAGGGTAACAACACATTGTGGTGTTGAGGGGTGCACTTGGAGGATACATGCTTCTCTCTTGCTAGATATGCTTACCTATAAGATAAATACATATAACTTTATCCATAGTTGTGTTAGGAATAGTAAGCCCAAGGAAGCAAATGCCCTATGGATTGCCAAAAAACTAGTAAATATGCTGAGGGTTAATCCTAATGTGACAATGTCAGGAATGAGGGAAGAACTAAAAAAGTATGGAGTCCAACCTCCCAGTATGCAATTGTATAGGGCAAGAAAGAAGGCTCTAGAATGGATTCAAGGTAACCATGGTGATTCGTATGGAAGTTTGCCTGCATATGCTCATTTGGTGAATCAAACAAACCCAAGTAGCATTGCCAAGATCCATTACGAGTTGCATAACTTGGCAGCTTCTCCATCTTTCAAGAGAATCTTTAATGGATTCTATGCTCTTGGTCAAGGTTTCATGAGAGGATGTAGGGATTTCCTAGGTTTTGATGGGTGCCTTTTGAAAGGGCCTTATGGAGGTGTGTTTTTATCTGCGGTTGGACTAGATGGAAATAATGGTTTGTTTCCAGTTGCGTTTGCTGTTGTGGAATCTGAGACAAAGGAGAGTTGGTGTTTTTTCTTCGAGTGGCTCAGTGAAATGTTGGATGGGTTCCAAGAGGTTAAGTCATGGAATTTCATGACTGATAGACAAAAGGTATTACCTTTTTGGTAGTTCTTTCTGCAGTTTAGTATGTTTTTATTGTTGACTAATGATTTTATTCTACGTATGCAATTTTTGTGTACTTATGCAGGGTTGCAAGGAGGCGATTAATCATATTGTGCCACATGCCTTTAGTAGACATTGTTTTAGGCACATTTATAACAACTTTAGGGCCACCTTCTCTGGGTTACTTCTAAGAAAATTGTTTTGGAAGGTTGCAAGGGCATACACACCACAAAATTTCAATTATGCCATGGAGAGAATTAAGGATGTGAAGCTTGCAGCATTTGCATGACAAAAGGATGTCTACCTCAATGTGGGCAAGGCATGCCTTTGATACTTCTGTGAAAAGTGACCATGTGACAAATAATTTGAGTGAGTCATTCAACAATTGGGTTGGGGAGTTGAGGGAAAAACTTATACTAACCTTGCTAGAGAGTTTGAGGGCTAAACTTATGAATAAGTTGCAAAAAAGGTTTGAAAAGGCATGTACTTGGCCTAACTTTGTGACACCAAAAACTGTGGGGAAGTTGAATGTTGTGAAGCATGAATCCAGAAAATGTACCCTCTTACTTGCTGGTCATGATGAATTTCAGATCACGGATGGATCATTTCATTATGTAGTTGATATTGGTAAGAGGACTTGTGCATGTAGGGTTTGGGACATCAGTGGAATACCTTGCAAGCATGTTGCTATTGGCATTGCATATAGAAGGCAAAACCTTTAGGACTTTTGTGATCCACGTTATTATAAGGAGACATACCTCAAGGCTTACAGTGAAATGATTCATCCCATTCCTGATGTCAAGTTATGGCCACAATTAGGTGGCATCTTTCCATCTCAACTGCTGCCACCACCATTAAGAAGACTCCCCGGAAGGCCAAGGAAAAATAGAAGAAGAAAGGTAGATGAATCAAGCTCATCCACTCAGTCTAAATGATCTTGCACTGTTCGATGTGTAAACTGCAAAGAGTATGGCCATAACAAGAGGACTTGTCGGAGAGGTCCAATAAGGATAAGAAAAGGCCAAAGAAAGAGATGGACTTCGGATGTGAGTGTAAAATTAGGTTACTCATATGTTTTATTTCATTTTTAACAGCTGGTACGCTAGATGCTTTTAAAATTGCTTTGGTATAACTGTTACTACATTATAACATGTTGTTTTACGATGCTTAGTCATAATGCTTTCAAGTTTTTAATGCTTTAAGAGGCTTTAAGATGTTTAAATATTTAATTCTTTAAGATGGTAATGCTTTAAGTTGCTTTAGTCATGCTTTAATAATAGATTGAAGATTCTTTGTGTCATTGAATTAGCATTAGTCATGTTGCATTCTAATGTATTATGATGCTTTATTGGTTTATTTGTGGAAAGTGTTTTCATAAGATGCCGGTTTGGTGGACAGGGAATTGAAATTGGAACTAGAACTGCTGCTAGTTGTGGGCAGGGAGGTGTGACTGCTGCTACTAGTGGGCAGGGAGGTGGATGTGGAATTGTTGTTAGTGGTGAGCAAGGAGGTGAAACTTTTGTTAGTAGTACACAGGGCTGTGGAATTGCTGCTTATGAGCCTTCTCAAGCTAATGTAGGAATGGAAGGTTTGGAAGCTATGCTAGGCAATAAGGTGTGTAAATTCACCTGTTGTAGTTTTTTTTTTTTTTGCTTGCATTCATTTGTTATAGTTAATCTTATATCCTATACTAAAATTTTAATTAAGCTATGATAGTAAATTGTTATTTAACATCTGAGTAATGATCTGTTGACATTACTAATTCAATTTGTTAGGGACGAGGAAAGAAAAAAAAGTAGGCCTTTGAGGACTGGAGTAGCAAAGACAAGCACTCAAGAAGGGAGTAACAAAGCTAGTGAATCTGTTGCACCTAATGTGGCAGTGGAATCTGAATATGCTATGTTCTAAATTCCTTTTTAGTTAGGAAAGTAATTTTTGTTGTTGGCATGGTGTATTTTGAGTAGGCTGGAGCTTTTGTTGGAAGTGCATCTTTTGTATAGTTTATTAGAAATGCTTAGGTGATATTTTTTGGATGCCTGCATTGTTTTTGGCTCCCAGCAATATATTAGATATCTGGTTACTGGATGTAAATATGTTGACATTGAGAATTATTATCAATGCTTAGGTGATGTAAATATGTAACACAAGTCATGTGGCGTTTGATATGGCACTCCAAATGATTTAAACGAATTAACAGTGGGCAAAATAAAAGGGTAATATGGGAATTATAATTGTGTATAAGATGACATCATGTTTTCTTAATGGATCTTTAACAAAGACTGACGACAGGGGGGTTCTTTGTTACAAGCGCACAAACTTGAGGAGATGTAGATGTAATATTCCGAAAAAATATGCTTGTAGCCGCTATTTTAAATTCCAGATGGTGGAAGACAAATCTGTAATTGCTCAAACACATGAGTTACAGATGATTGTTCATGAAATTGTGTCCGAAGGAATCAAGGTTGATGAACAGATGCAAGTTGCAGCAGTTATCGACAAACTGCCGGATTCATGGAAGGAGTATCAAAAGGGACTTCGTCAAAAGCAATCAGAATTAAGCATGGTAAATCTAATGGCTCGGCTTCGAATCGAAGAAGAGGCCAGAAAACAAGACAAGACCAACGACACTAACGGGAATCTCAATGGTAATTGAAACAATAATAAGGTACATTTTATCACATCTAATGATAACGTCTCTAAGGGTCAAAATAATAGAAACAGTGCATATTTGAAGCCTAGAGGTAATAACACGAAAAGGTTTAATAGGGTTTCAAATAAAAACCATTTTCAAAAGAAGTGGAACCAAGCACCAAACCAAGGACCCCCTTCCAAATAAGTACCATATAATAAAACTAATCAGTCAAATAATGGTGCTTGTTTTGTGTGTGAAAAGTCTGGCCATTTTGCCAAAGATTGTCATTTTAAAAAACGGGGTTATGTTCCTCAAGCTAATGTGACCGATGAACCACTTGTTGCCATGATTACCGAGGTTAATTTTATTGAGAATAGTGAAGGGTGGTGGGTAGATTCTGGAGCTTCCTAGCATGTCTGTCATGATAAATCTTGGTTCAAGACTTTCTCTCTCGTTGAAAATGATAAAAAAGTGTTGCTTGGTGATTCACATACTGTGAGTGTTTTGGGCATGGGAGATGTCCAACTCAAATTTACCTCTGGCCGAGTTTTTACCCTAAGAGATGTTCTTCACACTCCTGAAATTAGAAATAATTTGGTTTCTGGTTATCTGGCTGGTTTCAAACAAACCATAAAATCTGATCAGTTTGTTTTGACCAAGAATTGGTCATTTGTTGGAAAAGGTTATGCTTGTGATGGTATGTTTAAGCTGAATGTTGAAATGAATAAAACTATTTTTTCCGTTTATATTATTTCTTGTGTGAATATGTGGCATGCTTGTCTTTGTCATGTTAATAACAAATATTTGAAAAATATGAGCCATGTAGGTTTATTGCCTAAGTTACACAATAATTTTGAAAAATGTGAATATTGTAGCATGACAAAAATAACAAAACAGTCTCATATCAAAGTAGAAAGAAATTCTAAATTATTAGAATTGATACATACGGACATATGTGAATTTGAAGGAATTTTGCCTCGTGGTGGAAAAATATATTTTATAACTTTCATCGATGACTTTTCTAAATACAATTATGTTTATCTTATGAAAAATAAAAGTGATGCTTTTGAAAAACTCACCATTTTTATTAAAGAAGTAGAAAATCGTTTTGATAGAAAAATTAAACGATTTAGAAGTAATAGAGGTAGAGAGTATGAATCACTTGGATTAATTGAACATATACAGTCTTTAGGAATAATTCATGAAACCACACCACCATACTCTCCTCAATCTAATGGTGTAGCTGAACATAAAAATAGAACTTTGATCAACTTAACCAATGCTATGTTAGCTAGTTCTAGTGCACCTAAAAATTTGTGGGGAGAAGCAGTTTTAATTGGAAATTATATAATGAATAGAGTTCATCGTAAAAAAAATCTAGTTACTCCTTATGAACTGTGGAGGAAAAGAAAGCCTAACTTGAATTACATTAGAGTATGGGGCTGTTTAGCTTATGTTAGGATGACTGATCCTAAAATTCCTAAATTAGGAATAAGAGCATCTAGATGTGTATTCATTGGATATGCACTAGCTAGTAAAGCATATAGATTTTTAGACCTAGAGAATAATGTGGTAATTGAATCACTAGATGCTATATTTCATGAAGATAAATTCCCTTTTAAATATAAAAATAATGGGGGTGATGATAATATGCCAAAGTCTAGTGATATTTCTAGTTCATCAGTGACCAAAAATATAGAACAAAAAGAATATGAACCTAGGAGGAGTAAGAGGAGTAGAGTAGAAAAAGATTTTGGTTCATATTACATTGTTTATAATGTTGAAGGGGATCCAACCAACTTACAAGAAGCCTTAACATCTCCCGATGCAGACTTATGGAGAGAAGCTGTAAATGATGAATATGATTCACTCATAACAAACAAAACATGGAAATTGGTAGATTTACCTCCTGGTTGTAAAACTATAGATTGCAAATGGGTGTTAAAGAGAAAACTTAAGTCTGATGGAACGATAGATAAGTATAAGGCGAGGTTGGTAGCTAAAAATTTTAAACAAAAAAAAGATTTAGATTTATTTGATACGTTTTCTCCTGTCTCTAGAATTACATCCATAAGATTGATGTTGATGATCTTTTGATATTTGACACTAGCTTATATGTGATTGAGACTACCAAGGCTTTACTAAACAGAAATTTTGACATGAAAGACTTGGGTCAAGCAAATGTGATTCTTGGCATGAAAATCACAAAGAGTGTTGATGAAATTATGCTTGATCAATCTCATTACGTAGAAAAAATTTTGAAAAAATATAACTTTTTTGATTGTAAACCTGCTTGCACACCTTTTGATTCAAGCATTCATTTATTTCCAACAGAAAAAGAAAGTGATGTAATTAATCAAATAGAGTATGCAAGCATAATTGGTAGTCTTAGATATGCCACTGATTGTACTAGACCTAATATTGTTTATGCGGTGGGTGTACTTGGTAGATTTACTAGTAGACCTAGTATGGATCATTGGAGTGCAATATATTGTCTTATGAGATATCTAAAAAGAATTATACATGTTGGTTTATTTTATAAGAATTATCTTGCTGTACTTGAAGGTTACTGTGATGCATATTGGAACACCCTATCTGGTGATTCTATGTCCACTACAAGTTATGTTTTTACTTTAGGTGGTGGAGCCATAAGTTGGAAATCAAAGAAGCAGCAGATTATTGCAAAGTCAACAATGGAAGCTGAATTAATTGCGCTAGCTTCAGCTAGTGAGGAAGCTGGGTGGCTTCGTGATTTATTGTTTGATATACCTTTGTGCGCTAAAGCAGTGCCACCTATGTTAATTCATTGTGACAACAATGCCGCAATAGGTAGAGTACGTAATAAATACTATAATGGAAAATCCAGATCTATGAGAATAAAACACAGTACTGTGAGATCATACCTGAATAATGGTTCGATCAATGTTGATTATGTGAGATCGACTGACAATCTTGCCGATCCATTAACAAAAGCTCTAGCTAGAGAAAAGATCTGGAGTACATCGAAAGGGATTGGACTCAAGCCCAAATCCGATTAAGTCACATATGAGGATACCTAATCTAGGGACTGGAGATCTCAAGAACTAGGTTAATGGGACAAACGAATCATAGAGTGACTTGGTTTGTGAAACATGTACCAATGAAATTTATATCATTGTTGAAATTTTATATTCATTGTCCATCCCTATGGTGTAAAGTACATGTGATCTCGTAACGAAAATTTGGAGGATGAGATCAATATCTCTTAATGAGTTCTATAGCCCTTTTTGGGTGGGATGTTTTAGTTACGAGAACATCCTTGATAGACTCACCTATATGAGTGTGGAAGACGGGCCGCTTCCTATGAGAATTTGGGTTAATTCTCTAGAGCACTCAAGAAACTGGAATAAAGCACAAGGCCGAAAAACGTGCTGGTTTTTGAAACTTGGTTTTGGACACCTTGAATATCATGTGTATGATATGGTTCTACGTACCCTCAAGTAGTCATCGTTTAAAGGCTAAGTCCACTTTGACTCTAGTACGGGAACTTTGAAGCACTAAGTAAAGGTTTAAAGGCATTGCCACTTTTGCAATGCATGATATTCTATTTATTGCCCGGTTACTATATATAGTGTATCTTTTATTAAAATAAGTGGGGGATTGTTAGAATATTTTAACTAACAGAGTGTTTTTTATGTGTGGGAACTCAATCCCACATCGACTAAATATCCAAAAGTACTTGGGTATATATATATACTAGTGTTATCTAACATTTGAATTAAAGAGAGATCTTGGGACTCTCACGTGCGCAGGGGTGAGACTAGCGGAGGAGATACGGATTTCTAAAATCTACGAATCACACTATATTTTGTTTAATTATTTTCTGTCATTACTTCTATATTAAAATTTCAGTTGCTGAATACCAAAAACCTCCAATGGCTAGTATTCCAATAGCCATATTTTTTAAGTTATTATCCAATTAAATAAGAAGTAATTACAGCCTATTAAACACATATATTATTTGTATATATATATGCATATTTTCAGTATAGATGCATACAATCTGATATAAACTATCTTTTTCTTATATAAGTTTATGGGCAATATTCGAAGGTGTGTGTGAAGCTTCTGCTTCATTCGATTGTGCAGATTTGAGTGAAGCAACAGTCAATAGACTGGGTTGTTGTATCCTAGGGACGACGCGTTACTGCCTTCTGCGCTGTGATTCTTTCATAAATTGGCGCGAATCGTCTTAAGAGAGCGACCTAGTTCACGCCTCACCCTGTCGTTTACTTTATTTGCATCCAAATTTTTCCAACAATAGTTATAAACGTAAACCCTGCTTGTGACTTTCCTGACTTGATCTGAAGGTCGGCCCTAGGCATAAAGGCCACCTCATAGGACTCCCAAACAAATAGTAATATTTGAGGTCCCAAATTTTTTTTAAGATGCAATTAAAATAATTTTAGGGTCCCAATTTTAACTCGTCTCATAATTTTAGATTCAATCTAAGAACCAATAAAAAATTGATATGATGTTAATGAGTTTGAGTCCAACTTAGTAAATTTGGATGATAAATGGATGAAATTATTTGGCCCCTCAAATCACCAGATTGACATGACTCTAACAAAACGTGACACAAACTTGTTAAATTATACATAATTATAAGTAGGACGGACATATATTAAACACATTTTGACACGATACGATAGAATTATTATTCTTTTACTGTTTTTATTTTTTTAGTCTTACTTATTTTTATGTAAATACTGAAAAAATGATAAAACTGTGCTTCAGAAATTTTTTATCAAATCTTATATCCCAAGTGATGTGTCAAAATCTCATGCATTGAATATTGGGTGGAGTTAGTGGACTCCACTAATCCAACCACCTGCATTGATTTGAGACACAAAATTTGGTCAACATAGCATTGCTATTGCAAAAATAAGTTATCTCCTCACACAATACTTTTAATTTATTACAATCAAAAGTTTAATGACGTCTTTTGTATAAAAACGTCATTCCCACTGACGTTTTTAAAAGTGTCTGAGTTTGAAAAATACTTTTAAAACAACCATTTTTTGGGTATTTTTTTTGAAAACCCCATGAGTTAGGGTAAAAGCTCTATATTATGGTCTCTAAATTTAACTTCAATTAATGGATTTTTTATAACTAAAGCTTGAATACAAAACTAGTGGTTTTACCTCTCAAATACAAGAAAATAATTTTTAAATGAATATATTTGACGAGCCTGAAATTGACTGGGCCAAGCCCAACTTATACGGACCAAAAAAGCCCAAAGAAAAGCCCAAATTACGGCCCCAAATCGATACGGAGTAAAAAATTCAAACCCATGGACCAAGGGGGCGACCACCCATGAGAGGCACCTTGGCCACGCCCAAGGGGGCGCCTATGGAGGCTGGCCACCCCCAAGTGGGCGCCGCCCATGGGGGCGCCTGCCCTTGGCCTCCTCCTCCTTTGCCTGCCTGGGTCTCCTCCTCCCTTGCCTTCTGACTCCATGAAGGCCTCCTCCGACTCAAGCCTAGTCCAGCTCAGGACCTCCTCCGATTCAAGCCTAGTCCAGCTCAGGACCTCCTCCGACTTAAGCCTAGTCCAGCTCAGGACCTCCTCCGACGGAATAGGGACACGAGGGAGACAATATCGGGATACGCACCGGAGATCTAATCCTACCATAACTGTACCTACCAAAGTGGTAGAATCCTATCATAACTATACTTACTAAATTGTAGTGACCGCCTCACCGTCTTAGTGAATCTATATAATGTAAGCTCTCTCCACTTGGAGAGGCATCTCATGTTCTACATACTACACCTACAATACCTCACTACACACTTGCTCCCTCTCTCTCTCTCTCTCAAAGCTCTGTAACACTCCGGTGACTGATATTTTATCAATAAAGAACACCAGGCCACCGCTGCCATCCCCGAAAGTGGAGTAGGTCAACCGGACTGAACCACTATAAATCTCTGTGTTGATTCTCTGTTTACATTTTTTATTCCTTGATTGCCATTGATTGCTCATTAATCACACCTATTCATATACTTGACTGTTGATCTTGCCAAAGACAATTTTGTGCATCATCAGTTTGACGCCGTCTGTGGGAACGACAAAGTTTCTATTGCTCTACATCTTTGCTCATTGAATCCATGGCAATCACCACGAGATCAAGGTCTCAACAACCCAGGGACAACAACCCGGCTCATCGGGAGGAGGTTCCGCCTCCCCCCGCACCTTCGGGACCATCTGCCACGGCGACTCCCGTCGTCGGACAACAACAACTCCTACAAACCATGCAGCAGTTGGTAAACCAAAACCAACAGATAATACAGTTGATGCTTGCCCAGGGAGGTGTCACCCCTCACCCTGTGGGAAGAGCCCCACTCCCTCCAACAGGAGAGGAGCAACAACCTATTCACTCAGGGCGCCAAGCATCACCCCGCCATGGGGTCCCTCGCCAGAGCACCCCAGGACCACGCCTGGGTGCTCCTCGCCTAGCAGTCCCTCCTCATGTACTTGTGCAGGAGGACGAAGGCGAGAGCCAATATGGCGATCATGGAAGCCAGTACCATCACCCGATGGAAGATGTCCCCAACCAGTGGGACGAGAAGATCAGAGATGTGCAAAACCAACTCGGTGATGCCCTCAACGCCATCAAGGCACAGGCGCCCGAAACGGTGGACTACCTGGTAAGACGTATCGACTCACCTTTTGTTGCTAATATAGTAAATTACCCTCTGCCCTCGAAGTTCAAGATGCCTACCATCGAGACCTTCGATGGCACCAAAGACCCTCTAGACCACTTGGACACCTACAAGGCCCTCATGCAACTTCATAACGTGCCTGAGGAGATCATGTGCAGAGCTTTCCCTACCACCCTGAAGGGGTCTACTCGTCAGTGGTTCTCCAAGATGAAGCCCTCCTCCATCCATTCTTTCGCAGAGCTCAATAGGTCTTTCGTCTCCCATTTCATTGGGGGACGCCGCCATCAGAAACCAGTGACCCACCTGCTTACCATCGAGCAGGACAGGGACGAAAGCCTCAGAAGTTACCTCGCCCGTTTCAACAACGAGGTCCTCCAAGTTGAGGAGCTAGATGATAAGGTGACCTTAGCTGCCTTTATCGCCGGCCTCCGCACCTCCAGCTTCATGTTCTCAGTCCTCAAGAAGCCGCCCTCCAGCATGCCCGAGCTATTGTCCAGGGCACAGAAATATATGAACGCCGAGGAGGTCATGAAAGCCTATAGAGGTGAGTCATCCCGAGGAGGGGAGAAAAGGAAGGACACTCGCGAGCACATGTGGGAGGTAGAGAACAAAAGAAATAGGAGGGAGGGAATCTCTATCAAGGACTGCCTTGGTCCCCCACCTCTGAGAGAGCGACAACCTTTCACGCCACTCAACGCCTCGGTGGAGCACATCCTATTTCAGATACAGGATAACCCCACGCTCCGCTGGCCCGGAAAAATGAAGTCCGCCCCAAACCGCAGAAACCACAGCAGGTACTGTCGCTTCCACCGCGACCATGGCCACTGATTAACCATCAAAAGTGTTGTTTTATTATATTTAATAATTGGTTAATTTCATATTATTTGTGATTAAATGTGTTAAATTCCTTGATTTTCTAATTTGATACTTTTTCTAGTTGATTTATTTTGCAGGTAAATTGGTTGATTTAAAGTAATAATGGATAATGCAAGTGAAGCAATCACTAGAAGAAGAATCACAATTGATAAGGATTGAAGAGTCAAGGTTGAGATAGGAAGACTTGAAGATAAATCAGAAATTTAATCCTTATAAGAGGCCAAGTTAGAAGAAAACTCATTTAAAGTTGGATTAGGAAAGTTTCCTAGAAGATAAGTATTTGACACATCTTCAGTATTTCAGTCATAACTTTTGACTCCGATATCGGATTGACCTGATATTTGCAGTGTTGGAAAGAAGATTTCAAGGGCTACAAAAGTGTATTTCACGAAAATTTCGTGAATCAACCTCTAAATATGCGGAATTCAAGCTCGAAGTCTAGACAGATTTTGTACCCGCGGGCCCCAAGACTTATGCACGAGATTTAACCTTACAAGACATCTTTTTGGGAAAGGAATTCCTTCCAACCTGTACTTAGGATTTATTTTAATATAAATAAGGGCTCTCATCTATTGAGAGAGGGGAGATTAGGATTTAGATTATTTATTCTTTTTTTTCCATCTTTTTAGTTCGTCATGTCTGGCTAGAAGGCTAAGCTAGGGCTAGGGGAGAACCTCTCAATGAAGTATGGTAATGTTGTTGACTTTGTGCTTAATGATTTATGATATTTTGTTAATTTAACTTCTGATTTTTTAGCAAAGTTTTTATTCTGTAAAAACTCCTGAGTTGTTGTGCCACGTACATCGATTGCTTGAGTTTCCCTGCGAATAAATAACTGGTTATTCCACGCTTGAGGTAATTATCATTATTTCATAAAATAATATAATTAAATGATTATTCAGGTTCCTGAATAATCTTTTGATTGTAACATTTGGTTTTCTTACTTGATTTGTTACTTGAATCAACCGACATCTGATTTGTGTTTCAAGTTAAGTTTTGAGTCTTCAATCATTATTGTATGGAATTGAGAGGGAGTACCCGATGCTTTAGTATTTCAATTATTGTTTTAAAAACCAAATTTATTATTTTCTGATTCCAAAATTCCTACTCAAACAAATTGTAAACAATTTCTTTTTATTTGTTTTGTGTTTCTTGTTTTCATAATTCCCTGTGGTTCGACCTCGGATTCCCGAGAAATTTATTACTTCGCACAACCTGCACTTGGGTGATCAATTCTAAAGTTGTAGCAGCCACGACATTGATGACTGCTATGAGCTCAAGAGGCAGATCGAGGAGCTCATACAGTGTGGCCAGTTGAGGCAGTACGTTGCTGGCAGAGGTCAGGCCCTGCTACCTGACCAGGACGACAGAGAACGCCAACAACCCCTTGGAGAAATTCAGACAATCTCTTGAGGGCTACAACTCCACCAAGGAAACATTAGCCCACCTATGGGACACAGCTGAAGATTTTATCTATCTTTTATAATTTCAGTTGATTTATTTTGTTATTCATTATTTTATGAAATAAAATTTTGCAAGATTATTATAACTGTCTTGTTTTCATCTCAAACAGCCTACGACTTAACAACAACAAGGTAGACAAAAGTCAAAAGGCGCCCAGACGAGGGGTCTTGCCCTCTCCACCTTGGGCATCTCCCATGATGCCGCCCAAACAATAGGTCTCATCCTCTCTCACTAGGCGCCAAACAGCAGGCACCCGGCCTTAGATGCCACGCTCCTCAACACCCTTCTCATCTCCATCTCAATGGAATGAGCTTCAGGCGCCCAACTCCTCAGAGCCCTCCTCATCGCCATCTCAATTGAATGAGAGAGCCCTCCTCATCTCCGTCTTAATGGAATGAGCCTCGGGTGCCCAGCTCCTCAGAGCCTTTCTCATCTCCATCTCAATGGAATGAGCTTCAGGCGCCCAGCTCCTCAGAGCCCTCCTCATCGCCATCTCAATTGAATGAGATAGCCCTCCTCATCTCCGTCTCAATGGAATGAGCCTTGGGTGCCCAGCTCCTCAGAGCCCTCTTCATCTCCATCTCAACGGGATGAGTCTCCACCATGGCAGCCTTCTTCTGAGCTATACGTAGCTTTACCTACTGCTCAGCAGCATCCTCTCGTGCCTGCTGCTCGAGCCCTACTGCTCCGTGGCATCCTCTCGTGTCTGCCACGCGAGCCCTACCTGCTCAGCAGCATCCTCTCGTGCCTGCTGCTCGAGCCCTACTGCTCTGTGGCATCCTCTCGTGTCTACCACCCAAGCCCTAACTACTTCTTGGCATCCTCTCGTGCCTGCCGCTCAAGCACCAACTGCTCTCAGCAGCCCCCAGTGCCTGCCTCTCTGACATCCCTGGGAATCACAGACCTCCAAAGTTGCTCCTTGACCAGAGTCACATTGAAGCTTGAACACCGAGCCACTACTAGAATCAAGGCAACCAGGTGAAGCTACAATCCCTGTAGAAACCGCACTGGAGTCTCAACTCATGCAGCGGTACAAGGGCTAGCTCTGGTACACACAGGAGTCACAGTTTGGGAAGGAGTGGGGGCACCACCGGACCTTGCACCTGGTCATTGGACCTTATCTGGGGGCATAAAATCTCGCTCTCTTGGAAGAAGGGGAGACACCACTCTTGGGAGAAGGGGAAGACATCACCCTGAAAGTACAAAGAACCTCCACTTCCATCATCGCTCTTTCAATAGGAGCTCCTGAAATCAGAGACAAGGGAAAAGCCATCCTAGTCTCCCTCTTTGGAAAATACCTAGAATGACAATTCATCGCCCATGAATGCCTGACAGCTGCTCGCCTGAACGCAGCTCTCCACCACCGTCGGTTTCACCGAATTGTGCTTAAAACTCAAATTCAGAGAGGCAGAAGCATTTTTTGGGAAAAATTGTTGACCAAACTGCCTTTGGCGTTTGTATGTTGTAGATCTCGAAAAAATACCCGAATTCAAAAAAAAATTCGCCTCAAACGGACTCCCGAGCGCAAAGGTATGGTCGTTCAAAATTTTACCGACATTTTATGATTTTATGATACTTCAGCTCGCCCAGGCGGCCTCGCCAGCGCCCAACTCGCCTAGGCAGCCTCACCTAGTGCCCACGCCCAGCAGCCTGGCGCCCAGGCAGCCTCGCCTAGTGCCCACTCCCAGCTGCCTGGCGCCCACGCCCAGCAGCCTGGCGCCCTCGCCCAGCCTGCAGCCTAACGCCAGTCTCGCCCAGCAGCCTCACCAATGCCCAGAAGCGTCTGGCGCCCAGCACCCAGCAGCGCCCTGGCCCAGGCCAGCTCCATGACTCCCTCGCCTGCTATGGCGCCGCCTATAGGTCCCTTTATGGTGTCGCCCATGATTCTCTCGCCAAAGCCTCTCATAGTTTTAGCCCTTGTGGCGTGACCCATGGCACCTTGGGCGCCTCTCACAGCGGAGCTTGCACCTTGGGCGTCGCCCCTAGTGCCTCCCTCCTTGGATTCTTCGGCCTGTCCTCTCCACCAAGTCCTTGGCGCCATCAACAATAAAGGCAGTCCTATGGGCGCTGCCTAGGCAATCCTCATGGGCGATGCCTTCAACACAAGCCCGTTGGGCATCACCCATGGACCTCTCTCCAACAGTGCAAGAGGCGGCACCCACATCCACAACAAACCACATCTCTAACATTAGCGCCCTCGCCCAGCTGTCCACCTGACGTCACCCAACGCCTTGGCACCACCCAGGCTATTCTTCATGCACCTGGCGCCTCCATCTGCTAAGTTGCCCAATCTCCAAAGATGCTCTGATATTGATCACCACAACGACATCACCATGGGCAGGGGAGCTGCTACAACTTTAGAATTGATCACCCAAGTGCAGGTTGTGCGAAGTAATAAATTTCTCGGGAATCCGAGGTCGAACCACAGGGAATTATGAAAACAAGAAACAATCACACGAACAATAAAAGTAATTTGAAAGGAAAAAAGATTTGCTTGGAAAGTTGTTGATTGGAGAAAAGTGATTTTTGTAATTAAAACAGTAATAAAATAAATACTAGAGCATCAGGTACTCTCTCTCAACTTCATACAATAATAGTTAAAGACTCAAAGCTTGACTTGAAACAGGAATTAAATGTCAGTTAATCCGATTAACAAATCAAGTGATAAATCCAAAGGTTATAATCAAAAGACTACCAGGAACCTGAATAATCATTCAATCATATTATTTTATGAAATAATGTTAATCCTTCCAGCGTGGAATAACCAGTGATTTACACGCAGAGAAAATCAAGCAATCGATGTACGTGGCACAACAACTCAGGAGTTTATACAGCATAAACACTTTGCTAAAAGATTAGGGATTAAATTAACATAATAACATAAATCCTTAAGTACAAGAGTCAATAAGAATACCGTACTCCGTGAGAGGTTTTCCCCTAGCCCTAGCTTAGCCTTCTAGCCAGACATGATAAAAAGATGGAGAAAAGAATAAATAAAATAAATCATAATCTAATCCTCTTCTCTCACTAGATGAGAGTCCTTATTTATAGTAAAATAAATCATAAGTACAGGTTGGAAGGAATTCCTTTCCCAAAAAGATGTCTTGTAAGGTTAAATCCCGTGCATAAATCTTGGGGCCCGCGGGTACAAAATCTGTCCAGACTTCAAGCTTGAATTTCGCATATTTAGAGACTGAATCACGAAATTTTCGTGAAATACACTTCTGTAGCCCTTGAAGTCTTATTTCCAACCCCACAAAAATCAGGTAAATCTGATATCAGAGTCAAAAGTTATGACCGAAATACTGAAGACGTGTCAAATCCTTATCTTCTAGGAAACTTTCCTAATCCAACTTTAAATGAGTTTTCTTCTAACTTGGACTCTTATAAGGATTAAAATGCTGATTTATCTTCAAGTCTTCCTATCCCAATCTTGACTCTTCAATCCTTATCAATTATGATTCTTCCTCTAGTGATTGCTTCACTTGCATTATCTATTATTACTTTAAATCAACCAATTTACCTGCAAAATAAACCAAACAACTAGAAAAAGTATCAAATTAGAAAATCAAGGAATTTAACACATTTAATCACAAATAATATGCAATTAACCAATCATTAAATATAATAAAATAGCACTTTTGATGGTTAATCAGGAGCCTTCATGCCACGCCTTCAAGGAGTTCATGGATCATCCATAGAATCTCCCATCAGCAGGAATGGAAAGTTGAAGACTAGAAGCACCATGAGAAACAAGAAAATTTCTGCTCACTCAAGCGAAGCCGAAGCACATGCCCTAAACCTCTTCCTCCCACAGAAGCCAGAAGCTTGGAGCATGGGGGGCAAATGACGAGCCCGAAATTGACTGGGCCAAGCCCAACTTATACGGACCAAAAAAGCCCAAAGAAAAGCCCAAATTACGGCCCCAAATCGATACGGAGTACAAAATCCAAGCCCATGGACCAAGGGGGCGACCACCCATGAGAGGCACCTTGGCCACGCCCAAGTGGGCGCCGCCCATGGGGGCGCTTGCCCTTGGCCTCCTCCTCCTTTGCCTGCCTGGGTCTCCTCCTCCCTTGCCTCCTGACTCCATGAAGGCCTCCTCCGACTCAAGTCTAGTCCAGCTCAGGACCTCCTCCGACTCAAGCCTAGTCCAGCTCAGGACCTCCTCCGACGGAATAGGGACACGAGGGAGAAAATATCGGGATACGCACCGGAGATCTAATCCTACCATAACCGTACCTACCAAAGTGGTAGAATCCTACCATAACTATACTTACTAAATTGTAGTGACCGTCTCACCGCCTTAGTGAACCTATATAATGTAAGCTCTCTCCACTTGGAAAGGCATCTCATGTTCTACATACTACACCTACAATACCTCACTACACACTTGCTCCCTCTCTCTCTCTCTCTCAAAGCTCTGTAACACTCCGGTGACTGATATTTTATCAATAAAAAACACCAGGCCACCGCTGTCATTCCCGAAAGTGGAGTAGGTCAACCGGACCGAACCACTATAAATCTCTGTGTTGATTCTCTGTTTACAGTTTTTATTCCTTGATTGCCATTGATTGCTCATTAATCACACCTATTCATATACTTGATTGTTGATCTTGCCAAAGACAATTTTGTGCATCATCAATATTAATAGTTTAATATTTATTTTGTGGGATTTATATTATCATATTTCATAACACTGAGCCACCAC
This sequence comes from Ilex aquifolium, assembly GCA_951799425.1. NCBI lineage: Eukaryota > Viridiplantae > Streptophyta > Magnoliopsida > Aquifoliales > Aquifoliaceae > Ilex > Ilex aquifolium. The sequence continues at coordinate 9,070,859 of OX637406.1, forward strand.
TGAATATTTCTTCTAGGGCCTCCATATTGGTTGGGCCGCCCCGTCGTGATCTTGCATGTTCATAATAATTATGAATAATGACATTGGAAATTTCCTAATTATTACCTTTTTTTTCCCCTTCCTCACTATCACTTATTACAGTTCATACGCAGTTGAGTTCTTCAATGATTCATTAATGACCCATTAAATAGTGCATGCATGAAAATTGATAAATCGATGGATCATAAAATTCAGATACTGCAGTGTGGCGTTTCTAGGATACAAAACTATGAGAATTTGATGCAAATTTTACCTAAAGTTTCGTATAGATTTTTTTCAGCAATTTTCAGGACGATAAACAGAAGTATCACCAAAAATGGGAAGACTGAGAGATAAAGTTTCAATACTGTTCATGAAGTTTGGTTGATGGGTCATTCATGGAGGCAGTGACATGAGAAATAAAAGAACCAACCGATAATGGTTAGGACAAGTTATTGCTTGGCCATTGCAGAAGTGTTGATGTGACCATTACTTGGTTAAGTTACATAGACAATTAATCAGACCTTTGTGTGATGAAACTACTCGATTATAAGCAGCAAAGTTGAAAAAATAAAGAAGAAAGAAAAAGAAAAGGATCATTGTGGTAAGTTATCTCAGCACAGTTGGATTAGTCTCCCTCTCAATTGAGAATCAATCTGGCCTCACAATGATAAGAAACAAGCTCAAAAAAAGTTCACCAAACAACATATGGGCTTGATAAAGCCCCCACCCCCCCCCCCCCCCCCCCCCTTCTTCTCCTCTCAAAGATTCAGTATTCATTAAACACGACAATATCGTGTGGTGTACATCATCCATAAAATATTGTACATTTCCCGTCAATTGCAACCTTTTGTAAAGTTATCAGATTTTTTTTTTTGAAAACATCAATATGTTTGTCCCACGAGCAAGTGTTTTAGCAATTTCTCATTGGATGTGAATACTAAGTGGTGCCCTCTAAGCACCAAATATTTCCTCCCCTCAACCCCCAATCCCCACTCAATCCCAACCCAACCCCAAAAAAGGTAAGGAGAAGAAAGAGGTGGGATGATATCAGCTTCATCACCAAAGTGGATTTTAATAAGAAATTCATGAGTATTTACACTACCCCATTCAAATTGTACCATAAAAATTGAAAAGAAGGTGGAAATTAGTAGTACAGTGCTGATTTACAGATATCATTAATCATTACTAATAGGATATATATTTGCTTGTATTATATATATTTTTACAGAAATCAGTCTCTTTGTTTTCCTCTCTCTCCACTGAACAAACACACTCATTTTTCTCAGGAGAGGGGGGAAGAACAGAAGTTACCCAAGTAAGGCTTCTAATTTTCTAGAGAGCACAAACTGAAATAATTACAACACCTACCATACTGAGTTTCCTATCATTTCGGGATCTGAAAAGCAGCGTCGGGTGTACAGAAACAGAGTGTTGGGACATAATTTGAGGACTTAATGCATTATGACCATTGGATTGTCAGTGGGTCCCAACATTAAATTATCACTGGGTCCCAACACTATCAATCCAATGGTCATAATACATTAAGTCCCCAAATTATGTCCTCAAATTATGTCCCAATAGCATTAGTGGTGATGGTAAATACCTAAACACTAGGCAATCCTTCATGTAGGAGACTTAATCTTTTCTTGAACAGGTTAGGAGGGCTTTGGTCCGCTGGGTGAACAAATTTGCAATTTGGACATGAAGGAGAGGACTTGCACATTATCACCAACATGTGACAGTTCTTGCACACAGCCGTCACCATCTCTTGGTGATCCCCTTGATCAAAGGTTAACCACGACGGAAACCCGCCGGAGTTCTGATTATTTCTGCCGGAGGTCAGGAAATGATCACCGGAATTGTTTGAGTGGCTGTTGCTACCAAAATTATGGTTGAAATTTTTGTTAGGAATAGGGTTCTTTTCAACTGATCCGCATGGTAGGTTAAGCTCTAGGTCTAAGCTCATGTGGCCTGGACTTGGTGGCTCTGGACTTGCCCTTGGATCCCTTGATGTCTTCTTTAGGGTTCTTGTGTTGTAGAAGTATATTTGCCCCGACTGCACTCAAAGAATATAGAATTAGCTATAGTAAGTGCACATAGTTTATAAAGAATTTTCTACACAGCCATAATATTGTTCTATTGTCACTTGGGACGGTTTGAATTGCAAAATCAAACTCTCTGTATACAAGGGTAAGACTGCATAAATCCGACTCTCGTTAGACTATGCATTAACGATAACTTCAAGCATTAGATACACATACACACATATGCTCTACGGTACCAATTGCCATACCATACGATAATTACAAGTAAAATAGGGGTTAATTGTAACTCATTTAGAATGAAGTTACGGCTTACAAATGTTAATTATGACATACAAAAATAGAATCGATCATAAAATATTAGTTGATTTCAAACAACCCATTTTATCTTAAACTCGTTAAATTGAGTCGGAACATCATTCTTATTTTGTAATAACTTTAAAGTACAATTCCAAAAATTAATTTTTCAATATATATTTATACAAATAAACACGTGTATACATATGCATAGTGTCATGGTTGAAGGTATACCTTGATGTCGAGGCAACGCTGCCACTCCAAAGGCAATGGAGTCTCGAGGTTAATCTCAGTGTTGAATGTATATTTCATGCTTTTGTGATTTTGAGGCTTTTCAAACACCTCTTCAGCTTTTGAATCATCCTCCTCCTCTCGTTTCCTCTTCTCCATTGAATCCTCCAACCCTTGAATTATCTTTCTTCGACTTGGTAAGCTGGGTGTGTGAAAGGAAACCATGAGTGATCAAAGGTAAAGAAGTGATCACCTCTCTCTCTCTCTCTCTCTCTCTCTCTCTCTCTCTCAGAGTATCTCTCCCTCCTCAGAGTCTTTCTCTCGTGGAAATGGTGAAAATGTTGTGGGGGGTTATATAGGAGAGAGAGGGAGCTATATGGACGGGCAAATAACTGCAAGGAGGATCTAAAAGGGCAAAGCTATAAATGTGGAACTAAATAGACCCATCACTCTGTGACGTGCTCTTCAAGTGAAGTTGGCGTTGCAATTACTATAGTCTATATAGCTCCAAGCTCCTCTTAAAAGCATGGATGTTAAGTCCTAACCAACTCTCCCTGATCGAATAGGCACTATGCTATTCGTGTAGACACTAAGGGCATCTTTGTTTTGAGGATTGTTATGGAAGATATTGAGAAATATATTTCTTAGATTTTCAATATTCATGTAAAGTAGTACTGGTAGTAGAAAGTATTTTAATCTTCTCTCATGTTTATTGGTTCAATAGGTACTATAGTGGGTCCCGCAAACAACCATTTATTCTATTACATCTTGTAATAAATATACAATTTTACCTTTAACATCATTCATTCCATTACTCTATTCCAGATATATGTACAAAAAAAATTTGTAAAAAATTTTTTTTAAAAAAAAAAATGGTGACACCTTACGCTTAACCATAATATAAAAAAAATTCAAAATAATTAAAAAAAAATTCGGTGACACCGTACGCTTAAATATAATATAAGGAAAAAATTCAAAATCAGAAATTTTGTTTAAAAAAATTAATAAATTTTTTTTAAAAAAAAACCCAGTGACACCGAACGCTTAAACATAATACAAGGAAAAAAATTCAAAATCAGAATTTTTAAAAAAAAAATAATAATAAAATTAAAAAATAAAAAACAGTTAGTGGCCAAAATCCCATATTAACATTAAAGGCCAAAGAGTAATTCAGTCATTAATCTCCTTAATACCATTGGTGACCAAAATCCAAAAAATAATACCACCTCCTAGGTGGTATTATATAAGCCCATGTACCTGGCTTTTGGTGAACTGTAGCAAGAGGGTCGGTATTGCGACCCGAAAAATAATACCACACGAAAAAAGACAAACAAACAATATATTACTGGGCCTCATGTACTATTTTTCTTAATCTCACCTTCTTATACCACCATTATCCTTCAAACAAACATGGCCTAATTGTTAGCGCTTACCATGGTCCATGTAAAAAAATTTCAATTCAAAAGCAGGGATATAAATTTTGTTCACTTAATACCAGACTCATTTATACTTAAAGCAGGGATCGTATTGTGTCAAATTCATATTTGGTTAGATACAGTTTGTGTTGTGTTTGATGTAGTTCGTGTCAACCCGTAAATCAAGTGGGTTTGACAAGTTCGATGGATACCATCGTTGAAATTGCTAAGGGTAAATTAAAACCCGTTAATTATGTGTGTCATATTCGCGAGTTGTGTCTAGTATTGTTAAGCCTATTAATTGACACAGTTTGTTCTTTGATTGCACCCATTTTGGTTACCAACACACAATCCCCTCACCCATAGTAAGCAGGTTTGATGGATCATATGGGTCCATTCATTTACCATTTGAATCATTAAAACTAAACTAAAACTTAATAATTGTGTCGCTTTCATATCGTGTTTACGGATAGTGTTAGAATTGTCTAAGTCTAGTAATTGACACGCATGATTTACAATCCCCCAACCCCCAATTGTTTGCATTCATAGTTGATGACTAAGGCTTCGCTTATTTAGCTCCATCACCATGACTATCCAAGTCAGGATAGCTAAGCCAAAACAACAAGCTTCTATACTTACAATTGCATTTGTATAGGCGGTGAGACAGAGAGAGAAACACAATTGTCATTAAATAGGGGGAGTCTGTGTACAGTTGAAGAAGGTCATGAATGCCTATCGATCTTTAATGGATATCATAACTCCAACTTCCACAGTTGTGTCACTCACAGAACCAAAACTTTACGAGTAATGCTACATGGATTTTATTTCGAGACCTTATTTAGGGACTGAATGATGCAGCTTCAATGCAATTATTAGATTAGTTGTGAAATGTTAAATAGATCCTACAACCAATCTAATGGTTGTACATCATTAAATCCCTAAATAAAGTCTCCAAATAACATCCTCTGCTACTAAACAAGAGAAGAGTCTTACTGATACTTAGTTTATTGATGTAATTTGTTGATCTAATTCACTATAATTATTGGATTGATTATAGGTTCTATCAAATTAAGTCAACAAATTATGTCAGATTTTTAAGTCTAAATAACATCACTCATAAAAAAAGTTCATATCCCATGAGCTATGAACTCAAGTAGTAACAAAGACAAGCTGTAAACCCAAACATCTTGAATTCGAATTTTGACAACCTCTTGGGTTCAAGCCATGAGATATTTATCCCTCAAGAATACCCTAATTTTGACGTAGATATTCTGTTTTTAACCAGACCGAAAAGAGGATTAGTCGAAGCACATATAAACTGGTCTGAACACCTCCGATCATTAAACTTAAAAAAAATGAAAAATTGGTCATCGTCCTGCATTGAACTACAAATAAAAAAACTTTAAAAGCTCACAACGGTCCTCAGCTATAAATTAAAAACAACCACATTTTTATGATCCATGAATTTATGTCTCTCTCTCTCTCAATCTCTCTCTCCCCCCCCCCCCCCCCCCCTCCTTATCTCATTATTTTTAAAGAAACCAAACCAAATGCCTTCAACCGAACTTTAATGTCCCATAACACCCACTATGCCAACAAGAATTCAAGTCTCTTTGTACTCTCACTCTATATGTACATGTAGAAATTACACTGATATCCTTTTATGATAAAATGAAATGGTCATATCATTCACTTGAGACATTTTACCTCTATGCATGGCCATACTTGGCATGCTCTTTAATTTCTTTGGGTGTTTTGTTGATCCATGCTTAAGCTCAGTTTAATTGCAACTACCCGCGCTCAACTGTCTGTCTTAAAGTCTTACTCAAGCTTGGCTCAACATAAGCTTGCAAGCATTTGAGTCTAACACGAGCTAAAATTGAGTTCAACTTCTCCCCAAAAATTTTCAAAAATATAACCTTAAAACTTAATACTCAATCCTAAAGCAATGAGCTCCTAAACAAATGTCTCAAGATGCATGCATGATCAACCATGTTTAAAAGTTTTCAAAAATCTATTAAAGAAGAAAGAGAGCGGGGGAGAGATTGGTAAACTTCACTATTTCGTCATCAATGTCACGTTGTGTCACCAACCAATTATAAAATAACAAATAAGATTTGTGAATCCTACTATTTCAAAATGACAGTTATTAGATAAAATTGTTATTGATAGTTACTAAAATATCAAAGCCCACTAAGTCCATTTAGTATTCTATCATTAGTTAGAGACGTCACGTGACATTAATGATGTGATCACCATTACATTCAATATTTTCTCAGGAGAGAGAGAGAGAGATAGAGAGAGATGCATATCCTCCGGAGATATATGAAGTGTATTTGATATTGTTTACCTTTTCAAACAGGAGGGTTGTTCAATATTAAAATTAACATCATTTTTAAGCAAAAACCTATACGAGCGGAGCGACTCATATATTACTCGGATTCAGCTTGTTTGCAAAACAATGTCGGAAATCTAGTCAGAGTTCCTACAATTTATATTTTAAATGAGTCTCAACCAAACTCAAGCTACTCGAATCATTTAACAAACATATTCAATATAATATCTAGTTTTGTCGGGTTAATAAAATTACTTATCTCCCCCCAAAAAAAATGGAAATTGTCGTATCATTCTCTTGGTTATGTGCTGGTGCAAGCAATCAAGGGGTGCTAAATTACAAGATGAAGGGTCGGTTTCCCTGAATGGGGAAAGTGCTAATATATACATTGGAGGCTACGTTTTAACCAATATAGGGGGTGGTCTCTGGCCATGCTCACCAACCACATAAATAGTGAAAGGCACTCAATAAGTTAGAAAGCTAGTGGACACGACACCCAACCCTTGTTTACTGTTAGACTTAAAACAGTAGCATCTAAACCACTTTGCCAAATCTATGGGTATTTTTGTAAGCTACTCAGTTATACTGAAATTGAAGCATAGTGGAAATAGAGAGAAAAACCAAGGAAAAGGAGGGGCAAAGCCATAAATACACAGAGTACAGACACAGGTATATATGCACTTATACATGTATATACATATTACAGACACAGACATATGTATGTATAGAGAGAGAGAGAGGGGGGGGGGGGGGGGGGTGGGGGAGGGTGGTAGAGAGGTTTAAGTAAGGCTACCTGCCTTCATTAACTCATCTTGAATTCACTCTAAATTCAGAATTCAAGGATGAGCATTGAAATACCTCGCTCTCTACAAGAAAACATCATTCTTCGTCACTCTCACCACCGGTTTCTGTTAAATGCCTCAACCCACCTCCTCTTCCCTTCATTTATATCCTCTGCGCTCTCCCTCTCTCTCTCTCTCTCTCTCCATGTGTGTGTGTGCGTGTTTGTGTGAGATCATGCAAAGCTGAAAGCACAGTATATATATCATGAGAATGACGGCATGAAGCCAGTCTCGTAGCAATCTTACAACATCTAGGTTGAAAAAAATGGTTTTGATAAAGTATTTTGGAGCAATTTTGAGCTTAAATAAAAGTGGGATTCACACCTCAAAATTGATGGGACCAAATTTAAATATGTTCTCCTCCCCAATGAGATTAACATGGTATATTCACTTGTCCAAAATCATTCAGTATTAAATGAGAAATTGTGTCTCAAAGCAACCCACTTAAATAGATGGAATAAACTAAGAATGATGCAGTATAATATAAAAAACTTTTCCCACATCGGAAAAAAACCAAAAATTTAGTAAGTTAATATACTTCCACTTGACTTGTTGAGATAGACCCCAAGGATATTATAATTTTGTGAGCAGAGTGAGCAACTATAGAGCATTGGTTATCACACTCATTGTCTGCCTCGCCACATCCTTGCCTTGAACCATATCTTTTTTGCTGAAAGTTTGTTTGCTGCACTGCGAGTTATGGGTCAAACCAAACGGGTTTAGAATCGGATCGTTCTTATTCTTCCAACCATAATTTAACTTTCTATCCATTATTTTTTAATTTGACGTCTATTCTTGAGAAGTGTTCGTTCACACTTCAGAGATGTTTTTCTCTTTCGTTATTATTCGTTTAAGAGCATGTCTCTTCAATATGAACAGACACAATGAACAGTGATGTCTCATGCCTTTTCAGGCAATCCGAACAGACATAAGAAAGTCTATAAAATGACTCCCTTGAAATCATTTTCAAAGAAAGAAATAGACAACATCATACAGAAAATTCTTGCATACTTCTACATCCGTTCTCTCTCTTTCTGTATTACATTTCTGTTCGGTTCAAGTACAAACACAAGTTGTGTTCATTGGTTCTTAGAGATTAAAGTATTGTTTCCTCAAAGACGAAATATATTCTATCTTGAGAGACAGTTGTTTATTAACATTAAGCACCGAGATGAAATAAATGTCTTAAGGATACTGTGTTTCATTCAGATTATTTCTTATTTCTGTTATTTTTTTTATCGTTGTTTTACAATCAAGTAAGTGCGTCATTTCTGTTTTATTTATACATTATGTTTTATATAATTACTAGTTATTGTCTGTGCCTGAAAGTACAAAGTAATAAAAAATGGTAAACAATAAACATATTTGTATTCATATCCAAAATCAAATCACAAACATAGAGGAGAGACAAATGAATTTAAGCATCGGTTGTAATGGGGGCAAGCGGTGGTAGTGGTGGTGGGTGGCAGTGGTGGTGGTGGTGGGAGATGGTGATGGTTGTGATGGGTGATGAGGACCAGTTGTGATGATAACAGCCTTGGGTGACAATGGTGATGATGATGGTTGGGCAGTAGGGCTGGTGGTGGGATAGTGGTAGTGGTGATGGTGGCGACATCGTTGGTGGTGATGGGGCAGTGGTGGGATGGTGACAATGGTGATGGCGACGGTGGTGGTGGTAATGGTGGTGGTGGTGGTGCGGTTGCGACAGTGGTGGAAGTGGTTGTGACAGTGGTGGTAGTGGTTGTGACAGAGGTGGTGGTGTGGTGACGGCGACGGTAGTGATGGTGGTGGTGTGGGGGGGGCGTGAGGGTAGTTGTGGTGGTGGTGGTAGTGGTAGTGGTGGTGGTGGGACAGTTTCAAACACTATTCTTTTTTTAAAATACTTATTTTATAAATAGTAGAAGTGCTTTTAAAAAGTTATTTCAAACACACTCTTATGAGATTGTTTTTCCTATTAAATTTGGGGTGTTAATATTAATCGTTGGATTAACTTTAAAGTAAAATTTAAAAAAATATCAACTGCGAAAAACAAAAGTCATTTTGTTTATCTTTTGAGATTTGAATTGTATTGTACTTTATTATATAGATTTTGCATATAACAATATACATAATTGATTCAAATTTATTACAGTAGCTTAATCTAATTCTGATTATATATTGGATAACAATCTAATAAGATCATGAAGGGCAAGTGTTGTATTGAATTTGTTTAGTTTTTAAATCCTATTGTGTTAATATTTATTCAGTTTCGATCTATTTGTAATTGTATTTAGTCCTATTCTCATTTTGTTGGTTCGTGTTATGTGTAAATCATATTGAAGCGGTAGTTAGTAAGTTTATATCGTATTTAATTGGATTTTTGTCGACCTATTTATTTAACAAGTCTAATAGTCAACTTGTTAAGAGTAAATTGATCAAATCTCTAATTCTGTATTGATTTAGTATCAAGTTCACATATTGTATTTAAAATTGTCTACAACAACTATCATTTTGCTTTCTTTACTATGATGGAAAAGTGGGAAAATGAAAAAGTGAAAAGATGACAAGTTGGAAAAATAGATAAAAATATTATACTTGATAAGAAAAGAAAATGAAAAATGATGAAAAAGTGTAAAGATTAGCCTTTCTTGAGACTTATCAAATCTATTACTCCAAATTTAGAAGGTAGAAAAAAAAGTTAATTATGTGTTCTGAAATATATGTTATTTACCTTTATATCTTTTAATATATGATCATTCCTTCCACTTTTTTATTCATAAAACACAAAAAAAAAAAAAAATCCAAATTTCTATCCCCAAATTTTAATACGTAAAAAAATTTAGAAAATAGAGGGGGTCTCATTGAAAATATGTCTATCTAGAGGGAATGTAAATAAAGTTTTCTTTTAAAATATATCATGGGCAATTTAGTAAAATTACATTCTAATTAACACATTTAATCTAGCAAGGGTGTCAGTGAAAATAAAAAAAATGTCTTTAAAAATATGATAAATTATAAAAAGTGTGACTGAAATTTTTCCTACTACTTATTTACTATTTTTCTCCCGGAAGATGCCAAGTTATGCAGTACCAGAAACAAATATAGTGATTCACTGGTTGGGACGACAAATAGATAAACCATATTTATCATATGGAAAGTATCTACCCATTGTTTCATCCTACCAAATAATTGTGAACATCAAATAATTTCGTAAAAAAAATTCAAAATTCAAATATCAATCCAGTAGAATAATTCGATGATGAACACACGTTAATAATGAAAGAAAACGAAAATTCATTAATATGACTCACGATTGAATCGAATTTCTATCCCCTCGAATGTACTATTTTTTACTAGTTGATCGTTGGCACAAAGTCTAAGCACGACTCACTAAATATGTAAGCGTGTCATTTACTGACACGCGATAAATGATCTAGCACTATAAAAATCGATAAATCGATTGTATTAGAGAAAATTTGAATCCAACTTAATCTGTCACACATGGTTTTCTCGCATTTCATCTTATATATAGCTCGATAACATAGAAGCAACAATTTTATGTGCTCAAGCCCACCACTATACTCTGTTGATTATGGACGCATCAAACATTAAAATTTGATGTTAATTTAATAATTATAATAAAATTATATCATTAGATCAAATTTTTAAATTTAAATAATATTATTACTCTCTAAAATTTCCATCAATCATGCCAGACTCAATTAAAGTATTAATGATTCCTCTTGTCCCATACTACTAGGTAACTACAAGATCATGATCATTTTAATTCCACACTCCTATTGCATGTGCCAACCAATTTAATTCTTTCTCTCTCTCCCTCCCTCACTCGGGGGTGTTTGGATTGCTGTATAAAGAGGAATAACCATGAGTTGGATTGGAAAAAAGGTATGTGAGACCCAAATATTTCATGTTTGGGAAAGAAAAAAGGGACTGAGAAATCTCATTCGGGTTTATCTCTGACTCGATTTGTAAGCAATTCATTTTATGATTTTTTTTTGTATGGCCAGTGTTAAAGTTGGTGAGACTTGAATCCCTAGCCATTGTTTGGAAAGTCTTCTTCAAGTTAAAAGTCTCTTCAAGTATCTTAGTACAGAAGTTTATGTGACCAGGTTAATTTGGCTTCTTTGTTTCCATTTTTGGTTAGTAAATTAATTTCTAGCTTGTACCTTTTCATTTCTTTTCCTCTTTCCCTCCTTTTGAATGTCAAAAGGACTGTTTAATTGGAGCAGAAAACCCTCTAGCTGCCACCAGGAATGTGAAGCCACTTCGACCATGAGTAAAGCCGTATGATTAAAATTTCAAGGATAGTTCAACTAGTAATAAGGACAAGTTATAAACTCAGACATCTTAAATTTGAATCTTGGCAATACCTTAGGATCATGGCATGAGGGATGAATACTCTAGTCTTTGCGTGAATAACCTTCCTTTGACTGAACCAAAGAAGGAATTAATTGAGGTGCGTGTAAATTAGTCTGGACACTACTAACTGTTAAACCAAAAAAAAAAACTTATGATTAAACCCACCGGCAAACATTTGTACGGACAATTATGGGGAAGACTTCAATGCCAAAAGAGATGGTATCAAAATTTATCGCCTTTTTAAAGTTAAAAAGTAATTTTTTGAAGTTAGGTTACAACAAAAAAAGTTAGCATCGATGCTAATAATCTTATTTTATTATAACTTGACCTAAAAAAATTGTAAATACAATACAGGTCCAAAAAATAACATTGGAGGACCTTTGAACAAGGTAATTTAAGGACAGGTTTCACTTTACACCTGTTGTTAGACTCCTCTTCGTTAGACCCCATGCACCTCACCTACAAAAAAACCCACAAACCTTTTATTATTTGTGGAGCAACAAACATTTAGAACCTATAATCCAATTTTCTTTACCTTTTATTTATATTTGTTGGGTATTGCATGTGTGAAAATTTCACATCGAAGAAGTTAGAATATCCTAATATACTGTAGATAAGCTTATTACCTATAAACTTAAGCTTTTATATCAGTACGATTTCAGACTTGTATAATAGATCTTTGATTATTGAGTTCCATGTCTCCCAACAAGTGATATCAAAGTCGATAACCGGAAAAAAAAAAAAAAAGAGCAAGGTGCGTGCCTAGATGTAAGGGCTCTTGGTAGAGTGATAATGTAATGACTCATAAAGAGTGGTAAAAGGACGGAACTTGTAGAGAGCGATAGATCAAACTCAAGTGGGAGCTAAGCCCGATTTAGTCTATACATGAGGAGAGATTGTTGGATATTTCATGTGTGAGAAATCAACATCGAATTAGAAGAAAAAAAATTAGAGTGTCCTAATATACTGTGGATAAACTCAGGTGAGTATGAGTTCAAGATATGTATATCGGGTCTTAGATCATTAGGCTTCTCATCTCCTAACAACTTTGGATTTCTTAATCCTTTGTCTTCTCTAATTGAGGGATAAGAAAAAGTACCATTCATCCCTCCCTTTCTCCCTTAATCTCCCAAACAAGTATAATTGTCTCTTTATCGGTCAGGCAAACAGCTTATACATGAGAAAAAGATATACAATATAACTTAGAACAAACCCAATTGGAATATCCAATGGGTTAAACGGAGCAATTCTTTAAAGAATAACTCAAAATACACCCGATCTACGATGAAAATACAATCATAGGTCAAAAGACTAGGACATACAATCTATAATATGGAGAGAGTCAGATGTATATAATTTTATCCCGAGTGGAAAGAAATTGTTCTTGGTGAATCGAATTAATACCGTCCCCAATGCAAGATAGTTATATCTGTCCAATGAAAATAACATATGTCATGGTCAGAAATTAAAAATGCAACGGCCAGAATTAAATTTCCATGCCACTTGACCAGTCAAGGAAACCTCTTAATTTACACACCAACATTTTTGGTGGACCAACTTACTAATTTAATTATGATCAGGGTTTAAGCATGGTGATGGTCCCATTTTGAAGTTAGAAACTTATCAGTGGCCCCTACGTATTTAAACGGACCAAGTACCTGCGCAGGTCTGTGGACAGTTGACAGTCATTGTTGGTTGGTGGGTGCAATTGCTTAAGCAGTCTCCTAACCATTATCACTTTTTAGTACCATATATTTAGTTAGGGCGGCTCAAGCTAAGACTTAAAACGAAAATATTAAATGAAAGTTTTTTTTTATTTTTAGTATTATTTTAAAAAAAATTAATTTATTTTTAATTTTTTATGTGAGTGAGAGACAAAAGAAAGATGTGTTAATGTTGTCGAGAAAGAGATTTCAACTTTTATTTTTGTTTTTTACCATAAAGAGGGAGAGAGAGAGAGAGTGTGGGTGGGAGTAAATATGAGTTGACTTTTGAGTATTTTTTTAATTTCTAAGTTTTTAATGTTATGGATTGAATTATAAACCCAAATTATTACAATAAAAATTTTGATTGAATTTAATTTTTTTTGGGCTTTTTTGTAGGGCGTAAAATTTAATGAATTTAATTTTTTTTGTGGGCTAGTGAATCAGTGATGTACCAAAAATTATGGGGTTTTCTAAAAATTTGGAACCTAAAGCCCATACTTTTTTTTTTTCATTATGTTAGGCCGCCCTGTATTTACTTTTTATTGAATGAAAATATGTCAAGTGTAAAAAACATTATTTTAATATTTTTAATATTTTTTTATTCAATGACTATTCAAACTAAAATCAACTAATCTAACGCAAGTATCGCTTTCATACAGTAATCTTATCCTTAATATTGGTGTCGTAACTCAAGGGATAGTTCAAGTAAAAACAAAGACAAGCAGTAAACTCAGACGTCTTGAATTTGAATTTTAACAATCCCTTAAGGTTAGGTCATGAGGGATTTACCCCTCATGAATACTCTAATCCCGACATGAATGACCTGTTCAGACCGGAAAAAAAAATTAATCGAGTTACCAATAAACTGACTCGGATAACCCTGACCGTTAAACCAAAAAAATAATAATTCGTGAGGCCACTCATTTGTCATTTGGGTTTCTCTTCAGTCTTCAAGTTGTACATTTTTGGCAGGTTTACTTGAGACTTTCCGCAGGACATGTCTATTGAGACAAATAAGGGGAATCAAGCTTGGATTCTGTATTCAATGTTTGGTGTTGATGTATATGGATCATTAAGGCAAGAGAAAAATAAGATTTCTCAGCATTTTTTTTTTTTTTTACGAGAACACCTCCAACGCAGGGCCTTTGAACCCACTCCTGCAAGAGTAAACGTCGAATATCTACAATTACTTACTAGTTATTAGTATCGATTAAGTCCAAGAAACAGTTAAGAGAGTCGGATTCAGCTTTACACGTGCGCCTCAATGTTAACTGCAATGCCATTGGGCTACTGGTGCGAGTTTCGTTAGCATTTTAAATGATAGACTTTGTACTATATTGGCACATTAACATTTTCTAGTGTACGCGTGGGCCTGTCACTTTGTACTATATTGGCACAGTAACATTTTCTAGTGGACGCGTGGGCCTGTCAATGGATCGATCGAATACTGATTCGAATTTGAATCAGATTAGTCGATATGAATTAATATTTTTTTATCAATAATTCGAACCCGAATTCGAATCCGATGGTTTATATTTCATGTATTCGGATTTGAATATACTTATATTGGATCCGAATTATTTATATATTTTTATATAAATATTAAAGAAATTAAGTGATTAATTAAACAAATTTAGGTATAATTTGTTAAAATTCAGTTAATTAAGTTATTCGAATCAGATTGAATTTAATTTTATATTATTAACGGATTCGGATATGAACTATAAAAATAAAATTCGTCAGATTATCAAATCGGACTTTTAAAATAGATTTTAAATTCGAATTAATTAGAATTCAATTCAAATCCGATCTGTTGACACACATATATATGAGTTTGTGTTTTGAGAGCATTTCTAACCCAGCTCTCTAAAATATCTAGCCAAAATATATTTAAATATTACATTCTCTATTTTAGCTAGTCACTTTTGCAAATTCACTCCGACCACACTTTCTATTTGAACTAACTACTTCACCCAACTTTCACCAATTTCTAATAATTTAAAGGGAATACAACATATATATATATATATATATATATAGAGAGAGAGAGAGAGAGAGAGAAAGAGAGAGAGAGAAAGAGGTAGAGAGAGAATTTAGAGAGGCTAAATGGCTCTCCACATTTGGAGAGTCATTTTGGTGAAATGGGAAATAGAGAGTGGGATAAGGAGTGGGTTGGAGAGTATTTTTTGTATTTGGCTAACTAAAATAGCTAAAAGGAAAGAAATGGAGAATGAGTTGGAGATACTCTAACATGGTATCACAACTGAATTCCTCGGGGTTTGGAGTTCTCGATCATGTTTACATCATAAGTACATCATTATCTAATATTAAAATTAGAAAATTAAATTCTCAATTTATATAAATATTAAAACAGTTAAGATTGATCTAATTTTTATCTACTTTATTCTAATGGTACAAAATTTATTCAAAAAAAAAAAACTTCCTGCTAAAAAAAGCAGCTTCTCTGCACGGCATTCAATGTTAGACAACTCAATCATACAATCGTCAATGCTAGACAATCCCTTAGTCTACACTTACCTCTCTTATTATCTCTCTGTTCACATAATTTTGAAAAAAATATAAAAATTATTATTTAAAATATGAATATGCAAAATTAATATTCGATCTTTGATATTATAAAGTGTCTTCAAGCATCGAGTTATTACTAGTTAGTTTATTAACTGCTAATGCACCTTTCGTTTATCAAATCCGGGGGACATATTCTACAGAGTATTGCGTCGAGGAGGGGATAATACATGCTGGGGTGAGACTCCTAGCTCCGTTCCTCTCCAACCTTTTTGATCTATCCTTAGCCTCCATTTATTGCTTTGCGACCTCTAAGGTTGTCCTTTAATCTACTTAGCCTCCATCTATTGTCTGCAACTTCCAAGGTTATCAGCCTCTCTACCCAACCATATGGAGTCATGCACTAGATATTTCTCTAATGTAATACTCTTATTTCATGGAAAGAAAAATGTCCAGGAAGAACAGTCTTGAATTACGAATTTATATGGGTTCAACAGTTGGCCTATTGATTACCGTCCCTGCTATTGAATTTTAAGGTTGCGGGTTCGAATTTCGTCATCCCTTCTTTTGTAATAGTGCATGACCAAAAAATGTTCGAATTTATATCTTTCCCCTTATAACTGCACAGATGAGAAGCAGACAATATTTAAGCTAGGAGGTCAGATTCTGCCTTGAAACAGAAAAAAAAGAAGATTAAAGCTTACTACCGTAAAACCAAGCAAGTTTATCTCTAGTCCATTTTAATGTCTCTCAATAGCAAATCAATCATCGTATATTCTATTGAAATCTATCATATTCTCTCTAACATACGGTACTAGATTTATCATTGAACAAACTTGAACAAAAATATAATGAAACGAACCGGATCCCAATATAATAAGCTTGACAAATTCTTCAACCTACAGTATGGGGTTAGTTTAGGACGAATCGTAAATTGGTATGTACTGAATTTAGCTGATACCCATAATTTATAGGTGATTGCAGAGGTGGGTAAAATATCACCATAGCTCGGAGGAATTTCTAATCATATATAACCAAAAAAAAAATCACTTTTTGAAAAAAAAAATATTCAAAATCACCATGTTAGGTACATGCCAACTATTTGATAAAAAACACTTTCAATATCAATGAATTAGTGTTTTAATATGAAATTTGGTCAAATCAACAGCTAAACAGTTTATTAAAAAAGTGTAATAGAATTTCAGCTAGATCTGGACTAAAAGAGGTATTAGCTAAGCTGTGAATTGCCAACTCACAGTGGCATTATTAGTTTGGTTGGATGTCACTGTAAGCTTTCCAATTCTTGTTAATCAAAGCTCCTGGTTGACATAAATTTTCCTACAACATTTTCCTAAAAAGACTGCTACATTAATTATGCTAGGCATATATCTCTACATTCTAGCTAGAATCGAGTGCTAGCTCTCTCTTCATAATTCATTGTCTACCACAATGTTGTCACACTTCATTATTTTCCAATTAAATGATAGAAATGTGGTCTGGTGACCAACTACTTTGATGGAGGTGTCTATATTTGTCGATTTAGATTACCCATTTCTATAACTACTGAGTGGGGTGGTTCAGTGGGGTATAGATCAAACTTCTCGTCCTAAAGTTGGAGGTTCGAGTCTTGAAATTCACATTTGGGCTTGATGGTTGATCGATAGGCTGGTCTATTTAGGTTCGTTCTCAAGATGAGTAAACAACGCGATCAAGGATCTCATGATCCCACCAGTCAGGGTCTATCGGTGTGGTCTTTGGACGCTCTCCTTTGCCCCACTCTTTAAAAAGAATAAATTAAAAAAAGATTACCCAATTCTATTTTTTCGGATGGGATCCTCTTCAATATATTTTATCTTTAATTATCTTTTTTGTCACATAATCTATCATGCATTCAAGTGAGTCTCTCACTCATTAATAGTGGATGATCTGTCAAGAAAAGAATTGAAGAGAAAGTCTATTGGACAGGACCTAGATCCCATTCAAAGAGTAAATCAAAACGGTAAAGATTTCGATACTCAAAAGATTAAACTGAGTTACCTAAAGGTCAAGTGATTAACCTAATGGTAAATCAATCACTTGATAAACATTTTAACAAATAGTAAAATCAATTCTAAATATTCAACGAATATGCATATTACTTAGGCCATCACCCTCAAATTTACCTCTTAGTATAGAGACACGACTTTGCACATGATCTAACATTAGTCTGGTGATACAATTAAAAAGCAGGGTTGGCCAACAAGAAACTCGGTTACTTGGAATAGTCTAGAACTAAATGCATAAATGTTTACTCATCTTCTCTAACCCAAAAACCATCCAATACCTACATTGTCCAAGCAAAAAGCCCACAGTTGATTTATCAAGAAAAATGTAATACAACCCAAAAGAAATCTAAAAAATAGCTTATATGTATATTATTATTTGGATGAGTGGGTCCCATCAATTTTTTTAATGGGTCCCACTCATCCAAGAACTAATTTACCCTATTAAAGGATAATTGAGAGATAAAAAAAAAAAAGAACTTTTTCATTTATCAAATTTATTATGTTCAAATCATAATGATACAATCTCACAATTACGTCTAGACCCCTCGTCTTCTATAAACAGAAAGCATTGCACATGAAGTTCTACCAGACCAATGTACACAGAGATCGAGCCCATGTTAACCAACCCTCGTATAAATGCAGCTAGAATAAGTCCTGAGAGAGAGAGAAAGAGTTTTTTATGATACCAGTAAATATGGGCCAGTAGCCCATACATCTATTCCAAGAGAATAGTCCAGTTCAACACAAGCTAGGTTGGGTTGGAAGGGCTCAAAGTGACCGAACGAGGCCCAGGAAAAATTAAGCATCAAGGGAATCAGTGTAAAGGGTAAATAAGAAATGCCTTTTTGAATTGTATGACCGACTTTCAAAGCTTTTTGGAAATTAGATTATGTTATTTGTTTGTATTAGTCATAGAAATGGAAGGAAATGTATGAACTACAAATACTTACAAAGTGAAATAAAAAAAAAAAAAAATTGCACAAGTACAAATTAACAATGTAATACTTTTGTAATAAATTAATAAAAATCTAAAGGAAAAAAGAGGAATTACAATAAATTTAGGAAGATTAAAAATTTAAGTTTTTTCAATAGAAAAACCAAAACTTATTTTTTCAACTCTATCAATAAAAATTGAATACATCGATGATTTATTGCCCAATGCTCATTTAATTCCAAATAGACGGGATTCTGGGTTAAACCCAACAAAATTTTTAAGCTCATTCTTTGAAATCGACTACACGAATTGTATATTTTTTATTTTTCTATCAAGAGTCATATATTTAAAAAAAAAAATTAGAGGTAAAATTGAATATTTGTTCATAAAAATTCCATAGTTTTTAAAATTCCCAACGTTCATTTAAAACAAGAGTGATAGAAGTCAAACACTACTTGGAAGTAGGTATGAATTTCGTCGTGTATATGTGAATACTTGGGCAAAAAAAAAAAAAAAAAGAGGTTTTAGATGGTCGGTACACTTTATTGTATTTCTGAATATTAAGTATTGTCTATAGCTTATTGAATTTTAAAGGATACTTTTGCTTCGAAGGGTTAAAATGTCTGTATATAGTGACATATAGATAGTGACAAAATTAAATGTTTTAATATTCATACGATCTATTTAATATTATATATATGTTATTTTAAAAAAGTAATTAACATTATATGTCAATAAAAATGTTAATATTCATACGATCCACCCGCAAGTAAAAATATAGTACATCAATTACTAGGCAAAATCTTATATTATTCTGTGGCGCAGAAATATGTTCACCCATTGTCGAGTGCCGACTACAATCAACACCTGCACTTTGAGCAAGGGCAGCCCGAGTCATTTTGGGGCTTAGAGGGAAAATAATAAGTGGGATTTTTTTTTTAAAATTTAATATTAATAATAAATTTATTCTTTATTTTAAAAATAAAAATATATTAATTAAGTTTTTATATTCAAGTTTTTGTTATCATAATTGAACTTGATGGTAATAAAGAGAAAGAGAAGAGGAATAAAATGAGTAAAAATTTATGATGATAAGTTTGAATTTGATTTTTTTGGGGGTTAAGATTTATGTTTTAGTAGCTTTAGTTTTATTGTTTACTTTTTTCCTTTTGTTTTCAAAAATTTAAATTTTTAGGCCTTTTAATTTGATAAACTGAATTAATAAGTTTAATCCACTCAAGTTGCAATCTTTTGTTTGGGCTGAAATCTAAATTTTTTTATGGGGCTTATTTCTTATGGATTCAATTTTTTTTATATATAATTAGGCTAGGGTCCTTCTTTTAATGTGTAAACCAATTTTAATCATACCGAATTTTTAATATATAAAAAGTCCTCCAACATTTTTAACAAGTTGTATGTGGTCCATGTATGGGCGCTAACGTATAGAGGTTGAGTAGTTAGTTTATTTTTATTACCCTTTTTGCCCTCATCACATGATTTTAGCCTAAAATACAATTAATTTCCTTTTTATGCGTTTGTTATTGAGGATTTTGTGGTGTTATATATCAGTTTTGAATTTTAAATTCGTAATCCAAGCAATTTAGAATATATTGGTCATGTATTTTAAGCGTAAATTTGGTAGGTACATAAATTAGATCGTAACAGTTAAGTTTTATGTATTTGAGTACCTATAATGGCGTATATGTATTTTCTTCTCAATTAAATAATGATATACATATCTCATGGATATATATATATATATATATATATATATATATATTTGTATAATGTACCTGAATGATGGTGTATATTGTTCATTGTATATGATATGTTGGGTACCTATGTAAACATATATATATTACTTGCATACATATTGTGTATGTTAATACAGCTTCCTCTGTGTGTAATCATGAATGTTTTTGTGAACGTTATTACCTTTCATATTCAATTGTTAGTTTTGTTGAGGATTGATATGTAATGACTGTGACAAAATCTTGGTTACATGTTTATGTGCTAAAATTTGTAAATTTGTATGTGTTTTGACGGTTTACGTAATGTTGAATTGTGTTTTGGTTTTATGCACTTGTGTACCTATAATCACATATATGTATCTTCTTATCAATTAAATAATGATGTACCTATCTCGTGGATGTATATATTCATATATTGTACCTGAACGATCATGTATATTGTTCATTGTTTATGATATGTTGTGTACCTATGCAAACACTTATATTTTAATTGTGTATTTGTTGTGTATGTTAATTCAGTTGACTCTGTGTGTAATAATAAATATTTGTGAGCATGATTACCTATCATATTCAATTATTAGTTTTGTTGATGATGGATACATAACGACTGCAGTAAAATTTGTTTCTTCAGCTTATCTATTTTCTTTTATATGAAAAAAAAGGTTTTTAATCCTGGTTGTCATTCAGGTACATAGCATATCCACAATAAATTTAAGCTCCAGGTACATGCAAGTAACATTTGATTGCAATGAAGGGGAAAGTTATCTACAGATACATTGGTATAACAAATACATTACAAAATTCAGAGCCAAAAAAGATGTTTGCACCAACTACAGATTAAATTTTGTTGCATGAAACCCTAATTTCAGTTCACAAAAGATCGAATGAAATACATAATAAATTATGGTAATTTGTAGGTACATTCACAAAATGTATCTATATGCAATAGGGTTTTTGAGACAATACATGTATGACTGATGGGTTTTCAAATGTACACAATATCTTTCGTGTTGAATGAGAGAAAGGGTGAGAGAGGTGTTTTTGTATTTTCCGTTTTTGAATATTAATGGATTATGATTTTGGATGAAAATTCCTTCATTTATATACGTATTTTTTAAATTTCAAATGACATGGGTTT